>CM060932.1:218694324-219940583 GCA_030765085.1 Allium cepa | reverse complement strand
CAAATTGATCTTAGGCTCAGTGCGAATTGCTGCATCTGGACATGGAGATAGGGTCGGTGCCTCTGAAGTTTCTGAACTCAAAAAAGCAGTAATTGTTGGGGAAGGCCTGCAGTAGTAGCAGAGACTTGAGCAGGACCTAGATCAGTTTAGAGAAGGCATGCCTTTTGATTTAGTGCAAAATTGTCTAATGCATAATGCTACAATAAAAAAGAGATATAATATTTATGTTCTAGACTTATATGTTAATGAGTGAAGTGTTGGAATTTATGTAGAGATACAGCTTTTAGATCTTTATGTTTTCAGAGTGAGTTTGTGTAGATATTTTGTAGTTTTGGTTTGATAAGGAATGCAATGAGGTATTGTTTTACTTTAGTGATTTCCCTTTAGATTGAACTGCTATATTTTTGAATTCTTTATGTACCGAGTTGCTTGGTAAACTATGAATATGGTTATGTTTATGGATAAGCTTTATGCAGTGCTACTAATACAGGGAATAGTTGTATAAATACAAAAGGCATGAATAGATTGAATTCTAGGATCTGCAATACGTGGAAACTATTGGCAAGCCATTTGGTAATACTTTGGTCATGAACTTGCAAGTATATTCTTGCAATTTTTTCCCACATTTTTATAGTATGTAACATATTGCAACTTTATGGAACCTGACATTGCATTGTTTGTTGCATTATGATGTACATGCTTTATATATTTATTTATTTATAATAGAAATTTTACCAATACTACACTTTTAGTGCACAAAACATAGGGTAAATAGATTACGTTTCAACAATTGTTATGTATTTATGTGTTTTAGTGGTTGTTATGTATTTAAGGGTTTTATTAATTTTACTTTAACTGGCTATATTATATTGGAAAATACAATCTTACAATTTGATAGTTATACCCATTACATTTCATCTTGGTTTCATTGTTGACTACTAAACTTTTGGGGTGTAATTGAAAAAAAAATCCGTGCTGGTAAGGATTTGGAACTCAAGTTGTAAAATGTTAGTACTTTATTCATTTTTTATTATAACGTTTTATCTCGAATATTGCAAAAATGTACAATTAAGGGTTGAGTACTTCACAATATGTACATATTCACTAGATACATCCCCATAAAAATAGCATATCGACAAAAATTGTTACAGGACAAAATTTAAGATTTTCGCCATCATGACCTCAATATGTAGTCACATGAAGTTTAATAAAATATTGAAATACGCACTTTCCTTTATTTTTCTTCAAATTAGGTAGTTTGTTTCTTTGTTTTTTGTTGGATTCTGAAATTTGATTTGGCTGCAGTTCTAATTTTTGGTTGTTCATGCTTCATTTTTTCAAGTTTAATTAATATATTTTATTCAATCGCACACCTATAGAATATCAAAATCATTTAAGATATGACTCATACTGAAAAGGTTATATTGCTAAGTTTATCGTTAAAACTTTTATATTAGAACATTAATATATTAACAACATCTAATAGAAATGCATAGTCTTGAAAACTAAAATTTCTAAACTAAATCGTTCAACTATTTTTGTTACTTATCTATAAAAATGGATTGTTGAACTACTTTTTATTGTAGATAATGTGCAATGTATGGTAATTTTCATCATTGGATACCTATTAATAATCTGTTTTTAGTGTTTGGTAATCTGCAATATCTGTACCATAATCGTTGGGTAATTTTTAACATTTAAACCATAATCTTTTGGTAAAATTTGGTAATTTCAAATTTTTGCAATATTTGGTAATTTCAAATATTGCAATATTTGGTAGTTTATGTAGTGGTATAATTGTTCATAGCTATTAATTGGCTATTTGCAGTATTTACATTTAGCAGTATTTGATCATACAATATCGTACATCAGTATATTAAACACATTACATTTTAGTCGTTAATATGAAGTAGCATGCACATCTTTTGTAGATTGTAATAATGTGGATAAAAACGATTTACGCTAATATTTTCCATCTTTTTTATACTAGGTTGGAAAAGTTGTATCTCGAATCCTTTCAAGATGCCATGTCTCAACATGATCTGAATATGTGCTTGCTGAGTTTGAATACATTGATCGCCTTTTGGCTCTATAAGTTAAAAGGGAGGTTTGATTTTAATCAATTTTTAGTATTTTTATTTTTTGCAGGAAGCAGTTAATGAATACTTAGTTTTATGGAAATATCGCATGCAATATTGATGGATGCAATACTACAGTTGTAGGAAGTGAAGTTAGAAATAATGAAAATGAAATTGATGATTTTTGGCTGATTTAGCATTTTTAAATTAGACATAAAAAAATTATTCTTAAAGCATTGTATAAATCTAGAAATGTATATACTATTATTCGTTAATATAATATATATGGTATTTCTGTATGATATTCTTTTTCCATGTTGAATCTTCACATATGAACATTCACTCGAGAATGTGTACCTAGAATAATTAGTGTAATTCTTATGCCAATTCATTTAAAACATATATTTAGTTAATGTTGAATACACATATTCAAAATTTGGCAATTGCACTTCATTATGCAAGTATCTTATGCATGTGCAATATATGTAATATTTTCTTTATATGAGATCATGGCAGCAATTTAATAACAATATTTTGCAATAAAAAATACTTAGCTCCTTAGTATTAAAAGAAGTTTTGTGTGCATTTGTACATATTATTCTATATTAACAAGAAATTAACGCATAATTATCGTTGCACACGTCCAATGGACGTGCCATTCATACTGGTATGTACATACTACACACACAAACACATACACATGCACACACACATATACACATACAAACATACACATATAAAATTATAGTCGGTTAATAAATAGCATTGTATGAAAGAAAGCACTCGTGATAGACGTTTTAAATTGATTTTTGTCTTCGAGTTTCAATGTGGGTACAAAAATTTAATTTAACTTTTATTTCCTTCTCTATTTTGCTTTCGAAGTGATAAACTTGAGTCGTAAATTTAAAACTTTATTTTACTATGTCTGATTGCGGGCTTTAGTCGAAATTAATTTAGGAATTCAAAGTACCGCTCATGCGAGGACTAGTTTAATGGTTGGCCAAACCAGTTTGAAGAAAGGGTCTTTTGGACTTGTGTGATGCTTTGTGAAAACTAAATTGTCAGCCAATCCCCATCCTTCGCTTCTCTACATATCTCATACTTCCACCTATTCACCATATCGCATCCCAAATGCTAAAATAGACCAATTTTCACTACTCAATTTGCCTCATATTTAATGGTAAATTTTACCAAAAAATGTTTTACTTTTGATTTTTCCACACACACAGACACACACACTTTAATATTTAACGAAGAGTTTGTTGATATTTAGTTCAAGTTGTATAAGACAAGAAAGCATTAGTTATAACCTACTACACTAAAGCGGCAATGATTTTGAACTGGAGTTTAGGTCATAGTTACATCTTGGGTAAAGTGAAAAAAATCGAGTGATTTAAACCATGCTCATAAAAGCTGTTGCAACTTGAGGTCGTGTGTGGAATTATGAAAATGATCACCCAAAGTGTTTAGATGCATGTCTGTGGTCGGATGAATGCTTAAAACATGCAGCAAATTCAATAGTAAATCAACGATCAAGTTTAAACGGCTCGACATGATGTTTGATGGATGTATGGGACAAAAACATGTAGACACGGAAAACCAACCGCCCCTCTCATGATGAAACAAAGAAATATTGATGATTATGAAATGTGTTTGAATTTTCCTAGTGTAGATATTGAGTTAAGATAATATGTGAACGTTCGTATTCGAATTATTCAATATTAATCGCTGACTAAATTTAAACTTTGAATCGTACAACCATAATGATGAATGCTTTGAACGAATTAACCAATTTATTATTTTATAATTTTTTTGAATTAATTATAATTAATTAATATTTATGAAATATTAATTATTAATATTTATTTGATTTTTTAAATGTCAGTGGTGTTTAATGACATGCACATATAAAATTATTTTATATGCTTATGGATATATGATATCAAAAGAATATTTAAATTGGTTAAATAGATTAATTACTAAATGAGTTTGCGAATTTTTAAGGCCCATCTTGCCTTTTTAATGGCCAGCCAAAAAGGGTAAGAGGAAGCAATTCAAATTTAATTTAAAAAGACAAAGGAGTAACTAAAGGAGTAATCTCTGTCTACATTTCGTTTTTGCCATCGAATTTCGGTTGTCCTGAAATGAGTGAAACGGTTTCGGCCGTCCTTCCTAGGATTTCACGATCAACGGTTTATCTACATCGATGAGATAATCGAAGGTGACCACTAGATAGAGGAGGTTGTGCTTGGTCGATCGTTTTGGCTCGAATGAGGAGATGACATCATGGATCATCAGAATTGACGATTGTATGGTGTGGCGGCGGATTGTGACAGGCAGCAGCGCGGCAGGCCACGTGGGGTCCAGAAGGGCTCCTCGACCTAGGAAGCACAACAGCAAGCTTGAATCATGGGAAGATGGCACGGAGCAGGGACGATCTGAGCATAAATGATGGCGGCTATACGTTGGTTTTGTTCGATGCTACACCGTACGGTCTGTTAGGGTTAGGGGGTGATGGCTCATTTACTCTTTTGCCCTCCAGTTTAATTTTATGTAAATTTAAATTTCAAACTATCATAACTTTTACATACGAACTCGGATTTGGACGCGGTTTCTTTCATTGAGATCATATCGATATTCTGGATAATATGAAACTTGTTTGGTTGAATTTGAAGACTTTTCAAATTTTGTGCTTTTATTGGATTTTTAATCGACTATAAATCAAATGTGGGTGATTTAACCCACACACGCAATACTTAAGTTTCTTATGTTAGTTGAATTAAATTTATGAAGTGATAAAAAATTTATCGATTGCTGTTTGGTAATTTAAATTGTCATTTAAATTTAATTTGAATTTATATTGAATTAAATATCCATTTAAAGTTATACTGAAACTGAATTGCTAGTTAAATACCCGATATTAATAACCAGTTAGTTATTGTGATTGATTGGCTAATTTGGATGTTGACTGTGGTGGATGTCTATTTGTTGACAATTTGAATGATTGGTTGTTTATTTATTTATATATATCTCTACTATCACCCTATATATTAATTGGAAGTACATAAACAATTGTTTGAATCATTTCGAATAAATTAAGAAATAGTTTGAAATGATATAAACCTATGATACTTTGATTTGGATTGAAATGGTATATATCCATCCCTATAATTAAACCTGAAATAACTGATCACTTGGCCATAAAATAGAAAAATTATATACGGACACCGAATTTGTTAAATTAAATGGTTTTAAATCTTGAATTTTTATTTTGATTAAATGATTTTGTTTCAAACAAAATAAATTGGTGATTTGTATGAATTAAATTATTTTCTAATTCAAGCTTTGAAACGTCGAAATTGAAATTCGTTAAAAGAAATTATTTGAAATAATTAAATTGGAACTGAGAAGTTATAATCGAGGTATGACTTTAAATTTGGAAATTTAATTATTTAAGATTTGGACCTTGAATTTGAACAATGAGATTACTTTGATTTAATTGGTGTAGATTAGTAAATTGAAATTGGACTTGAAATTGATATTAATTGAAATAGTTTAAATTAAGAATTGGATTGAAATTTAAATCATTGAATTGGATTGTTGAATTGAATTTGAAGTTAAAAATGAATGTTTCAGAAATTGAAGTTAATTCGAATTGAAATTGAAAACAAGCTGATTTGAAACTAAATTGGAATTTAGTCAATTGGATTGAAAGATTGAAAATTTAGTTATTGATTTGAAATTGGACATGGGTCCAGAAAATGGAAAGAAACAGTTGGATTTGGTACTATTTTCATAATGAATTATTTTAATATAAACTGTTTAAAATCTGTCTTTTTAATATTCGAATTATTTAGATTCTTCCAACTATTTCACTATATAAACCATTTTCAATACTCAAACCATTTTATATCAAACTATTTAAACTATTTAACTATTTTAAACTATTTATAACTATTCAAACTAGTTTCTAGAAATTCAAACTGTGAAAAGTTGGAATCTTTATATTTAAATCGTTGATTTGATTACGAATGGGGTTAAATGATGTTATAACCAAAGTTGAGATTTCAAATGATATTTTTCAAGTGAAAATGACATATTTTGACTAAATATGCTGATTTTGAAATGAAGGTTAATTTGAATTGAATTTGATATTTTGATATCAAATTTGAATGGGTTTTAAAATGTAAAACAACCAAACAGTGTAAAAAATGACGGTTGGTTGTTAAAGAGACCGGGGCCTCTTATTGACATACTCTCTGTCAATATTGGAACAACTTTAACAATGTGTACGCGGTGGATGATATCTAGAATGTAGAGGTTGAATTGGAGGCGTTTGCAGGATTTGAAGAAAGAGAACGATGATGGATAACCCTGGCACTTGTGTCAATGGGAAATGACTAAAATGAACCATACCTAACCAATAAGCCTAGCTACCTCTAGCATGCTCACCTCTTCGTATTACTATATTGATGTTAGCTTGATCGGTGCACCTTGATTTAATTTGATTCTGAGGGTGTTGGACGCGGTGGGCCGTCAGGGGTTACCACCAGTCAGGAAACGCAAAATGGTAATATCTTACCTTGGAAATCGCCTCACGTGCATTATCATACCCTTTATCCTTATTCGTGCCCACTACGATTTTATTTTAGTATAGTACCTATAGGGGATTCACTGGCTATCGACGTTACTGATTGTGTTATGTGACCTGCATAGACTACCTGCTTAAGAATGAGTTATGGAGGATTAACGTAAAGCCTTAACGCTAAGAAAAATATTTACTTTACTGATTAGACACTATATATATATAGCGTATCTTACTACATATAGACGGTTTAACGGATCCTTATGAGATGGAAAATCCCGTAACATCTCCGAAGTTATTGCACGTACGTTATACGCTGGATAGGAGACGTAAAACCCCATAAACATCTTTGATGCTATTACACTCCTGTTATGGTGTTATTGATTTAACTTACATAACATCTTTTAGTTTTGACTCGAGTGTTTTGTCTTTTCATTATGCTCGGGTCAGCCTGAGCTTTTTATTGTTGAAGACACTATCCCTTGAAGGTAAAGATGAAGTTTGCTAGACCGTATTTATTAGTATTATCCCGCTGTATTATCTTGGTATGTTTGTTGATTGTACTCTGATTTTGTGTAAAATTTGTTTAATCAAATGTATATTGTAAAACAGCTTCATGAACTATTTATTTGATTATTATATTTTGTCAATCCCATTGCGGGATTCTGTGTTTTATTTTTCTTTTTTTCTCTTATTTTCTTATTTACCCGATTTTCAATCCTCCCTTTTGAATAGTTTGAGTTAGACATGTGTGGTTTATTGTCGATTTAAACCGTCCAAAAAGTTGGGTCATCACAATTTTTCTCTCCTCTTCGTCAAAAATTGCATGGCAGCCATGACAAAAAATCCCCAAAACAAATTCAAATAAAAATAAATATTCAAGGTGGTGTCTTATCTCTAGGTCCATGTAAAATCTAGATACTGATGCAATCAAATCTGGGAGTTTATTCTTTATACAAAGTGTGATTTTCTAGCTTCATCCTAAGGTAATTTTTAAATGTGGTTTGATTTTGTAATACATTATTTGCACCAAAAATTGGCATAAATACCCAATAGAGATTTTGTAAAGGAATAAATGAACAATATTAAATGTAAACGAAGAGAATATAAAGTAAAGCCATAAGAGTTAAGAAAGTAACAGAAACACGGTAATTTTTAGTAGTTCAGCATCATCTGTCTATGTCCACTTTTAAGAGATAGCTTTATTAATCACTTTGTAAACTGCGTACAATAGGGATCAGTTGAAAATCCTTAATCATAAAAGAGTACAAAGCAACCAACAGCGTAAAGATCTCAAAAATGAACAATCAAATATGTATTTATAGAGGAAGATGGCGAAATATCTCCCTGAAAATTCGGCAGAAGGATCTCCAGAACCATAAGAGCCCATGGGGGATCGCATAGCCCTAATCCCAAGAAATAGGGATCTGGGCTAAACCCTATTTTGGAGGAGTTTGGGGTGCGATGCCTACAGAAGCTTCTCCATGTTGAATTATTCTTATCCTCCAAGTTTCATGCCAATTGGATTAGTAGAACTTGAGTTATTGATCAATCATTGTTGCATTATATGATGTTGTTTGATTATGGTTGATCCCTCTAGAGGGAAGAGGGCCGATCCCTCTTGCTTGCTCCTTTTGGTATGTGATTCCTAAAGTGGACTTCCTAGGGTCCCCATTTCTTATTCTCAAAGTTTCATATGCATTGAACCTCTTGATTTTGAGATATCGATTGTTTTCCATTGAGTTGCACTTGTTTGGCTGAAGTAATTTGATCCCTTTGGCAGAGAGGGATCATAACCGATCCTTTTTCTAGATCAAATTATATCCCATACTTTGAACGTACTATATAGCATATCTATCAATTCCGTTAGATCCATGCTTTATATTACCATCTATTCTTGATTTCTAGACCCCCACAATCATCGCTTTGAGCTTGTTAGCCTTTATGATAGTCGAGTCTAGCTTGTCCAAGCAGCTCGGATATGGCCGGGTCAAAATGCCAGACAACACTTGCCCCCCAAAGTATGTCTTGTAATGAACATGACGTGCTTTGAATCAAAGAAAGTTAGAGTTGCCGGAAAAAATCCATCCAGTTTTCTAAATAGTTGCTATCCTTTTGTCGAATTGTTTTCCCAAAGTGTCATATTTCTCTTTGATCCTCATGACTCTTGGTCAAATTTCCATAGTATAAATTAAGGATTATATTCCATCATTTGGTATCTATGTACGATTCTACGAGACCAGTAAGCTTTGGCTATCTAATCCAGTCTCGACCCTGAATGCTTAAGATTTGAATTCAATTTCCATCGATTTCAAAATTCGAATTTTTATAATATATACGTGCACGTTCATGTGTACATTTTTTTCATTGGCTCTTGGATGCATTGCACGCTCAAGGGTTGTCACTAATTTTCTTTGAATTAGATATAATTTCATTGCACTTATGTATTTATTTATTTTATATAATTTTAATATACATGTTCGCATGCACATAGGGGTCGTACCCGATCCCTTTGCTCATTTTGTATGTTTATAAGGATCGGGTTTCCTCTAGCAGATCTCTTTCAATCCCATTTTCTCTCTTCCCCCTCCCTTTTTTTTATGTTGATAGGGATCAGATGGATCACCCTTCGATCGGGATCATACGCAATCCCTCTCAACATTAGGGACTCCATGTTTTTAGCTCCATGGAGAAGCTAAGGCAGGCTGATCCCTACAAGCCCACGTACATAAACTAATACTCCATCCCTTCATCCCTTCACTTGTTCACTTTTAGTTCTATTTGCTTTTATTTCCTTCAATCTCACTTTCGAACCCTCTCCTTACACATTGCCTCATATCCCTCTCTTCAAATCAATCACCCCCTCCATCTTTAGATCCACCATCCTCTCCTGCTTTGAACCACCACTCCACCTTCAATTTGAATCGAATCCAACATCTCCCTTCAAGTAACCGTATTTTATGCATTTAGGTATCGTTTAATTTTAATTTGTGACAATATGATGGGTTTGGTCTAGCCTTGGGCTGAATTAGGTGAAGAAGATGAGAATGGTGATGATGTTGGGTTCGGTGAGGTGGTAGGAGAGGAGAAGGTAAGGAGTGAGGAGATTAGTGG
The DNA here is from genome assembly GCA_030765085.1 of Allium cepa. Taxonomy (NCBI): domain Eukaryota; kingdom Viridiplantae; phylum Streptophyta; class Magnoliopsida; order Asparagales; family Amaryllidaceae; genus Allium; species Allium cepa. The sequence continues at coordinate 219,930,806 of CM060932.1, read as the reverse complement.
AAATGGGGCATGGAAATATGTTAAGTGGAGGGATCGGTATTACTTAAGTTTAGAGGGATCGGTGTAAAAGGTTGAAGTAGAGGATGAGAAAGGTTAATTATATGAATCTACGTAGAGTCATGTCATAAGGATCGGTTATTAGAGTTTGAAGAGGGATCAGTGATGGAGTGTTTGGCCAAGGGATAGGTTACTGATGTTGAGTAAGGGATCGATTATAGGCTTTATGGGAAGGATCGGTTGTATTAAGATAAAGGAATCGGCTATAGGGACTTAGCCAATTCTAAGCCTTTGAATTGAGCTTGAACGCTTGAGTAAACCAATCCATATTTACTTGCATGAACAATCAGAACTAGTCTCGTCTTAACGAACTTGAACATATGACTATAACGGACAATAGGACTTGTATGTCCACCTTTGAACTATAAATTGAACGACTAAGTTCCTCGGACTTGAATATGAATTAAAAGTTAACATATGGACTTCAATAATGAGCTTCGTACTTCAACATGTCGATGGTCGACCCCGAAGCTTACACAACTGATCAATGCAAATGCTAGTTGAGATGGTTAATGATGATGGTCACTCTAATCGAAATCTAAAGTCTCGTCACTACTTTTTATTTGGAACTGTTTATCTCTGCACTGTACAATATTGCACCATATTTGTTTACACTTATCAAAGGGGGACAGGTTAACAAATTTAATCTTGATTATCTACTGAGTTTTGTTGTTATGGGCTCCAAACATTCGGGGCATTCAGCCGCAATGTCTTTTGGACAACATTCACAACACAACAATCTAGGTGCCAAGTCAAGTTCTGCAGCTGTATCTGGTAGACTTTCTCATGAACATCTAACTGAGCAACAGGAGATTTTTGGCCCATTGGTCGACCTTTTCTCTGATGTTCTCATCCTTCCGATGGAAGAGATAAATCATGCCGCTGACATTATAGAGGGTTTTGTAATTTTGGATAACCTAATAGATTCCCAAGCCTCCAGAATTGGTGAGACTGCTCTCCGCAGGCTGTGCTCTAAGCATGGGATCATGTTTGGAGATGTTCTGGTCCCTTCCACGAATGATGTGGCTCATTTGCCCCTGGAGGGGTATACGTCATGTAATAAGTTTATACACAGGGCCGGATGTGTGTCGCCTTTTAATTGTTTTATCCGAGAGATGCTAAGTCATTTTGGAATAGCTCCTACTTAGCCGCATCCGAACAACTATGCTTTTCTTCATGGCACTTTCTTGCTATTTGTGGATGTTCTGTTCCGCTCGCCATCTTTCGAAGACATCGGGTTCATTTACAATTTCAAGCGATGGACGATGTCTTTCTTATACTTTCCTTGAGCTTGCGTCCATCAGTCAAGTTCTGACAAGTGCTTGGAACAAGCTCGATGTCTTTAAACATGAACTGTTCTATATTCGCTGTCCGTCCGGTTTCGGAAGGTGATGGTTGGGAGGATGTAAGTGTTGCCTTCACTCTATTTCTTGATTCAGAAGCCCAAGTCATATTTTGATTTAATAAGTATTTTGAAAATCTATAGGTGTCCGTCCATGGCCCAAGGGTGATAATTATCCAAGGGAGGTTTCCGCAATCTTCGCCACCCCAGTTAAGGACAGGGACATAAGATCTCTTGCAACCGATGAGTGGTTATCTCCTTTTGGACTGTTAGAAGAAGATTGCAGCATCGGGCTTTCGGAAAGCATTGTGTTGTAAAGAAATGTTTGGAAACAAGAAGGCCGCATTGATAGCCCTGTCATGACCACAATCGAGGAGGCTCGGGATGATGTCCAAGATGGTGAAATTAGAGGTGATGAAGCCATAATGTAGGTCCAACCAATGTGCCCATGGATGAGTCATCACAAGGCATGAAATCTCATGCGCCAATAAAAAAGGAAAAAGGCTAGCATACAAACTCCATAGGAGAAAAATTGCTAAATGTTCGATTTCACCATCACCTCTATTGAAAAAGAGTCTTCCTCTCAGCCTTTAGAAAGTTTGATGGAAGGATTCTCAAATCTATTGATTCCAGATGACATCAAGACTTTTGACTTCCCCAACATTTGTTTCGGGGGCTTAATTCTCCCACCAGAACTGGTGATGACATTCCTCCCACTGGCAAAGAGGAAATCACTCTTACATGCAAGGCCATAGTAACTGGTCCGTCGGGTGGACATAGGACACTCACAATCATGCGCGCCTCACTGCATGATTTTCTATCTTTTATTTAATGGTTACTTACACGCTCTTGTTTGATTTGCAGGTGCTATGTCTCATTCTCATGCCTTCAATCGCTTGAGGGGCTCCTCAACACAGTATGGATCCACTCGTGGTCTAGACTCAGACAGAGATCGAGAAAGGGATGACGGTCGAGAAAGAAGTCATCATTCAAGGGAGTCTTTATCCGCTAAGCATAAGTCCAAATCTCAATCATCTTATTAGGAAGTTCATCCCAATCCTCCTACATATAGTGGTGATTAAACCTCTTCTCATTTTATACAAACTGATGTGCATCCCGAGCATCATTCGGTTTCATTTGGTTCACGATAGCCTCGCAATCTCCAATCGAGCAAACATCCTATTGATATTTTCGATCCAGCTTTGACTACTATAGCTCTTGAGGCATATATGGTAGAAAGATTGGCTGAACTTAGGCCTATCAATGGATACTTTAGGATCCGGATAGTGCCATATCCACATTCGCATCTGAAATCATTTTCGGATATCAGATATTCGCATCCGTAGATACAAACGAATGTCAGATTATTATCACATCCGCAACGATTAATCAATCAAGAATTATAAAAATAAAATTTTAGTATAACATAAATATTTTTCAATTTTATTGATTATAAAATTGTTAAAAATTAACAAATATGATGATAATAAATAGTTTCGAGCAGTTAAAAAGCGATAAGTGCATATAATAGACCATAAATTAATAAATAATAAACAAATATAATTCACTACACTAAAATAAACATAATTTGAATTATAATTTTGACAAAAAGCAGATAGACAAATTTTAGATGGGGATGTCTTCATATCCACATCCACATCTGTTTTTTGGATATCAGATATTTATCCGCAATTCAGATGCGGATGCAAACGGATTTCAGATTTTTTGGGTATCCAATGACAGCCTTAGCTGAACTTAAGGTCATTTTTCTAAAAATCTACTTTGATGGGCTAAAGTATCTTCCTTCTATCAATAGAATTCCAGGGAGTGCTAAAGCGAGTTCACTTGTATGCGTCAATGATGTTTAGGTGCAGCATGAAACATTCAAGCATTTAGCCGAGAAAATCTCTGAGGTATCTACTGAAATGCAGCATGAAATCAATCACCTTAGGTTGGAGGCGATACACGATAAAGAAATAATCAAACACCAAGTTGATGAGATCATACAGTTGACAACAAAACTAGTTGCAGTAGGGAAGAGTTCTAAAGAAACCTTTAAAACGGTTAGTTATCTGGAAATGGCTTACAAAAAGGAGCTGGATGTCGCCTTTAACCGCAATGATGCGCTTGCTCTAGAGAAGGATATACTGCAAAAAGAGAAAAACACTCTAGCCCACCTTGTTGAGGAACTCTAAGAACTTCTTAAGAAAGAGAAGAAAGAAAAACACGAGGCTCAAGAGGAGTCTCAATGGTTTTCTGAAGAGGCCGTTGAGGCTTGGGAGCTGAAAATTAAAATCGATGAGCAACTCGTTCAAATTGAAATCCTCAAGGAAGGGGCAAGGGAAGCTAGTCGTAAAGAAATTAAAGAGCAAATTGAGGCTCGGTTGGAGGATGCTGAAGAGGCCGGTCGGAACGAGTTTAAGGATATGTTTAATCCTTTGATTGTTGAATACAATGCTAAGGTCCTATTCCATCATGATTTGAGTTTTCTTGGAAAGGGATACCTCAAATCGCTTGTTGAGGCTTGGGAATACATCATTGAAATGAGGAAAAAAGTACTTGGCTAAGCTGATTTAGATGAGGAAAATCTGGTATGAGATCCTTCTTGGAAATGAGCCTTTAGATCTTACCGCTGCAAGGCTTAGCTAATTTGATATTTTGGCACCATATGGCAAAGGGAAGAACATTGCTGAAGCTTCAAAGTCCAACCTCAGAGGTCCCCCCTCACTTCAAACAATTGGGCATCAGTATCATTGGCCCGGACAAGATCCAAGCTATGATCCTAATAGACCCATATATAGTTCAAAGGTGCTGACCCCTATTGAAGAAGGGAGCACCCCGACAACAACTAAAAGTAAACCGGACACTGGTATCCCTCTCTACTCTCCATTATTAGAGAGGTTTCTATCCTCATAACCAATGTTATGGCTTATTTTCTTGTTCCCATGAAGCATGTCTTCCAAACATTTACTGAAATTCCAACAGCTACCGACATTTCTGGACCCGATGCTCAAGTTATTGGAGCTCTTGCTGACGAAAAGGCTGATAATTAGCTGCTTCCAGATAAATCTGATGATGTTGTGATCATAGATGCCTCCAAACACACTGATGAGCTCAGCTTGAAGGAGCGCATTGAGAGGGAGGATTCATTGAAGAAAAAAGCTAAAGTCGAACCCGTCGATGTGGACACCGATGATCCAAATCTCATCCCACTGCAATTCATTCCACCCGGCGGGTCGGTTCCTAGAGTACTCGCTCCAACCTCTGAAAGCTCTCCTGCCAATGGTGGTAAAGGATCGAAGAGAGAGACATGCGGAGGCTCGGTTGGGTCCATTCCTAAGAAATCCAAAAGGGTGAAGAGGCAAAAGTAGTAGCCATCACTTCCGCTTTGTTTATATATCGCTTGTGTAGTTGTTTTTCTTTTTGTTGGCTATGTTTGTGCGAGTACAGCTTCCGCTTTTGGATAGACTTATACTACACTTTTCAAGTTTAATGTGTGAATAAAAGTTCTTTATTTTCTACTGAACTCTTATGTGAATTTTGTTTGAGTAATCGAGCTATTACTTTTCCACTCAATGTACTTGTAATTTGTTGCCCATTGATTCAGATAATCACTCGTTAACTTTTACTTAAGGCGTCCATCTGGTCGTGGCCTCAAGTTGTACCAAATGTTGGGCTCGAGCCAAAGTGTTACGTCGTTAAATTTAGTGGTTTAAGTGATTATACTCCCGCTTGCAATCTCGAGTTAGTGGAGTTAAATAATGGATGGTCGAACTCCATCCTTGGCGAGCTTATACTCCTCCTATCAGTTTCAGGTCGAAGTTTATGAAATAGTGAGTGGTTGAACCGCACTCATCTTTTTGTTTATACTCATATCCGCACTCTAGGAATAAGAGTTAGTTGGCAATTGATCATATCGCGCCCAATTTGTGTTTATACTCTTGTCCACACTCTAGGGACTTATAGTTTTTACATAAATAGTCGAATCGTACTTTCCTTTATTGATTGATTTTCCTCCAAGTTTGGGGTTTGACTTGGAGAGCGATCGGTGGTGTCATGATCACTTTTGATTCATGTCTATCCTATCACCCGTTAGGATTAATTTAGTTAAAGGATGGTCAAGTCACATCCGTTTCTCATCAGGTACTCCGTCCATTGGGTTGTGAGCGAGGACAATGTTCATTTTATTTAGTTCAATGATGAACTTATTTAATCATATGGCTCCAAACTCTGGAAACCAGATCGGACATGTCAATATTAGTTAGTTGGATATCGTAACTAATATGTAATGCTACAACAATCACAGATATAAAGGAAATTTCAAACTTTATTTGCCAAATGAAAAGAAATGACATAATTTGTCTTATTACATATCTGGAAAACCAAATGCTGAAGAAAATTCAAAAATTGAGTACAACTGAATGAAAATGAATAAACCAAGTGAAATAGTGTCATAAATGCTCATTATCCCATGCACTTGAGAGTGTGATGTCACCAACAATCGCTAGCTTTAAAGTTCCAGGCCTTTGTTCAATGACATATGGTCCTTGCTAAGTAGGATTCATGTGTGATGGGATAGGAAAACACCGAGTTTAAGACGAGATCGCTGATTTCAAAGGTTCTAGGTCGGCTTTAGTGTTGTAGTATCAAACGACTCAGTGTCGATGCGCAACTACCTTTAGATCAACTACCTCACGCTTCTCATCTACAAAGTCTAGAGGTTCTAAGAGGAGATCTTTGTTCGCTCTGGGTCGTAGTAGGTCACTCGATGAGAAGGGATTTTGAGTTCAATAAGAATGATGGCTTCGAAACTGTAAGCAAGGGTGAATGGAGTATGACCAGTTGTGGACTTATGGTGGTATTGTAAGCCCAAAATGTTGTTGGAAGTTCATCTACCCACTTGCCTTTAGCCTTTTTCAAACTCTTCTTCATGATGAACTTTATGATTTTGTTCATAGCTTCAACTTGCCCATTTGCTTGAGGGTGAGAAACTACATCAAATCTCTTTATAATATGATGCCGACGACAGATGCCTTTAAATTCAACGTTGTTGAATTAGGTCCATTGTCAGTTATAATGGTTTGTGGAAGGCCAAAATACCAGATGAAATTCCATATAATGAAGTTGATTACTTTCTTTGTCGTGATCATGGCTAAAATTTCCGCTTCGGCCCATTTGGTGAAGTAATCAACTGCTATAATGGCATACCCCATACCACCTTTAGAGATCGATAAAGAACTGATAATATCTGTGTCATACGCAGCGAACAGCCGTGGATTGACCATTTGTGTAATTTTCGTTTAGTGGAGATCTCGAAGCTTCCACATACATCTGGCACTTGTCGCATCGCTTTGCATAATCAGCAGGATCTCGGTTAACAGTTGGCTCAGTAATACTCGTAACGGAGTATATTTTTTGCTAGGGTTTGCCCCCACAGTGTGATCATCATATTCCTCTTTATGAACTTCCTTTAGAACTCATTTTATTTCATCATGAGCGATACACCGGAGCATGGGAATGGAAAAACCCTTTCTATACACGACTCCTTCCTGAATGATAAATCGTGAAGCTTTGTGGAGGATTTGTCGTCTTTCATTCCTCCGATCGAGAACTACTCCCTGTAGAAAAAAATATTTAATCGGAATCATCCACAACTCCTTCTTAGGCTCAGTCTCTAAATTTCCATCTGGTTTATGCTTAGAGTGTCTAGGATTTCAACCGAAACCAAGCCCATTTGTTGTCCATCCCAGGTGCTAGCAAATTTTGCCAATGAGTAGGCCTCTTTGTTTTGATCCTAGGGAATGTGCATGATGTCATAATACTCAAAGTCAGTCAATAGCTCTTGAACTTGAATAAGATATAGAGCAAGTCATTTTCCTTTAGCCTGGTAATGTCTCCTGACTTGGCATACCACTAATTGGGAATCGCAAAAGATTTTCTTTTATCCCCAGTTCTCTGGCAAGTTTTGGTCCAGCAATAAGAGCTTCATACTCAGCTTCGTTGTTCGTTGCAACGAAGTTAAGCTTCAAAGCATAGCAAATTGGTTGATCTTCTAGAGTTACTAGCATGATTTTGGCTCAAAAACAGTGATCATTGGATGCTCCATATGTATACATTTTCCACCAAATGGTAGGGGCTCCACCGCTCTTTGGGAGATCATCCTATGTAGTGAATTCTTCTATAAGGTCCACCAATGCCTATCCCTGGATGGCCCCCAGATGGAAATAAGTGATGTCGAATTGGCTCAGTTTGATGTTCCACTTAATTAACCTTCCATACATCTTAGGTCGCTGTACAACCTATCCGAATGGCTACTCGGTGTAAACGTTGGATGAGCCTGAAAATAGGGGTGGAGCTTTCGTGAAGCAATCAAAAATCAGTACGCCAGTTTCTCTATCTTTGAATAGTTTCTTTCAGCTCTTATTACTTGCTTGTTAAAATAATAGACCGATCTCTGGATTCGATTCTCCTTGCGAAGTAGTGCAACACTTATAGCATGTACCGACACGACCAAGTAGATATACAAGTCTTCGTGATCCACCGGCTGTAACAAGATGGGAAGTCTCTTAAAGTGGTTCAACAAAGCTTGGAATGCATCTTCACGCTCCTGTGTCCTTTTAAAATTCCTCCTCCCTCTTCTTATCAAGTCGAAGAAAGGAATACATTTATCAGTGGCTTTGGAAATAAACTGGCACTGGGCAGCAACCTTCCCCTTTAGGCTATGTTCTTATTTGATGGTCTTTGCACTTGGATGTTGCGAAGTGCTCGAATCTTCTCGGGATTAGCTTCGATTCTACAGGCACTAATGATGAAACCCAAGAATTTTCCTGATCCAACGCCAAATGAACAATTTAGAGGATTGATCTTCATTTTATAATATTGGAGGATATCGAATAAGTCTCTAACTTGGTCGCTTGATCATTATGACTTCATGAGCATATCATCCATGTATACCTCCATCTTTCCAATCTGATCTTTAAATATATGGTTGATTGGGCGTTGATAAGTTGCTCCAGCTTTCTTCGGTCCAAATGGTATTACAAATAACAGTACAATCCAACGTCGGTAATGAAGCTGGTGTGCCCTTGGTCGGGGATGTGGATCTGGACTTGATTATATCCAGAGTACATATCCATAAAAGATAGCAATTCATGTCCCGTGGTTGAGTCCACCAGCTGGTTAATCCTTGGAATGTATAAACTATCTTTTAGATACGCCTTGCTTACGTCCGAATAGTTAACGCACGTTCGCCACTTTCCATTTGCCTTTCTCACAAGTACAGGATTGGATACCTATTTAGGGTAGAGGGCGTTGCTAATAAACCCATTTCTTTCAGGCTCATCCACTTCCTCTTTAAGGACGGCTGATCTCTCCAGATCCATGCCTTTTTTATTTCATCAAGACATGCCTTAGGTTAATTCATGGCTCGCAATAGCAAGCAAGATCCCACACATATTAGAATGAGTTCAAGCTAACACATCAAAATTCGCTTGGTGAAAACCAGCAAGTTTTTTCATTATCGGAAGGCTGAGCTATGATCCGATCTTTAGGACCCGTGACGGGTCATCGTGGCTGACCGTGATGTCAATCATCAACTCGGTGCAGCCTTGGTCTCTTTGGGCTCCTCCTCGTCATCCCTCGGATCTATGTCTTTATAGAACCGACTGTGGCGCCCGAGCTAAGGCCCAAACGCTGGTTGTCAATCTTCAGTGGTTTGGATGCGGAGAGACTTGTCCACACCCATACTTTTCTCCTTCCGTTGAGCATCCCTTAATTCAACCACATAGCAGGAACATCCAACTGCCAGATTACCATGCACAACTCGAACACCATTGTCAGTTGGGAACTTCAAAGTCAAACACAATGGGGCAAGAGCTACCTCAAATTCAACTAGGGTCGGTCGACCCTGAAAAGCTTTGTATGGAGGGTCAACATCCAAGATAACAAATGGCAACATTTGCACTCTCGTAAGGTCACCTTCTCTTAATCCCATGAGAAATTTGACACAACCGACAGCATTGGTCGTAGCACCATTAAAGCCATGAATGTAGGCTTTTGAAGGTTTTAAGTCATTCGTTTCCATCTTCATTTGATCGTATGCTTTTTGAAAATTATATCCATGGAACTACCATAGTCAATCATGATCCTACTCACTAAGGCGGGGCCAATCATGGCCGAAATGAGTATTGGATCGATATAGGTGTCTCACCTTATCTGCATCTATGTTTCTGAATATAAGTCTTTTGCTAATGTACGCTGTTGTTTTGTCGAAGCCCCAACTTCTGTACTAGAACAACACTCAAAATTCGTATGCTTGATTGTGCTAGCATAGCGCTCCATCTCGTGCCAGCTCTTATTAGTTGGATATGGTCCTCCGACTATTGTATTGATCAGTAATCTTTCCCCAATCGATGCAGGCTCCTTAACCCTGTGCGACTCTTGTCCTCGGTTGGGGTTGGATGTCCCCTTCCCGCCATCCAGCGTGGCTTTAACAAAATGCTATATTTTTCTTCCCGAATCAGTTTCTCGATAACATCCTAGAGATGCCTAGATTCATTTGTGTTGTGGCCATAGCATTCGTGGAACCAGCAATACCTTCCAGTCTGCTTTTATTTCTCCATCGATTCCTTCTGAGGTGGCTTCTTATACTGCATGGTATAGCATGCAGACAAGCAGACGTTCTCTAGAGACATGTTCAGTGGTGTGTAGGTATCATACATTGGAATCCTTGACTTTCCTCTTCTGGATCCCTCTTTTGTTCACGGTTCCTATCACTACCTTTCTTTTGCTGATTGGTTTTTTTGGACATTTACTTGAACTTTTCTGGAACTCTTCTCGGACCGCTTCACTGCAATATTACTCTACACTCCCTCTGCACTCATTCCCACAACATCCTTCTTCCTAAAGCATCTAACTTTCTCTTCCTCAAATTATGAGCTGCTTTTGCATAGAAATGTTCCAATGTTGTGGGTGGTTTACCAGCTAATTAATCACCAAAGTTAGATTCTGGGTCAATCCCACTTGTTACAACCATCAATATTGAATGATCATTCAGTTTACTGACTTTTGTGATGGCTGTATGAAATCTCTCCAAATAGTCTTTCAGCGATTCTCCTAGAGCCTAGATCATGCTTAAGAGGGATATTACATCTTTAGGGCGAGTTGCATGCATATGGAACTACTCCACAAATTTTGTTGCCAAATCGTCAAATCTAGAGATTGGCCGTGGGAGTAATCTTATAAATCACATTGTTGCTATGCTAGAGAGAGTAATAGGAAAACATCTGCATCTATTGGCATCATCAAATTGTGCGGAATCCAGCAGCTATTCATGTATTGCCTAGGTTCAGTTTTTCCCTTCTAAGCAGGCATCGACGACATGCTGAACCTCCTTCGATACTCCATATATAGGATATTATCAGTGAAGGTGGAGTGGTTCCTCGAGATCCCTTAATCATCATTTGTCAGGCCTTGGCTCTCCCTTACTAGCTGCTTGATCATAGTCGTTAAGTCCGGCGTTTAAATAGTTGGAGCAAGCGATAGTCGTGCTTCACCTCACATGAATGGTCTGGTCGATGTCTACGAGCCATTCCACGCCTTCATGGCTCAAAATCCTCTCAATGCATATCATGTGGATTCACTTCATCGTCATTTTGGGGAGGTAACTGGTCTACCCCACCTAAACTTTAGCATCCAAATCAATTACGGTGGGTCCAACTTGCGCTCCACCGGGAAGAGGCAAATTTCCTCCTATGGAGAAGGGATTGGCTCGATCCCTCTAGAGGGATCGCATTCGATCGGTCCTGGCAACCTAGGTAGGCTTGTTAGTCGATGTCTAGATGCTTTTTTGTGATATCCATCAGTTCTACGACATCTGCATCTATGATAATCATCCAATGAAGTAGAGCTCTCTGATGCATAATAGAGAGTTGGCTCCCTTCTATATTTCTCGTGTTGTTCATCTCTGAGCTGATTATTTAAATCAATATTAGCTTGAATATGCTAGTTAACTATCGACGAATATCCATGAGCTCTCCCATCAGATTCTGGATCTAGACATCAACTGGATTGGTAGCATTAATATCTATTGGTAGATTGCTTTAGCTTCCTTATTGGATGCCAACGTTCTCGTTACCTTCTGCATTTTGAGAGGTAGATCTGGTGTTCCTTACCATTGTTGATAGTTTTCCTTAGACGTTTGCAAATCAGAGTAGAATGGATAAACTACTTGAAGATAATTCTCGATCTCTTCCTAGGATTTATGCAATCCAGTAACAGCAAAGAGGTCCAAATAGAGTTGAGAATCTGATCTCTCAACGAAAGCACCAAAACGTTTGCACCAAAAATTGGCTCAAACACCCAAAAAAGATTTTGTATAGGAATAAATAAGGAATATTAAAAGTAAACAGAGGGAATATAGTAGTAAAGCAATAAGAATTAAGCACATAACATAAACGCTGCAATTTATAGTGGTTCAGCGTCATTTGCCTAAGTTCACTTTTAAGAGATAGCTTCATTAATCATTTTGTAAATAGAGTACAATAGGGATCAAAAGAAAATCCTTAGTTACAAAAGAGTACAAAGCAACTAGCAACGTAAAGATCTCGAAAATGAACGATCAAGTCTGTATTTATAGAGGAGGACGGTGACATATTTCTTTGAAATTCGACAGAAGGATCTGCAGAACCGTAAGGGCCCATAGAAGGGATGACATGACCCAAATCCCAAGAAATAGGATCGGGCCGATCCCTATTTTGGTGGAGTTTGTGGGTGCAATCTCTATGGGAGCTTTTCCGTGTGTATTATGTTTATCCTCAAATTTCATGCCAATTGGATCAGTAGATCTAGAGTTATCGATCAATCATTGTTGCAATATGCGATGTCGTCTAATTTTGGCCGATCACTCTTGCGTGCTCCTTTTGGTGTGTGATCCCTAGGGTGGACTCCCTAAGGTCCCCATATCTTGTTCTCAAAGTTTCATATACATGGGACTTCTGGATTTTGAAATATCGATTGTTTTCCACTGAGTTGTACTTGTTTGGCTGAAGTAATTCGATCCTTTGGCGAAGAGGGATCATAGCCGATCCCTTTTTTTAGACTAATTTATATTCCATAATTTGAACATTCCATATAGCGTATATATCAATTTTGCTCGATCACGGCTTCATATTACCATCTGTACTTAATTTTTGGACATCACAATCATCGCTCTGGGCTTATTGGCCTTGATGGCAATCGAGTCTAACTAGTCCAATCAGTCAGATATAGCCGGGTCAAAATGTATAATAACATACATAATGTTAATATAGTTTATATCCACATATGCTTCTTCTTTTTTTGATTATATGGACTTCTTGTATGTATAATTTAGGTCCCAAACATTATATAATGAATATATATATATATATATATATATATATATGCCTGAGTTGTCTGATCTAATTTTGTTATTGATTTAGATATTAATGTTTAAAAAATTGATTTAAAAACTGATTTTAATTAATTTATATAATTTTGCAACTTATTATATGCACGAACATAAGTGAGTTACATGCGGCGATTATTTGAAACCATTTTGAAAATTGAATACGTGTTTTGTATGTTTGTTGGTTTCATCTGTAAATTCATTTTGTTATTATCTGCATATTTCAAAAGTTGTTTCAACCAAAAGTTATTTCAAAACCCATTCCTCCGGGTGAAGTGAGGGTGTTAGTTAGTGAAATTCCTAAGTGAAGCTTAGGGACTGGATGTAGGACGAGAGGTCCGAACCAGTATAAAATCCTGGTGTCTCCTTGCATTTACCTATTTTATCTACCTAGACTATTTCAATATTCCATATTACACGATCCTACCGCATAGCCTCTTTCAATTGGTATCAGAGCCAGACCGTCCTATAACCATAACACCGTTATTAGACATATTGATAATATGGAAAATAACGCAAGTACAAGCACAACATCTGTCTATAGTTCTACATTTGCGGAAGGACAATCTACCCAAAGACCTCCTCTATTCAATGGACTAAACTATAACTATTGGGCTACAAGGATGAGGATTTATATGCAAGCAACAAATTTCGAAGCCTGGAATGCTACTCAAGCAGAGTTTGTTGCACCCACGACCGATTATCCTACATGGACACAAACTCAGAAGAATGAAGCTAGTGCAAATGCTAAAGCTATGAATATGCTATTTTGCGCTCTGGATAGAAATGAATTCAACCGTGTTAGCATATGTACTACTGCATATCAGATATGGGAAACTCTTAAAGTCATACATGAAGGCACAAACAAGATTAAACAAACAAAAATATCCATGCCGAAGAATCAATTTCAAAACTTTAGAATGCGACAAAATGAATCCATCAATGACATGTACTCAAGATTTCAAGACATTCATCATGCTCTAATCGGACTAGGAGAAAGATACACGGACTTTGACATTGTGTCTAAAGTTCTAAATTCACTCACTGATGAATGGGAGAGAAAAGTACTAGCAATCCAAGAAGCAAATGATTTATCTACAATGAAACCAGAAGAATTAATTGAAAATCTTATGTCGTATGAAGTAAATATGCAAGCTAAAAAGGATCAAGCTCAAGAAAGAAAGAATATTGATTTTCATGCGGAAAAGGAAGAATCAGAGTCTGAAGATGAGGATCTAGCATTTATAGCCAAAAATTTCAAGAAATTCCTAAAGTATAGAAAAGGAAACGAAAACGGATTCAAAAAGAATTTCTTGAACAAAGCATCATCCTCAAATATAGAATGCTTCAATTGTCATAAGAAAGGACATATGCAAAAAGATTGTCAAGAACAAATGAAGGAAAATCATAAAACCTTAAAAAACAAGAAGGATAAATTCAAAAAGAAGGCATTTTCTGTAACATGGGACGATTCAGATTCATCATCATCCGAAAATGATAGTGATAGCGACAATGAACAGGCAAATGTATGCTTCATGGCTCAAGAATCTGAGGTAAATAATTTAACTTTCGACGATTTAATTGAAGTAAACACTGAACTTTTGAACACAATAAAAACTCTTAAAAAGAAACTCAAAGAAACCCGTGAAAATCAAAACAAAGCTGAATTTGAAAGAGATATGTTAAATGATGAAAAGAAAATTCTTGATGAAGAACTTGAAAAAGTTCAAGAATCTTATTCAAATTCAGAAACTCAATTATCACTTTTAAGTCAAGAAATTGAAACTCAAAAGATAAAGAATGATATAATTGTTTCTGAAAATCATGAGTTAAAAACTAAGATTAGACAAGTTGAGTTAGAAAATAATAGTCTTCAAGCTAGATTAGATAACATCACTAAAAGTGTTTCTAACTTCAACAAAGGAAGAGAAAATTTATCTAAGATTTTGGAAAATTCTCAATCCTCTTCAAGTAAACATGGATTAGGATATAAAAAGGAGTCAAAAATTCCTAAAAAGAAAAATACACATTTTAAGATGAATATGGATTCAAAACAACAAATATTAATAAAGAAATCTATTAAAACAAAAGTAGAAAACAAGGTAGTTACAATTTGGGTACCAAAAACTAACAATATATTAATAAGAAATAAATATATTAAAACATTTATGGATAATGTTCATCATAATAAAAACTATATTTATAAAAAGGACACTAAACCAAATTGGGTTTGGTTTCCTAAAACTCTAACTTCTTAGGACCCTATTATAAGTTGGGTACCAATAATTTCATATCTATTTTCAGGTCCCACTTAAAAAGAAGAAATGGATATTAGACAGTGGTTGTTCAAAACACATGACCAGAGACAAAGATATGCTTACAAACATCACATACTTTGATGGTGGCTCAGTTACCTTCGGAGACAATTCAAAAGGCTATATCATTGGCAAAGGAGATGTGAACAATTACGGTACATCAAATTTAACTTTTATAACAAATGTTTCATTAGTTGAAAATTTAAAACATAATCTACTTAGCATAAGTCAACTGTGTGACAAAGGTTTTAAAATAACTTTCTCGAATAATAAATGTAATATTTTTGATCAAAACCAAAATCTTATTTTTGAAGGAAATAGAGATAGAAAATATTTATGTTTTGA
Source organism: Allium cepa (assembly GCA_030765085.1). NCBI lineage: Eukaryota > Viridiplantae > Streptophyta > Magnoliopsida > Asparagales > Amaryllidaceae > Allium > Allium cepa. Next base: position 219,915,322 of record CM060932.1, on the reverse strand, counting down.
ATATGAATATTAATCATAATTCAAGTATGTGTTTACTTGCCAAAGATAATGATCCTTGGTTATGGCACATATGATTTTGTCATATAAATTTTAAAACTACTAGAAAACTTTCTAAAAATGAATTAGTAAAAGGATTACCCAAAATTAATTTTAAAATAAATAATTTTTGTGATGATTGTCAAAAAGGAAAATTAACGAAATCATCTTTTAAGTCTAAGAAAAATATTTCAACTTTACAACCATTAGAATTACTACATACGGATTTATTCGGACCAACACAAGTTCAATCCATTAATCATAGTCGATACGTATTCGTAATTGTTGATGATTTTTCAAGATATACATGGACTATTTTTATGAAAAATAAAAGTGACACTTTTGAGCATTTCAAAACCTTTGTCAAAAGAATTCAAAACATTACAGATTTGAAGATTAAAAATATTCGAAGCGATCATGGAGGAGAATTCGAAAATGAAGTTTTTGAAACTTTTTGTAAAAAGAAAGGAATTAATCATAAATTTTCTTTTCCTAGAACTCCTCAACAAAATGAAGTTGTAGAAAGAAAGAATAGAACATTACAAGAATGCGCAAGAACATTGTTAAATGGATGTTCTCTACCAAAACATTTTTGGGCAGAAGCCGTTGCTATTGCATGTTATGTACTAAATAGAATTTCAATTAGACCTTTAACTAAAAATACTTCTTATGAACTATTCAATAATAAAAAACCAAATATATCTTATTTTAAAATATTTAGATCAAAATGTTTTATATTAAATATAAAAGATCAACTAGGAAAATTCGATTCAAAAGCTGATGAAGGAATTTTCGTAGGATATTCTGAACGAAGTAAAGCATATTGAGTATTTAATAAACGAACAAATTTAATTGAAGAAACTTTGCATATATCTTTTGATGAAAATTTTAATAAAAATTTTAATATAAAAGATGATGAAGAATTGATAAATATAGAAGAAATAAACCTTGAAAATAATAATGAACTAAGATCTCCTCCTGGAATACTACGAGATCATCCAACTCAAAATATAATAGGAGAAATAAATTCTCAAGTTAAAACAAGAAATCAACTAAATCAAATGGGCCATGTAGCTTTCATTTCATCTATAGAACCTAAAAATCCAAAAGAAGCATCAACAGATGATTATTGGATTATCGCAATGCAAGAAGAATTAAATCAATTTGAACGTAACAATGTTTGGGAATTAGTTCCCCGTCCTAATAATCAATCAGTAATTGGAACAAAATGGATTTAAAAATAAAGTAGACGAACAAGGAAATATAACAAGGAATAAAGCAAGACTAGTAGCACAAGGGTATAATCAAGAAGAAGGTATTGATTTTGAAGAAACATGTGCTCCCGTTGCAAGATTGGAAGCAATACGTATACTATTAGCCTTTGCTTATTTTCACAATTTTAAACTTTATCAAATGGATGTTAAAAGTGCATTTTTAAATGGATTCATTAAAGAAAATGTATATGTTGAACAACCTCCGTTATTTATACATGAAAAATATCCGGATCATGTATTTAAATTAAAGAAAGCTCTATATGGTCTTAAACAAGCTCCTTGTGCTTGGTATGAAAGACTTAAAAGTTATTTATTAAACTTAGGATTTAAAATTGGAAAAGTAGATCAAACACTTTTTATTAAAAATACTGCCAAAGATATTTTAATAATTCAAATATATGTAGATGATATTATTTTTGGTTCAACAAATGAAAATTTGTGTAAAGAATTTTCAAATATAATGACTAATGAGTTCGAAATGTCTCATATGGGAGAACTATCATATTTTCTCGGACTTCAAATCAAACAATTAACAAATGGAATTTTTATAAACCAAGAAAAATATTGTGATAATTTAATAAAACGATTCGGCATGGAAAACACTTCTGCTAAACCTACTCCTATGAGTACCACTACACATCTCGATCGAGATGAAAATGGAAAAAGTGTAGATCAAAAATTGTTTAGAAGAATGATAGGTTCTTTGCTCTACTTAACCGCTAGTAGACCTGACATAATGATGAGTGTTTGTTTATGTGCACGTTTTCAATCCCATCCTAAAGATTCACACTTAAAAGCAGTAAAACGAATAATGCGATATCTTAACCAAACTAAAGATTTCGGTCTTTTCTATCCAAAGGAATGTTCGTTTGAGTTAGTGTCATTCAGTGATGCTGATTTTGGTGGATCTTGAACGGATAGAAAAAGTACAAGTGGTACTTGCCATTTCATTGGAAAATCACTTGTATCTTGGTTTAGTAAGAAACAAAATCGTGTCTCGCTTTCCACATGCGAAGCAGAGTATATATCAGCTGCTTCAGCTTGCACTCAAGTTATATACATGCAACAAATACTTAAAGATTTTAATATAAATTTAACAAATTCTACAATATATTGTGATAATTCAAGTACAATAAACTTATCTAAAAATCCAGTTAATCACTCTCGTACAAAACATATAGATATTCGTCACAATTTTTTACGTGACAATATCGGAAAAGGAATAATTAATTTAGAACATATTTCTATCGAAAATCAAATTGCCAATATATTTACTAAACCTCTATTAGAAACCTCCTTTATAAAACTTCGACGAGAATTAGGTATAATATCCTTTAAAGATATCAATTAGAGATACATTTGAAATATTCACTCATTTCAGTCGACTAAAACAATCTGTTCAGTCGACTGAATGAAAATATCAAATATTTTTCAGAAATGTTATATGCTACATTATATAATTTATAGACCACACATTTTTTTTAATATAAGAACCATACTTTTCTAACAAAATTCTCCTAACCGTTAAATCATTATGCGGTTAAAAATCTAAATAAATTATAACCATTAGTTGTTTAGTAAAATTCTACTATAAATAAATTATAATTTTTTTTTTGATTTTCATCTCAATTTTTACGATTAAAAGCTTAAACAATTTCAATATAAAATGTCGTCAAACAACTCCTTCTCTCCGATCAATATCACCTCGTCAGTTGATAACACTCCAACATCGCCAAAACTTCCTACACCAACACCAGCACATGAGTCGATTTACAAATGGGAAAATTATCGTACTGGTTTCACACCAGAATCCAAAAAGGCGAAACGCGGACTCTTTATCTCACCTGACACAAAAAGAAAGATTGATGAAATTCATCACTTCCAACAACAACAAATAGATCTCCAAAGAGAACTATACTTCGAACAAAAAGTTACGGCAAGACGCTTGAGCTTCCTAGAGCAAATTGGTTTACGCTTCTGTGGATCAAAGAAGAACGAAGTGGCTGAACCCCTACCTCGCCCTGTTAGCTCTCTTGATCCATCTTCATCTTATCGTAACTCAGTCGATCCTATGAATCCTTGGACGTCTCCTAAGATTCCTCAATATAGTCCGAATTCATGGGATATAAATTACATGAAGAATGAAGGAAAGAAGTCTCCAAGTCCGTCTCCAAAGAAATAGTTAAATTTTGAAATATTTGTATATTGTTACATCAATATCTTTTGTAACTATTTCTTTAAATAAATAATTTAATTTCAAAAATTAACTAAAACAACAAAATTGCATGTTTCAGTCGACTGAATGCTCCTGCTTAGTCGACTGAAAATATGACAGAAAACAATATATACTAAGTTCAGTCGACTGGAACCATCTGCACAGTCGACTAAAAATTCAACCAAAATCTCAGCAACAAAAATTCAGTCGACTAAATGTACTGCTCAGTCGACCGAATCTATCACAGAACACTTCGGCCATAGATTTAGTCGACTGAACAGAACATTCAGTCGACTGAACGCTGCTTCCCAGGCAAAATTTCCCCTTTTAACCATCAGATTTTACCCTACCAATTCACTTTTACCTCCTACAAACATCTTCTCCAAATTAATTTCGAAACCCTAGCTCCCAAATTCCTCAAAATCAAATCAATTCTCACCCAAATGGCACCAAAAAGATCAAGAGCCTCATCTTCTTCATCCTCTAAGCCAATTGATGCTCAAATAGCACAATGGCTTTATGATGGAACCGCTGTCACTCGATGGAACAAGATGAAGAATTCTCGAATCTTTGAGCATTCTTTCGTTGATTTTCATAGCTTTCAAACCTACAACCTTCAAGCGTTAACAGATCCGGTAGGTTTGACTCCACTTCTAGACTTGAAAAAAAATGATCATGCCATTAATCATGTAACGGTAAAATTATTTTATGCTAATCTCAATCTTGGACACCAAACTCCAAGAAATCCAAACAATAGTGTTTGGAGTATGGTGTGTGGAAAGAAAGTTTGGTTCTCATTGGATAGAATAGCACATATTTTAGAATCTCCAAATGTCGGGAGAAAGTTAGAGGAAATAGAATTCAATCCACACATTCGTGACAACATCAACCATCGATTCATGGACGACAATATCAACTTTAGGGATTTTAAGTCCACCTCTCTTCGACCTATGGCGAGAATCCTCCATAAAGCCCTAATGAGAACGATTACTCCTCGTACGGGCTCGTACGAAATTGTCTACCCAAATAACTATCGAGCACTATATGCTATTTTTGGCAATATACAAGTTAATTGGGTACAGCTTATTCTTGATGAGTTTCTCACTTTCAACAATGGCAAATTGCGCACTATTTACTTTGGAGAGTACATCATGCGGCTTCTCCTAAATGTCGATACGCATTACCTGAATCAGAGAATACAATGGTTCATCAAATTAACCATCGGACCATAAGCCTAATGCAACTCCCATCTCGACCTCCTCACATAATATCACCCGCTGAATGGGAAGCAAGGCATCAAGAACAACAACAACAACAACCTCCTCAACCTCGCCACGAAGAACATCTCGAGCTAGATGATGAAATTCGTCTTGTTGACCCAAGCTTCACTACCAACCAATCCTTAGGGATATTGTCAAGAAATCAACAAATTCTTGACACTCATCTTAAAAAGGTAGATCATAATCTTGATAAAATCAAAGGATTCTTCAACAAGCTTTGGGATGCAATCTCGTGCTCAAGCACCACTACTGCTTCAACATCTCGCGGCAAACGTCCGGCACCTACGTTTACATGGACGACATCCGAAGAGCATACAAGTAGCATCGCAAGCGGAGCTAGTTGTGGCGAAAGAGGAAGAGCACCTAGACCACCAACAGGAGGACCCGTCGTACGTGAACCAACTGGAAGGGAAGGTTCATATGACTGGGATAAGGATGAGTAATTTTGTTGTTTTGATGTATATTTTTTTTTAAAAAAAACTTTCTAATGGCTTGTATAAATAGCCATTTTATGCTTATCTGTCATAACATTTTTATTTCTCTTAATTCATGCTTATTTCTCTATGACTTAGTGACTGTTTTGATATATTATTCCTGCTGTTAGTTCTTCCTTTTTGGCGATGAGAAAGGGGGAGAAAATCTATGGTACTAACTTTGTTTTGTAGAAAAGATAGTGCATACATTCGGGGGGAGAAAGTAAGTATATATTGTCATCAATCAAAAAGGGGGAGAATGTTGATACACGAAGATTTTGATCAATGACAATGAGCTTCAACAAATAGGAAGAGAATGCAAAAGCTAGAAGAAGATCGATGAAGACCAAAGTATAAACATTAGTATGATTTTCTATGGGTCTTAGTCTAGATTATTTTTTAAAATCTATCCTCAAGAAATTTGCACGAATATTAGAACACATTCACATGTTTCACTGTGCATACTTTCATACTTCAGTCGACTGAACAGACATGGCCAGTCGACTGAAACTGTACACATATACAAAATTGCACAGTTTCAGTCGACTGAATTACCTGTGCAGTCGACTGAAATTGTTCCTCAAAATTTTTCTTTATATTTTCAGTCGACTGAATCTCCTGCTCAGTCGACTGAATTTAAACCTGCGAATTTTCTCTGAAAAGACACCTTCTTCTTCCTAAGAGTTGCAACCATTCATCAATGGAAATGGAAGCATCTCTTGTTTGCAACCTTTGACAACTTATGCACCTCTTCTACAAGTATATATACATGATTCTAACATCATTTAATTCATCGGATTCTCTTGCTTTAATCTTACTATTCTCTTGTTCATATTCTCTAGATATTCTCAAAGCAATCACCAATCTATTGCTTGAATCACTGTTTTTGTTTATAACATTCTTTTGATTCATAGCAATTCACATTTCCTAAATCTTCACAAACACATTGCACATTCTCGAGGATAAGATTATAGGAATATTGTACTACATTAGACTCATTAGTGTTGACAAGAACACAGCAAGTCAAATATTGTATTTTTGTAATTGAGTTGAAGTCCTCTTCGGTAGTTGAGGCAAGAAATCCCGTTCGGTTGTTCGGGTAAGTTGTAAACCTATTCCTCCGGGTGAAGTGAGGGTGTTAGTTAGTGAAATTCCTAAGTGAAGCTTAGGGACTGGACGTAGGACGAGAGGTCCGAACCAGTATAAAATCCTGGTGTCTCCTTGCATTTACCTATTTTATCTACCTAGACTATTTCAATATTCCATATTACACGATCCTACCGCATAGCCTCTTTCATGTAAGTATATATGTATATATATGTATTTTTTTAATAATGAACACACACACATACATACATATGTATATATAATATATACCTACGTACGTACGTATGTGAATATAAATATATTTGTAATTGCTATTATATGTATGTTTACAATTATTATTATTATATATTATTTAAAAATACCATGTACAAATGACATATATAAAGGGACAAATGTGTCCATTGCGTTGTAAATCCCGACACCTATATATAGTCACTTTTGTCATGTACACATTACATTTGCTGCATGTGCACTATACATATATAAGTGTACTTGATACATTTGTAAATTAAAACTCATACAAATTGGATCCACAATAAATTTAGATTTCATATAGGCCCAATAAACATCTAAAAATTAAGAAACTTGAAATTCACTCATTTAACCTTTTGCGATCCGGCTCGGTTCCTCCATTGGTATCAAAGCAGATAGTATATGCAGTCTAAATTAGCAATATTAGGGCTACCTAATTAAAACCTACTTATATTTAATAGGGTGTCTACAAAGGTAGTCTCTAAGGTTCGGTTTGGGTAGTCAAATATCTTGCCATACCTGGCTATTGGCATGTCCCGAAGGATGATGTAAACCCAGAGGTTATCCCCAATATAAAGGACCAAATTGATTTTGGGCCTTCGACTAAATTTTTCAAATATGTTTCGAAAAAAAATTATTATAAATTTAAAAGTTATGTTCAAAATATTACATGTTATAAATGTTACAAATTTTTCAAAAAGGTTATTTTTGAAACTTAATAAATTGATTTCAAAATTTTATCCTAATTATTTAACTAATTTGATTAAATACAAGTTAATTAATTAAATTAAACCACATTTACAATAATATATATATATATATATATATAGGCAAACTCTATTCGTACATCATATATCACTTAATATACATACGTATACAACATTTTCTACTTAATACACAACATATTATAAAATTGCCCTTACTTTGAAATAAAATAAAGCACTTGCTTTGTTTTACTAACTCTCTCATGTATTAACAAAACTAAGGTTTCTAAAATTCTTTCACTTTTGTAAATTTTAAATTTCATATTCAAATATTTTAGTGGTATTTTAATTTATTTAATTATTTATATATAGCAATTTGAATTTAATTTTTGAAGATTGTAATGTTTAACAGTTAAATTTTGATGTCAAACACTTGATTTAATTTGATTAGAAGAGAAAGAAGATTTCTTATTCCATGAATTATATTAACTTTGATACAAAATTTTAATTTTAATTTTAATTTTAGTTTGTAGTGAAAATTGTAAAGTCAACTAAGTATGAATACAAATTGAAATAATACAAATAATTTTTTTTACAGTAAAGGAATATAAATTTAATTTAATTGATGATGTGCATAAATTTTAGTTAATGAAAGAAATTATGTTGACTATACTATGAATTTGGATTCTTTTATATTATTTTAAACCTTTTAACTAATGGCATTTTTGTCCAAAAATATTATTAAAAAATTTATGGTGTATGTAAAGTAATTTGTTTATATGCATTGAATTTGCCATGTATATATTTGTCTTGAAATGTTTAAGGTAAATAATGATAAAATTCAAATTTAATTAATATTATTTTAATTAAAGTATTGACTTAATTAATTAAATTATTTAAAGTTTAATTAATAAATAATATACATGTATAGTGATATAAGTATATAATTACTATAAACGTTGCAATTTATATCCATCTTTAAATTGTCAACGATGAATTAATTAAGATTCAATGGTTGAAATTTAAATTAAACTAATTAATGTATTAGTTAAATAAATAATTGGTTAATTAATTATATGTGATTTAATTAATAAATTAAAATTTAAATTAAATATGATTTAATTAGATAGAGTGGAATTATAAGAAACCCAATTTAGGTTTAAGGAATAAATATATACTTATGGTAATGTAACGACCCGGAATTTTGGTCGTTAGATTTTGAACATTTAATTCATTTTAAATGTTGAGTGTGAATTATAATTTGATTTTGAATAAGAAGATTTTGGTTAAATTAATAAAATTAGTTAAAATTTCAAATATGGCAATTTAATTGGATTTGGATAATAATCATTTATTTGAAATTGGGAATATTGGTGAATCTGCGTGTAAATAGATATGAAAATGGTTTCTAAAATTTATTTTAAGACTAGATGGGTTTGGATTATAATATTGGACTTTTGGGTAGAATCAAAAGACGATAAGTTAAAATTTGAATTTTTTATATAGATTTAAAATGGAATTTATTATACAATAATGCAAATAATCAGATTATGATTCGAAATGAATCTGAATGGTTTCTAATGTGATTATAAATTCTATATGATTTATAATTAAGTAAGTAAAATTTTAAAAGTGAAATTTTAAGTGATTTAGACGATTTTAGAAATCGCTCGAATTAATCGTCGAGTTAAAATAGTTTTCCGGGGCACAGTCTCGAAATTCGACAAAACCAGTTCCATTAGATCCGTAATAGTTAGTTTTTATTGGATTTCAAATTTCGTAGCATTTGGAGTTACCGTTTGTTCGTACGGGTGAGAAACGCGTTGAAATTTAAATCGATAATTTATTATTTAAAATCGATTCAAAAAAGCTATCTTCCACATATAATTGAATTAGCTTCTGAAACACGTTCCATTGTGTTCAGAACGCGGGTAAAACCTCATACACACCTGTCGGCATGCATCGGTTGGAGATCGTGTGAAAAAGTTGTTTTAAAGTGGATGTAATATTAAAATAATGATTTTAATACGTATACATATACACGATTGGGCTGAAACCCTTGTTTTCGAGCCAGCCGCCGCATCTAAAATTAATGGCTGAAATCTTGCTAACTTCCTCCCCATTATCTCCTCATCCGTCAACTTCATGGCCACGACTTCAACTGGAAAGTCGTAGAGTAGCACGAGCACTAGGCGATGTACGGTGGAGATTGTGTGATGTGTGGCGACGAGAGAGAAATTTGGGGTTGAGCGCCGTCCGTTCGCGTGTATGATTAAGGCAACGTAGGCGACTGAGCTTGGCGTCACTCTGGCCAGGGACGCGCGACACAATGGCCTTCGATATGGTGGGTCCTGATCGTGTTCAAGTGGACGTTGGGGGAGGCGTTTGGTCGGTCAAAGCAAGTCGATGGTGGATTTGTTTGCTGGAACGAACGCGAGAGGAAGGGGTTGAATTAATAGCCAATGGTAATGATAAAAAAATTGTTTTAAAACAATATTCAAACTTCATAATCCCATAACTTTTGCATACATTATCAGATTCCGACGAATTTGGTAGCGCCGGAATCACAGCGACGAGCAGCCCGTCTTGATATAGATCTGGGATCATTCTGAGCAAGTAAAAATTTAGGTTAAATCGAACGCCGTTCGATTTAATTTAAAATTTGAACGCTCATCGAAAATTCAAGGTGAGTTAATCTCACTCACATCTGGATACCATTTAATTTAAATAGCAAAATATTCAAATGATTGTTTGGTTGATTAGATAAATGTGATAATTATTATCAAATTTGATCGATATTTTATTTGTCGTGCTAACATCTATGGATGTAGGGAAACAGGTTGAAGGGATCCAGCTGGATTCCTCACAAATAGAAATTATATTCATAATCTGTGGTATATCTCATTGATATCCTGTGATAAATTGATTTGGAATTTTGTTATGCTATGTTATGGTTGGATAAATATAATTTGGTATTTTGAAAATATCAATAAATGAATTGGGATTAAAGGAAAATGAAAGGAATTTTTAAGTAATGAATTTAAGGAAATTAAATTCAGGAAATTGATTTGGAATTTATTAAGCGTTTTGAAACTGCGATGAGGAATGGGAATTTGTAAATTGGTTTTACAAATGAAGTGGAATAAAATATTTATCAGTGGATAAATTTAGATATATAGATTTCTGGTGGGAAATTCTGTAAGAAAGGTATAATTGTTTTAAAAGTAAAGATGAGATTATCTTTAAAGGATGGAAAGTGCATTTTTCTTGGAAATTTGGTATGTTTCAAAGAAAAGCTTTCAAAATATAAATTGGCAGTTTAAAACGTGTTTTAGAATATTTTAGAATTTTTTTTATTTTTAATTATTTTTAAGTATAATTAAATACTTATTTAAGTAATTATGATATTTCATTATTTTAAAGGTAAAGTTGTATTAAGTTTCCAAAAGGAAATTATAACATAAATATTTGATTAATAACTTTATGTTAAAAGGTAATTTTGTTTTAAATTACTTAGAAACTCCTTTATATTTTCTTAAATATCATTTTCATTTAAGAAATTTCTAGTAGCCTTATTCTAAATATTTTAAGCATATATTTTGGAAGTGATTTTCCAGGAAATGAGAAATGTGTTTAAAAATAAAAAGGTATTTATTTTTTAAAGTATGGGAAGGAATTTACGGAATTTAACCGTAAATTTGAATTGAGATAAATCCGACAGAATTTATAAAATGAATTCTTTGATTTATTCTGAAATGAAAGTGTATTTCCCTGAAAAGCCAAGTACGTTTTAAAGCAGATTTTAAGTAAAAGTTAAAAGTTTTAAATTTGTTTTTTTAGAATGTTTTTAAAGAAATTATTATTTAAGTTGTAAAAAAAAATTAAAATAAATATTTACTAAATTAGTTATAGTAGTAATTATTTAAAGGGTTAATTGGTATTATGTTTTGAAAGAATATTATTAATATTTATATTTTATAAAATGGATTTATTTTAAAGATAATTGGTTAAAGTTTTATTTGAAAATTGTATAGGATTTTGTAACTCTTCTTGTAAAATTTAGTTTAGTTTAATTTTTATTTTAAAATTAGCTTATATTTTATAAAGTAGTTTTTCTTTAAATATTTTTAAATATATTTTAAGGTATATTTAGAATAAAGTGATCTAATGTTTTAAAATCTAAAGTATTTGAACTTGGTTATTTTCAGTGGAAATAGAAAATGTTTGGGAAATTTATTCCGTAAAAAGGAAGATGGTTTGAAAACTGTTTTCAATATTGGCCAATGCGCTAATCATTTCGAAGAGACCGGGATCGGGATTAATTTTTCGAAAACCACTTCGATCCGATTTGTACATTTTCCTGGGAAAAATGAGTTCGAAGTCGAAGATGGAGCAGTGAAGTGCAAGGGCTAGTCGCTACTAATCCTGAGGGTGATTCCAAAATGGATGTAGTAGGAGTAGTGCCTTCGATTCCGTTTGAACCCGGAGCGAACTTGTATGGATGAATGCTTTCGGAACATCGTCAGGTGGACGGTGGGCATTCTAAGTGAAACGTTCTAAAAAGGTAACGCTTAGCCTCAAGCCTCATCAACCGGGAATGACTGAAAATCGAGGGATATGCAGCAAGGCTAAGTGGGTAGCACCCATTAGGGTAAGGTCATCCCTGTTTAGATGTCCCTTTTTATTTCGGCTTAGTGGTGCGGTTGTTGATCCCAACCGTGGGGTGATCTTACTCGGGATTATCCAGTAAGGGGTAGTCCCGGTCTTGTGTTGTAGGGGATTTAGGGTGGATCCTCAGTACGCTGATCTAGACCAGGTACTGTGACACGTGGTACCCCAGTGCCTGTCATTCGTTGGAAATCCATTTTCCCTACGTGCCTTGTATGGTTTGATTGTAGAACCTACTTTGTGGCTAGTATGCTGGAACTTAATCGTGTAACAATTTCAACTATTTTGAATAAGTATTTGTATATAGACACTATTATAATATCAGAGGATTTTGATAGAAATGTTTTGGCTATCGTAAGGTAAAAACCCGACATGTTTATTTATGGCGTGGTCTTACGAGATGCTTTTGATTTCAAAGGATTTTGTAGCTTTAATAATCAATTTGGGTGTATTTTTATCACGCTGGTATTCCAGACTGACTCGGGTGTTATTTCATTATAATGCTCGGGTCAGACCAAGTATTATAGATTACAGGAAAGGATGCTGTGGAGCTCAAGAGAGGAGCTGGAGTCTGAGACGTATTACGGTATTTGTTTATATCCGCTGCTGTGATTGTTTGAAATTGTCAGGCTGGTAATTGTTGTTTGTATGTGATACTCTGATGATGTAATATATAAAACAGATTTAGTTTTCATTTTGTGTAAAGATCTGTTATTGACTACTTTATTTTGTTCCGCTGCGATTGTGAGATTCTGTTATTGTTTAGTTCCTTCTTTCTTCTATCTTCTTTCTTTTTCCTCAACAATCTGTCTATTCCGACACCCGATCGTTGGCATATTATACTATAGCATATTTTGTGTCGATTTTCGAGGGTCGAGAGGGACGGGTCGTCTCAGGTATATATATTTTGATTTCAGATGTGTTTGACACTTGAAACATGAGAGTGTTTCATATAAAATACATTATTCACTAGACCGATATCACAAAAGTAAATATATTAAAAGATTATGAATCTCTAATATAAATATTATTCTCTACCATTTATATGTTAATAAATTACTAACATACTTTCTAGTTGTGTAGTATTATTAATACATTGACTAGACGACATGTAACTGTATTATTTATTGAGCAAACTCAAGGTACATACATTATACCTTAGCCATCGTGAAATGGTAATCTGGGTGAATAATGTCTTTCGATTTGTTAAGAAAATTCAATGTCGAGATAAGCAACGGGTCAGCTGTTATTTAAGATAAATCGATAATATGTTATCCGTCGCTAACTGGCCTATGATTCATCGTGCAAATTTAAGGTCAAAATCACAAGGCATGTGATCCTAGCACTCAGTGAAGAAGTAAAAAGCCTTCTATGTTTCTTTTTGGTTTTGAGAAACATGTAAATCTAATGGGAGCTTATTAGTAAAATGAAATACTGTATTTAACCTTAGTAATAACACAAGAACTTATCCTATGTATAAATTGTCCTGATTTACCTAAAATTAAATTTACAGAAAATGTCCACACCAAGGTTATTTTTATAAATTGACAACTCACTGGACCAACTTATGTTGACTGGCTAAGAGAAATTAAAATAGCACTAACATATGAATGCTTATGGTCATCTATATAAGAACTTCCCAAAGAAAAACACGTTGAAGATGTGGATCCCGAATTAATAATTTCTTATAACAAATGGGTTGTGGACCTTAAAATTATCCAAGTTTACATACTTTCTACATTATATAAACCATTCCAAAGACAGCACGAAAACATGATCATCCATCAAAATATTTGATGGCATCAAAGCATTGCTTAGAGAGCAATCTAATTCTGTTAGGTACGAGATCACTAAGAAATTGTTCAGTACAAAGATGACGAAGGGTATGAATGTGGTCGAATACGTCTTATTGATGAAAGGTTATATTAATAGGATTTCCCAATTGGATGCTATGATAAGCAACGAGCTACAAGTGGAATTGATCCTAGATACTTTTACTCCACGGTTTAAGTCATTCACATTGAACTACAATATAAATTGATTGAATGTAGGCCCGGTAGAACTGCTCAATATGTCGAGATCACCTGAGAGCTCATCCAAGGATCAAGGCATAGTGCTAGCTATAAAGGAAAGACGTCTTATTTGAATGGTTCGAAGAAGGGAAAGCGTTATAATAAAAAAAGATAGAAGACTACTCCTAATGATAAGGGTGAATGTTACCATTGTCACAAAAAAGATATTGGAAATGGAACTATAAGGACTGCCTAAACTTGTCGAAGAGAAGAAAATGAATGGTTCTTGTAACGTCCCGCTTTTTCGCACACTTTAAATCGACACACGTGCCAATTCAAACCATACGGAAGGGCGGATTGTTATGGGGTAAATAAGAAAAAAACAGAGAAGAAAAAAACTAAACAGAATCTCACAGCGGAAAGATAAAATATAATAATCAAATATATAGTTTATAAATCTGTTTACAAAACCATTTATATAATACATATCAGAGTTACACATACCAATAACAATGCCGCAGAACAGTGTGAGTGTGGTGCAATACTATAGATAACAATAATACGACTCCTTCGTCTTCGTCCTTCAAAGCTAAAGTCTTCGATCCTGAAACGCTCGGACTGACCCGAGCGAATTTGAAAAGACAAAAACACTCGAGTCAGAACTAAAAGATCTTATGTGAGTTAAATTAACAGAAATAAATATGAGTACTCAAGAGATGCTCGAAATTTACATCTCCTAAGGATCCGTTAAACTATTTACTATGTAGTATATTGCGCTATTATAGTAGTGTCTATTTATAAAATAAACTTACTTTTAAATAGCGTTAAGGCTTTACATTTTCCACCTTAACACGTAAAATGCCAATAGTCTATACAGTACCGTAATACCTCCTGATCGGGAAGCTACCAGAGGATACTCCATAGGTACGACACAAATAGAAACTCGTAGTAAGGGCTCGGTATGGTAGGTGACACGGCACAACTAGGCAATGCCAGGGTAGATATACCAATTGCTATCCAGGCTGGTGGAAACGCGTAGCCGCAGTTACCGCCCACCTCGGACTAACTCCCCAAAATCAAAATATAGAAGTGGCCACTGAATCAATCCAAAATCAAAGTATAATATCGAAGAGGAGGGTCCGATCAGAGGAATGACCTCATTGGCCTGAGAATCGCTCCTGTTTTAGCCACCTTATGCCAACTCACGGGAGTCGGGTCCACGTATTTACCTTACAGGAAACGTCGCCACCACCTACTTCATTCTGGAATCTCCACCGCGTACACGGTTAGTCAAAGTGGTTTTCGGTATCGACAGAGAGTATGTCCATATCCGATCCCGGTCTCTTTGCCAACCCATCGTTATTATAACACCGCGGTTATTTAAAAATAGCTCATACTTTAAAACCAGAATAAACATTTCCATTTTAAAATTATGAATACAATATCATTTTAAAACTCAAAACAATATGATATCCTTTATCCCAAATATAAACCTTTTCAAAAATCCAAATGCTTTAAAATTTATAACGTCTGTAAGCCAAATATCCTTCAAAGCATAATATTTCGAAATTCATAATTTAAAACCATAACTTTTAAAACTTGAATGGTTTGGATATTCAACGGTATATGAATTAAAAGGTTTAACTTAAATGTTACTTTGTAAAGAAAATAGTTCTCATGGCTTTACAAATACATTTCTTTATTAAAGTCTAAACCAAAATTTGTATTATCTCTCTCAAGTTCCAAAACCACTTCAATTTATATATATATATACGTATATCCATTTGGAGTATTAATATTTCAAACTAAAGTTGGATTTTATTCTTTCAACAAATCGAATGTTCTATTAATTAGTCTTGAATATTCACATAAAATCCATAAATAAATAAAAACTCCAATTTCTAGTAATAAAAAATATATTTTTTCCAATTCAAATTATACTAGAATATTCATTTCAATTTATCTTGGGAAAAATCCAATTATAAATATCATATCTTAAAATTTCCAAACTTAACATTTAAACATATGATATAAATTATCAAACTCCATTTTCTTAATTTTTTTTCCCATTTTTAATAAAGAGATTTATACACCTTTTAATTTCAAAATTTTCAACTTCATATGTATATATATGGAAGAATAATATTTATACAATATAAAATTTAAGATTATTAAAAACCGTATTCCATCCAAACCATAGAAATCACATTTAAATAGTTATATATATACCGCGGTGCCTGTATATAATTTTCTATCCTATGGTCAAGTGATACGGATATTTATCATTTCAATCCGCAATTTAAAAGATATAAAATTTTGCGGTTGTATATCATTTCAAACCACAATCCCGAATGAAAGGAAATATGCATGATAGTTTGCAATTTAATGATATACAATAAAACATCCATCAACATCACCCATCATCCAATCACAATCATCAATCAATATCAATCAATAACAATATTATTTTTGGTACTACATAACAGGTAATACTGGCAATTTTATTCAAATTAAATTTAACAGCTATTAATCTACGGTCTATATTCAGTAATAAATTACATAACTGTTAACTAGCAGTCCATATACAAACAAATAAATTTTAACTGTAAATTTATACGCAATAAATTAATTAAATTAACAGTTAAATTAAATAAATGCAATTCAACAGATATGAATAAAATAAACATGCCAAATACTCATAAATAAATTTCTATTCATTTCTAAAATTAACTTAAACAAACATAAAAGCTTCTAGTAATTGTGAGTGGGTTAAAACACTCACCTTTTGAATTTAAATCGAATTTAAATTCGATTTAAACCCAAAAATTCGCCCTTCTCGGAATTCGTCCAAACCAGCATCATCAAATCCGGAATTAAATTACGATCCTAACAAAAGAAATTTCGTGTGAATCCGACTTCGTATGAGAAAGTTATGGCGAAAAATGATGATTGAATTCAAAATTGAAAATAAATAAAACGACACACATTCATCACTTGCAAATATATGTGCCACGTCACTCCTTCTATTCCCAGAAACGCACGCAGCCCCCTTCCAGAAACCCTAATCGAAGATCTACGACAATCTAACCGTTGAATCGACACAACAACCATATAGATGCGATCCCCATCGTCCACTCTACAAAACCCAGAAAAGGTTTGACGATCCGACGAAGTTTGCGACGACGATGATGAATGGTCACAGACTGTTTGAATTAATTCTGGTCAAACGAATGTTCAAAACAGAAAACGAATTGTACCAGTAGATTACGTGCCTCGAGAACATTAAAATATTTTTGTGGAATTTTTCTGAAGTGTTTGCATTTTCACTGAAATTTGGATTGGGGTAGATCTAGGTTGCATTCATTTGAGGAGGAGAAGGAGATGAAGAAATGAACGTACAGCAAAAGGGAAAATAAAATGGGGCTAGGGTTTATAACCGTGCTTATATAGGTAGACTAGAGATAGCGTAGATGGATCGGATTGGATCTAAACATAAGTTTAAATTTAGGCATAAACATATATGTAATAAAGTAGCATTAAATTTTGAAACGTGAATTGATTTAATTGGAAATAAATTACCCAAATGTTCTTATTCCATCAAATTTTATTTACTGAAGGTTGCACTTAATCTAATTTATACATCTTGCCCCTTTTGTCTTTAAATCAATAAATCTTATATAGTATATAGATTTATCATAAATTTTATCTATTCTTCCTTTTTAGGAAATGTTCTATATATTAGATTTCATTTATATGCAATAAATCATACTATCGTAGTTATATCCAATTAAATAAATAAATGTTGATTCCTACTCTTTTTATCCAACAATTGTTTACGTTTTATTCCATAAATACTTCTACACACATCCTGGATTTTGTGTAAATGGTTGTAACGTTAAATCTTGTCTACTTCCCATTTTATATTTAAGGTTTATAAAACCGATTAATATTATTCCCTAGTCCAAACACCCTTTTGCCCAATTTATATTAACATATCCTTAAATTATTGCAATTGATTATCTAACATACAACTGAATCTATTTCTAAATTTTCATAATTCATTAACACCTTACAAAAGTTTACAAATACAGGGCTTGTATCGGATAAAACTTATTTTCATTGATGAATTCAATACTTGCCTTTATTTTATTTATTTCCAACTTAATATCCAATCGCAACAATTTCCACTATTACACTTATTAATTTCAATACATAATTCAATTTTAATAAATTCAACATTATAAGTTTGATTAAATTTATTAAATTCACTTTCTTTCTATTATTCAAGGTTATTGATGTCAATTTAATGAAACTAACATTGGCTCAATATCTATACATTAAAAATCTCAATTCTAAACTTAGATCTCAACTTATGAAATAGTTAAATAATAAATTCCATCTAAATCTACATCTTCCTACTATCTAAATATTTAGAAAAATTACTTACCACTTTTTATTGTAAATTTCTAAACTAGAAGATTTGTGTCATTTCTAGCCCTCTGGATATTTTATATTAACTAAAAGCAAATTTACATATAATTTCCATCGTCAATTATTTTAGTGAATAAATCTTCAAAGGTTACTGCAATTAATCCCCTAAATTGCAATAAATTCTAATAAATTTGACTCTATTTGATTACAACTCACAAATAAATCAATTATTCTCCAACTACAAAGTTACCGTTTCTTATATATATATCACTACAGTAATACTTCCAAATGTTCATCCTTTGTTTGCATAAATTACTGTATTCAATTGAATTGTAATATTGTTAACTTACACATAAATAAAACTTAACAACTAATAGAATAAATAACTTACAAAATTTGTTGTCATAAATATATTTTACAAGTCTACACTTAATTATTATCTTACAATACGTTTTTACGTTACTATAAAATTTATACACTCTTCCGTTACCATATTAATAATTACTATAGTAACGTTCATTCTTAATAACAACGTTATACTATTCAACATATAAAAGGACTCCATTCCCCAAATACATTCATTTATATTTATTCCCTTAAAGTTCTCCTTTATTGACTAGGCACATAAACAACCCAAAAAAAATCTATTCAGATCTATTTCAAACTATTTCCATTCTTAACAAAATAAAATAAATGGTTAACCTACACTTGTCATTCTTTTATATCCAAATTCACTAACAATATTATTAACAACAATGTTGCTATAGACTTTAATAAAATAAATTATATGAATGGTAAAATTTGGTAATTATGGAAAACGCCCAAATATATGCATAAATTTACTACTTGTTATTATGAATCCCATCTATTACTTTCTAAATGCCTTTGTCTTCTCATATCCCATTTACTACCAAACTGCAGATTTAGTTATAGCTTATCAATACGTAATCACCTAAACAAACAAATTTTATTACCCTTTTAAGTGCGTTTATTATTGACCATTTATGAAAATTACTTACCTTCACATATTGCATTGGTTTATTCAACGGTCACTTTTACTTAGTCTCTATTTATAATTACAACCAAATGTACAATCACCACTGTTTATTTTATATTAATTGAATTCCATTCTAGTAAATATTTTTATTAATATCCACTGATTCAACATTTGTATGTTTCTTAAAATTAACTTTCAACAAAATGTGACAATTTACATTATACAAATCTATTGTCATAAATTTTATTGTTACTTTAAATTCCAATTACTATAACAAATTTCTACACTTACTCAAATAAAATCTTAAAGCTTTTATTTTATTCTAAATTAGATTAAAAATTATATTAAGTTAATCCATCTAATATTATCAAATTTAACGGGTCGTTACACTCTCCCCCACTCAAAACTTTTCGTCCCCGAACAGGAAAAAGAAGGGAGAAAGAAAATTTAATAAACAGTACATCTTATTTCAAATATTAACTTATAAACAATATTTTACTAAATTAATTTTCTTAAAATAAAATATACCTGTTTAAAATCATTATATTCTTTTGTACTTAAATAATTAAAGTTGGGAAAATATTTTCAACAAAATTCTAAGTCCAAAATTTACGGAAAATTTTGGCAGAGTCTCCTTTGTACGGAGAGGCTCGGGAGAAAATAAATATCAAAATATACAAATATATTACATATATTATCCAAATATTATATCCCAACACGGGAAGATTATATAAAATAGCGCTACATAACGTAATCCGGAAACGTACCTA
Source organism: Allium cepa (assembly GCA_030765085.1). NCBI lineage: Eukaryota > Viridiplantae > Streptophyta > Magnoliopsida > Asparagales > Amaryllidaceae > Allium > Allium cepa. Next base: position 219,895,103 of record CM060932.1, on the reverse strand, counting down.
TTTGTCGGGCAATTAACGCTTATTATTATGGAACCAAAAGCAGTAGCAGTTGCTTCCATAACCTGTATTCACTTATATAATCTAAAAGGTTAAATACTTATATTAAAGTGAAATGTTTAGGTGGTTTCAACCATTAATCAACCAATCAATACAACAACCATCAACCTTATAAACAGCACACATACACAAACAAAGCAACCATTTAATCCATCAAACAAATAGTGGTTTGGGTTCAAAACTTGAAATTTGTATGAAATGAAATTAACTATCAAGTGCCCCTATACTCAACAGTCTTAGATGGAACAAAGATAGATTATTTATTCATCCAACAACTTCAAATTTCTTACCCAACAACATAAATCAAAAGTAACAATTCAAACCAACAACCAAATTACTTATTATACATTTATTTCATGCTTCAGTGGTTTGATTTTCTTTCTTTCATTTATGGAGGGAATTTCTTTATTTCTTACAATTTTCATTTTCCATTTATTACAAAATTTATTATATTTGTATTCCAATTTTATTGACTAAAGTTTATATCATCTATTTATACTACTTACCTTTTCTTATATAGTAAAATTTCCAATTTAACTTAAGTTTATACAATTTATTCTCATTAATAACAGCAAATTTATTGAATACCTTAATTACCTCAAGCTTCACTTGTAAGATTTCCCCTTACATTTTCTTACTAACATTGCAACTTTTATAATATGGTAAGTTATGTATGTTTTAAGAATGTAAGTGAAAATTTTCAAGTTTCTTCTCAATTCCTTTTTTTAATATATATTTGTTTTATAACTTACAATTTCAACTTACTTTTAATCTCATTCATTTATTTAATGTTGAAGTTTCCATTATATTTAATTACAGTAACCCTCTACTTACACTTAATTTATTAACCTTATAACTTGCATTCCTATAAGTGAAAGATTTTACTCATTCATTAACAATGGATTGCAGTCATTTATATTTTTCCTACTTTCCATTATATTAGAATAGGGGAAATTAAGGCGTACTTAAGTTAATAACCCTACAATCAAACTTTATAAATTAAGGAATTTCATTTTTACTTTCTTACGGTTAAAATCACCTATTAATAATACAACCTTTAATTTTAGTAAAATTCCAATCATCACTTAAGTTAATACCATTAAATTCTTATTTATAACAGTAATTTATTGAATACTTCATTATTTTCCAAAATTCTACTTGCATAATATTCTATTCCACTCTTAATTTTCATTTCAACTTTTTATACTTGGTAAGTTATTTATGTTAAAGAAAAAGCAAAAGAACTTATGCAAGTTTAATCTCAACTCTTTTAATTCATTGACTACTTCTTTTATTTCACTAACCTAAATTTTTACAACTAATTAATGGAAATTCAAGAATTAATACCGGGTCAAATTCCAAAATTTCTTTAAAATAATAGATAATTAATTTCTTACAACTTTATATCTCTAATTACCTTTAAACAATTAAAATTTTAAATAATTTCAAAACAAATCTGCAGTAGAATTTACTACAGTGGCCTTTCCCTTCGAAACTCGAAAATGAAAGTCGATGATGCGGCCGTCATCACCGAAATTATTTTCCAGCGACAGAGAGGAAAGTACAATCTTATTTTCTTCAAAATCCTCTTTAAACCAATTCTTTCGAATTATACTAAATATTTATATAAGAAAATATTTATAAACCAAATCATTATATTTCATAAATCCTTTGAAAGAAGATTTCAAAAATCCCGGACTTAAGTTCTAAAATCTCCAATTTGATTTATTAAAATTCAACTTAGCTTTAATTCATTACAAATATTTTTATTACCTAACACCCAACTATAGCAACCAAAATATATCTTTATAAAAATATTTTTATATATAGAAAATATAATAGGCAAAATTATTTCATTCACCTATATTAAAAACAAATATTATGTCGGTCTGTCCTATTAAGTGTTTAGAAATCCCTATTGATGACATAGCGTCCCATGCATCAACCAGAATTTATAAATACAAAGCGGAACAGATTAACACAATATCAAAATCCTTTATTAATACTAACAAATACGCTCTCTCATATATATATACACTCAGCGACTCCCATAGGGTATTACTACCCTATTAACAAAGAGTCAAACCCCACAAAGCCAAGGTTTATCGCTAAACCAAAGCTCTGATACGAACTGTAACGTCCCGCTTTTTCGCACACTTTAAATCGACACACGTGCCAATTCAAACCATACGGAAGGGCGGATTGTTATGGGGTAAATAAGAAAAAACAGAGAAGAAAAAAAACTAAACAGAATCTCACAGCGGAAAGATAAAATATAATAATCAAATATATAGTTTATAAATCTGTTTACAAAACCATTTATATAATACATATCAGAGTTACACATACCAATAACAATGCAGCAGAACAATGTGAGTGTGGTGTAATACTATAGATAATAATAATACGACTCCTTCGTCTTCGTCCTTCAAAGCTAAAGTCTTCGATCCTGAAACGCTCGGACTGACCCGAGCGAATTTGAAAAGACAAAAACACTCGAGTCAGAACTAAAAGATCTTATGTGAGTTAAATTAACAGAAATAAATATGAGTACAGTAACTCAAGAGATGCTCGGGATTTACATCTCCTAAGGATCCGTTAAACTATTTACTATGTAGTATATTGCGCTATTATAGTAGTGTCTACTTATAAAATAAACTTACTTTTAAATAACGTTAAGGCTTTACATTTTCCACCTTAACACGTAAAATGCCAATAGTCTATACAGTACCGTAATACCTCCTGATCGGGAAGCTACCAGAGGATACTCCATAGGTACGACACAAATAGAAACTCGTAGTAAAGGCTCGGTATGGTAGGTGACACGGCACAACTAGGCAATGCCAGGGTAGATATACCAATTGCTATCCAGGCTGGTGGAAACGCGTAGCCGCAGTTACCGCCCACCTCGGACTAACTCCCCAAAATCAAAATATAGAAGTGGCCACTGAATCAATCCAAAATCAAAGTATAATATCGAAGAGGAGGGTCCGATCAGAGGAATGACCTCATTGGCCTGAGAATCGCTCCTGTTTTAGCCACCTTATGCCAACTCACGGGAGTCGGGTCCACGTATTTACCTTACAGGAAATGTCGCCACCACCTACTTCATTCTGGAATCTCCACCGCGTACACGGTTAGTCAAAGTGGTTTTCGGTATCGACAGAGAGTATGTCCATATCCGATCCCGGTCTCTTTGCCAACCCATCGTTATTATAACACTGCGGTTATTTAAAAATAGCTCATACTTTAAAACTAGAATAAACATTTCCATTTTAAAATTATGAATACGATATCATTTTAAAACTCAAAACAATATGATATCCTTTATCCCAAATATAAACCTTTTCAAAAATCCAAATGCTTTAAAATTTATAACGTCTGAAAGCCAAATATCCTTTCAAAGCATAATATTTCGAAATTCATAATTTAAAACCATAACTTTTAAAACTTGAATGGTTTGCATATTCAACGGTATATGAATTAAAAGGTTTAACTTAAATGTTACTTTGTAAAGAAAATAGTTCTCATGGCTTTACAAATACATTTCTTTATTAAAGTCTAAACCAAAATTTGTATTATCTCTCTCAAGTTCCAAAACCACTTCAATTTATATATATATACGTATATCCATTTGGAGTATTAATATTTCAAACTAAAGTTGGATTTTATTCTTTCAACAAATCGAATGTTCTATTAATTAGTCTTGAATATTCACATAAAATCCATAAATAAATAAAAACTCCAATTTCTAGTAATAAAATATATATTTTTTCCAATTCAAATTATACTAGAATATTCATTTCAATTTATCTTGGGAAAAATCCAATTATAAATATCATATCTTAAAATTTCCAAACTTAACATTTAAACATATGATATAAATTATCAAACTCCATTTTCTTAATTTTTTTTCCCATTTTTAATAAAGAGATTTATACACCTTTTAATTTTGAAATTTTCAACTTCATATGTATATATATGGAAGAATAATATTTATACAATATAAAATTTAAGATTATTAAAAACCATATTCCATCCAAACCATAGAAATCACATTTAAATAGTTATATATATAGCGCGGTGCCTGTATATAATTTTCTATCCTATGGTCAAGTGATACAGATATTTATCATTTCAATCCGCAATTTAAAAGATATAAAATTTTGCGGTTGTATATCATTTCAAACCACAATCCCGAATGAAAGGAAATATGCATGATATTTTGCAATTTAATGATATACAATAAAACATCCATCAACATCACCCATCATCCAATCACAATCATCAATCAATATCAATCAATAACAATATTATTTTTGGTACTCATAACAGGTAATACTGGCAATTTTATTCAAATTAAATTTAACAGCTATTAATCTACAGTCTATATTCAGTAATAAATTACATAACTGTTAACTAGCAGTCATATACAAACAAATAAATTTTAACTGTAAATTTATACGCAATAAATTAATTAAATTAACAGTTAAATTAAATAAATGCAATTCAACAGATATGAATAAAATAAACATGCCAAATACTCATAAATAAATTTCTATTCATTTCTAAAATTAACTTAAACAAACATAAAAGCTTCTAGTAATTGGGAGTGGGTTAAAACACTCACCTTTTGAATTTAAATCGAATTTAAATTCGATTTAAACCCAAAAATTCGCCCTTCTCGGAATTCGTCCAAACCAGCGTCATCAAATCCGGAATTAAATTACGATCCTAACAAAAGAAATTTCGTGTGAATCCGACTTCGTATGAGAAAGTTATGGCGAAAAATGATGATTGAATTCAAAATTGAAAATAAATAAAATGACACACATTCATCACTTACAAATATATGTGCCACGTCACTCCTTCTATTCCCAGAAACACACGCGGCCCCCTTCCAGAAACCCTAATCGAAGATCTACGACGATCTAACCGTTGAATCGACACAACAACCATATAGATGCGATCCCCATCGTCCACTCTACAAAACCCAGAAAAGGTTTGACGATCCGACGAAGTTTGCGACGACGATGATGAATGGTCACGGACTGTTTGAATTAATTCTGGTCAAACGAATGTTCAAAACAGAAAACGAATTGCACCAGTAGATTACGTGCCTCGAGAACATTAACATATATTTTTGTGGAATTTTTCTGAAGTGTTTGCATTTTCACTGAAATTTGGATTGGGGTAGATCTAGGTTGCATTCATTTGAGGAGGAGAAGGAGATGAAGAAATGAACGTACAACAAAAGGGAAAATAAAATGGGGCTAGGGTTTATAACCGTGCTTATATAGGTAGACTAGAGATAGAGATAGCGTAGATGGATCGGATTGGATCTAAACATAAGTTTAAATTTAGGCATAAACATATATGTAATAAAGTAGCATTAAATTTTGAAACGTGAATTGATTTAATTGGAAATAAATTAACCAAATGTTCTTATTCCATCAAATTTTATTTACTGAAGGTTGCACTTAATCTAATTTATACATCTTGCCCCTTTTGTCTTTAAATCAATAAATCTTATATAGTATATAGATTTATCATAAATTTTATCTATTCTTCCTTTTTAGGAAATGTTCTATATATTAGATTTCATTTATATGCAATAAATCATACTATCGTAGTTATATCCAATTAAATAAATAAATGTTGATTCCTACCCTTTTTATCCAACAATTGTTTACGTTTTATTCCATAAATACTTCTACACACATCCTGGATTTTGTGTAAATGGTTGTAACGTTAAATCTTGTCTACTTCCCATTTTATATTTAAGGTTTCTAAAACCGGTTAATATTATTCCCTAGTCCAAACACCCTTTTGCCCAATTTATATTAACATATCCTTAAATTATTGCAATTGATTATCTAACATACAACTGAATCTATTTCTAAATTTTCATAATTCATTAACACCTTACAAAAGTTTACAAATACATGGCTTGTATCGGATAAAACTTATTTTCATTGATGAATTCAATACTTGCCTTTATTTTATTTATTTCCAACTTAATATCCAATCGCAACAATTTCCACTATTACACTTATTAATTTCAATACATAATTCGATTTTAATAAATTCAACATTATAAGTTTGATTAAATTTATTAAATTCACTTTCTTTCTATTATTCAAGGTTATTGATGTCAATTTAATGAAACTAACATTGGCTCAATATCTATACATTAAAAATCTCAATTCTAAACTTAGATCTCAACTTATGAAATAGTTAAATAATAAATTCCATCTAAATCTACATCTTCCTACTATCTAAATATTTAGAAAAATTACTTACCACTTTTTATTGTAAATTTCTAAACTAGAAGATTTGTGTCATTTCTAGCCCTCTGGATATTTTATATTAACTAAAAGCAAATTTACATATAATTTCCATCGTCAATTATTTTAGTGAATAATCTTCAAAGGTTACTGCAATTAATCCCCTAAATTGCAATAAATTCTAATAAATTTGACTCTATTTGATTACAACTCACAAATAAATCAATTATTCCCCAACTACAAAGTTACCGTTTCTTATATATATATCACTACAGTAATACTTCCAAATGTTCATCCTTTGTTTGCATAAATTACTGTATTCAATTGAATTGTAATATTGTTAACTTACACATAAATAAAACTTAACAACTAATAGAATAAATAACTTACAAAATTTGTTGTCATAAATATATTTTATAAGTCTACACTTAATTATTATCTTATAATACGTTTTTACGTTACTATAAAATTTATACACTCTTCCGTTACCATATTAATAATTACTAAAGTAACGTTCATTCTTAATAACAACGTTATACTATTCAACATATAAAAGGACTCCATTCCCCAAATACATTCATTTATATTTATTCCTTTAAAGTTCTCCTTTATTGACTAGGCACATAAACAACCTAAAAAAAATCTATTCAGATCTATTTCAAACTATTTCCATTCTTAACAAAATAAAATAAATGGTTAACCTACACTTGTCATTCTTTTATATCCAAATTCACTAACAATATTATTAACAACAGTGTTGCTATAGACTTTAATAAAATAAATTATATGAATGGTAAAATTTGGTAATTATGGCAAACGCCCAAATATATGCATAAATTTACTACTTGTTATTATGAATCCCATCTATTACTTTCTAAATGCCTTTGTCTTCTCATATCCCATTTACTACCAAACTGCAGATTTAGTTATAGCTTATCATTACGTAATCACCTAAACAAACAAATTTTATTACCCTTTTAAGTGCGTTTATTATTGACCATTTATGAAAATTACTTACCTTCACATATTGCATTGGTTTATTCAACGGTCACTTTTACTTAGTCTCTATTTATAATTACAACCAAATGTACAATCACCACTGTTTATTTTATATTAATTGAATTCCATTCTAGTAAATATTTTTATTAATATCCACTGATTCAACATTTGTATGTTTCTTAAAATTAACTTTCAACAAAATGTGACAATTTACATTATACAAATCTATTGTCATAAATTTTATTGTTACTTTAAATTCCAATTACTATAACAAATTTCTACACTTACTCAAATAAAATCTTAAAGCTTTTATTTTATTCTAAATTAGATTAAAAATTATATTAAGTTAATCCATCTAATATTATCAAATTTAACGGGTCGTTACACTCTCCCCCACTCAAAACTTTTCGTCCCCGAACAGGAAAAAGAAGGGAGAAAGAAAATTTAATAAACAGTACATCTTATTTCAAATATTAACTTATAAACAATATTTTACTAAATTAATTTTCTTAAAATAAAATATACCTGTTTAAAATCATTATATTCTTTTGTACTTAAATAATTAAAGTTGGGAAAATATTTTCAACAAAATTCTAAGTCCAAAATTTACGGAAAATTTTGGCAGAGTCTCCTTTGTACGGAGAGGCTCGGGAGAAAATAAATATCAAAATATACAAATATATTACATATATTATCCAAATATTATATCCCAACACGGGAAGATTATATAAAATAGCGCTACAAAACGTAATCCGGAAACGTACCTATTTGTCGGGCAATTAACGCTTATTATTATGGAACCAAAAGCAGTAGCAGTTGCTTCCATAACCTGTATTCACTTATATAATCTAAAAGGTTAAATACTTATATTAAAGTGAAATGTTTAGGTGGTTTCAACCATTAATCAACCAATCAATACAACAACCATCAACCTTATAAACAGCACACATACACAAACAAAGCAACCATTTAATCCATCAAACAAATAGTGGTTTGGGTTAAAAACTTGAAATTTGTATGAAATGAAATTAACTATCAAGTGCCCCTATACTCAACAGTCTTAGATGGAACAAAGATAGATTATTTATTCATCCAACAACTTCAAATTTCTTACCCAACAACATAAATCAAAAGTAACAATTCAAACCAACAACCAAATTACTTATTATACATTTATTTCATGCTTCAGTGGTTTGATTTTCTTTCTTTCATTTATGGAGGGAATTTCTTTATTTGTTACAATTTTCATTTTCCATTTATTACAAAATTTATTATATTTGTATTCCAATTTTATTGACTAAAGTTTATATCATCTATTTATACTACTTACCTTTTCTTATATAGTAAAATTTCCAATTTAACTTAAGTTTATACAATTTATTATCATTAATAACAGCAAATTTATTGAATACCTTAATTACCTCAAGCTTCACTTGTAAGATTTCCCCTTACATTTTCTTACTAACATTGCAACTTTTATAATATGGTAAGTTATGTATGTTTTAAGAATGTAAGTGAAAATTTTCAAGTTTCTTCTCAATTCCTTTTTTTAATATATATTTGTTTTATAACTTACAATTTCAACTTCCTTTTAATCTCATTCATTTATTTAATGTTGAAGTTTCCATTATATTTAATTATAGTAACCCTCTACTTACACTTAATTTATTAACCTTATAACTTGCATTCCTATAAGTGAAAGATTTTACTCATTCATTAACTATGGATTGCAGTCATTTATATTTTTCCTACTTTCCATTATATTAGAATAGGGGAAATTAAGGCGTACTTAAGTTAATAACCCTACAATCAAACTTTATAAATTAAGGAATTTCATTTTTACTTTCTTACGGTTAAAATCACCTGTTAATAATACAACCTTTAATTTTAGTAAAATTCCAATCATCACTTAAGTTAATACCATTAAATTCTTATTTATAACAGTAATTTATTGAATACTTCATTATTTTTCAAAATTCTACTTGCATAATATTCTATTCCACTCTTAATTTTCATTTCAACTTTTTATACTTGGTAAGTTATTTATGTTAAAGAAAAAGCAAAAGAACTTATGCAAGTTTAATCTCAACTCTTTTAATTCATTGACTACTTCTTTTATTTCACTAACCTAAATTTTTACAACTAATTAATGGAAATTCAAGAATTAATACCGGGTCAAATTCCAAAATTTCTTTAAAATAATAGATAATTAATTTCTTACAACTTTTATATCTCTAATTACCTTTAAACAATTAAAATTTTAAATAATTTCAAAACAAATCTGCAGTAGAATTTACTACAGTGGCCTTTCCTTCGAAACTCGAAAATGAAAGTCGATGATGCGGCCGTCATCACCGAAATTATTTTCCAGCGACAGAGAGGAAAGTACAATCTTATTTTCTTCAAAATCCTCTTTAAACCAATTCTTTCGAATTATACTAAATATTTATATAAGAAAATATTTATAAACCAAATCATTATATTTCATAAATCCTTTGAAAGAAGATTTCAAAAATCCCGGACTTAAGTTCTAAAATCTCCAATTTGATTTATTAAAATTCAACTTAGCTTTAATTCATTACAAATATTTTTATTACCTAACACCCAACTATAGCAACCAAAATATATCTTTATAAAAATATTTTTATATATAGAAAATATAATAGGCAAAATTATTTCATTCACCTATATTAAAAACAAATATTATGTCGGTCTGTCCTATTAAGTGTTTAGAAATCCCTATTGATGACATAGCGTCCCATGCATCAACCAGAATTTATAAATACAAAGCGGAACAGATTAACACAATATCAAAATCCTTTATTAATACTAACAAATACGCTCTCTCATATATATATATACACTCAGCGACTCCCATAGGGTATTACTACTCTATTAACAAAGAGTCAAACCCCACAAAGCCAGGGTTTATCGCTAAACGAAAGCTCTGATACCAACTGTAACGTCCCGCTTTTTCGCACACTTTAAATCGACACACGTGCCAATTCAAACCATACGGAAGGGCGGATTGTTATGGGGTAAATAAGAAAAAAACAGAGAAGAAAAAAAACTAAACAGAATCTCATAGCGGAAAGATAAAATATAATAATCAAATATATAGTTTATAAATCTGTTTACAAAACCATTTATATAATACATATCAGAGTTACACATACCAATAACAATGCAGCAGAACAGTGTGAGTGTGGTGCAATACTATAGATAATAATAATACGACTCATTCGTCTTCGTCCTTCAAAGCTAAAGTCTTCGATCCTGAAACGCTCGGACTGACCCGAGCGAATTTGAAAAGACAAAAACACTCGAGTCAGAACTAAAAGATCTTATGTGAGTTAAATTAACAGAAATAAATATGAGTACAGTAACTCAAGAGATGCTCGGGATTTACATCTCCTAAGGATCCGTTAAACTATTTACTATGTAGTATATTGCGCTATTATAGTAGTGTCTACTTATAAAATAAACTTACTTTTAAATAGCGTTAAGGCTTTACATTTTCCACCTTAACACGTAAAATGCCAATAGTCTATACAGTACCGTAATACCTCCTGATCGGGAAGCTACCAGAGGATACTCCATAGGTACGACACAAATAGAAACTCGTAGTAAAGGCTCGGTATGGTAGGTGACACGGCACAACTAGGCAATGCCAGGGTAGATATACCAATTGCTATCCAGGCTGGTGGAAACGCGTAGCCGCAGTTACCGCCCACCTCGGACTAACTCCCCAAAATCAAAATATAGAAGTGGCCACTGAATCAATCCAAAATCAAAGTATAATATCGAAGAGGAGGGTCCGATCAGAGGAATGACCTCATTGGCCTGAGAATCGCTCCTGTTTTAGCCACCTTATGCCAACTCACGGGAGTCCGGTCCACGTATTTACCTTACAGGAAATGTCGCTACCACCTACTTCATTCTGGAATCTCCACCGCGTACACGGTTAGTCAAAGTGGTTTTCAGTATCGACAGAGAGTATGTCCATATCCGATCCCGGTCTCTTTGCCAACCCATCGTTATTATAACACCGCGGTTATTTAAAAATAGCTCATACTTTAAAACCAGAATAAACATTTCCATTTTAAAATTATGAATACGATATCATTTTAAAACTCAAAACAATATGATATCCTTTATCCCAAATATAAACCTTTTCAAAAATCCAAATGCTTTAAAATTTATAACGTCTGAAAGCCAAATATCCTTTCAAAGCATAATATTTCAAAATTCATAATTTAAAACCATAACTTTTAAAACTTGAATGGTTGGATATTCAACGGTATATGAATTAAAAGGTTTAACTTAAATGTTAATTTGTAAAGAAAATAGTTCTCATGGCTTTACAAATACATTTCTTTATTAAAGTCTAAACCAAAATTTGTATTATCTCTCTCAATTTCCAAAACCACTTCAATTTATATATATATATACGTATATCCATTTGGAGTATTAATATTTCAAACTAAAGTTGGATTTTATTCTTTCAACAAATCGAATGTTCTATTAATTAGTCTTGAATATTCACATAAAATCCATAAATAAATAAAAACTCCAATTTCTAGTAATAAAATATATATTTTTTCCAATTCAAATTATACTAGAATATTCATTTCAATTTATCTTGGGAAAAATCCAATTATAAATATCATATCTTAAAATTTCCAAACTTAACATTTAAACATATGATATAAATTATCAAACTCCATTTTCTTAATTTTTTTTCCCATTTTTAATAAAGAGATTTATACACCTTTTAATTTCAAAATTTTCAACTTCATATGTATATATATGGAAGAATAATATTTATACAATATAAAATTTAAGATTATTAAAAACCGTATTCCATCCAAACCATAGAAATCACATTTAAATAGTTATATATATACCGCGGTGCCTGTATATAATTTTCTATCCTATGGTCAAGTGATACGGATATTTATCATTTCAATCCGCAATTTAAAAGATATAAAATTTTGCGGTTGTATATCATTTCAAACCACAATCCCGAATGAAAGGAAATATGCATGATAGTTTGCAATTTAATGATATACAATAAAACATCCATCAACATCACCCATCATCCAATCACAATCATCAATCAATATCAATCAATAACAATATTATTTTTGGTACTACATAACAGGTAATACTGGCAATTTTATTCAAATTAAATTTAACAGCTATTAATCTACGATCTATATTCAGTAATAAATTACATAACTGTTAACTAGCAGTCCATATACAAACAAATAAATTTTAACTGTAAATTTATACGCAATAAATTAATTAAATTAACAGTTAAATTAAATAAATGCAATTCAACAGATATGAATAAAATAAACATGCCAAATACTCATAAATAAATCTCTATTCATTTCTAAAATTAACTTAAACAAACATAAAAGCTTCTAGTAATTGTGAGTGGGTTAAAACACTCACCTTTTGAATTTAAATCGAATTTAAATTCGATTTAAACCCAAAAATTCGCCCTTCTCGGAATTCGTCCAAACCAGCGTCATCAAATCCGGAATTAAATTACGATCCTAACAAAAGAAATTTCGTGTGAATCCGACTTCGTATGAGAAAGTTATGGCGAAAAATGATGATTGAATTCAAAATTGAAAATAAATAAAACGACACACATTCATCACTTACAAATATATGTGCCACGTCACTCCTTCTATTCCCAGAAACGCACGCGTCCCCCTTCTAGAAACCCTAATCGAAGATCTACGACGATCTAACCGTTGAATCGACACAACAACCATATAGATGCGATCCCCATCGTCCACTCTACAAAACCCAGAAAAGGTTTGATGATCCGACGAAGTTTGCGACGACGATGATGAATGGTCACAGACTGTTTGAATTAATTCTGGTCAAACGAATGTTCAAAACAGAAAACGAATTGCACCAGTAGATTACGTGCCTCGAGAACATTAACATATATTTTTGTGGAATTTTTCTGAAGTGTTTGCATTTTCACTGAAATTTGGATTGGGGTAGATCTAGGTTGCATTCATTTGAGGAGGAGAAGGAGATGAAGAAATGAACGTACAGCAAAAGAGAAAATAAAATGGGGCTAGGGTTTATAACCGTGCTTATATAGGTAGACTAGAGATAGCGTAGATGGATCGGATTGGATCTAAACATAAGTTTAAATTTAGGCATAAACATATATGTAATAAAGTAGCATTAAATTTTGAAACGTGAATTGATTTAATTGGAAATAAATTACCCAAATGTTCTTATTCCATCAAATTTTATTTACTGAAGGTTGCACTTAATCTAATTTATACATCTTGCCCCTTTTGTCTTTAAATCAATAAATCTTATATAGTATATAGATTTATCATAAATTTTATCTATTCTTCCTTTTTAGGAAATGTTCTATATATTAGATTTCATTTATATGCAATAAATCATACTATCGTAGTTATATCCAATTAAATAAATAAATGTTGATTCCTACTCTTTTTATCCAACAATTGTTTACGTTTATTCCATAAATACTTCTACACACATCCTGGATTTTGTGTAAATGGTTGTAACGTTAAATCTTGTCTACTTCCCATTTTATATTTAAGGTTTATAAAACCGATTAATATTATTCCCTAGTCCAAACACCCTTTTGCCCAATTTATATTAACATATCCTTAAATTATTGCAATTGATTATCTAACATACAACTGAATCTATTTCTAAATTTTCATAATTCATTAACACCTTACAAAAGTTTACAAATACAGGGCTTGTATCGGATAAAACTTATTTTCATTGATGAATTCAATACTTGCCTTTATTTTATTTATTTCCAACTTAATATCCAATCGCAACAATTTCCACTATTACACTTATTAATTTCAATACATAATTCAATTTTAATAAATTCAACATTATAAGTTTGATTAAATTTATTAAATTCACTTTCTTTCTATTATTCAAGGTTATTGATGTCAATTTAATGAAACTAACATTGGCTCAATATCTATACATTAAAAATCTCAATTCTAAACTTAGATCTCAACTTATGAAATAGTTAAATAATAAATTCCATCTAAATCTACATCTTACTACTATCTAAATATTTAGAAAAATTACTTACCACTTTTTATTGTAAATTTCTAAACTAGAAGATTTGTGTCATTTCTAGCCCTCTGGATATTTTATATTAACTAAAAGCAAATTTACATATAATTTCCATCGTCAATTATTTTAGTGAATAAATCTTCAAAGGTTACTGCAATTAATCCCCTAAATTGCAATAAATTCTAATAAATTTGACTCTATTTGATTACAACTCACAAATAAATCAATTATTCCCCAACTACAAAGTTACCGTTTCTTATATATATCACTACAGTAATACTTCCAAATGTTCATCCTTTGTTTGCATAAATTACTGTATTCAATTGAATTGTAATATTGTTAACTTACACATAAATAAAACTTAACAACTAATAGAATAAATAACTTACAAAATTTGTTGTCATAAATATATTTTATAAGTCTACACTTAATTATTATCTTACAATACGTTTTTACGTTACTATAAAATTTATACACTCTTCCGTTACCATATTAATAATTACTAAAGTAACGTTCATTCTTAATAACAACGTTATACTATTCAACATATAAAAGGACTCCATTCCCCAAATACATTCATTTATATTTATTCCCTTAAAGTTCTCCTTTATTGACTAGGCACATAAACAACCCAAAAAAAATCTATTCAGATCTATTTCAAACTATTTCCATTCTTAACAAAATAAAATAAATGGTTAACCTACATTTGTCATTCTTTTATATCCAAATTCACTAACAATATTATTAACAACAATGTTGCTATAGACTTTAATAAAATAAATTATATGAATGGTAAAATTTGGTAATTATGGCAAACGCCCAAATATATGCATAAATTTACTACTTGTTATTATGAATCCCATCTATTACTTTCTAAATGCCTTTGTCTTCTCATATCCCATTTACTACCAAACTGCAGATTTAGTTATAGCTTATCAATACGTAATCACCTAAACAAACAAATTTTATTACCCTTTTAAGTGCGTTTATTATTGACCATTTATGAAAATTACTTACCTTCACATATTGCATTGGTTTATTCAACGGTCACTTTTACTTAGTCTCTATTTATAATTACAACCAAATGTACAATCACCACTGTTTATTTTATATTAATTGAATTCCATTCTAGTAAATATTTTTATTAATATCCACTGATTCAACATTTGTATGTTTCTTAAAATTAACTTTCAACAAAATGTGACAATTTACATTATACAAATCTATTGTCATAAATTTTATTGTTACTTTAAATTCCAATTACTATAACAAATTTCTACACTTACTCAAATAAAATCTTAAAGCTTTTATTTTATTCTAAATTAGATTAAAAATTATATTAAGTTAATCCATCTAATATTATCAAATTTAACGGGTCGTTACAGTTCTACTGCTCCTACTGATATGTTTGTGATCCAAAATTATTTTTGCAATTAATAAAATATCTTGGGTTTTAGATATTGGATTCGAGACTAGTATTTGTAATATGTTACATGGATGTAGGGGCAGAGGTCACGTCATAAAAGGTGAAATGAGGCTTCAAGTTGCTGATGGATTATCGTAGAAATAGGCATGGTTGGAGAATGCCATTTTATTTTTCCTAGTGGTTTTGGTTTAGCCTTGAATAATTGCTATTATATAAGAAATTTTATTTGCAGTATTATATCAATATCGAGACTGTCTGAGGTTATGTTATTCACTGTAATAACAATATTATGAATATTGTATTTGGCCAAAAAATACATGCGATGATGATGTTCTGGATAATATTTGTGCGTTTAATCTTAATTGAAATTGTGTTTTTACACTTCTAATGTTGATGTAAATAATTATTATTTATGGCATGTATGCTAGGTCATATCGGTGACAAACGGCTGCATAAATTGAAAACCGCAGATTTTATGCCATCATTTTGAAGGAATTGGTCCGGACCACAGCGGAGTCAAAGGATAAATTTCAAAAAAAAATCATTTATTGGATCTTTAATGGGCCTATGAAGTCTAAATTTACTTAGAACTTTTCTATGTTTCTTTTAAATAAAATCAACATTTTGTTATATTTCATAAGTAAAAGGATTTTTAAATTTAATTTGAACTTAAATATATAATCATGAATGTAACATTCATATGTATATACTGTATTGTGCAAGTGTAATGTATAGGTAGTGTACAAAGTTAATACGTATGTATAAAGATGTTTGGATTTACACCGCAATAGACATATCCACCTTTATATATGCATATGTTGTTCATAGTTTATTTTGAAATTATATACAATAATAATACATGCATAGTATATTTGAAAGTTATTTTGCCTAATCAAAAATTTACACATACATAAAAACACAATCAATTATGAAATAAAGTATTTAATGAGGAGAGGAAAGGTAGAGGAGTTATCTCATTTCATTAGTTTACTTATATTTACTTATGCATATTATGTGATAAAGTTAATTTACCTAATCAAAAATTTTCATATATATATAAAAAAATCAATTATGTTAAAAAAAGCAATTAATTAGGAGTAAAAAGTGGAGGATTCAGCCTACTTTATTAACTTATCTTTAGTGTTATTTCAAAGCAACTTGAGCACTCAAACACGCATATGTATCAATATATGAATAACTACAAACTATTTAAAACAAAATAACACATACACATATGTATGTATGTATGTATGTATGTATGTATGTATGTAAACTTTGTAATATATTACATGTTTTAAGATTAAAGTAACAAACTGAAATCTAATTTAACTTAAGATGGATTCAAAGGGTTTATATTGTTTTTCCTAGAAGTCCACTTATGTTTTTTTATATGAAACAACTTTTTAAGCAAGTATTAACAACAACTAAAAATTGTTTTCAAAACAACGAATATGTGAAACATGTATGCAATCTCCAGCGAAATTTTAAATAATTTATATGCATAGTTAATTTATAATTGAGGGCATAATGTGATACAAAATACATCAATTAATCAGATTAGTTTCAAATCCAAAATTGTTTGTTTGTTTGCCTTTTATAAAATAATAATTTCCAAGACAATGAAAAAATTATATTAGCCAAATTAGACATATATAAATTTGTTGTAAAATGAATTAGATTTAAGTATTCATATGAACATATGATGAAAAGGTTGTAGCATATGTAAGATCTACTTATATTATTATAATAAACGTACTTAATTAATATATATCAGATCTGAACTTTAGGTTAACATAATGAACAAATGAAGAGATTATCTTTAAATTGTTTAAATTAATCAACATATATCAATTCTGAACTTTAGGTTAACATAATGAACAAATGAGGAGATAAGATGCAACATGTATAGGATTTAAACTTCATTAACATGGTGAATATATAATAAAATAAAATTAGAATTACCTAAAGAAGAAGCCTAAGATTTGCACCTTGAATGAAGAATAAAATTCTGATTCGATTGAATTAACCTCTGGACTTTGCAAGGGTTTAGAGGTCAACATGATCTTGAATGTTATCGATTTTGTTTTAATTTATTTTAGAGTATTTTTTTTCCATGGAGGCCATTACAAGAGACGAGGAGAGCAAGTAAAAGAAGATAAGATGTTTTATCAGGAAAACAATAATGATAGACTGAATAAGAGGGAATAAATTTTAAAGGAAACATTGAAACCATTGAATTTTCCCTTTTAAAGCCTCCCTATTTAATTCCTAATTAAATCCAACCAAATACTTTTCCAAATCTTCACATTTTTGGCATAATAAATGGTATTAAAGAGAAAAGAACAAAAATCATCTCATAAATGAGATTTAAGCGAGTCATAAAAAGGATTAAAGGACAGAGATTAATTCCTTATTTTAATTGCACCATTGGATTTTTAAATTGCATTTGAAAACTCTTCCCTTTTACATCATGCACATGAGTCTCAAAAAAAATTCCCAAAACAACTTAGCAATTATTCTATTTAAACCTAGTTTAAATATTTTATCGATATTGTATATAAATACGTGTGTTTATAACTTTTATATACGCACTTTATTAAATGCTAATAATATTCAAACAAATCAAATAAATTTGAATAATTAATATTCCATAAATATTACTTAATTTAATTAATTGACAGTAATTTATAAATTAATCAAATAGTATGGTTTATTTAGACTATTCATCAGTACGGTTATGCAAAACAAAGGTGTAAATTCAATCAATGATATATATCGAACAATTTGAAATTTAACGTTCACACATCACCTTAGCTGGTGGTGCGATATTTTAATAGAATTCATGGCTTACACATCTTTTTGGTGAAATCTAATTTTACATATTATAGGCGGTACCTGATAGTCGCGATTATTTACATCAGTATTCTTCGTCAAAACCATATCACTTCGACCTTATGGAATTTGGTAATGGTTAAAATTTCAATATCATCCATATTCAACTTTATAGCCCAAACACAAAGTCTTTGCTTCAATAATAATAATTATTTTGACCGAACTGCTTTGCCCAAAGACTTTGACTTTGTTGATAGTGATCCTAAACTCATATAACTAAGGAGACGAATCCTCTTTTGATTAGTGATTCACTTTTAATGCTTGGTCGTTCGTTGGACGTCGTATAATGGTTTAGCTATAATCATAATGGTGCTTTCACGTTGAAGATCAACAACATTCTAAAGTCGAGAGAACTGTGAAAATTTGTTACATCAATATTTTTTTGTTTGACCTGGTTATATTAACCAGTACAAAACTATCGAGTGGGTCATTCCATGATTATCCAATAACTATCAGTATGAAACCCTTGGTTGCCTTAAGAGCCATGAGTAATATACTGCCCAACATTTGAAGAGCATTACATACTCTAATCTCAACAGATATATTGATATCCGTCTCTATACATAATAGGAATATTCAAAATGATATATTTATTTTCATTGTAAATAATTACTCACTATTACAACACATTATAACTATTACCACAAAACATACCATTAATGGATTTTCCATTAAATCTACATTTAATTAAATTAATTAACTAATATATAAAACATTATATCAAGTATATAATAGAACAAAAATGTCTTTTATTTCAAACAAGATTGGTTGATGTGTTAGATATATGTAACAAATTACATAATTCACCCGAAGCATACCCCTAACTCCATCACATTTATTCTTAATCAGTTAATACTTATGAGTCATGTCTAAAAAAAATGACCAAGTACCCTATGACAGCAGTAAAGTTAATGAACCCTTGGGTCTCGTGCATACTGATGTATGTGGCCCAATGCCTATAGTTACCCAAGGTAGTTCTTTTTACCTTATAACCTTTACTAATGATTACTCTAGGCTAGAATATGTATACCTAAAAAAAAAATCCGATGTTTGTGAAAAATTTAAAGAATATAAGAGTGTGGTTAAAAATATAATAAACTATATAATTAAAATACTTCAATTTGATCATGGAGGCGAGTATGTTTGTAACATCCCCTAGTTGGAGGCCTAAAACTAACGGCTATGGATGCTGCAGTCATCCATAGATATTAATCATCGACGACCAAATACAGTAATGTTAGATACATTGATATAACAGAAACACATGGATATGGAAACAATTTAAAATCATTAAACAAATTTCTCATTCCATTTCAAATTATTTAAAATTCATTACATAATCCCGGATTCAAGAACCACGTTCAGAGAAAATATAATTATTACAATATACGTCAAGAGCGACATATGAAGATGCCCTCTTGGATGACCAGAGTCTAAACATAGGCAATTAAACAACTTTGCCTTTACTACAAAACACTATAGAATCAAAATAGAAAAGAACTCCTACTAGCTAGCTTGCCTCCTACACCTTTCCGGAAGCTTATTTGTTTAAAGGAGAACCTGAAAGCCTCAACTCTCAAACTACTCAAAATTAA
Organism: Allium cepa; assembly: GCA_030765085.1. Taxonomy (NCBI): domain Eukaryota; kingdom Viridiplantae; phylum Streptophyta; class Magnoliopsida; order Asparagales; family Amaryllidaceae; genus Allium; species Allium cepa. The sequence goes on along the minus strand of CM060932.1, from coordinate 219,874,737 downwards.
TTAAGCATCCGAGAGTTTAAGGGGAAAACATAAACTTCAAGTCAGACATAAAGCCTGGTATGAATAATAGCCCACCATCTCGAACCATTTAGATATCTAGTTGGACCATGCCGCTTAGCGGAATGGGTTTTCCCCTCACTAGTATCTTATCAAAAACTTATAATAACCATATACTGTTCTCCTACATTCACAAAGGTTAAAACGTAGCAATGTAAAATATTATAATGATATACAAACCAGCAAATTATTCTGGATTTCCCATCCCCATTTATTTGACTATCTGTCTCATTTATAGTTTCTAGGGTCACTTTAATCTATTAGTTTTCATGGGCGGACTAATAACCAATTTAAAGCTAATGGACTCTCTGTCCGGCCTTATTGTTTTCATAGGATCACTAAGACCTATTGGCCCCTGCCAATAACTTCATTATTTCATAGGTTCTCTCTGAAGCTATTGTTATTTCCAATAAATTCTTTATTATCATAGTTTTCATGGGTTGATTAAGAACCTATGGACTTCTATCAATAACTTTATCCGGATATAGTTTTCATAGGATCACTAGAACCTATTGGCTTATACCAATTACTCTTTCCAAATATAGTTTTCATGGGTTTTCTATGAACCTGTCTTAACAAACAACTTCTTTAATCAATCTTTGGGCACCCTAAGTTCTAGTCTATCCGACCTCCTAGATGCAATTCAACTCATACAGGAATTAATTCGATTTATATTCACTACTAGATCAACCTAGCTGGTTATTTTGGCCTTTCTCCCCAAATACAGTTATAGGCCCATTATACAGTGAATATGTGTTTAGAAGAAGCAAACATAATAATATATCAATACCAACATTTATGGTTAATATTCCTGAAATCTTTTTTCACAAAACGTGATTAATCCCTTTAGCCTATTATTTTATAAAGGAAAACTTCTTCGGAAACTCCAAATTTAAAAGCCATTTCAAAGCTCTTTTATATTGCCATGGGTTTTCCTTTAAAAATTGAGATTGTGCTCTTTGTTTTGAAAACTAAGGCTTTCGAAATCTTGGACCTTTACTTTTGAAACCATTAGAATACCTCTTTTAAAAGCATTCAAATCTTCTTTTCAAAACACTAAGCATAGGCCTTTCGAAACCATCAAAACATACCTTATGAAAGTAATAAAGTAACTGATAAAAGCTTAGTTGCGAAACCATTTGATAGTACCCTTTTCGAAACCATTTAGTTTAATCTTAAACATATCTTTTGGGTCAAAGTGAATATAAGCAAAAGTACCCCTTTCAAAACCAGTAATCCTCAAATATAAGAGTTTGGCGGAAAAACAGATGGTTCGAAACCATCCTTTTGAAAGCATAAGTCTTTTAAGTAAATAATTAGAAGGATAACTTCGAAATACCTTTCGAAGCCATTGCCTTCGAAACCTTTAGTATAAATGGCTACTGGAGCCCTTTTGAAAACAATGGGAAGTGGCTTATTACATTTATAAAACAAAAGCTATGTTTTGAAATCATTGGTGACTTCAATCCATTCGAAAGGCATAAAGACAACAACATGGTTTCGACTAGATTCAAACTACCCTTTCGAAAGCTCTATTCTACAACATAAACGTGGCAACTCATTCGGAAGCTATCCTTTTAAAAAAAGGAGGCGACAACCCTTCGAAAACTATATTAAAGTAATCCAACCCTTTCGAAAGCATTCTTTTAAAAGCAAGGCAGATGGTATTTTTTTGAAAGCGAAATAAAGGCCTTGACCCCTTCGAAAGTATGGTTTCGACTCCATACCTACTGTCATTCTCCAATCCACTATGTACCAATGCATTGATACCACGTGTATTGGTTTCGACTTGGTTGGGGCAAAAGTATAGGATCGAACGGTAGCTACTGGAAGTGGAAAAATAATAAACTTGCCTATTTGTAAAAATATGATTGGTTGTCATAAAGTTTACCAAAATCTTTTCTAAAAAACTACCAAATTTATTTAGAGAATAATTAAAGATAATTAACGAAGAACCCTTCCATCTAACAAAGCAATTGAAACTTTTAAGTCCTCCATCTTAGATAAATTAATTTTACCTAGCGAATTACTTAGGAAAAATCCCAAAAAATCATCAATGTTCACATTTATTATGTTATCTAACGTAATTTCGGACCCAAATTCCTTTATATAATTGCCGAAATTATTTTCTAAACCTAATTATTCATATTCTCCTTTAAAATTCATAAGAAATTATCCATATCTTGGATGATTACAAAAAATTAAACCCATCTCTGAAATAATAATTTACATAACATATCAAATCCTTATGGCATTCGAAATCTAGTATAAACGATTTTAGCCTTAAAATCGAATAAAACATTTACCAAACAAACTTATTTGAATATAGCATATCATGTTATCCTAGCATATCATCATCAAAAATCATCATAATAGATTTAAACTAAAACTCGAAGTCTAATACTCTTTAAAAACGAAAAATGAGATGGTTTTGATTATTATTCTCCTTGCATAGGATAAGGAACTTAAGATTTGATGTTGCTTAATTCTCCTTGATTAATTCCTTAGCTTTTAATTTAATTTTCCTCTTCTTTTCCCCTAGGTAGTGGCCGGCTGCTCCTTAGTTTATGTTTTAGGATTTTGAAGTTGTGAAATGAAAATAGGAATAAGGGTTTAGGGTTAAGAGTTATGGTGGACGGCTATTCCCCATAATACCCTTGCCTTATTCTCTTATTCGTTAACTAGTAATACCATTTCCGTAAGCTCATTCCTCTTTTTTATTTTTTTTTATTTAGTTAAGCACGACCTCTAATAAATTTCCAAATCTCAATCCCCTTAACTCTAATCTTTACATTATTCTATTTAATTTATCTAATTAAATCTCCTGAATAATGTTATTTAAAATTAGGGGTGTTATAATGTTGGACAAGTGGTCCAATAATACTTAAAAGTTAATGGATTGTCTCTCGTGTTTCTCCCCTATACTCAGCAACACAATGGCATTTAATAAAGAATGAATTGAACTTTATTAGATATGGTTTGTTTAATGATGATTAAAGTTAAGTTATCTCTTTCATATTGGGGATATGTGCTAGAAATCATAGTGTATTTGTTAAATTTAATGCCTACTAAATCTATAACCAATACCCATATGAGATGTTGTGTGGAAAGAATCCCCAAGTCAAGTATTTAAAAGTGTGGGGTGTCCATCCTACATTAAGAATGTTGGCCTCGATTAAATTGAGGCAAGAATAAAAGTTTAATGTTTCTCGACATGTTACCTATTTTGAAAAGATATTTTTTGCAAAATAAATTAATAGTGAGATTATTGACTTGGATGAGATTCGAGAAGTTGACACAGAGATCAACTATTAGACGAATTAAATCTACCAAAATATGAAACCATGCAACCTATTAGAACGTCTAGTAGGGAATTTTGTGCTTCAGAGAGATAGTTTGAATTTCTCATGGATGGTGAGACAGAGGATTGTGTCATAGAAGACAACACTCCACTCTCATTCTACTAAGCACTATGGAGTAAAGACTCTACATTTTAGTTTAAAGCTATGAAATTTGAAATGGATTCATGTATGACAATATAGTTTGGGCTTTGGATGACATACGAAAAGGAATTAAACCCATACGCTGCAAGGGAACTTTCAAGAAAAAACTAAAAACAGATAGGCAGGTAGAGAGCTAAAAGGCAAGATAAGTTGCAAAAGGGTTTTGCCAAATTCAAGATGTTGATTATAAAGAAACGTTTTTGGCCGTAGCCATGCTTGAGTCCATTCAGATAATGTTTGCTATCATCGCGTTTCGTGAATAAAAATATATGGTAAATGGACGTGAAAATGACATTTCTAAATGGTGATTTAGAAGAAATCATTTACATGATGCAGCGGAGGGTTTTGAAGTCAACGGGAGCAAGGGTAAGGCTTGCAAATTATTAAAATCAATTTATATTCTTAAGCAAGATTCGAGGAGTTGGAATAAATATTTAGGTAAAGTGATTAAATAGTTTGGTTTTTATCAAAATACAAAGGATGGGTGCACATTTAATAAAGAACGGGGAATTTTATTATTGTTCACAGTCGTATACATCGATGACCTATGCCTGACTGGAAATGACATCACATTGTTACAATCGACGAAAACATGGTTGTCCAAGATCTTCTCGATGAAGGATATGGAAAAACAGCCCACATACGTGGCATTAGGATCTATAGAGATAGATCCAAAAGGTACATCCAAAAGGTTGCTGAGATTACCTCAATCCCGATATATAGATACCATACCGAAAAGATTCCGTATGGAGAATTCCTAGCACGGAAATGTTCCAACGCAATATAAAATCATCCTTTCTGTAAAGGACACTCCTTGTACTAATAGGGAGAATGAGTATATGAAGAGGATACCATAAGCATCTGCAATTGATTTCATAACATATGCAATCCTAGCATGACGGAGTTAGGGCGATCCCTAACAGCAATTACGTAATTTCTTATATATATATATATATATATATATATATATATATATATATATACCCCTATCTCGATAATCAATCTTGTTCAAAATAAAAGGTATTTTCTTATGTTATATACTTGGTTTATTGTGATATAATCAATTAAGTAATTAATTTAAAGTACATTTAGTGGAAAATTCTTAAATGATATGTTATGTGATAGTAATTACAATCTGTTGTAATCAGGAGTAAATTATCATTTAAAATAACAAATTATTTTAAACATTCCTTATCGAGATGTTTCAAGATGGGATATCGATATTCGTTGAGACTAGAGTACATAACGTTCTCCAAATGTTGGGTAGTGCATCACTCCTAGCTGCTGGATGCACCAATGGATTGCATGCTGATAGTTATTAGATAACTATGTAATGACTCGCTTAAGGGTTTTCTGATGGTTAATATAACTAAGGTCAAATAGAGAATCTCGAAGTAATGATGTTACACAGTTCCCTCGACTTGAGAATCCTATTGAATTTCAATGTGGACATTCCACTTTAATTACAATTAAATTGTGGCATGGCAGCCACAAAATGATTATAATTGGGTCTGAGTCAAAGCATTGGAAGTGAAACACTACAGAATAGAGAATCAATCTCCTCGGTTATATGGTGTTAGCATCACAGTCAACTGTAGTTAACTCAAAGTCAAAGTCTATGGCAAAAATAGTACGGTTAATAATAATTGTTAATATTTAAATTGTTGGATATTAATCGCAGACTGAATTTACACCTTTGAGTTGCATAACTGAAATGATGAATACTCCAAATAAATCATAGATTTAATTAATCTATAATCGATGTAAATTAATTAAATTAATTAATATTTATGGAATATTAATTATCAAATTTTATTTGTTTTGAATACCATTAATATTTAATAAAGTGCATGTATAATAGATATAAACGAGCATATCGATATACGATATTGTTAGAATATTTAAATTAGATTTAAATGGAACAAATGCAGGATGAATTTGGAAATTTCTGAGGCCCATTCTAACTCTTTCTATAACTTCTATACATGTGAGCGGGAGTGGAATTAATGGGGTCTAATTCAGATTAAATCAAGAAGGTTTTGAAGGAGAAAATCGAAAGGTTTCAGTATTTCCTTTAAAACATATTCTTTCTCGTTCATTCTATTATTCTTTCCTAACAAAATTTGTTTTATTTCCCTTAATCTCCTCCTCTCCCTTAATGGAATTTTCATGGCCTTGGCTAAAAAATTTCACAAAACAAATACATATTAAATCAATCTACTAAAGGTGGTTTATACCTCTTGATTTTGTAAAATCTAGAGGTCGATTCAAGAATTTAGGAGCATTAGTTTATTATTTGGGTTTTGACTTTTTGCAACATCCTAAGGTATTTTTAATTTAATTTGTCTATTTGTATCTCCTGCCTATTTGCTTGAATTCTATATTATTCTTTTTTTTCCTTTTTATTATTCATCCTACAACATCTAATTCAAATACCCTTTTGTTCATATAAATTAAAAATATGTTATTATGTTGTTTTAAATTCAGATCCACCTACATTTTTTTTCTCCATTTAGTGTATGTATGTTATGATTTATACAATTTTGATACTCTATCTGCTATGATAATTTGATGTTACTCTCTGTATTACGTAGATGGGGATATTCTTACCATGAATTTATACATGCCCAAGTTGCCCAATTACTTATTGTTTTCGTGTTTTCTTTAAAATAAAATAAAGATTAATTTTAGTTCAAAGCCAACTTTATAGTTTTATACATATATGTAAATAAACTATATATGTTAATCATTTACATTTTCCTTAGAAACTAATTTTTTTTGTTATATTATTAATGTTTCGAATACAATTATTTTAAGTTTTGTTTTCATAAAAAAATTATAACAACCCTAAATTTAAATTAACCAAATAAATTAAGTAAAGGCCAAGGCGACTCAAATAAGAGAGCAAGAGGAAATTAATAAATGGAAAAAGGGTAGGCGGGCCCAAGCCTAAATTATTATGGAACAATAAACATTACTCCTCTCCATTCTTTCATTTCATCCTACATAAAGTAAAATAAAACAGAGAGAACTTTGATACTGGTGGCTTAAAGAGGACAACTAAAGAGAAGATAAGGATAAAGCAAGTTAAATGGATAAGTTTTCACAAATTTACTGGAAATTTATCAGCATTTTCTATATGGAAAACTCAATCGAAATGGCTAAGTATAACGCTAGGGCAAGTGGGGAACTACAGCAGTGCATGAAAATAAATTGATATGGAAAAATATATTAAGCAGTGTTGGTGAAAAGGGAAACTTGATCCAAATCAATTGTTGAAAAGAAATAAAAGGACACTGCAAATAACAGAAAAGCAACATAAGAACGAATGTAATAAAGACATGTGTAAAGATATTATAAGAGATGTCAAAGTTTTTCTCAAATGGAATTGGGGTGGTAGCTCTATATTTATATGCAAGTACTACACACAGTATGAAGGGGTCATGTTGCACCAAAATTGGGAAGAGTGCTTTTAATAAGTAAAGTGGGAAGTGCTCAACATAGGGCAAGGTGGTCCCACGTCAAGAAAATTAGTAAACGTAACCTAATAAAAAATAAGTAGGTAGGACTCGGAGAGTGGCCTGGTTAGTAGGAGAAGGGTTCCTAGGCTAGAAATAAGGTTGGATGGGCTATTGACATGGGGTGGGGACGCTCGCTCGAATGCACACATTGGAAAGTTCAACTTCCTAGGTGTAACAACCCGCATATTTTACGATTTGAGTATTTAAATATTTTATTTAAATACTCTATCGTAAGTCGGATTTTAGTCCGAAAAGTTACTTTTTGCGTACGGTCGAATTAGGACTCGGAACCACTTCCATTGGGTCCAAAATGCCGTTTGCGATCTTTCTGAGTGTAAACTTTGATATGTTTGGAGTTAGTGGAATTTTGTTACTTTTTCACTTTGGGTTTTGGGTTTGGTTTAGCCCATTAACCTAAGCTATTAACTCTAGCTCAACCCCCTTCTCTTCATAATTTTACTTTTATTTCCTAACACTCAAGCTTCACCAAAAATGGAGGAAGGAATGGGAAATTAAAACTCCAAGCTCAAGTTCATTTGCAAATCCAACATCCAACTCCAAATTCAAAGAGAAGACATTGATTCAAGCTTCTTGGGTTGGTTCTTCCTTGCTTTCAAGCTTCTTCTTCATAAATTTTGTGTAAAGGTGAGATTTTTGTCTCACATCTATGTCTATAACTATCTTTGATTGTTAGGTAAGAATTCCTAACTCTTCTTCATGTGCATTTGCTTTTGGTTTGGACTGAATTGGTGAAAAATTCCAATTTTTAGTGTTTTGGGTTCAAATCTTTAAAAATCCAATCTTTGATGTTGGAACACGTTTTTGATGATGCATCGAGGAGCCAATACGACCAGGTAGCCTATGGGCATAATCCCTTAGCATCCATGCTCGATCGGTTGCAAATTGGACGAGTTTTTGCACTCCAAAACCTTAGGTCGCTCGGCCTGCACATGGTGGAGTTTCGGCCTGCAGTTTGCTCGTTCAGCCTTGTTTAGTCGTTAGGTCGCTCGGCGTACTCCTTAGGTCATAACTCGTTAGGTCGCTCGGCCTTAGGTCGTAGCTCCCTAGGTCGTTCGGCCTGCACACGAACCTCTCGGCCTTCTTCTATTGCTTAGGTCGCGTCAATTTAGGTCGCTCTCCCCTAGGTCGCACGGCCTGGTTTATCCATTAGGTCATTAGGTCGCTCGAACCATTAAGTCGCGCTTGCACCTTAGGTCGTTGCTCGGCCTTGTTTCGATTAGGTCGCTCGGCTTTAGCCGTCAGGTCGCTTGGCCTGCAACCCCAAAGACACTCGGCCTTCTGCGCATAGGTCGTTCCATCACTAGGTCGCTCGGTTAGGTCGTTCGGCCTTGTTAACCCTTAGGTCGCTCGCCCACTAAGTCGCTCGGCCTTCATTTCCTCTTAGGTCGCGTCATGCAGTTAGGTCGCGCCATTCCTTAGGTTGCACCTGCTATGCCTCGCACCATGTTAGGTCGCGCAATGTTGGGCTGTAAGGGTATTTTCTCTTTGTTGAAGTTGGAATCGAATTCTTTGGATTTTATTCACGTCTTCGTATGTGAATTTTTGTGATTGATTGTTTCTACGATCATTTTTGTGGTTTGTCATTTCAAAAATATGAAGGTTTCAGTACTAGTAGTAAATATCAAAACTCTTTTATCAAAACAATTTCAACTCTATTTCAAATATCAAGCTTATTATAAGACCGTTTTTCAATCTATTAGTATATACAAACCTTTATCTCACTCGTACGAGAAATCTAATTAAACGGCTTAGTAAAACAAGTGGTATGAAACATTTGCGTTTACTTCGTCGATTAATTCTTGGACTTGTTCGGTTGAACCTCTTGTGACAATTTTTGAGTGGAGATCTACAATTTGTTCATAAATATTTAAGTTAAGCTAGTGGTTATGGGACATGAGACTAAGCTCATATATTTACTAGCTTATTGTAATTGACACTTCTTGATGATCGATGATGATCATTTTTGTGATTATGGCTAGCTATATGCTATGTTTCTTTGTCCGCGTAGGGGACAGTACCTCGTCTTATTGAGTTTCATCTCATTTTAGGTTAACGATCTATGTATTATTTGGAGTTTCGACTCAACTTTTGTGGGCTAGCAACCCATGTTCTTTTATGGAGTTCGGTCCATCGGGCGTACCGTTGTACTACGTTGTTGTTCCGAACTATTCGAGTTTCTGGTTCCTCGGGCATAACATTGTACTACGTTGTTGCACCGGCTCTATGGTTAGCGACCATGGGATAGCGTCCCGTTTGTGATACACGTGTTGGTGAGCTTTCATGCTCCCGTTTTGTGATAGGCCTCCCCCTTTTTGTGATTTCTGGATTTCCATTGATGATTTCTAGAGTTTGTGTTTCACCAATTTTCGTGGTTTGTATTGATAAGTTTTATCAATATTTGTGCATTGGTGAATTTTGTGTGTCATTAACTTTTGTGATTGGCATTGATATTATTGTCAATACTTATGGTTTTGGAGAATAATAATATAGAGTATGATATTCCTTTTGATCTTTGAGAAGATTCTGGTGATATTGATTAATCTCTTGTTGATTTTCAGTTACTTATTTATCACAGCTTGGCATTGTGATTATTATATGTTTAGTCATATCTCTTATTCTATACCATTTCATCTTATATTTATAGCTAGACTGATCCGTTTATTATTTTCTTATTAAATAATACTTAGGTCAGACCGAGATGTTACAGGTGCTTCTGCTTGACTTCACATATGGGATTATCACCCTGACTTTTAGCTAACTACTTAGATTAGTAGCTTTTGTTGTATACATTTGAGATATAGACTCATTGATGTATCCATATTCCTTTGTGTAGCACTTGTAGCTATTCTTTTGTGATATTGTGGATCTTGTTTGACCACTACTTTGATGTACACTTTCATGTGTTATATTCATATCTTTTTCCGCCTTTGTGATATGGATGTCTGTGATTGATTTGTGTTATGTTTATTTCTATGTTTGTTTCCGAAGAATATATTTAGCCACTGTGTAGTAGCCTTGAGTTTGTATCGGCATGCCGGAGTTCCTTGTTCTATCTGACATATTGGTGCTTGCACAAAGCAATTACACGGATGGTCGCTCCTCAACAGCCTTATTCTCCGTGCTAGTTGACAGCATTACACCGTAATGTTCTTGGCTAGCGTGGGCATAGCGGTGGGGCGTCACAGCTTGGTATCAGAGCCAATCTTCGGAACAATGTAGAATAATCTGGCAAGGATCATCGTCCTAATTCCATCTTAGGAATCGTGCATTAGGATTTAATTCGAGTCTTCGTACCGATTCATCCTATTTTCTTTTTGATTCCTTGTTTATCTATCAAGATTGCTTGATATTTGTTTGGTAAATAACCTTATCCTTCTTCTTTCTTTCTTTCAAAAGGAAGAGAAATGGTTAGACTTGGTCGTCCTAGCGCCAGTCAATCTCGTGCTACTCCTCAGGATGGAGTACTTATGTCTTCCCAGCAGCTTCTTGATCTAGTGAGGAATGCTCAAGCAGCCGAATCTAATCCGGAGTCTACTCACCCTAGGTCTGGATTTGCACGTTTGTGCGGCGATTATACCTATTTGGGTGGGAAGCCATTCAAAGGTTCTGAGACTATTATCGAAGTCCAGGCTTGGCTGAGATCGTGCGATCGAATCTTTTCTCGCATGAATCTTGTTGATCTTCACCGTGTCCAGGTGGCCTCTAGTATGCTCCAAGAAAGAGCATTAGATTGGTATGAGCTTCTGATTTCTGAAATAAATGAAGCGGATCACACTTGGGAGAAAATCCAGGAACGCTTCGAATTAAAATTTGTGCCAGAAGCTGAGAATGTGACTTTGGCTCGCCGTTTCATTGACCTTGTTCAAGGTGAATCTTCCATGACAGACTATGTCGCGTCTTTTGAATCTCTTTCTAAATACGGCGTTGAATACATAAACACCCCATTGAAGAAGAATCAAAGATTTGTCTATGGCTTGAATAAAAATCTCAAGAAGCCATTACTTCTAAAGTTAGAAGTTTCTTGTGATCAACTCGTTGATATCGCTCTTCGACTTGAAGAGGCAGATAAAGAGAGTGATGTTGAAGTTATGGGTGCCAAACCAAAATTCAACAACAACAAGAAAAGGCCTATTAAGTTCGAAGGGTCTTATCCTAACAAGAAAGGGAAGCAAGCAATTCCGGTGGCAAAGGCTTCTACCCCTAGTAGTGGGCAATGCTACAATTGTGGTTCTAAAGACCATTATGCCAATAGATGTCTGAAACCTCTCTTTTGTCGCTATTGCAAAAGCCCGGATCATTATTTATCTTATTGTCCCAAACTTCAAGGCAAGAAGGAGGGAAAGCTTAATGTTGCTCAAGCCCCTGGCAATACATCTCGTGGTAAAGGTATTTCTCATTCTATCCTTGATGGCATTATTTTATTTCGTGATCATCCTATTCGAGTTCTTTTTGATACGGGTGCGTCCCATTCTTTTATATAAAAAGAACTTGTTGATACTTTTTCTTTGGATGTTTTGTGTTTAATGATTTCACTAAGAATTGCGAATTCGGTTGGTGGATCCGCAACAATCAGTTTATTGTGTAAAGATTTCATGATTATTTTGTGTGATTTTTCTTTCCGAGCCGATTTGCATGTTATGCGCTACTTAGGCTTTGGAATGATTTTGGGAATGGATTGGCTTAACCGCTATAAAGCCCAAATCCTATGTCCTGAGCGGACTATTTATCTTCGACATCCTCAATCTGTTAAGCAGATTTCTATTGACCTTAAAGATTCGGATTCCAGCATGGCCGCATCTTTATATTCTTTAAATCCTCATGATAACGATAATGATGACGAGGAAGATATTATTTCTCTTATTCACGTTGTTCGTGAATTTTCCGACATATTTGAGCCTGTTTTAGGATTACCACCCAAGCAAGCAATTGAGTTCAGAATTAATCTCATCCCTGGAGCTCAACCTATTACTCGTCCTCCTTATCGTATGTCCAATAAAGAAAATGAGGAGATGCGTAAACAATTATCCGAATTAGAGACGAAGCAATTTATTCGCTCTAGTTCCTCGCCTTGGGGAGCTTCGGTTATTTTTGTGAAGAAATCTGATGGTACACTTAGGCTTTGCGTTGACTATCGCAAGCTTAATGATCTTACTATCAAGAATAAACATCCTTTACCTCGGATTGATGATCTATTCAATCAACTTAGTGAAGCTAGAGTCTTCTCACGGTTAGACTTAGCTACCGGTTTTCATCAGCTTCATATTGCAGAGGATAGTATTCCTTTGACATCTTTCCATACTCGTTATGGATCTTATGAATGGCTTGTTATGCCGTTTGGTTTAACGAATGCTCCGGCTTATTTCGTTGACCTTATGAATCGAGTTTTCAAAGACTTCCTCGATCGGTTTGTTCTCATCTTTATTGATGATATTCTTGTGTATTCTAAAACCGAGGAGGAGCGTGAAAAACATCTTCGGATTGTGTTGAAAACTCTTAGGAGCAATCAATTAAAAGCAAATTTTTCTAAATGCCACTTTTGGCAATCTCGTGTGAAGTTTCTCAGTCATATTATTTCCGAATCTGGAAATTCCGTGGATCCTTCAAAGATTGAAGCAATTCAAAATTGGAAGAGACCGGAGAGTGTGATGGAAATTCGTAGCTTCCTTGGATTGGGGGGCTATTACCGTCGTTTCATAAAGGACTTTTCAAAAATTTCTGTGCCTCTTACTAGCTTAACTAAGAAAGGTGTTAAATACATTTGGTCGGACAAATGTGAAGCTTCTTTTCAGAAATTAAAAGAACTCCTTTCTGATGCTCCTATTCTTGTTATTCCCGAGGGGAATCAAGATTTTGTTGTTTATACCGATGCCAATCGCATTGGTTTGGGTGCTGTTCTTATGCAAAAAGAACGTGTCATTGCCTATGCTTCTAGGCAATTGAAGCCAGCCGAGACTAGATATGCCACTCATGATTTAGAGCTCGCAGCTATTGTTTTCGCCCTTCGTATTTGGCGTCATTATCTTTTGGGAGAAAAATTTATTTTATACACTGATCATAAATCTTTGAAGTATTTATTTTCTCGAAAGGAACTTAGTTTGCGTCAACAGCGTTGGCTCGAATTTCTTGCAGCATATGATCTTGATATTCTTTATACTCCCGGAAAGGGTAATCGTGTTGCCGATGCACTTAGTCGTAAGCAACAAGCGGTTGTTTCTATGATGATATCCGAAGGGAATGATCTCGGAATTTTATCTACTTGTGAAATTCGAGATCGCGTTTCCGATTTGTGTTCATCTCTTGCTTTATGTAGTCTTGAGGCTCATCCTTCTCTTTTAGACCACATTCTTGAATCTCAAAAGCTAGATCCCGAATTGGCTCTTCTTGGCTAAAATTTTAGGGATAAAATTGATATTGAAGGTTTGAAAGACTTTGATATTGATTCTCGTGGCGGTATTCGAAAATTTGGTAGACTTATCGTGCCAAATATCAGTGGTCTTCGTAGAGACATTTTAGAAGATTCTCATCGTTCTAAATTTACCATTCATCCCGGTAGTAGTAAAATGTACGCGGATATGAAGCGACTCTATTATTGGGAGGGGATGAAATATGATATTGCTAACTTTGTTAAGTGTTGCATGACTTGCCAACTTGTCAAGGCCGAACATCAAAGGCCTGGAGGGTTATTGCAACCTTTAGAAATTCAAATTTGGAAGTGGGATCAAATTTCCATGGATTTTATAAACGGCCTTCCCCGTTCTCGTTCGGGTCATGATAGCTTATGGGTGATAGTCGATAGACTTACTAAATCCGCCCATTTTATTCCCGTTCGGTCCAATCGAACCGTTCTTTTCTTGGCCAAACTCTTTATTAAAGAAATTGTATAATTGCATGGAGTTCCTTCTTATATTGTTAATGATCGAGATCTATTGTTTACTAGTGGATTTTGGAAGAGTCTTCAAAAAGCTTTGGGAACAAAGCTTAATTTTAGCGCCGCTTATCGTCCCCAGTCTGATGGACAAACTGAGCGTGTGAATCAAACTCTTGAAGATCTTCTTCGTGCATGTGTTCTTGATTTTGGTGGAAGTTGGGAAGATCATATTTCTCTTATTGAGTTTTCCTATAATAATGGCTTCCAATCTAGTATTGGTATGGCACCTTTTGAGGCACTCTATGGAAGGCCATGCCATTCTCCTTCTTGTTGGCTTGAGGCCGGTGAGAGGCTGGTTTTAGGTCCAGATTTAATTCATGATTCCACAGAAAAGATTGATCTTATTCGTCATAGGATGAAAGAAGCCCAGAGCAGACAAAAATCCTAGGCCGATAACCGGAGAAGGAAATTCGAATTTTCTGTGGGAGATCTTGTGTTTATTCGTGTTTCACCTATGAAGGGTGTTGTACGTTTCAGTCGATCGGGAAAATTAGCGTCTCGATATAGTGGGCCATTTCCTATCACCGAACGTGTAGGTTCCGTGGCTTATCGCCTTTTATTACCGGCTCAGTTTTTTGCTATTCATGACGTGTTTCACGTTTCTCAATCATGGAAGTTCCTTCGAGATTCCGATTCTATTCTTGAGCCTGGTGTTGTGGAAGAAATCGAAGTTTCACCTGATTTAACTTATGAGCAACATCATGTTCGTATTATTGCTTCGGAGATCAAGCGCCTTCAAAATAAAGATGTTCCGCTTGTTAAAGTTCAGTAGTCCTCAAATCCTAAGGATTGCTCTTGGGAATCTAAAGAGTTCATCGAGCGAAAACATCCGGACTTACTTTCCCGTGCTCTTTGAGGTGAATTTCTTATTTCAAATTCCTTTTGTGTTGATATGCTTTCATGGTTGTTACCTCTTATTTTCTTCTTAAATATTACGAGGACGCAATTTCTCTAAGGAGGGGAGTCTGTAACAACCTGCATATTTTACGATTTAAGTATTTAAATATTTTATTTAACTTCTCTATCGTTAGTCGGATTTTAGTCCGAAAAGTTACTTTTTGCATACGGTCGAATTAGGACTCGAAACCACTACCATTGGGTTCAAAACACCGTTTGCGATCTTTTTGTGTGTAAACTTTGATATGTTTGGAGTTAGTGGAATTTTGTTACTTTTTCTCTTTGGGTTTTGGGTTTGGTTTAGCCCATTAGCCTAAGCTATTAACTCTAGCTCAACCCCCTTCTCTTCATAATTTTACTTTCATTTCCTAACACTCAAGCTTCACCAAAAATGGAGGAAGGAATGGGAAATTAAAACTCCAAGCTCAAGTTCATTTGCAAATCTAACATCGAACTCCAAATTCAAAGAGAAGACATTGATTCAAGCTTCTTGGGTTGGTTCTTCCTTGCTTTCAAGCTTCTTCTTCATAAATTTTGTGTAAAGGTGAGATTTTTATCTCACATCTATGTCTATAACTATCTTTGATTGTTAGGTATGAATTCCTAACTCTTCTTCATGTGCATTTGCTTTTGATTTGGATTGAATTGGTGAAAAATTCCAATTTTTAGTGTTTTGGGTTCAAATCTTTAAAAATCCAATCTTTGATGTTTGAACACGTATTTGACGATGCATCGAGGAGCCAATACGACCGGGTAGCCTATGGGCATAATCCCCTAGCGTCCGTGCTCGATCGGTTGCAAATTGGACGAGTTTTTGCACTCCAAACCCTTAGGTCGCTCGGCCTGCACATGGTGGAGTTGCGGCCTGTAGTTTTCTCGTTCGGCCTTGTTTAGTCGTTAGGTCGCTCGGCGTACCCCTTAGGTCGTAACTCGTTAGGTCGCTCGGCCTTAGGTCATAGCCCCCTAGGTCGTTCGGCTTGAACACGAACCTCTCGGCCTTCTTCTATTGCTTAGGTCGCGTCAATTTAGGTCGCTCTCCCCTAGGTCGCACGGCCTATTAGATCATTAGGTCGCTCGGACCATTAAGTCGCGCTTGCACCTTAGGTCGTTGCTCGGCCTTGTTTCGATTAGGTCGCTCGGCTTTAGCCGTTAGGTCGCTCGGCCTGCAACCCCAAAGACACTCGGCCTTCTGCGCATAGGTCATTCCACCACTAGGTCGCTCGGTTAGGTCGTTCGGCCTTGTTAACCCCTAGGTCGCTCGCCCACTAAGTCGCTCGGCCTTCATTTCCTCTTAGGTCGCGCCATGCACTTAGGTCGCACCATTCCTTAGATCGCACCTGCTATGCCTCGCACCGTGTTAGGTCGCGCAATGTTGGGCCGTAGGGGTATTTTCACTTTGATGAAGCTGGAATCGAATTCTTTGGATTTTATTCACGTCTTATGTGAATTTTTGTGATTGATTGTTTCTACGATCATTTTGTGGTTTGTCATTTCAAAAATACGAAGGTTTCAGTACTAGTAGTAAATATCAAACCTCTATTATCAAAACAATTTCAACTCTATTTCAAATATCAAGCTTATTTATAAAACCGTTTTTCAATCTATTAGTATATACAAACCTTTACCTCACTCGTACGAGAAATCTAATTAAACGGCTTAGTAAAACAAGTGGTATGAAACGTTTGCGTTTACTTCGTCGATTAATTCTTGGACTTGTTCGATTGAACCTCTTGTGACAATTTTTGAGTGGAGATCTACAATTTGTTCGTAAATAATTAAGTTAAGCTAGTGGTTATGGGACATGAGGCTAAGCTCATATATTTACTAGCTTATTGTAATTGACACTTCTTGATGATCGATGATGATCATTTTTATGATTATGGCTAGCGACATGCTATGTTTCTTTGTCCGCGTAGGGGACAGTACCTTGTCTTATTGAGTTTCATCTCATTTCTTTGTAGGTTAACGACCTATGTATTATTTGGAGTTTCGACTCAATTTTTGTGGGTTAGCGACCCATGTTCTTTTATGGAGTTCGGTCCATCGAGCGTACTGTTGTACTACGTTGTTGTTTCGAACTATTCGAGTTTCTGGTTCCTCGGGCGTACCGTTGTACTACGTCGTTGCACCGGCTCTACGGTTAGCGACCATGGGATAGCGTCTCGTTTGTGATACACGTGTTGGTGAGCTTTCATGCTCCCATTTTGTGATAGGCCTCCCCCTTTTTATGATTTTTGGATTTCCATTGATGATTTCTAGAGTTTGTGAATTTTCGTGATTTGTATTGATAAGTTTTATCAATATTTGTGCATTGGTGAATTTTGTGTGTCATTAACTTTTGTGATTGGCATTGATATTATTGTCAATACTTATGGTTTTGGAGAATAATAATATAGGGTATGACATTCCTTTTGATCTTTGAGAAGATTCTGGTGATATTGATTAATCTCTTGTTGATTTTCAGTTACTTATTTATCACAGCTTGGCATTGTGATTATTATATGTTTAGTCATATCTCATATTCTATACCATTTCATCTGATATTTATAGCTAGACTGATCCGTTTATTATTTTCTTATTAAATAATACTCGGGTCAGACCGAGATGTTACAGGTGCTTCTGCTTGACTTCACATCTGGGATTATCACCCTGACTTTTGGCTAACTACTTAGATTAGTAGCTTTTGTTGTATACATTTGAGATATAGACTCATTGATGTATCCGTATTCTTTTGTGTAGCACTTGTAGCTATTCTTTTGTGATATTGTGGATCTTGTTTGACCACTACTTTGATGTACACTTTCATGTGTTATATTCATATCTTTTTCCGCCTTTGTGATATGGATGTCTGTGACTGATTTGTGTTATGTTTATTTCTACGTTTGTTTTCAAAGAATATATTTAGCCACTGTGTAGTAGCCTTGAGTTTGTATCGGCATGTCGGACTTCCTTGTTCTATCTGACATATTGGTGCTTGCACAAAGCAATTACACGGATGGTTGCTCCTCAACAGCCTTATTCTCCGTGCTAGTTGACAGCATTACACCGTAATGTTCTTGGCTAGCGTGGGTATAGAGGTGGGGCGTCACACTAGGACTGCAGGTTAGTTCTATAAGTTAAACAAATATTTAAAGTGGATGTACATTTTGAAAATGGTGAGGTTCACGAATGCACGCCTGGGGAAGGTAAGGCATTCAACTGCGTGGGATGCGGTATTACATTGTTAGAGAAAATGAGAAAGAGCTACGTGGGATGCAGTATTAAAACGTTAGGATAAATGGATATGGCCTGCGTGGGACGCAGTATTAAACCATTAAAGAAAATAGGAAGACCTACATAAGACGCTGTAATTAACAGTTAAGAAAAAAATTAGTAAGACCTGCATGGGGCATGGTATTAATCAGCTAAAGAAGAAAAGTAAGACTTGAATGAGGTGAAGTATTAATCAGCTAATGAAGAAAAGTAGGACTTGTATGGGGCGCAGTATTAATCGGTTATAAGGTAAATAAGAAGATGCACGGAACACGGTATAATAATAGGTTAAATAATTATCTACGGTGAATCGGGTGGGGACTGTGCAAGGAGCATAGTGGTAAAGTAATGTAGTAAATTAAGAGAATGTACTAAATTAGGAATTTAGTGGGTACTACACCAGGGGTGCAGAAGTAAACGAGGACCACTTAGGGAATCGTAGGACGTAGACATAAACAAGAAACAATCATATCAATATTTTGAATGTCTCTTAATGTATGAATAGTGAGGGGAAACCCACCTGTGTAGTATGGTTTGGTCTCACTATATGATTGTTTTGGGATAAGTATTATTCACACTAGACTTTATGCCTTGCCCATGTTTTTGTTATTATTTTCCTCATAAACTTGCAGGTGCTTATTTGAGTAGACTGAGTTTATAGGATTAGACAGGTATGAAATAGGGCCGTAGTACGAACTACGAAGATCGAAGACAGTGCAGGAGGCCTAGTAGCTAATAAAGATTATTTTTGCTATGATTAAGGGGTGTTGGTTGCATCATCATATGTTGAACCGACTCTTTCTATGTTATTTTTCATTATATATTTAACCCTTATGTGGGCACATTTTATGCTTAATTCTGACCGAAGTATATGTAAAGAATGCATAAGAAAATTTGATGTAATAAAGATATTTAGCTGCTCTGTTTACTTTATCTGTGTAATAACAAAGTGAACTCGCTTTCATCATGAGAAGATAATTCTGATTATGACTGTAGCATCATCGGCGTTCATCTTCGAGTCTCGGGTGGGGATGTTATAGTTTGATATCAGAGCATAGGTTCGGGATACTTAAGTAAACCAGGGTAAAAAAGATGAGAGTAGTACTTAGGATAAGCATAACATTCGAAAGAGGGGAGGCATTATTATATATATATATATATATCATACTCGTATGTTTCTATACAAATATATAGGAATATATATATATATATATATATATATATATATATATATCCCTTCTATTTTTGTTTCACTTCCTTGTCTTTTCATTTCTAATGAATACTTGCTTAACAGAAAAGAAAAATGGATTTGAGAAGTGGATGAGTTATAATAGGTGGAGCAAGTGTAAGAAAAGAAGTTGAAAGTACGCAGACTAATGTAAGGAATGATGGAGAAATCCCAATAGTAGTAGGAGAGGATGCTGCATAGTCGGCAAATTAGGCATGCATAGATGTGAATGCCTTATTTAGGCAGTTCACGACTCATATGTTGAGGAAAGCTGCACCAGAGGTAATCCTGCCAGGACCTACGACAGTGAGTGACGATTTCCTAAAGTTGAACAAATATTATAGAAATATTTGAGGGAAGGAATCTATAGGGAATGAGCCTGCAATGGAAATACTAAATTGGATAAGGAGTCTTGAGGGCATATTTGGGGATTTAGGATTGAATGATGCACATAAGATGAGGTTGGCATCTAGACAGCTACAAAAGGATGCATTGGAATTTCGAGAGACAGTAGTCACTGAGACCCTAGAGCAGGAGATCACTTGGGAGTTGTTCAAAGAGAGGTTTGAGGCATGGTTTATATTAGAATCTCAATAGAGTGTGTTGCTGAAAGAATTTATTGATCTTAGTAGGGTATCCTTACAATAGAGGGGTACATCCAGAAGTTCAACTCGTTGGCTAAATATGGCAAGGAGATCATTAATATCCCGATAACGAAGAATGAGATGTTTATCAAGGGCTTGAAACAAGGTCTTAATCAAAAGGTGATGGTTCATGTAGCTTCTTCTTTTGAGTTTGTAGTTGATATGGCTAGAAGGTTGATGGAATGTACCATTAGAAGAGAAGGGTGGATGTGAAAACCAAAACAGAATAGAAGAAGAAGTTTACCCTACATATGAAAGGTAAGAAAGGAGTGTAGAAGTGGAAGGGGAATGAAGTTGCTAAGACAGAGGTTGTATGCTTTAACTAGAGAAAGAAGGGGCATTATGATTTGAGGTGCCCTATGCCTAAGGAATCTGGAAAGATGAAGTGCTTCAAGTGTGACAAAGCAGGAAGTTTGAAAAAGGACTACCTAGAGCTTAAAGTGCAAGTTTATGCTTTGGAGGGACCAAGGGAAGGACCGTTTTCCAGGGAAAGAGGCAAGGGGAAAGTCTTTGAAGATATGACTTTGTTTTCTGGTATTTTAGTTAGGTGAGTGTAAGTTTTTTATGATCCCTAAGTGCTTGACTTCATAGGCTTCGGAGTTATTCTAGGGATGGACCGGTTGGAGAAATATAGTGCTAGAGTGTATTGCACAGAGAGGATAATTACTTTGAGTCATCCAAACCATAAAGATAGAGTGTATGTGGTCCTGGAGGAATGTGGAGAACTGCATCGGAATGTTTTATTTGCTTTGAATTCGAAAGGAAAAAATCTTGGAGCAGTACACGTAGTGAAGGAGTTCCAATATGTGTTTGAATCGGTTTCAGGGTTGCCGCCCCCACAAGCGGTTGAGTTTTGAATAGATTTTCTACCAAGGACCAAACCATTTAGTCAACCTTCTAGTAGAATGCCTCCAAAGGAGACAGAGAAGTTGAAGAAGCAATTTGCAGAGTTAGAAGGAAAGAGATTTATAAGGTTATACAATTCACCTTAAGAAGCATTAGCGGTATTTATAAGGAAGTCTGATGGGTCATTAGAAATATGCATTGAATATTGGAAGTTGAATGAAAGGAAAGTGAAGAATATGTATCCTTTTTCAAGAATTGATAATCTCTTTGATCAGTTAAGTGGAGCTAAGATGTTTTTGTAGTTGGACCTGCCTTCAGTGTTCCATCAGCTGAGAGTTGCGGAGGAAAGCATTCATTTGACTGCTTTTAGAACAAAGTACGATTTGTATGATTGGATGGTTATGCCATTTAGACTAACTAATGCACCAACGTTCTTTGTAGACATGATGAACAGGATATTCCAAGATAACTGGATAGATACATGTTGGTGTTCATAGATGACATTTTAGTACTATAAGGACGAGGAGGAACACACAGTTCATCTAAGGCTTGTGCTGGAGACATTGAGATGACATAAGTTAAAGGCGAAATTTTCCGATTTTCATTTTTGAAATAGGGAAGTGAAGTTCCTAGGCCATGTGATTTTGGAAGAAGGGTTAGCGGTAGATCCTATGAAGGTGGACATAGTAAATGGTGGAAGCGACCTGAGACTATAACTGAAGTACAAAGTTTCTTAGGATTGGCTGGCTATTACCGAAGATTTATTTAAGTCTTCTCCTGTATAGTTGTGTCGAAGACGAAGTAGACTAGGAAGAGTGAGCAGTTTGTTTGGGCATAGAAGTGTGAGAAGGCACTGCATGAATTGAATTGTAGATTGACGATTGCAACTATGTTTGTAACACCTAAAGGGAATGATGGCATGACCATATACACCAATGCGTTGGGTTTGGGGTTTAGCGTAGTGTTAATGCAGAAGGGTAAAGTAATTGCTTATGCATCTAGGCAGTTGCGACACCATGAAGTTCGGTATCCGACACGTGATTTGGAGTTGGCAGCAGTTATCTTTACGTTGTAGAATTAAAGGCATTATCTCTTGGTAGAGATGCTTGACTTGCATATTGACCACAAGTCCTTGAGATTTTTGTTCTCTTAGAAGGAGCTAAACATAAGGCAACTGAGGTGGTTAAAGTTTCTTGCACCATATGATTTTGGGATAGAGTATACCTTAGGAAAAGGCAAAAAAGTAGCTGATGCCTTAAGCTGCAAACATCAGAGTTATGTTTTGGCGATGGTAGAGGAATGGATCGTGTTAGAAACATTGTCTACGTGTGATGTTCAGTTTCGTATAGTGCAGGTTCAAACAGTACCTCTAGAATGATATCATGCTTAGAAGCCAGGCCTATGCCAGTGGAAAGGATAGTTAAACGGTAGAAAGGAGGCACGTTCTGCGTAGACATTGTATGGAACTTAGACTTAGAAGTCGGAGTAGTAGAATTAAAGGTATTCGGTTTTGATAAAGAAGGCAAACTACAGAAGAACGGTAGGTTGTTCGTTCCTGATGAACTGCAGAAGGAAGTATTGGATGAATGTCATCGTTTAAAGTTTACTACATATCCTAGAGGTATGGCGATGTATCGAGATATGAAGAGGAGTTTCTTCTAGGAAAGAATGAATAAAGATGTTGGAAAATATGTGATAAGATTTCTTACATGCTAGTAAGTGAAGGCGGAACATCATAAGCTAAGTGGGCTCCTGCAACCTTTAGAAATTCCAATGTGGAAATGTAATTCTATATCTATGGACTTTGTAGATGGCTTGCCAAGGACAAGGAATGAAGGCATATGGGTCATACTTAATAGATTAACTAAGAGTGCCAATTTCATTCCATTAACGTCTTAGCGGATTGCGTCGAAGTTTGCAGAAATATATGTGAAGATAATAGTGCAACTGTGCGGGGTGCTTAGCTCTATTGTTAATGACCGAGATTCGTTGTTCACTAGCATGTTTTAGTGAAGTTTGTAGAAGATATTAGGTGCAGAACCGTGTATGAGTATTGCATACCATCAATAGACGGATGGGCAAACCAAAAGGATCAATAGGGTCCTGGAAGCCCTGCTGAGAGCATGCATTTTAGGCTTCGGTGGATCTTGGGATGATTACTATTATTTGATAGAGTTCTCATATATTAATAGCAATCAGAGCAGTGTTAGGATGGCCCCATTTGAGGTGTTGTAGGGAAGGCCATGTAAATTGCCTGCATGTTTATTGGGGGTAGGGGATAGATTATGTTGGGACCAGATGCGGTGAAGGATGCTACCGAGAAGGTAGAATTAATATGAGCTAGAATGAGGGCAGCACTGTCTAGGCAGAAGAGTTATGTCGATATAAGGAGAAAAGAACTAGAGTTCGCAATATACGATCAAGTGTTTGTGAAGGTTTCTCCGATGAGGGGTATAATGCACTTTGGGAAAACCGGAAAGTTAGCACCCAGATATGTGGGACTATTTTCGATCATAGATAGGATTGGGAATGGGCGTATAAAGTGGACATGCCTATTGATTTTGCAGGGATTCATAATGTGTTTGATGTATCATGTTTACGGAAATGCATTTGAGATCCAGGTATAGTAGTTAATCAAAGCGTAGTGGAAGACTTGGTTATAAAGCCAAATATGACATATATGCGCAGACTGGTTCGTATATGGATCAAGATGAGAAGCAGCTCTAAAATAAGGTAGTGGCGATAGTGTGTGCTCGGTGGAGTGTAGATCGGGAGGACTGCACATTGGAAATAGAGGTTAAGGTTATGAAGACCTACCCAGAGATATTCATTTCATAGTAGCGCATGAGCTATGTATTGAGTTGTACTAATGTAGACCATACATATATACATATACATATATATACACGTATGTATGTATGGATATTATGGTTTTTTATCATATTACTAGATAGCACTAGTACGTTTTACATGAATGGATTGGGAATTCATGTGTATGCTTAGGGTAAGCATGGAATAGAGGATGAATCTCTATTGAACCTTAACTAAATTTCGAGGGAGAAATTCCTTTAAGGTGGGAAGACTGTAATGACCTTAAATTTGAATTAATCAAATAAATTAATTAAAGGCTAGGGAAGCCTAAATAAGAGAAGATAGGGAAATAGATAAATGAAAAAGGACTGGAGAGCCCAAATCCAAAATATTGTGGGATAATGAACATTACTTATATCCATTCATTCATTTCATCCCACATAAAGTAAAATAAAGCTAGAGAGAAACTTTGATGATGATGGTTTAAAGAGGGTAAAAAGAGAGGAGATAAGAAAAATGCAAGCTAAAGATGGACTAAGAAGACTAAACTAGACATCTAAAAGACCTAGACAAGTAATACTTAACCCTTTCTACACCAACTCCTAATATATGTTCTCGATTTAGATTTTTAAGTTTTTAGGTACAATGGGATCTTATGGGTTTCTATTGAAAAATATAAAAGGGTTTAATTAATGTTTCAAAGAAGAATAGATGAACATGGGATGTTTAGATGTGTTTCCCCTACTTTAATAATTTTGAAAGACCATGAAAGTTTTATGTGAGGTACAAATCTTGATTTTAGAGATGAGTTTTTAGATAGAGAGATTTCCTAAGTTCATATGATTTTATATGATTCATTGAAGGTGCTTAACTAGTAAATAAACAGGGACCGCCATTAAAGAAAAGTAAGAAGACCTGCATGGGACGCAGTAATCAATAGCTAAAAAAATAAGTAAGACTCGCGCGAGGCGTAATATTTATTGGCTAAAGAAGAAAGTAAGACTTGCGTGGGGTGCAGTATTGATCAGTTAAAGGATAAATCAGAAGATGCACATGGCATTACCTTATAATATATTATATAATAATCTTAGGTGAGAACTAGGTAGGGACTGTGCAGATGCGCAATAGTTAAGTAATGTAATAAATTAATAGAATGAACTAAGGAATTAGCTAGTACTTCGCCCGGGGTGTAGAAGTAAATGGGTACCGCTTACTATTGTACATCTTTTATTTATGTATATGTGTGTGTGTCCATATATGTATGTATGTATGTATGTATGTATGTGTGTGTGTGTGTGTGTGTGTGTGCTTGTGTGTATGCGTGTGTGTATGTGTTGCCCCTTCAAATTCATAAGGAGGATTTTTTACAATAATGTACTTCTTGATTTCAAATTTTTTCTTAATTGAAAGTAAATTCATCAATGTTAATTTTTGATTTTAAATCATACCAGTTTTATATGTATATATATCTGGGTACTATTATACACCTTTTTATGTATTTTCAATTCAAAACCCTGGACAACAAATGCGTATGTAAACTGAAAACGGATCCGTTGAGGTGCAAATCCCACATGCGGTGACATTAACTCCGTACATTTATTATTCGTAGCATGCGTAATTCACACAAACAACTGTATTTAATATGCATGTAATGAAAAATAAAAAAACATATTAAATATAATGAAGATTTTATTTAAGATATTTATATTGGATCTAAAATCCATTTCGGCTTCATAGACTCAAAGATCAAAATGGATTTTTTTTAAAGTAACACATTTAACCCTCTTTCGACTGGTCTGGTTCCAGCAGTTGTATTAGAGCCTTAATGTTCTTCGCGGTCTAAATTTGCAATGTTTGGGCTAACTTATTAAAGTCTACCCTTTTAGTAAGATGTCTAGAAAGGTAGCGTCGAAGGTTGGGTTATTGGATAATAAGCCTTCCGCCTTATCTGGCTATTGGTTTAGCCCAAAGGAGGAAGTAAGCACAATAATTATCCCCGATATAACGAACTGAATTGATCTCAGGCCTTGGGCTAATATTCGAAATCTATTAGAAAATTTAAAACGTATTTAGAATTCAAAATTTAAGTTTAAAATATAAAATGGAAATTTTATAGGAGTTATAGAATGTATTCAAATTTTTCATTATTTTGTGAGAAATGAAATAGTTGATTGTGAAATTTTAAAACTTAAAATTTAAAACTTAATTAATATGATTAATTATATCAAATTAAATAAATAATTAAAAGTTAATTGATTATAACATATATATTGATATATATGTAATAATTATAATTGTTATAGTTATTATTTATCTTAAAAAAATTTATGATAAATTAAATTAAAAACTCAAATTAACTAAAATATTTAGTTAAAAAAAATTTATTAAATAAAATGTATTAAGTTAACAAATTAAAATGTATACATATATTGATACATATGCAAAAACAAACTATAATGTTATACTTGATTGACTATCTTAAATAGTTTAAGATGGGTAATATAAAATTTTAAATTTTTTATATAAAATAAGTAAATTTAATTTAATTTAATTAATAAGATACATGTATATTTATATAAGTGAATTAAATTATAAAGTTCTAAATAAGTTAATGCTTATATAACAATAAATGTATAAATTAAGTGGAACTGGGAAGAAACCCAAATGAGATTTAAGTAATAAGTACGTATCATGATTTTAGAAGTGTCCGACAATTGAATCATGAGGGTATTTCATAAGCGGTACATTGTTCTATAAATTGATCTTTTAGTGTGTGTATATATAAGATTCTAAATCTTTAATATAAGTTGTCTTCTGTCAATTATATATTAATAGATTACTTGCATATTCTTTAGCTGTAGAGCTTTCCTTGAGTTAGAGATGTTATATGTAGTACTACTAGTATATTGACTAAACGATGTAAGATACATGGACGTATTTATTGGGCTTTCCTCAATGTACATGCATTATAGTTAGACTGTCGTGAAATGGTAGGTACAAGTGAATCGCTTAATTGTTTGTTTGTACATGACTATTTATTGTCTTCAATAAGTATCAAACTCTAATAGCAATACAAAAATATGAATATTTGTTCCATATTTAATCACATATAAATGTTATATAGTGAAAGGTCGCAATTTCTAATGTACGAAACTTCAATGAAATTCCATTGGAAATCGGCAAATAAACTAGAATGTAAAATTGTGCATTCAAAACATTTGATTGCAATAAGTATCTCTTTTGAATGGTCAACTATTAAAAGGGGAAGGTGAATGTACAAGGGTGGATGTAACCTAGGCACAGTTGGGATGAAGAAAGTGGAATAAAATGTATTTTTTTAATTGGTTTATAATATAGAAAATTATTTCCTATGAAATATTTCTACGAGTTTAAGGTATTTGATAAAAAACTCTTAACTATAAACTAGCTATAGTAAAAATAAATAGCCCATAACTAATAGACATGAAGCTTCATATTTCATATATTATAACAATAATGGTGCAAATAGTGGGAGTATGCCATATAATACTTATTGGTGGATGCATCAAGATACAAAAAATTATTTTCGTAAATATACTAATTATTATTTATGAAATAATGACTTTTTCCAATATTGACAAAAAATAAATATAGTTTTATTTTGTTATGAATATTTTGATTATTAATTATGAAATAAATCTATTGGAATAATGGTATTTGTTGCACGAGCCATAACACATAAGTATCTAAGATTTTAACAGTTAATTTTGGGCTGAGCCACGGTTTTGGGGAATAATTCTTTAAATAATATGATTAAGAATCATATGGTACCGATGTATTATACCTCAGAAGATTAAGGGCGAAGCACCCATGCAGTAGGAGCGACAAAAGAGTCGATAAATTCTTCAAATAGATACATACAGATTCAATCCAAAATCTTATAATACCAAAATGGTTCTACATATATTATTATAATTCATCGATGAATAATAATACAAACGAACATGTGTATTTAATGCATAAGTAGTATGTCTATGATAAGTTCACAGAATTTAATATGGAAGTAGAAAACATAACATGCAAAGGTAATTCAATTTGATCGAATAGGTAAGTGTGTTGGAAAAGTTCCAAAAGTAAATAAAAATGAATAAGAATCAATCTCAAAAGTCACTCCTTTTATGACAGATAATTATGATCAATAAGGAGTAATTGGACTTTTTTGAACAAAGTACAATTAATGGTAAGTAAAGTTGAGCCAACTTCTTTCTATAAGGTCATGTATCTACGAATAAATGCATAAGGTTAAAAATTAATTTCATCCAAGAAAAAGTTTACGAAGTCATACAAAATAAAAATTTATAAGAAACCGCTACATATCCTAAGTCAAGGAGTTGATGAGTTGTGTGAGTCGAAAGACTACATGTAATACTTGTTCATCACGGATCTTTTGTGGGCTACCCCAAATGAGTTTGTAACCGATTAATATTGATTGACCAATTTATGTTATGAACATAAGTTTCATAAAGTAAATAGCAAATCAGTTTTCTATACACACACATGAGTATAGTGGCACGTCCGTTGGACGTGTGTAAAGAAAGAAGTGAGCATATTTTGTCTTTGTTACAATTTTGATATTGTGGGAGATTATAGTAATGTTTTCATTAATTATGGAAAAAAGAGGAAGAAGATATGACAACTAAACATAAATAAGGTGTTGTAAGAAAAACGATGGGTAAACCTAATAGTGATGAAGCACTTTTGAGTTATATCAAAACTATGAATAATCTATGGTATTTGCAAGTTTACTTAAAAAGAAATTAATTAAGGCATATTAGCTTTTAGATTCTAACCTAGTGCAAGGTTAATTTTGTTTGTCTGATCATTGTAGAGGTAGCATAAAGAGTTTACTGAAATCCTTATCCAAATTAAGAAAATAGATGGTTTAGTAATATATCAATTGAATTTTAAATTTAGACGATCGATGTCAAAACTTTAAGTGCAGTAAATATGGTAAAAAAGGTGTAGAAAACGCGACCTACTTGCCACAACTCCATAAAGAATTTTTCATATCTATTTCAATATAGTTGTAGTACACATTCATATAGATGACAACAAAAGTAAAATAGTGGACAAATTAGCTTTTTATTCAGACTATAGCACATTAAATGTAATGGAATTACAAATTTCATCTCAATTTAAATTAAAAAGATGAGTCTCTATTTATCATTTGTGAATCTCCGGAGGCTTCATCGGTGATTGCAACCCAATCACACAACTCAACTATGTATATAAACACGCATAACTTGAAATTTTGACATTTGTCGTTGTAGAATGAATCAAGAAAATATCCCAAAAACAACAATTTTTGTATGTACACATTTTTCATTAATAAATAAAGAGGTAAAATGAAGATTCTAACCTAGTGCAAGGTTAATTTTATTTGTCTGATCATTGTAGAGATAACATGAAGAGTTACTGAAATCCTTATCCACATTAAGAAAATAGATGGTTAAGCAATATATTAGTTGAATTTTAAATTTAGATGATCGATGTCAAAACTTAAGTACAGTAAATAAGGTAAAAAAGGTGTAGAAAACACGATCTACTTGTCACAACTCCATAAAGAATTTTGCACATATATTTCAATATAGTTGTAGTACACATTTATATAGATGATAACAAAAGTAAAACAGTGGACAAGTTAGCTTTTTATTTAGACTATAGCACATCAAATGTAATGGAATTATAAATTTCATCTCAATTCAAATTAAAACGATGAGTCTGCATTTATCATTTGTGAATCTTCGGAATCTTTATCAGTGATTGCAATCCAATCACATCAACTCAGATATATATAAACGCGCATAACTTGAAATTTTGACATTGTAGAATGAATGTTTGCATTATCCATTGCAAGGCTATTTGAATCCATGTTTCAACAATTCCATTTTCATATAATATTCCAAAAACAATAATTTTTATATGTACACATTTTTCATTAATAAATAAAGAGATAAAATGACACCGTTATTTCCATGACCGACATATCAAGCAATTTACAACTTGCAGTGCTAACTTTTCCATTACCAACCAAGGCTTGACAACCCCACTGCAAATAAACCATAGACTATGCCGAACCTGAAATCGCAAGTAAAACATTCATATACTTAGCGTCTTAAATGAAACTTCTTATTTCGTATCAGACAAAAATTTTGGTTGTTCATATGATAAGGAATTAGGTACGCTACTAATTAAAATAACAATAACTAGCATCTCAGTCCGAGGCCTTGGTGCAGTGGTAAAACGCCAGGCTGTTGACGACAAGGTCGGCAGTTCGATCCCTGCCTCTGGCATATTAAACTGTGCGCCATGATGATTCTTGCAGACTTGTGTGCTGCCTACTTTGTAAATATAAGTACCCAGTTTCAAAAATAACTAGCATCTCAAATAATAGAACTCTCGACTTTTCCAAATATCTATTTATATATTAATATAGTAGGTGCAAACTAAGATTCCAGATAAATGAACTATCTTCCCATTGTTGACATACATGGTGGCACTACCCAAGATAAAGTTCAAGCAATAAAATATATAACGGATTGGACGACGCTATAGTTGACAAAGAATGATACCACTGTACAAAAATAAACATAAAGGATAAAAGCGTAGACTATAATATATGAAAATGTTCAGAGGTAGAATTAGCAAGGCACATGAACTTTGAACTTAGTGGAAACATATGTTCATGCCTACCACAATTGCCAAACTAATTTCATTTTCAAATCAAAATTTTGACAATTTAGAGGGCAATAAAACTAAAAAAACCATTGTAATAATGAAAAGCTATCAACTGCAAATCAATTTTGACATAAAGGAAGCATGAAGTGCAAAAGTTTTCTTTGAGCGCCTGCAAATTATTTACCTTCTTGCTTAAACTTGCATTAGCAAGGAAAAAGTTTGTTAGACCACAGGTTCAACCATTTTATGTGCACACAAAAAGAAGTAAATGAAAATAAAAAAAGTGAACATGCATTCATTAGAGCTTGGAACATTTTAGCAAACACCTTATGTGCATACAAATATAAAAGTGGAGATGAAATCATAACATACACGGTTGGAAAAAATAACATCAAGATATACAAACTTGTGACCGTTGGAACTTAGCAATACGATCTGAGCAATATAAACCCAACAGAACCATGTATATCAACCAATACAACCCATTGGCATTGAAAACTTATTGATCTCAAATTAAACATGATCATTATAAACATCCCAGACAGCAGTTTAAAATATTCAACTGTTTATGGCTATATCTTATGTCAACTAATAAATTTAAATTTTGATAATTAAAGTCAAACTGAACATGTAAAGGTAGTCAGGAATGATACCACAAAAATGCTATTACCGGTTGGTCAATAAAGCATTATCCATTTATATTACCCATAGTAAGAAAAACGAGTAGAGATAAATTTGTTTATAGTCTGTGCATTTACCAAAAGCATCACACAAATTATATGGAAATATACGAATTGATGCCAGAAAATAACATTTTTAAATTAGAAATTAAATAAAGTTAGGTTACGATTAAACGAACCAAAATTTAAAAAATCCTCGTTTCAACCATATATATGAAAAGAATTGCCACATCTCATATCCATGGAATTTTTTTTTTTGCAAAGCACGCATTTTTACTGCCTAAAATTCGTTAAATGTTATAATATATGTAAATATATAAGTGAATATGCTTTTGCGTTTTTCTATTAGTCCCACATCATGGGATATGTTCCATCTCATGCTCCAATGCCTATATATAAAGGAGCCTGTGTAATGTAATTATATGAATCAATCTGATATAACCAATCTCTGAATGAATAAAATATCTCCATTCTTTTACTCTAATGGCTTCTGCTCTTATTTCTTTATAACATATTCTTATTTTTTTATAACACGTTATTAGCACGATCTACAATTGTGATAATTTATTATGAAATCAGATCTATTCTTCTCCAGATCTAATTATAGATCTCAAAACGGTAAGTTATTTTTCTATTATGATTGATCTAATCTTCCAAATTATTATTTTTTATATATCTCATTCCATTCTAGATCTACTTCTTCAGATCTAAATCTATTGTATTATTTTTTAGATTTTATTATACTAGTCTTATAATTTTATATCTTATATAGATCTAAACTTTGAGATCTAATTCTTATTTTGTTGGTTATTATATTTCAGATCTAATTTGTTTGTTGTTGCTATTTTTCTGATCATATTATATTGTTGATCTCAATATCATGCTTATTTGTATGTTTTATAGTTCATTTATTTTGGAATGCAAGTTTGAACTTGACAAAATTTGATATTGTTGCTTCAACAAATTTATTGAATTTGATTGCATTTAGTTTGGATATGGATTTGAGAAATCAATCATGGTTGGTAAATGAAGTTTTCATTTTGAAAACATTTTTATTTGATTTAGATTTGATTGAAGGCTTTGAAAATTATTTTGATATATGATTTATATTTCCAGAAGAAATATTTTATTGTTTTTTTTAGAGAAACAAATATATATAATACGTATCTAGAAGATCTAAGTTTAGATCTAACATTGATTTTGATTTAGCACATCTGAAGTGAATGGAAACATTAATAAAAGCTTACATGATAAGCTTAATATCTTTCGATATTTCCTTTTAAAAAAAAAGGGAAAAGAAAAATAAAATTTGAGAACCTGTAGATAAAAGGTTGAGTTTCCATAAATCAATGAATTACAAGTTTCCTCAAAATAAAGAACCATAAGTTCTAACTAAAAAAAAAAAGAGGATCAGAAAATTTAATCATAAAAAAAAAGAAATAAGTTTGAACAACCTGAAGTTGTGCAAAGATTTTTTTTTTCCAACCAGAAGTTGTATAACTCAAAGTCCAAGACCTGAAGTCTTGAATTATGAAAAGATTTTCTGACAATGTTTTAGAGATTTATTTATATTTATATTGCAAAATCTAACATCCCAGAAGAGATGTTATAGGAATTTTATTTTAAAATTATGTGAAAGGATTGTCTAGTAATACTAACCTGAAGTTAGATCATTTTTTCGAAGATGAAGGAAACTACATTAATGATGAAAATCTAAGTGCAGTAATAAATGATATGGTCGAATTGACCAATAATAGCAGCCTGAAGTCTGCTATGTGGATTTTATTTTATTTCAGTTCAATAAATCAGTTTGAAGTTGGTAAAACCCAAGTTTTGATAATCTTTGGGTGTGTTTGCCAAACTATATATTTGAAGAAGTACATTTTAATATTCTCCAGAAGAGATAATCCATATGACATACTCTTGAAGAGATGTTTTATGATTTTTATATTTCAAAATCCAAACATCCTAGAAGAGATGTTGTAGAATTATGTCAATTATGTACAAAAAGATATTGATTATTGATGACATGCCAAAAACAATGCATATAAAGTATCTTTAGAAGTGATATGTACCACTCTAGAAGCGGTGTTTATGAAATATCCCCAGAAGTGATATTATATCATCGTATAGCACTATAAAAGAATTGCCTATAAAATATTGTCAAATGTGATAATAAATTATCCAAAATTCAATCGTCTATTGTCATGGACCCGTAGCTCCATTAGACAAATAGTGATATGTAACCTTTTACTTTTCAGAACTTACGATGAATCAAATATTATATGCACAACTATTCTTGAAGAAATATCTTTATATATGCTCCTGAAGAGATAATCTATATGTCGTATCATAATTTTCACTAAAGCTATATAAATACGGTCTTGAACAAATCGTTATGTGCAACCATTATAATTTCTTATTTTTATAACATTTCAAGGGTCCAGAAGATACTCTTATTTATGTTGTAAATATATCTATTTTACCGAACTCTCTAGAGGAGATGTTTATATATAATTATAAGTTAGTATATATTTTCTAATAAACAATCATAATTAATGTTCAATAGAAATGTTAGAGATATAATCAAGGAATAATGATATAATTTTTTTTAGTAATAACAATAATTTATTCAAAAAAAAAAGAATAATGATATTGTATACCAATGTTACACTCCAGAAGTAGTGGTTTTATCTCTTGCATCTTACTTTCAGTTGGTGAATCTAATTTTGTCACTGTATTTAAAGTTTGATATGCCATTTTAAAAGCAATTACAACAAAAATCTCCAACATGGATATTTTATGCTACTGTAAAAGTAGTAATTATGTAATATGTATAAAATAAACAGTGTATATTGATATGGCATTCAAATAGTGCATATATATATATATATATATATATCTAGAAGAGAAAGTTCACTCCAGAAGTGGTGATACTAATATATCTCTAGAAGAGATTTATAAGTTTGAAAATGATAACATATCTCTAGAAGAGATTTATTTATATATTTGGTAATTTTATTAAACCAAATAAGTGTGCATAAATTTGATTATAAAGGATCCTAATTTAG
Source organism: Allium cepa (assembly GCA_030765085.1). Classification (NCBI taxonomy): domain Eukaryota; kingdom Viridiplantae; phylum Streptophyta; class Magnoliopsida; order Asparagales; family Amaryllidaceae; genus Allium; species Allium cepa. The sequence continues at coordinate 219,840,561 of CM060932.1, read as the reverse complement.
CTTAGATTAGATCCTAAAAGTTTGAGAGCTAAGAGGAAATCTGTATCTGTAACATTCCAAGCATCTAGAAGATACTATTATTATTTTTGCTGTAATTTTTTTTATAGAACTCTCAATAGAGATGTGTAGAAATGTCTATATGCAATTAAAAATTACTCCTTGATAAGTAATCATACTTAGTGTTCAAAACTGATATTTGAGATATAATTGAGGAATAAAACTTAACAACTTGAAGTTGTGTTATATTTTGTTCGAACTAGAAGTTCGATATGGTTTCAAACCAAACGTTTTGAACATTATCATGCGGTTTTGACAGGTTTGCATTGCAATTGATTTATAAATAGAAATTAATAGTTTTGCTCCTTGTAATAGTTTGTTCCAAAAATCACTAATTCAAATGAGAAAGAATATGAAAATTTTACAATATACATGTGATACGTGGACGCACGTATACATCCATATATGTAAATATTTAGCTAACAACTTGAAGTTTGTGATAAGCTATTATTTAGTGATTATGCATAGATATTATTTAGTGATTTAAAATTCAATCAACATAAATGTTGAATGACCTGAAGTCGTGTATGTATTCAAATGATCTACACAATAAGTAAATTCCTCCAATAGCTTAGATCAATGAATGAGAACAAACTATAATAATCAATATCAATTGAATGCATCTTATCAATGAATAAAATAATTATCCTCCTATTATTAATATGTATGGTGTATTTGCTAGTAGCAATATCATAGTGGATCAAAATAAGAATCCAAAGATGATTATTATTTAATGTGACAATGTTTGTCAACATTGAGGGGGAGGATAAAGGGATACAAGCTCATTTTGATCATCAATGTTAAATATTTGTTAAAATATACAATGATGCAAAATATTAAGTAACTTGAATAAATTATCAGTAATATCCCTAGTAGACTTTCTTCAATATTGATTTGAATCCCTGAAGGATCAAAATTTGTAAACCACATTTGAAATATGGTTCAAAAGTCAGTTCAAAATATTTTTGGAGTAAGTGATAAAGATGCCAAATAAAGGAGGTGAGTGTTTTTGAAGAAACACATAAGGATGCTCTGAAAGAGATCCATGACATGATTCTCAAATAACCCTAGAAGTGGGTTAGGTACCTAAAACATGATAATTAAAGAGATCTCAATAAATCATGTCTAGAACTGACAAGAAATAATCATCGATGATAAATTTGTAAATAATAAAGCGCTTATATTTATAAATAGATTAAGAATCTGGAATTAGGGGAAAACATGACTGGTCATCATGAACCCTTTAATAGTAGAGAAATATGGACATGTAGTCCACAAAGTACCGAAAGCACTTGAAATGCTTAATATACCCTGAAGGTATAAATGTGGTTTAAAATCATATCAAATAATGAAAGTATATAAATTCCTGAAGAATATAAATAACTTTCATTGTTATAAACAATGCAAAGAACAAGGAGAGTAAATTTCAACCTACTTTTGAGTATTGTTGTAATGAAAATCTTGATATAACTCAAGATGAGTAGATTACTTCCTACTTTTTAGTAATGTTATAATGAAATTTTTAATATTCATGAAAAATGTATAGTCGCAATGCGCAAAACTAATTTGAAGCGCAAAACTAATTTGAAGCACGAAAATGAAAACATGTGAAGTGTTTTTCATAAAAGTAGCATACAAATTGCATAAAATGCAAATTATATTTGAAAGAAACAATCTTAGAAAATTTGATTGTATTGAACGAAACTATTAATAAATTGTATTATTAATGAGACACATATTTATAGATCCAGAAGTATCTATAACCAATTTGAGTTATCGAAAGACGAATACAAATTCAGAGGAAACTTTAAATCAGGGGGAGCATCTATAAGTATTTTATAATGCACTCTTTTTCCTTAACTAAGATTTTTCCCACTGGGTTTTAATTAGTAAGGTTTTAATGAGGCATTATCTTGATCCAGAAGTATCAACTCCCTAGTAACATTTGAAATAAGCTATAATGTACTCTTTTTCCTTATTAAAGATTTTTCCCACTGGGTTTTTCTTATTAAAGTTTTAATGAGGCATTATCTTGATCTAGAAGAATCAAACGTCTTTTCAAGAAATAACATCTCAAATATGTTATTTTAGTTAAATTATATTTTTATCCTTGACTAAGGTTTTTCCCATCGGATTTTCCTTTGTAAGGTTTTTACTGACGTATTAAATTGATCCAGAAGTATCAAACTCTATGTGATGCAGTAAATTATTGAAATATGACGTACTATATTGTACTCTTTTTCCTTCACTAAGATTTTTCCCATAGGGTTTTACTTAGTAAGGTTTTAATGAGGCATTAGTTTGATCCAGAAGTATCAAGCTTTATTTAAGAAATAAGAAAATAAATTATGTCATTGTACTCTTTTTTCTTCACTAAGATTTTTCCCATTGGGTTTTTCTTAGTAAGGTTTTAATGAGGCATTATTTTGATCCTGAAGTATCAAACTCTTATAAGGAATATCATTTTTAGTATGATATTTATGATTTCACAAGTTGCACTCTTTTCCTCGTTCAAGGTTTTTTCCCACTGGGTTTTTCTAATAGAGGTTTTTAATGAGGCAACAGACAATATCTATATCAACTGAATGGATGTATGAAAGCAAGATATAATGATAGGGAGCAATTGTTATGGACGTTTTAAAAGAAACAATTTCTAGCAACCATATGAGCATCCAAGATTTTGAAGATGCATATTCAAGGGGGAGTGTTATAGTATATGTAAATATATAAGTGAATATGCTTTTGCGTTTTTCTATTAGTCCCACATCATGGGATATGTTCCATCTCATGCTCTAATGCCTATATATAAAGGAGCCTGTGTAATGTAATTATATGAATCAATCTGATATAACCAATCTCTGAATGAATAAAATATCTCCATTCTTTTACTCTAATGGCTTCTGCTCTTATTTCTTTATAACATATTCTTATTTGTTTATAACATTAAATTCCTTTTTGATGAAAAGGAAGAAAAAAGAAAATACACGTATTTGTTAAACAAAATCAGAGTGTATTTAGACAAAAATCAAATAACTTGACTAAATAGAACCAAATAAACAATTTAACTAACCTTATCAAATGCAAAAAATTGCACTATTAAGGTTGCTTCATCCAATTCATCATTCGAAAACCAATTCTTTACTTGAAGATCATCAACAATACTTTCAACGGAGTAAAAATAAATGGAGAAGTGACCAAAATCGGAGAGGAGAATATGATTTTGAATAGGTCGCTCACCGTGTGAGTCGGATGAAATTACCACGTTGGGAGATGAGAACTGGATTTGGGAAATGGTGCTTATCATGGGGTGATTTAAAAGAAATGAAGCATTGCTGAAGAGAAGTTTTTGGTAACGTGGAGGATGTTAATGAGAAGAGGTGCATGTTCGTGGGGAAATGGGAAAGTAAGTTTTGATACCGTGTAGGTGGGTTTGGGAAAAAGACTAAACTATACAACAGTCGCCAGTTTCAACTATTATTGAAAGGGGGAATTTTTGGAAGTTCGAAAAAGGCTTCACTTTGATCCTTTGACCAAGGTTTTTGCTTTATAGTTTAAGATGTATATACAAAAATTCATTAAACGTTTATGAATACCTATTCCGTCGCACCAAGAAATAATTGATGTTCCAAGAAATGCCAACTTTCATAACGAATATATTTCTTTTAGAAACTATTGGTAGTAGATGGATTTAGATACGATCTAAAGATAAAATTGATAATGAAGGATGGATGAAATTAACCGAACCAAACAAACACAATACGTTAGATTATCTGATAATAAAGCTCGCACATTAAATAGAAATTATGAAATTTATTAATGTCGAGGAAAGATTTTCTCAACTAAATAAGCCAATAAGATTATTGACTCTATCACGCATGATGCGCAACCGGAACAGATTCTAAGTACATTATCAATATATGATCTCGATAGTGGTACCTGCAAGGATATGATCCATCGAGCCCAAAAGTGTTTTCAAGAAGAAAATCAATGTGGTTGGAATATAAGCCATGTTGATAGGAATAACATCGCAATGTTTAGTTGTTGAAACTAATGTAACATATATGTCATGCAACGTGCTTTAGTTAATTTAGATTTTACTCATGAACTTTATCGCTCTGTAGGGATTTGAGTTTTGATGCAAATATATTGAAAAGGAAATTCTAAATAATGATTTAGAATTTATTATTTTCACATAATAACGAAAATGTCTCGAAGTCAATGGTGCGACTACTGAATTTGTGAGTATTAGGTGTGACAAAAGTGATGATATAAAAGTCTTATTTGATAAGCAACGGAGTTAAACAAATATTTTTACTAAGAAATCAAATAGTTAGAATCTTAGTCAAAATGCAGAGGAAGCGTGTGTCAATAAGAACGAATGCAAAAGGTAATAAAGTATTTTGCAAAGTTACAACAGAATTATGATTGTTAATGATGTACTCATGTTAAAATAATTTTAATTTGGTTGTTTAATTCTCAATATAGGATTTGAAAAGACATCTTTTATAATCAGTATAAAAGGATGTTGGGAATGTCCCAAAATGATATAAACATACACTATATTAATTTGTTTAATATGAAGCATGTAAGATGGATTTCTTACGCATTAGCAATATGAATCATCATACATGCTATATGGTCTGCAATATCACACTTCGCTTCTATATTTGGTATATAGAGCAAGTAATAAATCATAATTAAGATTACCATATGAAAGTCGAGAGTGCTCTTGAGTATTTACGAAATATTAGATTTATTGAAACAACGAACTTATTATAAAGGTGTGCGTGGACTCAAACTTCAAAAGTGATATCGAGCATAATATGTCATTCCTAAATCCATGTTCAGTCTTAAATTGGGAACATAAAGTTGGAAATGTTCCATACTTAGTGGTTAGTTCAACCAAAAGCTTAGTACATTGTCTTGAAAAGAGCTGCAAATAAAGAAGTATAAATGAAAGCACAAATTTATAACTAAGCTAAGGATGATTCCAAAAATGGAGAATCCCATGACAATGTTATACAATAATAATGTCGCGATATAGTTTGTAAAAGAACCTAAAGCTAACTAGAAATCAAAAAATATAGTTTGGCATGTTCCACAAGATAATGGCAATTGATCAGCATTAGAGAGAATTGATTGGCAAAATTTGAACAAAATAATAACTCATTCACTAAGGGACCGACCATGTTAGTTTTTGAGAATATGGATTGAAGAAGTAGGAATAAGATTCCATAAATGATCCCAAATGCAGGTGGGAGATTGATAGAGCTATGTAGTTAAAACGTTTAGCGGTTTTATAGCGATGGAGGTGCAAAAAGTTATAGTGGAATTAAAGCAGGGATATAGCGAAGGTGTAGAAAGATTTATTGGAAATAAAATTAAATCTTCAAAGTTAATTTATCCTCGTTCTCACATCACTAATGCAAGAAAAAGAAACATTTTTTAATCTTATATGATAAAACGGAGAATATCATGATTTATGTAGTCCCGACTTGGTTACTAAAATAGATTTCAACTCATGTTGAGCCTTAGGCATTAAACTTAGGTCCTTAACCTAACTTTGTTGGTTTGGTTTAAAAGAGAACCGGTCAAATTAACCTTTTTTTATTAATTTTGCTAAAGCAGGTGCTAAAAACTATCGATGTAGCAGGTGTAGCGTAATATTCCGGAGCTTATGCAGATCTACTGTTTAACAGCGCTAAACTAAAAAAGCATAGAGGCCAAAGAGTAGTATGCACTTTAGAGGGTATTTAATGAGGCTTGAGCAGGGCTTTAACTAGATAGTGATAGACTCAGGAGTTTGCTCTAGAGGAAATTTATGTGATTTGTTACATATAAACTCGATAACCAATCTTGTACAAAGTAAAATGTGTTTTCTTTCTGCTATATACTTGTTATATTATGATATAATTAATTATGTAATTAATTGAATGTATATTAAATAGAAAATAATTAAATGATATGTTATGTGATAGTAAATACAATGTGTTGTGATAATGAGAATTGCATTAAAATAACGTATTATTTTAAACATTCCTAGTCAGGATGTTTGGAGATAGGATATCCATACAACTGTTGAGACTAGAGTAAATAATGGACCTTAAATGTTAGGTATTGTATTACTCATAACTACTGAGGGCACCAAGGGGTTATGCGCTGATAATTGTTGGATAACTATGGAAAGACCTACTTAAGAGTTTTTTGTTGGTTAATATAACTAAGGTCGAACAGAGAATCACGAAGTGACGATGTATATGGTTCTCTCAACTTGAAAATACTATTGAACTTTAATGTGGACACTCCATTTTGATTGTAGTTAAATCGTGGTTTGACATCAATTGAATGACAATAATTGGGTTTGAGTTAAAGCAATGGAAGTGAAATTCTATTCAATAGAGAATCGTCTCCTCTGTAATATGGCATATCACAGTCAACTATCGTCAACTTAAAGTCAGAGTATCTGGCCAGAGCGGTATGGTTAATAGTATTTGTTATTATTAAACCAAAGATTATTGTTTGAGCTAACAATGTTGAATGTGGACGATGTTGGAATTTGGACCAAAAAAATTCCGTAAGTCTTAATATGATATAGTGTTAACGAAGAGAATTGGTGTAGATAATTGTTGCTACCGGGTGTTGTTTATCATAAGTAAAATTGGATTTTATCGAAAAGATGTATACCAATAAATTCAGTTAAAATGTCACACCACTAGCTAATTGATGTCTGAACAATAATATTTGAATTATTCGATATTAATCGCTAATTGAATTTACATCTTTGAGTTGCACAACCGAAATGATGAATACTCTGAATAAACCACATTATTAAATTAATTTATAGTCATTGTAAATTAATTAATATATATGAAATATTAATTATTAAATTTGATTTTATTTATTTTGAATACCATTAGTATTTAATAATGTGCATGTATAAAAGTTATAAACAAGTTTCTCGATATATGATATCAATAGATATTTTAAATTAGATTTAAATGGAACAAATGTTTAATTGATTTAGAAAGTTTTAATGTCCATTCTACCTCTTTCTCTAGCTGACTTTACATGTAGGGGAGAGGAATTAATGAGATTTAAATAGGAAATAAATGGAAAAGGTTTTAAAGAAGGGAATTCAAAGGTTTAATGTTTCCTTTAATACATATTCTTTCTCGCTATTATTCTTTCCTACCAAAATTTATTTTCTTTCCCTTGCTTTCCTCCTCTTCCATAATGGTCAAAATTTTCATGGCCTCCATGGCTAAAAAATTCCTAAACAGATACAAATTAAATTAATCTACTAAAGGTGGTTCAAACCTCTTGATCTTTGCAAATTTTAGAGGTCAAACCAAAAATCTTGAAGCATCGATTCATTATTTCAGTTTTGACCTTTTGGCAACTTCCTAAGGTATTTTTAGTTTAATTTGTCTACGTGTTTCTCTTTTTCATACGTTTGAATTCTACATTATTCATCTTGCCTTTTTATTTTTCATCTTACATCATCTAATTTGAACCCCTTTTGTCCATCTAAATTAAAAGTATGTTTATTATTTGTTTTTTATTAAATTTTCCTCTATTTTTATCTTTATCTATTGTATGCACATTATGATTCATATAATTTAGATACTTTGTCTCCTATGATAACTTTGTTGTAGTTCTATGTATTATTTAGACGTGAATATTCTTATCACTAATTTGCATGTTCCCAAGTTGTCTAATTTCTTATTATAATTTTTATTGTTTTGAAAATTAGAAGAAGAAAAAACTAATTTTAGTTGGTAGCCAACTTTATACACATATGTAAATAAACTATATATGTTAATTTCATCGAAAAGACATGTAAGCGATAAATTCAATCAAAATGTAACACTACTAGCCAAGGCGACATGTAAATGTTAGTTCTGAATTGTTCGATATTAATTGCTGACTAAATTTTTACCTTTGAGTTGCGCATGGTGATGTACGATATCAATAGAATGTTTAAATTAGATTTAAATGGAACAAATGCTAAATGGCATCAGAATTTTTGAGGCCCACTCCATTTCCTTCTGTAGCCGACCATGCATGCGGGGAGGGAGGGAGATTTGATAAGTTTTAATTGGAGATCAAATAAGAATGTTTTAAAGGAGGAAATTGAAAGGTTTCCATATTTTAGATAAAATATATTCTCTCTCATTCATTTGATTATTCTTTCCTAAAAAGGTTTATTTCTTTCCCTTGCTTTCCTCCTCTCTCTTAATCAAAATTTTCATGGCCTCTTTGGCTAAAATATTTCCCAAAAAAAATACAAATTGGATCAATTTAGTAAAAGTGATTCATACCTCTTAATCTTTACAAAATCTGAAGGTCGATTCAAGAATCTAGGTGCATTGGTTCATTCAAGGTCTAACTTTTTGAAAACATCCTAAGGTATTTTTAATTTGATTTGTCTTTGTGTCTCTTGTTCATATGCTTAAATTATATATAATTCATGTTGCTTTTTTATTGTTCATCTTACAACATCTAATTCAAATCTCTTTTGTTCATTTAAATTAAAAGTACGTTTATTATGTTGTTTTTGATGTTCCACCTCTATTTTTATCTTTATTTATTGTATGTACATTATGATTCATATGATTTAGATTCTCTGTCTCCTACAACAATTTCTATTGTTCTCCATGTTATTTAGTTGTGAATATTCTTATCATGAATTTATATGTGCCTAAGTTGTCCAATTCCTACTTGTTTTTTATTGTTTTGAAAAATGAAAATAAATAAAAAACTAATTTTGGGTGGTAACCGTCTTCATCTTGAAAACCAATTTGTCTTGTTACATTTTCGATGTTTTGAATACAATTGTTTTTAGTATTATTTTAATAATTTTTGATTTCTTGAATTCATGTGTAAAATCCTAATATTTTGTTTTCTTTCTATGATTAAGTTTTGTGCGAAATTTGTATCTTTTGTTTCATTTTAAATTAAATGTTTGTTTCAAATTTGTCACCTTTAAGTCCTAACAAATCTATTCACATATATTTATAGAAAGTAAATTCATTAACACTAATTTTAGATTTCAAACCATATAAGTTTACCATATGTAATTTCAATATGTGTGTGTGTGGTTGTGTGTATTTGCATACTATTATACATCTTTTATTATGTAAGAATTTTCAATTCAAAACCCTAGATAACCAAGACATATATAAAGGGGAAATGGGTCGGTTGCAGTGTAGATCTCAGCACTTACATATAGTCGCATTACCTATACACACTTCTTATTTGTAGCATGTACACTTCACAGAAACAAGTGTATTTGATATATTGGTAGTACAAAATATATAAAAAAAACATACTAAATAAAATGAAGATTATATTTAAAATATTTAGATTAGTTCTAAAATTGGTTTAGGCTTCATAGACTCAAATAAGATCAAATAGATTTACTTTTTTTGGAATTCACCTATTTAACCCGCTTCCAACTAGTCTTATTACATCAATGTACATGACTAGTTGTGGTGTATGTATTAGGATGCATAAGCGATAAAAGTTTAATCCTGGAAGGAAGCATTGAACAGTTGTAAAGTGTATTCTTAAGTATTTGAGAAACACTAAAGACTTGTATAACTCATATACGAGAATGAAAATCTCTTTATGAAGGAATACACAAATTTTAGCTTTCGAACTGATATCGATGATAATAACTCTATATCTGGTTATGTTTTTACGAAGAATGTGGCAGTTGTTAGTTAGAAAAGTTCCAGATATGGAACAGTGGCCGACTCAGCTATGGAGGTCGAGTACATCGCCCTCATCGAAGTAGGTAGAAAAGGGTCTGGATGCGCAAATTTATGGCTATGGTAGAGGTGATTTTGAACTTTGAGAATCTAATGACATTGTTTTGTGACAACAATCCTACAATGCATATCATAAGGGAACTAAAAGCTCAAAAGAATTCAAGTTACGTATTTTTAAAGTTCCGCCTTATTAGGGAGTCCGCCATTAATAAAGAAATTGTGATGATAGAGTAGATACCAAGGACAACATAGCAGATCCATTCACATATGGACAAACTTGATTAGCTCTCGACAAACTGATCAAAGGGATAGTGTTGAGATTCCACGGTTGTCCCAAAGTGTAAGTGAGATATTGATAGAGTTAAGGGTATGCTTTAGGTTAAATTCTTTAATTTATTGTAAAACATTAACACTGTAATAAAATCTCGTTCGAAATAAAAAGTGTTTTTCATTCTAATATATACTTTTCATATTGTGATATGTTAATCAATTGCATAATTTAAGTATATCAAAATAGAATATTCTAATAATATGTTATGTAATAGTAATTACAATGTGTTGTAATCATGATAAATTTATTGCATTAAAATATTGTTTTAAATATTCCTATTCAAGATGTTTCATGACATGGTATTGACACATTCATTAATACTAGAGTAAGTTACGCTTTACATATGTTGGACAGTATATTACTCATGTTTATTGGAGGCACTAAAGGTTGCGCACTGATAGTTGTTGACTAACCATGGAATGAAACAGTCGAGAGCTTTCTATTGGTTTATATAACTAAGGTCAAACACAGGATCTAGAATGATGATATTACACAATTCTCTCAACTTAAGAATATTTTTGAACTTCAATGTGGACACTGCACTTTGATTATAGTTAAATTATAGCATGAGTCCATCGAATTCCTATAATGAGGTCTAAGTTTAAGCTTTGAAAGTAAAACACTATTCAATAGAGAATTAGTCTCTTTGGTTATATAAGGTTACTGTCACTGCCAAGTTTAGTCAACTCAAAGTCAAAGTCTCTAGCAAGAGCAATACAATTAATAATAATTACTGTTATTGAACCTATGATTTTTTTTGGACTAATTAAGTTGAATGCAGACGATATTTGAATTTTGACTTAAGCCAAATTCTGTAAGTCTTAAAGTGATATAGTTTTGACGAAGAGAACTGGTGTAAACAATCGTTATTAATAGGTACCGCTTATAATAGTAGAATTGGATTTTTACCAAAAGAAGAGCAAGCAATAAATGCTGCCAAAATGTCACATTACTGCCTAAAGTGATGTGAGAATATAAATATATAAATTGCTCGATATTAATCATTGACTAAATTTACACATTTTAGTCACATAACCGTAATGATGAATACTCTAAATAAACTAAATGATATAATTAATTTATAATCGTTGTGAATTAATTAAATTATTTAACCTTTGTAAATATTATTCATTGATATTTTTTCATTTTTTAATGCCATTGGTGTTTAATGAAATGCATATAAGAGCCATATATGAGCATATCAATATACGATATCGACTAAATATTTTAATAAGATTCAAATAGGTTAATCACTAAATGAGTTTGGGAATTTTTTTGAGGCTCATCTTGCCTCATTTATTACCATCCATAGAAGGGAAGAGGGAGGGATTCAAATTTGATTTAAAAAGGCAAGGAGTGACAGAAGGAAAAAAAGATCGCTAGCCTTCAATTCTCATTTATTACCTTCTTAGAACAAATTCATTCACCGATTTTTGCTCTCCTCTTCCTCCTCCCTCCATCAAAAACTAAACGGCTCCATGCCATAAAATTTCCAAAACAAAATTCAAATAAATTAAAAATATTCAAGATTCTATTTATCTGTAGATTCCTGCCAAATCCAGAAGCCAATTCAATCAAATCTGTGAGTTTTATTCTTCATTAAAGGCGAGTTTTTTGGCTTCATCTTAAGGTAATTTTTTTATACTTATTTGATTATGTAATACATGATATTAATATAGTTTATATCTCCATATGATGTTTCTCTTTTGATTTTATGTTCATCCTGTATGTATAATTTAGATCCTTAACATTATACGACGAATTTATGTACGCTTGGGTTGTCCAATCTAACTTTATTACTGATTGGATATTAATGTTTAAAAAACATTTTTATTTAGAAACTGATTTTGTTTAATTGTTGTAACTTTTAACTTATTATATACAGTAACGTAAGTCATTTACTTGTGTTGATTACTTAAAATCATTTCGAAAATCGAATACATATTATGTATGTTTCTTATTTTTGTATCGAAATTCATTTGGTTATTTTTTACATAATTTTTAAGTTGAATCAACTCAAGATTCATAAGTATACTTTTATTAAAAATCATAAACCTATTTTGAATCCTTATTAAGTTAAAGCTAGCTTTCTATTTGTTAATTTGAAGTCTAAAAACATATAAAATTCCAAAACTTTCAATTTTTTTTTTAAATTTATAACATTATCTTGGGCTATTTATATGCGTATACATATATGTATGTTATTCCAATTCAAATTTTATAGAAGGAACTTTAATGTGAAGTCATAAATTTATTTTTGTTAAAACTGGATTTAAAATTGTTAATTCTAGAATTCAAAACATATAAAACAATCAAAATAATACTTTAACACACACACGTATGTTTGCGTATGTGTATATGTATGTATGTTTATATGTATGTTCATATGTAATTTTTATTATGTATATTGACAATTGGTATTATATCTATTATGTATATATATGTATATAATTTAATAAAACTATGGACAACAAATGCGTATATAATGGGACAAATGTCTTTGCTACGGTGTAAATCACAGCACCTATGTATGGTCACATTAGCTATGTACACTTCGTATTTATTACACATGCACTATATACATATAAGTGGATTTGATACACTTATATGTAAACTCATATAAATTAAATAAAATCTTTTACAAGAAAATTGAAATAAATATTATATTTAAAATATTTAGACTGGAACTAAACTCAATCTAGACTTCACATGCCTAATAATGGTCTAAAATGGAAGAAAAATTGAAATTCACCCATTCAATCCACGATAAATCAGCCCGGTCCCTTCATACACACACACATAAAGCTTAGGGGACATGTCGATCTGCAATACGACTCCTAGGATCTTTAATCCTCTGCCCGAGCTTGCAACTGGATGAGTGCTGCCACCTTTGAGAAGTTGTATTTGTTGAGGAAGTGGCAATGGGTTAGGCCTTGGATTAGAGATGGTTAGGGATTCAGCCAAAGTCTAGACAAAGTGGAAAAAGGAAGAGTATTTATAAGGAGAGGATAGATCAAAATATCTAGCCCTCTTTACTTGGTTTCCAAGACCAATTCAAAACTCTTTGCTTTTCCCTCTTTGACCTAGCATGCCAACCATAGGTAGGCCATATGATCAAAACATTTCAACCCCTTTTTATTTATTTGTAATATATTCAAAGCACCTTTTAAATATATATATCAGTATTATATACTGATATATGTACATATAACACTTACATTTACAGCCAAATAATTACTAATGACATTCAGAAAAAGTTTAGAAGCAACCCCAATTTTAAAAGCCACCCCAAACATCAAATATACTAATAATTAATATTTGTTAAATATTAATATATTAAGTTAATTTATAACACTTTATAAATTAATTAAATCTTGTGGTGATTTAAAGATTTCACAGAAGCGGTTGTGTGACACATTAGTACGAATTCAGTCAGTGGTTAATGTTGAACAATTCAAATATTAACGTTCACATATCACCTTAACTGATAGTGTGACAGTGTGGTTGAATTTTTCGCTTATAGATCATTTTGGTAAAATTGCATTTTAGATCACTTTGGTTATACTGTTAATTGATAATTTAATGTGCACACATTCTCTTCATTTACATTATATTATTTTATGATATATATGGAGTTTGGTATCAGTCAAAAATCCAAATAATATCCATATACGACTGTTCAGTCCATTTACAAAGTTCTTAGTTTAATATAACATTTTTTATTAAATTTTTACTTTTTTTAGAGATTCTGACTTTGAGTATACTATAGTTGAACGTGAGATTAACCTAATATAACCAGGAGACATATTTTTTATTGAATAGTGTTTCACTTCTGCTTTGAATTAGACCCAACTATAGTTGCTCGATGGTCGTTATACAATGATTTAACTATGATCAAAGTGAAGTATCCACATCGAAGTTTTACAACATTATCAAGCTGAGAGAATCATGTAACATCATCATACCGAGATTTTCTATTTGTCCTAATTGTCATCAAGCAACAAAAATTTATTGGTTGAATCATCCCATATTTATCCAATAACTATTAATACGTAAACTCTTGGTTTTCCAACAGTCATGAGTAATACACTACCGAAAATTTAGTGAGCATTACATAGAATAGTCTCTATGATGTATCAATATCCTTTCTTGAAATTTTTTGACTATGAATATTTAAGTAATAAGTTATTCTTATTTGTGCTTGATTACTCCTAGTTGCAACTATTTGCAAACTACAATCATATAATATTTTATTTAAGGATTTTCTTCTTTCAATATGAGATTTCCTATTAGACGTTCTGATAAGCTGTGTCCTTATTGGGCTGGATTAATTATGTATTATCTAAACATTTATCTTCCTTTATTTTCTTGGATCTTATCCCAGTCAACCACATTGTCACTATATTCCTAGATTGAAATTCCTCGGTTAAGAGGTGGCATTTCCCAAAATATCATATTACTTCTCAATGAGTTTGAACAAGCTTCCAAAAAATTATATTATTCATATGATAATAAATCTAGCTTTGAATTTATGTTATTCATGTTCTAAACATATGTCAGAAAGCTTATACCTTAAACCTATAAGATAAAACTTCTTTTGCATCATATCATATATGATATTGAAAACTTAATAATACAAATTTAACATGTTTATTTACTTATAAATACATATCCGTTGAATATTAAATTTAACATTACTTGTGTAAATCAAACCGTGTCCAAGGTAATTCGATTACTCCTTACACGCTATACTGTATTGTAAGGAGTAATATTTAAGATAAAATCACATTCTTTTTAAGGTATTATTGGAACCCATATCCATCATACTCAATTTATTCGATCGTATCAAATTATTATAACCCTTTCACATGAATTTTACTTCCACATATACTCTATGAATTTATCATAAATATTTTAATTTATGTACCAATATACATAAGTTTGCACCTTAAACAATTTAACAGTGATTAAAAAAAGTAGATGGATTTGATTTTAGTATTTTAGACTATGATATCTTTGTTGGTCTATCCCAAACTATTTTGGGATGGCCCAGCAAGGTCCCTTGTGATTTCAACAGGTTTTACCTTGCTTCCATTAAATGTCAGCATTGCTGTTGATCATTCGAGACATAATTCACAAGTATAACATGATTCATAATCATGTTAAAAGGAAGACATTCTTTATACTTAGAGTAACATATATCTCAATAATTTATAACATAGTCTAATGTTCCAAATTAATCATACTTAATGCTTATTACATATTATCTTTTAGCTTAACACACCACATAGTCTAGTATACAAATACCATCAGGACATACCATCACAATTTTATTTTATATCAAATATACAAGATATTCATGTACAAAATAAGTCGTGTTTACTTTCAATCAAATCAAAAATAGTTATTATTTCCAAAATAATATTAGTATTCTTGAAATTATTCATTCCAACTTGGATGTGTCTATTAGTAAATGTCATTTAATAAGCCACCACTGTTTCTATCACTTGTATAGCAATATCGACAATGTGAAATTCGACCACATATTACAGTGGGCTTTCTATCGCGTTTATTGTAGCTAATTTACATCAAGATTTCAGATCTAATATCCCATCGTATATTGAATAGAACTCATAAAAGGCAACTTTTTAGAATGTTTTCTTAGAATTTGAAATCATATTTCATGTTTCTTCCTCGAACATCTTTTAATATTTAGTATAATTCCAATTTTGATATCTCTTTATGAATCTGAGGTAACATTCACCATCTATTCATCCCAACAGTTCTATCATTGCTACAATCACTTTAAATTTCCATTTGTTTCCTTAAAAGTTACATCTTTGGGAGAAAACCTAATATGAGATCAAGGCCTACTTCCATTACTCAATTACTTTTGTTCACCCCTAACAGAAAAAGGAGATTGATCATGCAATAAATTAATTGGATCAAACTAATACCTCGTTAATTAGGTTTGTCTTTAGTTCTAGGTTTAAACTTGTTTCCAATTCAACAAATATCATGATACATTCAATCATATTAAGCATATAATATTTTATGAAGTTTCACTTGCTTTATTCAAATTAAATCATTTGAATTCTGTACATTATGAATAATATTGTTCATCATCTATTCTATTGTACATGATCGAATATGGAACTAATATCTGTACTCTCATATTATCTACAGAGATCATACTCATATAAACAATAAACAGTAGTAAGCAAGTTAAATTTTAAGTGGACCTAGATTTAGAATTTAAGTAATTGTTCACTTGCCCTTTCATCATGGGTTTTAAACTGAAAAAATGCTAAGAATTAGTTTTGGGGGAATATACATTACTTTGTCAATCTTTCATTTAGTTTTATATGTATGCTTCAATCACTAAACATTTTATCTAATATATTAATGCAAATTTATCTTCATTGTAGATATTATAATATTATATGTGTTCTTATATTAGATTGGTTTACTATGTTTCTTCTAATAAGCTTTCCATCAGATTTTATATAGCTCTCCAAATATTAAGAGAGGTACTAGAATCACTCAATTTCTCCAAATGGTATTACGATCCTCTTATCATGTTTCATCCTACTTTAAATTTTCTAAATAAATCATAGCCCCCATATGTGGTGGATAACATTTATCAGTTGTATCATATATGACCCCTAACCATGTGGACTTTTCCTTTGTATCAATTATGACCTTGAGTTTGCTCAACAAAACATAGGAGATTATTCACTCCGACGAAACATTTCATGATAATGTACGGATAAATTGCTTACATTTTGAGTTATCTCAATAAATGTAAGCAATATCCTTACCTTCCTAGAGACATATTATATAGTACTACACATAACTACATTAGGTTGAGTTTGCTAATCGAGAGTGATGCCGGTTTAAGAGTTAATATATTCTTGAAAAATACCTCGAATGATACAAGCGTCTCACACATCAAATATCATCATATATATACATTATGTAAGTATTTAACTCAAAAATCTATATTAGGTTTATTTTTGGCCATATATACATATTACTTATTTGCACACACATAAGATTAATTTATTTATAAATTTTATTATTTTAGCTAATACTTATATCGCACATATAAGTGTATATGTATTTTACATAATAAATTGAAAATTTTATTTAGTTAATCAATTTAAAATTTCACAAATCTTAAGTATTGGTTCAAAACAATTATGAATCACTATTTAATTATAATATTTAAAATTATATATTTATTTACCTATAAAAAACCTATAATAACATATATAATTTATATATATGTGTATTTAATTAAATAAACTCTTTTATTTTTTTATTAGTTTTAATTAAATATATTAATTGATTTTAAATTTTCAAAATTTTCATTTTACTCTCACAAAACTATTTTGAGGAAAGATTACATAATTATAACTTTTATAATTATATACATATGTATGTTTTAAACATGTGTAACACTATAATTTTTGTAATCTACATATACATATATACGTGTGTATATTATTAAAAACTTTTAATTTATTTAGATTTAATAAATATAAATATTAACCAAAAATTTGAGTCCCTATATAATTATAACAATTATAATAATACATTTTAACTATGCACATCCATAAATTATATTCTATATAACGTACACATATATAACTGACAATTATTTATACAAATTCAAGCATATTAATTTTATTTCTTTTATAACCTTTATAAAAGAAAATTAAATTTAACTCTTTAAATAAAAATTATATTCTATTGTTATTCAAAGATGATATTTGAATTAGCCCCAAGGTTCAAAATACTTTTAGGCCTTACACTTGGGATAACCTAGAAAACCTAATCATCTAGTGAGTTAGGCTAGAGCCAGGGAGGGGAGGGTACTGGTTACTCCAACCCAAGCCTAAACAGCCTTTTCTAGACACCTACCAGATAGGAAAATCCCAGAAGTTAGCCTAAATGCTGCCTAATTATTTATATGAACATATTGGTCTAATGCCATCATTTCTTAAAATCCGTTTTGTAGTGGGTAAGTTGGATAAATTTCTAAGAAATTCCCTCTTTGGATCTTTGTTTCACTTATATAAATAGTTAAATCCAACTTAATGACATTTATTATAGTTTCATTTCATCGTTTGGTTTTTAACGTATAAATTTTAGTGATGTTTATTATAATCTAATTTATTGTTTGGTATGGTGGCTAAGTTTAGGATTTTCAGTCCAAAAGAATGAGAGTGGAGGCCAAATTTATAAAGAATGAATGGGAAGAGACAAATTTAGAACAAATATTTCGTTCCACTTTCAGCTTCTTACCATATACGTTTCTCACCCATGCCATATCACTACATGGTCAACCCCTCATATTCCTCCCAAATTTTTGATTTCCCTCATTAAAATTCATATTTAAAGGTTTTCTAATATTTAATACCATTCAATACTAGTTTCTTAGTAACTTACATAAATGTACATATAACAACTTACACACACATTAAATAATTACAGGAGGATATCCAAAAATTTCAAAAAGCTCTCAAACTTTCTAATGGCACCACAATTACTATGAGCACACACAAATTATAATATAAATTTTAGACTAACTAACTTAATTAATTTATAACACTTTATAAATCAACTAAATCAGGTTGTACTATATGAGGCTACTCTGATTCGATTAGTGATTCACAGATGTGAATTCAGTCAGCAATTGATATCGAACACTTCGATCATTAAAGTTCACGACATTACCTTAGCTAATGGTATGGCATTATGGCCAATTTCACCGCTTACTGATTTTCAAGGTAAAATCAAATTTTAAACCTTTTTAGCAACATCCTTAAGCAATGATATACTATACACATTCTCTTCATCGTCATTATATCACTTACAAAACCTATAGCTTGGTCACGATCAAAGCTCCAATAGTATCTATGTACAACTATATAGTCCAACTCCAAAGTTTGTTGTTTAACAACAATATTGATCATTAACCAATTTGCTCTGGCTAAAGACTTTGAGTTGACCATAATTAGATTGTGATAATAGAGGAGATGAATTTTCTATTGGATAATGTTTCACTTTCAAAGCTAATTCAGACCCAACTCTAGTCGTTCACGAATTCTATGCTGTGATTTAACTATAATCAAAATGGAGTATTCACTTAAATTCCATAGTATTCCAAGTTGGAAAATTTATCATATAATCACACCGAGATTACCTATTTGACATAGTGATGGTCAACAAATAGGAAACTCTTAATCGAGTCATTTTGCTGTTATCCCATAACTACAAGTACATAAACCCTTGGCTCCCTATTCAACCATGGGTAGTACATCATATAACATATAGGGAACATTAACAGGTCTCAATGAATGTAGTGATATCATTTTTATTGTAACATCTTTACCAAGAATCATTTAAAACAAAATATAAATTATTTTATGAATCGATACTCGTGGTTACGATGTTTGTAACTACGATTGTATAATACTTTATTTTTAAGGGTTTTCTATTCATATATGTTTCTTTTGATTTTAGTCATTATTTATATCCCCTATAACAACATATATAATTGAAAGCAAAACCAAAAGATTACTTCATTTCAAATAAGATTGGTTCCAAAACTTAGGTTATGTAACAAATAACATAATTTCTCCTTAAGGCGTTTCCTTTTAACTTTTAGTATTCACCTCAAAATGACACTGAGGCCTTTTGAGGAACAAAATCCACACATTGGCTCCGCCTTTAAGGTAGAGGTGGTAAAGTTAGGGACAATATCTATGTTATTGAGGTACAGACGGCTACAAAAGCATACTTACAGAATTGGAAATTGGGTTGGTTTAGAGTGTAGGCAAGATGAAGTTTGTGAATTGTTGCTCGTGTAAAGCGTGGGCAGAGATAAAGCTCATGAGTGAATTTCACACTGAATATTGCCGCACTAGCATGGGTTACAGTTGTGACGCTTGGGAGGAGTATGTGTTCATGATCCAACGAGGGTGTTGGGTTGTTAAGGGTAGAGAATGTAATACATGTTAAGGGTGGAGAATGTAACACCCCTTAAGTAATTTTCCTTATAGGAATTGAACTTTCGCACTCACGGTTCAAATGGAGACTAATGTGAATTAGTGTTATTGGAGTGATTTAAACCTGTGTATTAGGCATTCCGTTAGGAGGCTATATTCCCATATTATAGAGAAAACACTAGAATATATGTTTATATACCACATCTTCACCTCAAAACAATGTGGAACTTTCTTGAGGAACAATACCCTACCATGGCTCTACTTTTAAGGCATAGGTGGTTAAGTTAGAGATAATATCTATGTTACTGAGGTGCGAAAGGTTACAAATACATACTTATAGAAACGGAATTTGGGTTAGTGAAGACGATTGTAGAAAATATTTCAAAGGAGAAGAATGATCTTTGTAAATCATGAGTGCGTGAAAAGGAAAATAAAGGAGGAAGGCAAGTTTATACAGAGGAGGATAGATTTCAATTATTGAAAATTAAATAGTGCGTAATACATGATCGTTGAAAAATAATAATGCCAAAAGGAATTCATGAAATATGAAGCGTTATAATCTGATGATGAAAAGACGTAAGAATTAGTTGCAGCATGACACATGTAAAAGCATTTAATGCAAAAATGACTGACAAAACCACTAAATAGAAGGGTAAAGAATTCCAAATATGCCCTGACATACATCAACACAAACCTGGGGGCAAGCGTTACACCCATTTTCTTATCAAAAAATTATACAAATAAACAACAAGAGCCAAAAGAACATCGCACACTACTACACAGCTTGTGCAGTACGAGTTGTGGGTACACGAAGTCATCAGCTAGTGAGATTAGCGCAGTAAAAGAAGCATGGGACCTTAACCTACATCAAGTAGGAAATTCACATGTTTTGGATACAATATACATGATAACATAAACCTTGCCCAATGATATCATACGCCAAAGGACTCTGAATCAACCACTAAAATAGTAAAACGGCTCTACTAGGGCAGAGTAACGAAGCATTCCAAAGCGACAAATCATGACTAAAGGCAGAAGTGCGCCAAATGTCACTCCATCAAAACAAGGCTAAATCAACACCTAGCAACGCACATCGTGCCTCCTAAACAAATGGAAACCATCTAACAGCATCATGCCAGTTCCAACATTTCAAAACCGAGTTATCCTACCTAAATCAAAACAGTGATCCATGACACATAAATAAACGAAAAACGATGATGGAGACCTGGCCAGATCCGATGGAAATTTTTGACTATGAGATTGATGTCATCAAAGCATGTAATGTCATTCACCTATAAAAGGCATGGATCACTGTAGTGGAATGAGATTTTAAAAGCTAGTGAAATAATGTTAAAATGATGTAAAATAAAGTCATGGTTTTTATAGAATATTGTGCTTGTACTTCAAAAATATAATGTAACGACCCTATTTTATGTATCGAAGGATCGAAAAATATTATTTTTAAATTTATATGAGATCGTATGTCTCTATAACTTTGGAAAATTGGAAAATGCCTATTAGAGGCACCTCCTATATTTAGAATTATTCCAAACGATTTTACCCTATATTAGCTATAAATTTTGACAGGTGTCGAATTAACGTCCAAAACCACTTGCGTTGGAAAGATATGATATTTTCCCTTTCCATAGAGTGGTCATAACAGCGAATTGGACTTTCTGGCTAAGAGATCTGGCTATTTGAAGATTGGCAGTTTCTAGAGCAGCTTAATGGGTAATTAGTGAGTTTATAGGCAAGCTCACTGACCCATTTTGGGTTTGGCGACCTTATTAGGCCGAACCATTATCCCTAAATTACTTTTATACCATCTCAAATAAATCTAAGCCTTCATTAACACATCCTCCATCCAAAACTTTATCTTTTCTCCTCCAAATCAAGTCTAAATCATATATTATGGTTAGATTAGAAAAAGGGTTCATCACAAATTTCAAATCTATATTTTTTGCGAAGAAAAACCACATCTTTGCTGTTGGTTGTTGGATTTTCCTTGATTTGCATGCATTTATTCGCTTTTTTAGGTTTTGGTGAGTCATCTCTCATCTCTCGCCTTACTATATATATGTATGTATAGGTTTTAGCATGTTTCGAATCAATTTTTAAAGTCAAAATTATGTTTTACTGTTTTTTAAAACCCAATATGCTGTAAAAACATGAATTAAATAGCTTTTGGTGTTTCAGACATGTTGTTTAGATATATGATTGCCTTGATAGATGTTAGGTTATGTCATATGCACCTTGGATGATGATTGCTATGGTTTATTTTGTGATTTACATATTTAAAGGCTGTTTGGTGTATGTATGGTGTTTTTTATATGCTTGTATGGTTGAAAATGCTCATCGGAGCGAATTAGAGGTATGGACCGTAGAGACAGACTTTGACGGATTGGCTCTTGAGCATTTGGAATCATATTGTTGCATACACGATGCATGAGGATCGAAGCGTTAAACGTAGCAATGGAATAGGCGCGATGTTTAAGTGTCGAAGGAGCTATATGATTTTGGTTCAGCATTGGTTGGTTTGGTCTAGGTGTTGGTTCGATGGTGGAATGATGCTGCGACCGAGAAGTATATTTGGTTCGGTGATGAGCTTAGGGTGGTGGCCGGACATGGGGTTTCGTTTGATGGGTAGTGGCTCGGTGAAGAAACCTATTCAGTGGTAGGCCAGAGCGATGACTGGGCGAAGAAACCTGTTCGGCGTTGGTGGTTGGCGCTCAGCTCAATTTGGTGTATTGTGTGGATGGCTTGGTGGCTATGTCTAGCTTGGCTTGGTCATAGGATGGACCAACGGGAGTGGAGCATGGAGTTTAGCTATGGACTTCGAGGCAAGACTTGTGGTTACTTGGTAGTCCGAGGAGTTGGTTTGGGGTAAGGGTAGATGTCCTTGGGATAGCTCTAGATGACTTTAGGATGACAATCAACAAAGTGCGAAGAATTTGATGACTTGATGTAGCAAGAGAGTATGGCATCTAATGGTGGACCAAAAAGACGAGTTCTACGTGATAGCCTATAGGGTAGAACGTGAGGTTGTGATGCTCGTGAGTAGGACAGGGTAGTCTGTATGTACCCAAATCAATCTGTGTATACCCATGTGTTTGGACATCCATGTGTGTCTAGTCCTTAGCCATCTGTGTGGATAGGAGTTGAGCATCTATGGGTAGTTCTACAATCGGTGTGCATGCTGAGGGATTGATAGGTAACTATGTGGTTGTGATTCGCATTGATAGGACATGGTAGTCTATATGTACCCATATTTTAGACGTCTCCACGTGTCCAGTTCCTAGACATCTGTATGCGTAATGAGTTGAGCATCCGAGAGAGTTATTGTATATATGGAGCAATTGAGTGAGAGATGTGAGGTTGTATGATGGATGTTATGTTTGTTGTATGCTTAGTATACTATGTGATACCCCATACCTCATATTTTCCACTTATGATAGTAGTTTAGCATATATTGTTTTTTTATGCTAACTCTTTTGATGCATGGAAAGGTCAAGTATGGTTGTTCATATCCTATACCCTACTTATATGGTATTTTATATATTATTTTGAGATGATGTATCACTTACACCATATTATTGTCTGACCCGAAGTTTTATGCTTTTCTTATTATCTTAGGTACTCTTAAATGAGTAGATTATGGATAATAGTTCTAGATAGCGCATGGAGTTATACGAAGTATGAAAAGGAGGCTATACTTTTATATATCTATACTTGGAGTTTACTATTACTTATATTCCGCTATGCAGTACTATGGAGCAATGTCAGTATTTTTGTTATTAAAGACAATTATAGAGTTTATTATGGAGATTTAGGATGTATAAATTCTTTATTTTTTTTTCATTGTTTGTTAACCCAATGCACTCTGATGTTCTTATTTACAGTTCATTTAATATTATCACCGTCTCGCATATTTTACATCTATGTTGTTATACTATATTTTATCTATGCGTTGTGAGATGTTCTATAGGTTTTGTGTTTGGATTTTTCTTTGCTTTATATTCTTGGCTACCAGCCTCCAATTGGTCGGGTCTCTCCATTACGCATTACATAGATATATTGGGCACCGGAGGTGTAGGACGACCGTCACATTTGGTATCAAATCTTAGGTTGTGTCGGCGACCTAAGTTGATACTAGGATCCATTAAAGATACAGAAGGTGCTATCACCTTAGAATGGATCCAGCGGTATATAAGAGAGCGTACTTGTTATATTTTGTTTTCAAAACTATGTAGCAGTGTATATATATATATATAGCATATAAGTCGCATTGCATTTATAGACACCACTTATTCTTTTAGATGACCGATCAGTCTTATTACAGCTTATAAGAATGAGCCGGCTAACGTGGAATGCTACTAGGAAATACATTTCTGGAGTTTAGGAAGGGATGGGATCGAGGGTTACTAACCCCAACTTGCAGAACATGTTCGTTGAGATGGTGCGTAACATGATTCAGAATGCCCAAGTTGCTCCTGCTGCAGCTGGTGGTGGTAGTGCTCCAGTGCAAGCACCGAGGCCTGACTTTGCCAAACTGAATAAGGATTATTTTACTTTGGAAGGTAAATCATTTCTTGAAATGAAATCAGCTGTCGAAGTGCAGGATTGGTTGGAAACCTAGGAATGCATCTTTGAGGATATAGTGTTACACGATGCGATGAAAAGGAAGTTGGCCTCTAGAAAGCTTCAGGGACGAGCTATGGGGTGGTGGAATGCCTCCAGGATTACTACTCCCAAGGATCAGATTACTTGGGAGCAGTTCAAGGTAAGGTTTGAAGGGAGATATATACCAGCTGCTTAGAAGTCGGTACACTTTCAGAAGTTTGATGACTTGAGATAAGGGGATATATCGATGATGGTTTATGTGGCCAAATTCGACATGCTATCGAAGTACGGTCTATCTTTTATTGATACTTCGCTCAAGAAGAATGAGAAGTTTATCATAGGATTGGATGATTATCATAGAAAGAAGCTTGCAGGGCATATCGATGAGCCGTTTGAGAGGCTGGTGGAGAAGGCTGTTTGACATGAGAGTCTATACCTTATGCCTAAGTCGACATTGCTCCCAAGGATGAGCCAAAGTTGCAAGCTGGCCGGGAAGGCGAGAGAGAGTGGGACAATAGGAATAAGAAGCAGTTTCAGAAGGATGGCCAGAAAACGGGAAAGTTGGAGCCTACGTGCTATAACCATGGACAAAAGGGTCATCTTAGCAAAGATTGCAGCAACGAGAAGAAAGGACGTTTCAACTACAAATAAGCCTGGGAATATTAAGAAGGATCACCCAAAACTGCCGAGTAATAAGCAGATTGTGCCTGCTTACACTTTGAACGTTGTTCTAGCTTCATTAAATGCTCCATCGGTGAAGGAGAAGGGGTAGAGCATCATTACGCAGAGTATGCTTTATATTTTTGGTACATTTGTACATGTTTTGTTTGATAACGAAACTTCGTGTTCCTTCATATCTAATGATTTGGTAGATATATTGGGATTGAATTCCAAAATTGTTGATTGATCATTGATTGTGATGAACCGTGTTAGTGGATCGACTAGCCTATTCATGGTTTGTTGCGACTTAGCCTTATCAAGTCGTGGATGTTTGTTTGCTTGTGACTGCTTTGTTTTGGGTTTTGTGGGGTTCAACATTATACTGAGGATGGACTGGCTGAGGAGGTATGTGGTAGTAGTAGACTGCGAGAGGCTATGGGTGACGATTGGAGCTATTGAGGGTGGATGGCAGTGATTTTCTACCTACTTGAGGATGGAGTTACGGTTAAATTTCTATATTTACTTGAGACTCCATAAGACGAGCTTTTATTTGTGCCCATCGAGAGGGAGTATCCGAATATGTTCGAGGAGGTGACCGGATTATCGCCACATCGAGCAATTGAGTCCCGTTCGTAGTGAAGAATGTTAGGCCGATACTTTTGCCTTTGAGGCGTATGGAACCCAAAGAGCAGAAGGAGTTAGAGGTACAAGTGAGTGACTTATTGAGGTAAGGGTTCCTTCGTAGGAGCATATCTAAGTGGGGCGCACCCAAAGTGTTCGCCACCAAGGCGGATGACTCTTTGAGGTTGTGTGTAGATTACAGTGAGCTGAATAAGGTGATGAAGAAGAACAAGTATCCACTTTCATGTATTAATGAATTGTTCTATTGGCTTCATGGTGCTAGGTTGTTCTCTCGGTTGGACCTTACGACGGGGTTTCATCAATTGAGAGTGGCGAAGAAGAGTGTGTTGATTATAGCATTTCGCATGTCATATGGATTTGATGAGTGGTTGGTTATTCGGGCTAACCAACGCACCGACATACTCTGTTGATCTTATGAGCCGTGTTTGCGGGGATCATCTAATAAGCCGTACTTGTGTCCATGAATGATATCTTTGTTTATCTGAGCGTGGAAGAGGAACCCAATGAGCATTTGAGGATTGTGCTCAAGGTGTTAAGGAAGACCATAATGCGAAGTTTTTAAAGTGCTACTTCTAGAGAAGGGAAGTGCGATTCTTGGGTCACGTTATTTCTGAGTTGGGTATTGCTGTAAATCCTACGAAGGTGGAAGTAGTACACGACTGGGATCGACCCAACACCACCACAGATGTGAGGAGTTTCCTTAGCTTGGTGGGATGCTGTAGTCATTTTATCAATGACTTCTCTAAGGTAGCAGTGCCGTTTACCAACTTGACAAAGAAGAATCGGACTTTTATTTGGTACACAAGGTGAGAGCATGTGTTCAAGAGATTGAAGGAGCGGTTAATGAGTGCATCGATGTTGGTCATTTTGAGAAGGAATAAGGAGTTGACAATATACACAATCTTGGTACTGGATTTGGTGCGGTGTTGATGCAGAGGGGAAAGGTTGTTGCCTATGCTAGTCAGCAACTAAAACCGCATGAAAGGAAATACCCGACTCACGATTTGGAGTTAGAAGCAATAGTATTCGCATTGAAGGTTGGAGGCATAATTGCTTGGGGAGAGGTTCGAGTTGTATACGGACTACAAGTTGTTAAAATACCTATTCTCCCAGAAGGATCTTAACCTCCATCAGCAAAAATGGTTAGAGTTCATGTCCTCTTATTATTTTTGCATTTTCTCTATGCCAGATAAAGGAAACGCGGTTATTGATGCTTTGAGTAGAAGACATGCTATCTTGGGAGCGACGTTCCTAGAGTGGAAACATTTGGAATTTATTGTTGTTTATGATTTTAGACCTCAATGTGAACTAGAACCGAAAGTGCTGGCTAGCTTGACGATCAGACCTATCCTGATTGAGTGGACTGGTACTAGTCCGAGGCGAGATACTAGACTAGCAGAGATCATGGTGTAGATAGAGGAAGGATTAGAGTCTGAGAAGATGAAGTAGTATGGGATCGACCGTGATGGTTAGCTCTATAAGGATGGGAGGTTGTTTGTTCCCGATGTCGATGGGTTGGAGCATATATCTCGAAGTGCATGAACTGTCAGTTGATAAAGGCAGAGTAGAAGAAGCTAAGTCGTTTGCTACAACTGCTCGACATTCTCGAATGGAGATAGAAATAAGTTTTAGTGGATTTCATTGATGGATTACCGAGGACTAGAGAAGGGTACGATAGTATTGGGTCATAGTCGATAGATTGACGAAGAGTGCTCAATTCATACGCAGCAAATCAAGTAGAACGATATCCAAATTAGCCGAGTTGTATATGAAGTGGGTTGTGTGATTCCATGGTGTGCCGAAAAATATTGTCAACGAACGAGACCCTTTGTCCACTAGCGGGTTTTGGAAAAGATTACAAGAGGCATTGGGGATAGAGCTGCATATCAGTACGGCTTATAACCCACAAACAAATGGGCAGACAGAGAGGGTAAATCGTATCTTGGATGATTTCTTACAGGCTCGCATTCTCGATTTCGATGGCTCATGGGACGATCATCTACACTTGGTAAAGTTTGCATACAATAACAGTTATCACTCCAGTATCGGTATGACACTATTTGAAGTGATATATAGCCGATAGTTCAACATTCTTTCGTGTTGGTGGAAAGCGAGTGAGAAATTGATACTTGGGCCAGATATAATTAGAGAGACTTCGGAGAAGATCAAGATCAATCGACAACGAATAAAAGCTGGTTAGGATAGGCAAAAGAGCTGCGCTAATAGGAGAAGACGAGATTTAAATTCCTCCATTAGTGATATGGTGTTTGTCGGGATCTCTCCACTGAAGATTATAGTTCGATTCGGTACTAAGGGGAAGTTGGCACTGAGATTCATTGGTCCTTTTCTGATACTTGAGAGGATCAGAAATCTAGCATATAGAGTCAACTTACCTCAGAAGATAGCGCGTGTGCACAATGTGTTCCACGTATCTCACTTGCGGAAGTTTGTGCACGACTCATGCATGATAGTTCAACCGGATCAGCTTGATGATATCGAGATTAAATCAGAAGCATCAAGACCTTGTGGGCCTATTCGTATCGTCAGACGTGATACAAAGCAGCTTAGGTGGAAGACGGTGGTGCTGGTAAAGGTTCAGTGGAGCGAGAGCGAAAGCAATTGAACTTGGGAGACCGAGACGAGCATGAGGACCACTTATCCGGAGCTCTTTACTTGTTGAGACTTTTGTTTATCGTATTTAGTTTTACTTTCAATATCATATAGGGTAGTTTATTATCCTACATGTTAGGGTGGGCATAGATATCAATACCTGCTTCTGTGTGCATGTTTGATGTTGGTTGCTCGTGGATGTTTGACATGCGAGGTAGCTATGTTTGATTTACCTTGGTTGCATTGAGAATTTCGAGGGAGAAATTCCTAAAGGGGAGGAGAGTGTATGACTTGTATTTTACGTATCAAGGGATCATAAAATATTATTTAAATTTAAAAGAGATCATATGATCTATAACTTTGGAAAATGCCTATTACAGACATTTCCTATATTTAGAATTTTTGGGACGATTTTGCCAATGAAAACTTGTATTAACTAAAAAATTTAATAGGAGCCAAATTAGCATCAAAGACTACTTCTATTGGAAAGATATGATGGTTTTACTTTCCATAAAGTAGTCAAAATAGCGATTTGGACTTTTTAGCTAGAAGATATGGTTGTTTAAAGATTGGCAGTTTTTGGAGTAGCTTAGAGGGTAATTAGCGAGTTTGGAGGCAAGCCCACTAATTCATTTCAGATTTGGAGACTTTATTAAGCCGAACCATCGTCCCCAAATCACTTTTATACCTTCTCAAATAGATCTTAGCCTCTGTTAGCCCATCCTCCATCCAAAACCTTCTTTTTCTCCTCCAAATCAAGTCTAAATCATAGATTAGGGTTAGATTAGCATGGAGATTCATTAAAAATCTTCAAATTTATGTTTTTGGGAAATAAAGCCACATCTTTGTTGTTGATTCTTCAATTTTCTTCGATTTGCATGTAATATTCACTTTTTGGGTTTTAGTGAGTGATTTATCATTTATCACCATACTATATATGTATATGTAGGTTTTAACATATTTCGAATCAATTTCTAAAATTACGATTAAGTTTTAATGCTGTTTTAAAACCCAGTCTATAGTAAAGAAACGTTAATAAATGGGTTTTTGATGTCCAAGACATGTTGTTTGGATATGTGATTGCCTTCATAGATGTCAAGCTATGTTTATACAACTTGTATGATGATTTCTATAGTTGATTGTGTGATTTACATGTTTGAATATTGTTTGATGTATATATGGTGTTTATTTGTATGCATGTATGGTTAAAAACGCTCACCGTGGCGTAAAGGTAAGGACCATAGAGACTTTGATGGATTGGGTCTAGAGCGTTTGAAGTCATTTCGTTGCATAGACGATGCATGAGGGTCGAAGCATTAAGTGTATTGATGAATCGGCACGATGTTAAAGTGTTGAAGTAGCTAAAAGATTTTGGTTCAGCATTGGTTGATTCGGTCTAGGCGTTGATTCACGGTGAAATGGTGCAGCGGTCGAGCAGGATATTCGGTTCGGTTTGAGCTTGGGTTACCGATTGGACGTGGAGCTTTTTTCGGTGGGTGGTGGCTCAGTGGACGAGCATGGGAATCCATTCGATGGTAGGGGCATTCGATGATTTAGGATGTGGCGTGGTTCAGCATTAGTGGTTGGCGCTTGGCTTGGTTTTGGTGTTGCTTGGATGGCTCGGTGATTGTGTCTCGCTTGGCTTGGTCCTAGGATGGACCGACGAGAGTATAGCAGGGACTTTAGCTGTGGACTTTGGGGTAAGGCTCGAGGTTGCTTGGTAGTCTGAGGAGTTGGTTCAAGGAAAGGGTGGATGATTCAGGGATAACTCTAGATGACTTTGGGATGACAATCAATAAAGTACGACGACTCGATGTGGCGAGTGACTATGGCATCTGGTGGTGGACAAAAGGACGATTTCTGCATGATAGCTCGTAGAGTAGAACGAGAGGCTGTGATGGTCGTGAGTAGGACATGGTAATGTGTGTATGTACCCAGGACCATCTGTGTATACCTATGTGTTTGGACGTCTATGTGTGTCCAGTCCTTAGCCATCTATGTGGGCAGGGGTTGAGAACCTATGGGCAGTTCTACTATTAGTACGCGTGCTAAGGTATTGATAGATAACTTTATGGTTGTAATGCTCATTAATTGGATATGGAGTCTGTGTGTACCCATATTTTAGATGTCTACCCATGTCCAGTCCCTAGCCATCTGTTGGGTAATAAGTTGAGCATCCGAGAGAGTTACCTTATATCTAAAGCAATTGAGTGAGGAATGCAAGGTTATGTGATGGATATTATGTTTATTGTATGCTTGGTATACTGCATGATACCCCATACCCCGTATTTTCCACTTGTTATAGTAGTTTAGCATATATTGTGTTTATGTGCTGACTTTTTGGATGTAAGGACAGACCATGTATGGTTGTTCAGACCCTATACCCTATTTACTATATACTTTTATATAGTATTTTAGGATGGTGTATCACTTACCATAGACTGTTGTCTGACTAGACTTTTATGTTTTGCTTCTTATTATTTTGCTTACTGTTAAATGAGTAGATTAAGGATAACATGTCTGGATATTGTATGGAGCTATATAGAGTACAAGCAAGAGGCTATGCTTTCATTTATCTATACTTGAAGCTTACTATCACTTATATTCTACTGTGCAATACCATGGATTTATGTCAGTATTTGTATTATTAGATACAGTTATAGAGTTTATTATGGAGATATGTGACATATAAACTCTTTGTTTCGTTTTTTGTATAATTTGTGAACCTGATGCACTTTTGTGTTCTTATCACGGTTCATTTGATTATATCACTGTCTCGCATATTTTACATCTATATTGTTATATTATATTTGTCTATGCGATGTGAGATGTTCTACAGGTTTTGTGCTTGGATTTTTCTCTACTTTATAAATTTGGCTATCATTTTGCATCGACTGGGTGCCTCCATAGCGTATCACATAGGTATATTAGGTATCGGAGGTGTAAGGCAGCCGTCACGTATAAAAAATAGAAAAATTGATTGACCTATGGACGTAAGATTTTTTAATATCCAAACCACATAAATTCTATGTCATTTTCTTTTCTACAATTAATATGTCTTGAACCCACTTAAGTATTTTCAACATAAGTTAATTTGCAACATCTTAGTTGTATAAGCATACATCAATATAATTACTACATAACTGAGCATTTTAACAAACAGTTAACTTATTACCTCATAATTGTATAAGCATTTAGCAATCTATCTGTTTCATATTGATGTTGGAGACCAAAATCTCACCAACAGGATGTGTGTGGGGTTTTTTCTTATATAGGGGAAAGAGAAAAGGAAGATAAAGCTAGTAAAGATGAATACGAAGAACAAACTAGGGAACATGGTAACAAAGTCGGATTGGAGAAGTTTGAGCATTAGTTAACCTTGATTAGCTTAGTCCAAAGCTCATGGGCACCTTGAGGCATGAATTTAACATGTTTCTCTTTATGCTTGGCGAATTGAGTTTGGTGAAGATGTAGACGCTTTGTATGTTGCATCAAGCTGGAATGCTTAATTTTGACAATACAATACATGTCAAATAAAAACATAGGTTCTCAAGTGTGCAATGAAGAAAATAACATGTCATTTAGTGTCACATGGAAGAAGTTACGATGTGTCAAAGGTATGAAGTAGAATATGCCATATTGAGTGGCTGAAGCACTTTAGTAGACTATTTCACTACTTGTGGTCTACTGAGTTTGGAGAGTTGAATCTTGAATTTTGAAACATCGGGTGGTATAATAGAACTAGGAAATTTTTTGTCTAGTCCAATCAATTGGTTCCCTAACCCATTCGTATGACCTTGAGTTGAAAAAGGCACGTTGCTTTCTATTTACACTGTTATTCCCCGTTTTGCGCAGTTGATTTAAGGTGATGAATTGTTCATACTTCGAACCAAATTATAGAGTCAAAACCTCTATTGTAAAAAACCTTCTAGGCTCTAGACTAGGCCCCGCCTAGACGCTGGGCTAGACTTACCATCTAAATATTTGTCTAGTCTACCTAGATGAGACTTATTGCTAAGCATATAAACAGGTTTATATGCACCATATATGTACCGATTTAGGCTTGATGCCTCTTATAAGCATCAAAATGTTCGTTTCTAGCTATTTTGTCTCCATGGTTGCTTCCAAATCCATCCAAATTCATGATATTTCATCGTGGCTCAGTTTATACTAAGCAAAATACTAAAATTTTATCAAAATGCATGAGTTTATAAAAATGCATAACTTCGATTAATTCCCGCCTTGACGATTAATCTTTAGTTTATGCTTACCGCCTACCGATTTTTACAATCTTGGTCATAACATATCTACTTCTAAAGATTTCAATATTACTTCATCCCCGGTAATCTAGTTCTATAAATATTGCAGTAGAAAGATGGAAGCAATGCACAAAAAATATAGTTTTCAACCTCTGTTATTCCTATTATATTAACGATTTTGATTCTCTTGCATACCTTTTGTAATCTCTCTTATATCCCGTCAATTCAAATAATAAAGGAAAAGCTGAATCCAAATTTATGAGTTCTCTGATATGGTTATTTCTATTTTTAAATATATTCATTATTTGATACATTTGTCATCCCGATTCTAAATTCTTAAGTAACTATTTATTTCATAAAATTGGGCTTTTTTATTTTTTATTTTACCAAAGATCAAAAGCTAAAACAACAAGCTCACTTTAAATTTTAGTTTTAGAGATTTTGGGTTCAAACACCAGAGACGTCAAAATGAGTGTTGTGCTTAAATAAAGTACAACTCTTATGTTTTTTTAAAGTGAGTGCTTGAATTTTTTTTCAAGGATCGCTAGCTCAAGTGGTAAGATCTTCAAATTGTGGTTCTGGAGATCTTGGATTTAATTCTTTGAGATATCAAAATGAGTGCTCTGCTTAGCCTTAAATTAAGGGTGTGTTATCGAACAAATTGGATTAGAAGTTGAAGGTTGTAGCGTTCATGGACAAAAATTTAACTAGAGGTTGGATATGAAGTATTGTGTAATGTATAATTTTTATTTTTCTTTACAATAATTATTAATTATTAATTACTAAATTTAGTCAATAAATATTTATTATTTAATATTTATTAACCGATGATAGAAATTAAAATGCAAATTCAAATCCAAATTAAAATACAAATTTAAACACCTACTATAAATTTAAACACAAGTTCAAATTAATTATAAAGAACATATAAATATTTAATCATCAACGTCGTACCAAAGCGTTTCTGATCTGATCACGTGTTGCAATAATCTATGCTTATTTGATGAATTTGCACCACCATTGTTGATTGACGTTGTTTCGCCAATATTCAGCATATTCAATGTAACTTATACATTAATAATTTCTTCATAATCAGGATCTGTACCGCTGTATTTTCTGAATATCATAAGTTGCAACGACAAACCGTGCTTATTTGGTGAAACTATATGTCATCATGTCTCGTAAAATGTTGATTTTTTTTTTTAAATACCAATTATCCTTTCCACAGTCATGTGCAAACTTAAATAGCAAAAAATCCAATGTAAAATTTTATGTCCCACTTAAGTCATGTACGTTCGATAAATCTTACATCATGTCCAAACACTTCAATTTTTAAGTGTTAAATGTTTTTCTAATACAACCGATATATCCGACGTATATCAAATAAGTCGAACATAATTTTCGTTTACCGCTTTTTTCAAAAGCATTTTGTAACATAAACAGGCACAAGTGTCGCAAAAAATTTTAAAAAAAAAAGTAAAAAAGAAAATAAAAAAGAAGAAGAAGTCCTAAAAAAAGGCCCAACGGTTTTATTGGTTAAAAACATGGATTTGCTGACCGGATCAAACCAAACTATATACAGCTGTTTACAAATGGCGTGCCCTTTATATGATTCAATTCAATTTATAGTTCCGGATTACGGTAACTTGGCCACTGAACGAACATACAGCTTGTCACGTTTCATGATTGTTCTACTAGTCTCAATTATGTTCAAGAGAACGAATATTTGCTGTGAAGGCAATTATTTCATCTGCCTGGCTACTCGATTAACAACTTTTTTCATTATTCAATTATTAGGTCACATCACACCAACGTAAAACCTATGTTCAAAAGTTACGACTTCAATCGTACGCTTTTAAGAGGCGTCATAGTGGAACCAATTTTTTATCCTAAAACATCATTTCTCATGAAACAGTATCAATTTCAAAAGAGTGTCACATATAAATTTTACCAATATTCAGGCTCAGAACATGATTATTGCGCTTTTGATAATAAGTCAAGTAATTTGATACCAGATACTATGACAACAGAAAATGCAGAATCAGTGGAACACAGATTCACAGTGAGTAAATGGCAAGGATAGCATCATTTTCATTTTCACATTGACAAGTAAGTTTACACCATGTCATACTATAAATATATACCAAGCTGTGAATGCTATACCCTTTTGTATTATACAATTCAATTTATAGTTTCCGAGCCTGGTAACTTGGCCGAGGAATCTACAGCTTGTCAAGACACATAATCGTTCTACTACATACGTTTATCTTCTAGAGCAAGAATATTTGACGTAAAGGCAATTATTACACCTGCTTGGGTACCCAATTTAACAACCTTTTCATACTTCAATCAGGTATGGCTGCCAATCAAGTCTGTAAGAGACGACAAAAAGAATATATTAACAAAAAGGGATTACTATTTATTAATAGAAAAGGTATTAACATAAAATTTTCTGCTGCGTTTGAGTCGCCAAGTCACAGGCTATGTAATATTCTCTTTGTCGTACTTTCTAAAGATTTTTTTTTTCTTCTATAGATGTTTGCAAGGACATTATTATTCAGTTGAACTTCATTACAGCCACAATATATATTATGCTACTTTCAGGCTGTTGAACTATATTTAATGGACAATAAAGTAGCATTCTTACTTTAGGCATCTAATTGATGTAAAAATAAATGCATACCGTTACCCTTGGAACACTGAGGAATACGAAGGACAAGGAATACAAGACTACAGAGACGATAGCTGCTGTAATAATGTTGTTCAGTAGGCGTTTATTATCTCTAGTTGGCACGAATGCAATCTTCAGTGTGTTTGTAAGTTCAAAGAGTCTATGTGAAACCTGCATAGATACAAAATCATTTAGGATAGCTGTTTTCGCTTGTTTTAAAATGATTCTGTATGAACCATAAAACCCACAAACCGCAATATATATGGCAGTGACAAGCATGAAGTTCATTAGCGGGTAATCGGGGATAATCGATAACAGCCATCTTGGTTGCCCATTGGGAACTCCGGACCTGCAAATTCATTACACCGTTTTAAATAAGAAAATCTATGTCAAAAATCACGAATTTAAAATACTTAACGGAATTGGGATGTGATCCAAAAAACAGCAAATCAAGGAACTAAACAAGCACTATATACAAAGCAAACATAAATAATGCAAACATAAATTTTAGGATATAGGCCTCGTCAATGAACATAAGTGATAATGCTTTAGCTTACTGCAGTCCAAAAAATAAAATAAAATTTGGTTTCCAAATCTTTTATGGGTTTAGATGTTTATTTTATACACACCAGCACCCCTTAACTTATCAAATCGATCACCTGAACAAAGTAGTTTGTATATCTTTTATGATGGACCAACTCCGTTAGAACTCCAGAAGAAGAATTAGGACATTGATTGGCTTATTCTAACATATTTGCAAATCATTAGTGAAAACAAACTTGAGTCCTCGTATCATGTTCTCAAATGCAGTTCACATGCTAAAAAAATTAATCCATGCTCAAATGCCAGAGCTCATTAAAAACAGATGACAAGTTTAAGAAGCCACCTTAGCCAAATGTGGATCTGTGAGATATAGGTCTCCAGTGTTATTTTTCCAAGCCAACTGACAACAAAAACCACAATTTAGTCATAATTACTCAGCTAGATAACACAACAGAATACATTAACGTTAAAAAACAAAAATTAAACTAATAACATGGGGGATGACCGAAGAATTGTGGAAACAGAATACTGAAAGAAACATATCACTTACGCAAAGAGGGTAAGAGAGCAATTCCGGAACTTCTGAGTGAAATTACGCAAGCATATGTAAACACTATCAACACCAATTATAGACAAACAATAATCAGGATAGAAAAGAAAAGAGAAATAGTAAGTGATAACTTGCTAATGCCCAAAAGAGACGATGCATACGTTATTGGTATCCACGAGGTATATGGATGATATTTGTTGTATGTAACTCTGTCCAGTTTATATATATACTCATACCAAAGATACCCCACCTGAAATTTGCTCGATTATATTTAAAGAAAACAGGTTTAAATAACTAAACGTAAACATTATGCATGAATAACATCTACCACTAGAGAAACTGTCACAGCAGATGTTTTGATCGAAATTCTTTTCTTTACTTCAGCTTCTTCAATTTTCTCCATCCACTTTTCGACCTGAATTATCAAACTGTAAACTTTTGTGCACAGAACAAAGATGTAATCAAGAAATCATCAAAATAATATTTGATCCTACAGTTGGGTGATAATAGGCATATATCATCCCCACAATCCATATATATCGATCAAGTCCAGAACGAAAGTGCCATTCATGTAGCCTAGGAAATTTTGGCTTAGATGGATCTGGGTCACTGTAACCTGCAAATATAAATTAAGTACTATGTCATATACATAAGAACAAGGGGATAAAAATGGTAACAGCTTCAAATTACCACTGACCAAGAAGAAATGTGAATGGGCTCCATAGTATCTCAAAAACTTTAGGGACCTCCCATACGAGAATAACCACCGAAAAGCATATTGCAAACTTTGCTAATATAACAAATTTATGTTCATTGAATGTATGGAAAATTCCAAGTGCACCATACACCATAAGGGTGAAAAGGGTGTGCATTGGGCATATGTAATATAACATGTAATCGTTGTTAAGAACAATGCAGCAAAATGCAACAAAGAAATTGAGACGCCACATCATCTGTACAAAGGAAAAAAATGTAATTAGGGAAATAAAATTTGCAGCAGAAATATTATTAACATGAAAGTAGAAAGTTTACCTGTGCAAAGCGTGCAAGACTGAAGTCCTTGCGCACGTAATAATATGAGAAATTTCCAAAACCAGTCATCCAAACATATCCAGCAATAAATATACGGATTGCATTGTAGATCTCTTTAGCATTGAAATAGTGGTACATTAAAAACAACACCTGCAAGGGAGAGAGAGCAATCAGTTTACTTTAATCATGTCCTGTATAAGAACATAAGCATGTATTAAGAATTTAGGAATAAGAAATTTTGTTACCAACATAAGCTTTCACTGGTATATCTAGTTTCAAATTTCAATACACTTGAGCATTAATTAATTTCTTATACATGAATATAATACATAGATATTTACGTACATCTCTCTATGAAGCTACACTTTCTAGCATGTATACTTATACAACATAAGATTTTTATTTGTTTTCCAGCAGCTAGACACCGGTCTTCTGAGCTTTGAGTGATTAAGCCACAATAATTCACATTTTTTTCCCACAAACACTCTTATTAGGTGAAGAAGAAATGATGAGTTAATAATAACATAAAAGAGAAATTACGCACAAATAGAAATGTATTTATTGAGCATAATTCGCTTATTGTAACTCTCTGGATATTTTATAATGTAGCGTCAAATAATTAATCATCTACTAGTTGTGTAGAGATGCCACTAGTACAGGTCTGCTAACTAACCTGCATCCACCCCTTCCACTCCTCAGTTTGATGCCTGTTGAGATAAAGTAAGGATTTCCCAGATAATGGTGATTTATCATGGTGGGACTTGAAAGAAGTCAATGCTGCTACAATGATGAGAAGAGAGTACAGGAAAAGGAAAAGATCACGATTGTAACTCTGCAAAAAGAAAGGGAAAAAAGAAGATAAAACCCTGTAGTCACACACACACACACACACACACACACACACAAAAAAAATAAAAATTAATTAAGCTGATTATGTCAACATTTAACTTGAAACCTGAGTCTTTGCAAATACAGAAAAA
Source organism: Allium cepa (assembly GCA_030765085.1). Lineage (NCBI taxonomy): Eukaryota > Viridiplantae > Streptophyta > Magnoliopsida > Asparagales > Amaryllidaceae > Allium > Allium cepa. The sequence goes on along the minus strand of CM060932.1, from coordinate 219,801,817 downwards.
TTTAGCACTAATTGATAAGTGAAAAGGGTAAAATTTCAGTATGGAAAAGTACATGTATGTTCAATCAAAAGGGTAAAGAAACACCTTTTCTGATTGCCTAAGTAAATTTGTCCTATCACATATGTAGAAGTAGACCAAATAAGCTCCAAATTCTGATCTATAAAACATTACTGCAAATAAGGTTACAATAAGTTGAATTTCAAATGAAAGACTTTCTGGAGAAAAAAGCTGCTTACATTGCTCTCAAGGTTAATCGATTCTCTAGCAAGAATGTGTCATCCATTAAGAAGAATCTGAGATCAATATTGACATCCACAGTAAGTAAAAACTACCTTTTCAATCATCTAAGTGACATCAACTAATTATGCATTAAGCAACATACTTGACAATATTTGCAGTTGTGGACAAACTCTGAGCTTTTGGAGCTGATGCTGGAAGAACACCCTCTAATAGTAAAGCTCGATCATCTTCCTCCTTTGGGGCATTTTCCAAGTCAACCAAATTGATATCTGAACTTCGACCACTGCTAAAAGGTATTTTGTACTCAATGTTAACACGTACACACATTAGTGACAATCTTTATATGAATGCTCTACAGCTTTTATGCACTCCCAACAAACATGTAAAAACTCTCAACTGCAGAAGTTGCCATAATATATGCATAGTAAACACATGAAACGAGCCATAAATTATATCCACTACTATTACGCGAACTAGATGTCAAGTAAGCATTAATTCTTTGTAAAACACTAAAATAAAACCAAACTGGACAAAATATATACCAAGGTTATCAAAATTACAGTGGACATATAGCCCAGGGTCACTTGTATATACAACCATCAATTTTAAGAGTTAGAAAGTCATTTGAAACCGGAAACAAATATAACAACATATATTATAACTAAAATCGGAGTTAACGAGGGAAAGTGTGGTTATTTTCTTGCCAGACATCAAATATGGGAATTAAGATGTTAATTGCATCTCTTAACATCAGAACCTAATATGTGTTGATTATCTGTTTTCGATTATTTATGCAGTTCATTATTAAATACAATCAACTGGTTCAACAACAGAAACTCATAATTTGCACCTACCATGTTTAAGATATACAAAGCAAACCAAGTTATCTCTCTAATAACTATCCAATGCATTTCTTTATATGGATGTTCAAATGAATTGCATAGTATCATTTGTACACTGAAATCACGAAGTTTCATCACAAAATAAACAGTTAATAACACAATGGTACTACATTCCAGCATGATATTATCAGTCCTACATTTAAACTAGCGAAGAACCCCAATAAATTAACATCTTACCCTTTAAAAGTAGCTGCTTTTCTCCTATATTCCAGCACCTCCGCATATAACCATGCTGCAAACAATGGAACAAATCCAAGTAGAAAAGACACCTGAAATAATTTTGCATGTATTACGTCCCCAGTAAAAAAGAAGCAAAAGTCACAGAATCCCCTGAATTCAACTTCCAGCATAACCCCTTGATTTCAGCCACCCGTTTCCATTCAAATACTAGTTGTTTCTTTCTTTTGCCACACCATAGTATTAACGTATTCATAAAAGAAAAACGTTGATGAAAGCGAGATTTGTTTCCACAGTTAAAACAGTGTCCAATCATATGTAATGGAATAGATAAAAAGAAATGTGTTCATGTCCGATTGCTCACATACTATTATAATTAGAGTGATGTTATTTGAACCTCAACGTCCACTATATTTTACTAATTCAGGTATTTTACTGTATTTTTTCCTATTATTTCAGCAATAAAATGTTTCGCTCTCACTACTAATTCATATTTTTTTCACTAAAACCATACCACTAGCAAAGAATTGCAAGTTATGCTTAAAAAGTACAGAATCCGATTACTGGATAAACTCGGCAAAATGCAGTAAAATATATATGGATAAAGCATAATGAAAATGTGGTGCTACTGGAATTTTAAATTTAAAAAATAAAATAAATTGAATTGTTAAACAGAACTTGTAGAAGTGTTTTGAGGCTTCCTATATGAATAGTCTCACATATTGGGATATTTTTCTATGAATCTTATTTAAATTAAGGGCTGTCAATGGGTACCCGAAAAATCCGATATCCGTCCGAATCCTTATCCGAAAATATGAAAAATATCCGTTATCCGAAAAGCGGATACGAATATCCGATATCCGAAAAGCTTTTCGGATACGGATATGGTTATAATGGTATCCGTATCCGAAAAATATCCGTCCGATTAACTGATGCATATTTATATAATTTAAAATAGGAAAATAGGGCTATGAGTGTTTAACTTTTGAATATTTTTTGATACACATACATATATTAGTATAAAACTATGTTTTATCACCATATTTTTTATTTCTTTGTTTTTTTATAAACAATAGTGCAAAAAATGTTTTATGTTGATCTAAACTTTTTCGTTTATACCTTTAAATTTATCAATTATTGGCGGAGCGGATAAATATCCGATATCCGTCCGTATCCGAAAATTAAGCGGATACGGATATCCGATATCCGAAAATTAAACGGATACGGATATCCGATATCCAAAAATGATTTCGGATACGGATACGGATATGACACTATCCGTATCCGAAAGCATCCGTCGACAGCCCTATTTAAATATAAGAATATCCCGTCATACTGGTCCCTTTGAGCACCCAAGAAGGCGAGCCATTCATCATAACACACGCGTGCATTGTCCGTCCGACCGACCCGGGTTGGTGGTGTGGTTTGACACTTTATTTTTAAGTAAAACAATCTATGATAAAAACCGAGATATTTAAAAAAAAAACGTTTTTATAAAATGAAACGGCAAATTTTTGTTGAACTGGTAAAATGGGAGACTGAGCCACCCAACTCTTCCTCTGATTTTTTTTTTTCCGCGTGATCCAACTCCTCCACGCAGTAATATACGGATTAGTCCGTTATTTATCTGCCTATAAAATTTATATATATGCAGCTCAGAAAGGCAGACCAACATTCCAAACATATTAACTTCGTATCTTCCTCAAAATTCCTCTAAGCAATAACAAGGGTTCTAGACGAACGGTTTTCCGTCATTCAACCGAAAAGCAGTATGATTCTAGGCTGTTTTATCTTGAGAGTGCCATGATTGCATGTCTGCTTTGCACAAGTTTTCCAACTGTGTCGCATAATGTATGAAAAAGAGCAACCTAATTCATGACTCAATCCAGAAAATCACAATCACTGATCTTCGACTTCAACAGAAGCAAATAACATTGTTCTATACTCTGATTAAGTAAGTATAAAAAGAGTTTAATGCTTAATAGTTATAATTACAAGTCATTACACAGAATCACAACAGGCTACAGTGTTCTTTTCACCATGTAAAATCTTAGCAATAGCATCCAAAGCGTAAATGAAATAATTAGTAACTATTTTATTCACTGGTTTAAACCGTATTCATCCAATCGTTTAGCATTCACTTCATATTATCAGATGCACAAACAAAGTTCAGCATAAAAACCTAAACTCTTATGTAATTACTAACTATACAATCATAGTCATTATCAATCTCAGTTCACTTTTCCTCGCAATCTTAGCAATCACACTAACCAAATTTTATAAATGCAATAAATCCAACATTGTAAATTACAATAGTTAAGATATTAGTTTTACCAAATACCTGTCCAGGTGTAATGGATCCTGAAATCTCCATGACCACAGACTCAACTGAACGAATCAGATCCAACTAAAATGCATTAATAAGAAGGGTGACGCCACTCGAGTGAGCGAGATCCAAATGGAGACCAAACAAATCTAACGAAGCGCGTACGCGTTGAATTTAAAGGAGTGGGGGAGTGGCGGTGGATATACAAGTCGCACAATTTGCGCTTAATATAGCTGTGGGGCCCAGAGGTCAGCGAGCGGGTGATATTCTGTGAGAAACGATTGCAGATTAGTTTGTTTAACAAAATGCCTCTGTCGGTTCACTTTATTTTGCTGTGTTAAAAAGGCTAAATCTGTGTTTTCTCCTATCATCTTTCTCTTCCTTTTCAAAACGAAAAAATAGTTGTTGCAATTAGATCCTTGGAGTAAAACATGAACCCGATTTGGCGGTATTAGACGGTTCGAGTTTTAACCACTCCGGACAATGCATTTAAAACTTAGACCTATCTTCGTATGTTGGATCGGATCAGATTGGATAGCTACTACGTTTTGGATCTTTCAAATCAGATGGGTATGAGTCGGATTTAATTGGATTTTTAAAGTATTTTTTATTATCTAGACCCGACCCGATCCGAGATTCATCAAATTCGGATTTGGTCGAGTCTTCTCGAATCAATTATGGTTTACGGATCTCAATTTTAATTTATAATCCAACCAAAAAAATAAATTTTCAAATTAATAGTGAATAGGACGATCATGTATTACGCACATGAGCACATGATATGTTAATGTTAATTGAAACAATTAAATTATTAACGTAATATTTGCACTGGTGGTTTGGAAGCAAATAAAAAATGATGTTATATAATCACAACATATGGTCAGTTTGTCACACTGCAAATGTAACGAAGCTTTTTCGATCCCCGAATGTCGACACTAATATATACACGGTATTCAAGTGTCAAACACTCAAGTGCTGAAAAGACAGAACGTCACTGTAAATAAAAAAAAGGAACAAGAAATATGAGAACAAAGATATCAAAATCTCACAGTGGAATGATAACATAATATCAAAAGATAATACGCAGAGCTTCTCTAATATACATAGCATTTCAGAGTTACTAATCAGAGAACAATCATCAGTCTGGACATATATAACAGCATGTCCTTACAATTGTTGATATATATGCATAAGTAATGCAGCAGAAATAAGAATGCTACCGTAGGTAAACATCCAGTTCCTCTCATAGATCTCAATGAACATCAACGAAAACCTACCTTTCTCGAACTGCTCGAAAGAGCACACGAGGAATTTAGGAAAAACAAAAGCCACGTGTTAGATATAAGTCTGGTGTGAGAAAGTCAAGAAATATGTGTACGACATAAACCATCTTTTGATACCATCGTAACGGTTATACGTATTACAATATAATAGATAATGTCTAGGGTGAAGAATGTAAATCAAAAAATAGCCGTTGGTGCTTACATTAATCACACCATAACAATATTTAGTGGGTTACAAACAAAATCGCAATGGCACGTCCATATATGGATTTTCCATATAGACCTCCCCATTAAACTATCCACCGATCTCCTATGACAAGGATCAGTAATCACATTCTAAGCGTCGCATATCTCTAAATAAAATTCCCATAAGGAAAACATAATCGGCCCGACATCCAAACACTTTCGCGAACAACATGAACCAAGTATTAACAACCCCCATGCGCGCAACATATCGACAAGCATATTTTAGATGTGAAGTTGATACATTCCCTAGGGTTAAGTAAACACGGGATCATGCAGCCTACTCTATCTTTAATCATATATTGATGATGAAGTCATGTTCAGCATCTCTACACACGAGCTACATCACTCGAATAGATCACGAATCCTCAAATGGATTCCAGCATTTCGAACAGATCCACTTCCAACCGACAGAACACGTAGCTCGGTCTTGTAGTGGTTTTTAATAAGTAAAATACTTACCGATCATGGTCTTTTTCAAGATTGAGTCGACGAATTTGGTCATTTTCAACAATAATGAGAACAATCGCATATAGAAAGCAAGTCTCATATACTTATCAGGTTTCCAACCTTTTAAACTTCCTCTATCCGTCAGTCAAAAGGGAAGCCCGGTAGGTTAAATGTTACATCCATGTTTGAAGTCAAAATAAATATATATTAAAATGGATATTTTATTGAATTTGATCGAATAAATTAAATTTTTTGATTTATTGATAGTAAAAAAAGAAATATTGATTTAAAATTCAAATTTGAAATTCGAATTGTGTTATAAAAATTCAAAAGTCGTTTGAAAAATTATTTTGGCAAAATAAATAGTGCTTGTGAAGCTTTGAAATTGTTTTGACAATATAATTATTTTAAATATTGTTTAAAGCTGAAAGGCAATGTTTTGACAACCGGAAAAATTATTTTGAAAAGAATAAAATTGTGAGAACGTTTTATAACACCTTGGATAAAATTTTAAATTGATAAATCACTTTAATTTAAATTAAATTTAAATGTTAACCTTACAAAATTAAAATAAAATTTGATTTTATTTATTTAACCGGCCTTTAAATTCAAGCCTATAGCCATTTACTTAAACCATATCTTTATCCCATTACTATTTTCATCCTTATCTCCTTTTTAATCACCTTACTTTATCTACTTCAGGCTGTAAACTTAATCCCCAAAAATAAAAAGGAAAATGGAAAAAAAGAAAAATAAAACGATAAAAAAGAAAGAAATGTCGTGCACTACTACGAGAGCGGTTCCATTGCGGTCAATATTAATACCTCAATTATTGATTTTGATGACAATAACCATAAATAATCATATAAAATATAGATACTAATATTTTACCAAGTTATATAATATATACTGCAGAACACGTGTTGCAAGACTATATAGTATAAAGACTTAAAATAAAGATGATATGAAGACTCATGAGTTCAAAGACCAAAATATGAAGATTTCAAGATTATAATTTAGTGTATAGAGTCATAACATTTATTGTCAAATTCCGTGATAGCAATCTATGATCTCCATCTCCAATTTTCTAATCTTTTGTATTTTTAACCAAAATATATTTCAAAATGTTTTATAAAAGTATTTCAAAGTTTAAAATGTTTATAAAATATGTTCAAAAGGTTTTACATAGTGTCAAATTATTTTACAAAATATATAATTTTCAAATTATTTTTAAGAAAAAATTTTAATTTTCAACTAAGGTATGCCGACATACCTTGACACTATATGTCGACATACATGCCATCAATTGGTTTTTAAATTTTGAAAGGAAGTGTCTATTCGTTGCAACACTGAACGAATGGACACATGTGTTCATTTACTATGTAAAGGAGAGTGCAAACGAATTTTTTGATAACTAATTACTTACTTTCTTTCCTCCTCTTACTCTCTTGAAAATTCTCTTGAAAAACATACTCTATTCTTTTCAAAATTATATAGGATCAATTCATACTTCATTATATTGATATAATACTAATTTCTTACTGTTTTGGAACATCTCTTTCATTTCAAAGATCAAAGTAATATCCAAAAGGCTATAGGATCTATTGTATTCAAAGTATAGGAATTTGTCTTTGGAAATACTATCAACTCCATTTGTATTTGCTTGGATGTGCTTGAAGTCTGTTCAAATCAAGTGGATGTGCTTATTAGCCCATTCAAACCTAGTGGGTATGCTTGTAGCCTGGTCAAATCAAGTGACCTAAGCTAGGAAATTCAGAAGGGTGTGTCTCATAGCCTCAAAATTGAGGTTGTATTTGGGTTTGCCTTCTGCCTAGTTAATGATTGACGTTTGAAAAGAAATCCATACAAGCAATTATACAGGAGTGGGTGTAGAAGAAATCTAAACCAGTATAAAACCCCTAGTGTCATCTCTTCAACTCTTTACTTTATTACTTTTATTTTTATCTATGATTGCATCTATGACCGATTATTAGTATAATTCTGTGTTGATAATCTGTGATTTAATATTAATCTTGAAGGAAAATTAAAAGATTTACATAAGTTAGTAAACATTATTCACCTCCACTCTAGTGTTAAATTAGCTTTAAGATCCATAATTCTACAATCCACATTTGGTACTAGAGCGCTAGGTTTTCAAAAAACTCGTAGTTTGATTTTTGAGAAGTTTAAATGGCTAGCAGCACTGTTAGTACACTTGTTAACACTTTTGTCTACTACTAGACTTCCACTTTTTAATGGAAGTAATTACACTTATTGGTCATATAGGATGAAGATTTATTTATAGTCTAATATTTAGATATTTAAAATATCACATAGAATGAGTACGCAGAACTCCATATTAACTTTTCATAATAGATCACTGACCAAAAGGCACTTGCACGGAATGATTCCAAAGCCATGAATATATAGTTTTGCTCATTAAAAAAATGAATTTAATAGAGTCTCAATTTGGAAGTTTGGATATGAAATTCGAAAAAACACTGTAAGTCACATATGAGAGCACTAGTAAAGTTAAACAAACTAAAATTTTCATGTTAACTAATCAGTTTCAGTTGTTTAAAATGAATCCAAATGAGTCTATTTCTAACTTGTATTGTAAATTTCAAGATATAGTGCATTCTTTAGTATCATAGGTAAAAATTTCTCTAAAGAGAATCAAGTTAGAAAAATCCTTAATTCACTCTCTTCAGAATGAGATCAAAAGACATTAGCAAAACAAGAGGATAATGGCATTAGTACTCTAAAAATTAAAGAGTTAATAGGTAATTTAATATCCTACGAAGCACAATTGTAGGGTATAAGAGAAATCTAGGCAACAAAAAAGAAATCCATTGCATTCAGCATAGTAACTGATTATCAGGATTCAGATGACAATGATGAGGAGATTGCTTTCATAACCAGAAATTACAGAAAGTTCCCGAAATATATAAAGATGGACAGCTTACAAAGACAAGACTCCTAGAACTGGAGATGCAATTAGACGTTTCAAATGCGATGAACCTGATCGTTTGTAAAGAGACTGTCTACATTAGAATAAATCAAAGATCTCTCCAGTTATCGATTCATCAAAAAAAAGAGGGCTTACACGATAATAATATATGATTCAACTACTACTTCAAGCGACAATAAACTAGATACCGAGGATGCAAACATGTGTTTTATGGTAGTAGTAGACTAACCAGAACAGATCAAAGCAAAGGAGCAAAAAGTGGTACTTTTTATATTTAATTTTTGTTTTTAGGAATAAAATATAGATTAATAATAATATTGGATGCATACAAGTTTGTATATATAGGAATATTTTATATTAGTTTTAATTTTGGATTTTACGGCCCATATGTCGACATATCTGCTAGATTTTTGAAATTTCATTTCAAATTAAAATTTTGAATTTTCCTCTCTTTTGCTTTACCTCTAATAAATGAAAAGACATCTTTTCAAAACTAAAATGTCAGTTCTCTACCTATTTATTCATCCTATCTATATCCATTCATTCACTCACTTTATTTCAAAATTCTAATTGTCTTTTTATTCTCTTATCTCTTCAAAAACTCAAAAAATGGTCACCTCAAGCCAACCACAAAAAATGACGAGGCTATGAAAGAAAATCAAAATCTTTCTTTTTAATGATAAAAATGTCGTAGATAGTTATGTTGAGTATGATACTTTCGAAAAAGTTTTTCTCGAAAGATTGTAATTGATGGTTTCTCTTCTTATAGTCTTCAAGATCTTTGTTTACAAAATGAAATTCTTGGTTTAGTCGACACTTCTCAAAATGATTTTATTTTTTATCCCGATTTAATAAAAATGTTTTATGCCAATTTAAATGGAAATTTTTTTAAGGAGAAGAGGGAGAACTTTGGAGTAGTGTAAAATGCATACTACCTTTTTAGATTGTGAAATTTTGGATACTTGGTTATAAATTTAGTGAAGTTGACCTCTCACCTTTATCATTGATGAACAAAATAGTGAATTTTTTCATAATATTTTCGAAAGTGACAAAGAATTTGATTTTAAACATCAAAATATGAGAGCAAAATTGAGACTTATATGTCTCATTTTACAGTAAAGCGTTACTCCGAGGATGGTAAATTATAATAATCCGACAAAAAAAGTTTTTAAAGCTCTTTTTGCCATCTATGAAACTAGAAATCAATTGGGTACAAGTTATTTTAGATAATTCTATTCAAAAGAATATTTTTATACATGAGAACACACTTTACCATGTTGTGTATTTTACTAGAGTGTTCAAATATTTTGGTATCGATTTAAGAGGTGAACCCACTTTGCCTTGAAAAGTTTTTGACAACGCCAACATCTCTCTCATGCATATTCCTTCTTCTTTCGAACCCTATGAAACTATTGCTAAAAAATAAGAAAGATTGGCATGGGAAGTGTTTGCGCCAAAATTGGTCACAAACCCCAAATACCGTGAAAGCACCAGTGTATGAACACAAACCAATGGTATTCAAGCACAAATATCAGATCTCAACAAATATCAAACAACAATTCAGGAATAATGAACAAAGACACAAGATTTATAGTGGTTCGGCTATATCCGGCCTACGTCCACTCCAAAGTTTTATCCTTTTATTGATGATCCTTACTGGTTTAAAATGATTACAACAGTAATAATGAATAATTTCGAGTACAATGGTTGTATTGAAGTATAGAAACGAATCCGGCAGAGTCTGGGCATCCAATAGCCAAAAAGATCATTTTTCTGTAGGCTCTGGGGCTCTATTTATAGGCGTAGGAGGCTGAGATCGCGCTCAAACTTCGGTAGACATCTTCTGGCACGTGAGTGGGCCCACGCGACCGACCCCATCAAGTTTCGACTCGACCTGTGATCGATATGAAGTGATTTCGTATCCATCAAAAAATGATCCAATCGAGCTGAAACTTGGTAGGAACATTCCTTACCTTGTATGCAAGCTCCTGTGAAAATTTCATTGCATTTGGATCATCGGTGTAGGAGATATGATCGATTCGAATTTGGGTTGTCCATTGGCTGTCGCCTTCGAATCCATTGCTTCGAATCCATCTTGTTCGACTCCATCCAAAGCGTGCGCATCGATGACGTGGCGCGAGCTTCCAGGGTTGATTCACCTTTCTTGCCGTGTTGAATGCTTCTTTTCCTGAAGACGCGGTCGTATCCATGTTCCACGCTTCGTCCATATCCATAACTTCACAATGGTCATGCTCGCATCCATCAACCCGTGCCTCTCTTCACCTTGATTCCAGGAGCTCATCCCGTATCGATTCCATGTGCCGATCGATACGAAATGAACATGGGGGGCATCAATACGAAGTGGTCGTGAAGGATGGATACGAACGAGACCTCACCTAATGGATACGAACGAGGCTCTTACCTGATGGATACGAAGGAGACCTATGTTGCCATCGAGTCGAAGTCCACCTAACCTTCTCTTCTGATCGATACGGAATAACCGAGCCTTGTCCATGCCGATCGATACGAACGGTATCGATATGAAGTCCTCACTTCCCGATCGATACGAAGTGTATCGATTCAAACCATCCTTGCGCGATGCCTTTGATCGATGCGAGCCTAATGGAGTCGAACTAAACAAAACCTGATGGGTACGAATCTGATGGATTCGAAATGAGCATCACCTCGACCCCTTGATGGATTCAAAAAGTATGCCCTTCCTACCTTGTATCGATCATATCTCCTCCATTCGAACTTCGATTGACCTAAAACTTGAAACGTAGCCTCTCCTAACCCTTATCATCATCTCCAATCGATTCCATCCCGATCGGAGCTCAACCAAATTTTGACGTCATCGACTGTGGCCTTGTTTCCAATCGATCTCTAATCCCGATATCCATCATTCCTTGCCAATTTGTTGATATTCCAGTTTTGGCCAAAAAGTGGGATAACACTTTGCCCCCCAAAACATGCCTTGTGATAAGAAGGCATGTTTTGAATAGTTCCGATTCCAATATCCAAAGTCTATAGCCATATCGCCAGAGTATGTCATCCTTGACTGCTCCGAGTCGATGCCCAATTCCAAATCCAATAACCAAAGCCTTAGCCAATTCCATATCCATCCGAACTCGGCAATCGAGTCTTAATCCATCCTTGTCCAACAGCCAATAACCGAATCCAGGACCTCTCCGGGTCGATATCCGAATCCATAACCTCTCCGGGCTCTTGCCGAGCGCAGTCCACACTTGACGACCGTGGTCCAGTGTCCCTGGACGTTGAGCTAACCTCTCTGGGTTCTTGCCAAGCGCAATCCACACCTGATGACCGTGGTCCAGTGTCCCTGGACGTTGTACAAAGCCATGGCTTAAGTCCTAAGCCGAATCCCGGTCTCTCCGGACCCTTGTTGAGCATAGTCCATACTCAACGACCTGAAACAATAATCAATAATATAGGGCCTAAGTCCTAGGCCGAATCTCGGTCTCTCCGAACCCTTGTTGAGCATAGTCCATACTCAACGACCTGAATGAGTCAATTTACCACGCTCGGGCAAAGTGACTCACCCCTTGCCAGGCATCATCCATACACGGCGACCGTTTATCAAAAACCAGATAAAAAATCCAATCAAAATCCAATCCAAAATCCAAATCCAAAATCCAAATCAAAAACCAGAAAACCAGAAATCCAAACCAGCATCCAAAACCGAAAACCAGTCATCTAAAAGAAAGTCCAAACCAGAAAGCACATAAAAACCAGGAGTTCAAACCAAACTCCAAAACCAAACCAGAAAATCAAGTATCTAATCCAAAACAGAAAAACAGTTTTCACAAGCCATAGCTCCGTAGTTTATCATTATTCACAGCATGCCTAGGGGCTATCTCCATCCCCGTACATGTGTAAACAATTTGGTTGCTCGCCAATGGTTTGTTACTTATTTCATATTATCCAGGTCAATGGATAATCAATCGACCGTCATCCCTGGGCCTCACATCATCACGGTGTGAGGTAGTCAGTGGTTGCTCCTGCTCCACCGCTGCATTCCGAGTTCCGACATATTGTCGTAACTGTCCACTCCTTACATGCTCCTCGATTATATCCTTTAAGTGCCTGCAGCTGTTGGTGTCATGTCCATCCAAATCATGGAAGAGGCAGTGCCTTCCTGATATCCTCTCCCGTTCTGATGGTTCTCTCCTAGCCGGCCTTCGGTAGGGAAGGCGATTTCGAGTATCTAGGTATATCCGCTCCAGCGTCTCGTTCAATCCTGTGTATGTGGAAAACTTTGTATCCTTCCATCGCTTCCTAGCCTTTCCAGAATCATCGTCCAACTTCCTTTTCCCTTTGTCTTTATCCAAACTTTTGTTGGATGGTCCTCTACCCTCAGTTGCATTAACCTTTTTCACCTTTAAATCCATACTCGCATCTTCTTGCCGAAGGAACCTCTCTGCCTCATGAAAGAATTCCTCGAGATCATGTGGGGGATCTCGTATCAGAGATACCTTGAAATCCGAATCCTTCCTGACTCCTGATACTGCCGCCATTAAAACCTTTGATGGATCAGGCCGATCCACCGAAGCTACTGCCGCACTGAATCGAGTTAGAAAAGCTCTAAGCGATTCATCCGTCCTCTGTTTTACCGATGTCAGTGTCATCACATTCTTCGGTCTCTTGACATGAACCCGAAACTATCCCAAAAACCTTTCACCAATCCCCCCCAAGTGCTGATAGATCCTTCTCCCAGCTGCCTAAACCACATTGCAGCTAAGTCCGTCAAGTACAAAGGAAAGCATCGTGCCATTACTTCCTGCGATACCCCCAGCACCTCCATATGTCTGGTGTACCTCATCAAGTGATCAGTTGGGTCTATCTTGCCATCGTACACATCCACGCTAGGTAGCTTGAACTTAGGTGGATTCTGAGCCATCCTTATTTCCCGAGCAAACGGGCTCCTATTCACTCCTTCCAAGTCTCTGTTGGTCAAACCACCTCGCAAAGTTTTCCTGATTATCTCTACTAATCCAGTATTGTCCGTTAGGGGTTGCCCCCCATGCCCCCGAGGGAACTCTGGCACATATTCCTCATGTGGCTTAGTCACGTTGGCCCTAGCCTGTTGAACTCCTTCTAAAGGTCCTCCCGTGTTGGATCCTGTAGGCCTGCCCCCAAGCCCTTGTTGATTGCCTTCTGGCTCCGTATCCCTTCCTTCATTAGGTTCCACAACCCTAGTCCCTTGTCCTGCATCCACAGCCGCTGTAGTTGTTCCTAAGTTCTGCGTCCCTACAGCTCTCATCTGCTCAAAGAAAGTCTGCATCATTTCCTGTTGACTTTTCAACAACCTCTCCTGCAATGAATTTTCCATAGCTTCCATCTCATCCCGGGTTATGTAGATCGAAGCCTGTCCTTCCCCAGCTCCGAAGGATGCTTGTTGACTTCCTTCCTGTTGGCTTCTCTCAGCCCTTTGCCTTCTACTATTTTGCCTAGTCATTGTCCTCAAATCCAAAGTCCTCAAACTTCTTCAAATCTGAACTTCGAATCCGATATAGTGGGTGTTAGTTCCTATCGGTGAAAGCACCAAAGTGTTTGCGCCAAAATTGGTCACAAACCCCAAATACCGTGAAAGCACCAGTGTATGAACACAAACCAATGATATTCAAGCACAAATATCAGATCTCAACAAATATCAAACAGCAATTCAGGAATAATGAACGAAGACACAAGATTTATAGTGGTTCGGCTATCTCCGGCCTACGTCCACTCCAAAATTTTATCCTTTTATTGATGATCCTTGCTGGTTACAAATGATTACAGCAGTAATAATAAAGAATTTCGAGTACAATGGTTGTATTGAAGTATAAAAACGAATCCGACAGAGTCTGGGCATCCAATAGCCAAAAAGATCATTTTTCTGTAGGCTCTGGGGCTCTATTTATAGGCGTAGGAGGCTGAGATCGCGCTCAAACTTCGGGAGACTTCTTCTGGCACGCGACCGACCCCACCAAGTTTTGACTCGATCTGTGATCGATACGAAGTGATTTCGTATCCATCAAAAAATGATCTAATCGAGCTGAAACTTGGTAGGAACATTCCTTACCTTGTATGCAAGCTGTTGTGAAAATTTCATTGCATTTGGATCATCGGTGTAGGAGATATGATCGATTCGAATTTGGGTTGTCCATTGGCTGTCGCCTTCGAATCCATTGCTTCGAATCCATCTTGTTCGACTCCATCCAAAGCGTGTGCGCATCGATGACGTGGCGCGAGCTTCCTGGGTTGATCCACCTTTCTTGCCGTGTTGAATGCTTCTTTCCCTGAAGACGCGGTCGTATCCATGTTCCACGCTTCATCCATATCCATAACTTCACAACGGTCATGCTCGCATCCATCAACCCGTGCCTCACTTCACCTTGATTCCAGGAGCTCATCCTGTATCGATTCCATGTGCCGGTCGATACGAAATGAACATGGGGGGCATCAATACGAAGTGGTCGTGAAGGATGGATACGAACGAGACCTCACCTAATGGATACGAACGAGGCTCTTACCTGATGGATACGAAGGAGACCTATGTTGCCATCGATTCGAAGTCCACCTAACCTTCTCTTCCGATCAATACGAAATAACCGAGCCTTGTCCATGCCGATCGATACGAACGGTATCGATACGAAGTCCTCACTTCCTGATCGATACGAAGTGTATCGATTGGAACCATCCTTGCGCCATGCCTTCGATCGATGCGAGCCTGATGGAGTCGAACTAAACAAAACCGGATGGGTACGAATCTGATGGATTCGAAATGAGCATCACCTTGACCCCTTGATGGATTCGAACAATATGCCCTTCCTACCTTGTATCGATCATATCTCCTCCATTCGAACTCCGATTGACCTGAAACTTGAAACGTAGCCTCTCCTAACCCTTATCATCATCTCCAATCGATTCCATCCCGATCGAAGCTCAACCAAATTTTGACGTTATCGATTGTGGCCTTGTTTCCAATCGATCTCTAATCCCGATATCCATCATTCCTTGCCAATTTGTTGATATTCTAGTTTTGGCCAAAAAGTGGGATAACAGGAAGAAGAGCAAGAAATTCAACAAGAAAAATAAGAAGATGACGAAATGGAAATTGAAGAAAATGGTAATCAAGAAGAGAAAGAGGAGGAAATGGATACTTCCCTCGAAAGCTTTGAAAAACCTTATAACCCTTTCAACAAAGAGATTCTATAGAACCAAGAGAAGCTTCTTAAATTCAAAATGAAGCCTAAACGATTTTTTAGTAAAAAAATTCACTTCTCTTTCCAACAAAGTGGGCAATTACTTTGGGAAAATCATTAGGAAGCTTGGTGGAAACTATTCATCTTCATCATCCTTTAGATTTACTTAATTTACCTTTGTTCTCTTGTTATGCGTTAATCTAGTTGTATTTCATGTTGTTTTCATGTTTTTCTTTGAAATCCAAGTATTTTTCTATCCTTGTTAATGAAATCTATTTCCTGTTGTTTATATAATTCTATTAGTCTCTGGAAATTATGAAATTATAATGGTATTAAATAAAAAAACTTAAATATTGCATTTTGAGGTATATATGTCGACATATATGTATAATATATGTCAACATATCCTAGCCATTTGGCCTTGAATTTTAAAAATATCATAACAACCATCTATTAAAACTTTCCAAATGACTTTTCACTCTTATATGAGCCTATTTCTTCCAGAAAAGTTCATTCATAAATTCATTCTCTATTCTCTTTTCAATTTCAAACATTTTTTTAATAGAAATGTCTTCTCTACACCAAAAACTGTGTGAAAACCTTTGAAAAACTCTCCAACATTCAAAGATATTCTCTCTTTTATTCTCAGAAACCAAACGCATTGGAATTAAGCCAAATGCAAATGAATAAAAAGCACTTTGATGCTCTTCGATGGTTAATCTCTTCCCTGATCAAATGATCAAACCAACAACCCAAAATGCTCAAAAGGCAACGAAGATTGGGATGCCATCAAAGCAAATCCGATCTTTGGACCTGAAGGTTGTGAGAAATGCAGAATACGGATCTTAAGGATAGGATTAACACTAAAGAGGGGGTGAATAGTGTTTAAAGGAATTACTACATCTTTTTGAGTCTTTGTTAATTTGAACACAAATGTATGCAATATTCAGACACAGATATGATCACAGAATCAAACACAGATGCTGAAATAAAGTAAAAGCAATGAAGAAAAGAACACATCGGATTTTATACTGGTTCGGAGTTACCCGACATCTAGTCCCGCACACAAGTACAGATTTCCTTTCAAAAGCAATTGTACAATTACACCCTCGATTTCAAGGCCACGAGGTACACCACTCCAGATACACAATCCTCTGGGTAGAGATACTTGATTTCAGGGGCAATAAGTTCACCCAATTGATTTCTAGGCTACAATCACATCTTTTCTAACTTGGTTGATTTCAAAGGCCTCAATCACACCTTTTCTCGCTTGATTGATTTCCAAGGCTACAATCACACCTTTTCTCGCTAAGTTGATTATAAAGAAGTCTATAACTCTGAATAGCACTGAGATCTTGTTGAGATAGTGATAGAGAATCAAATTAGAAATGATCTAGTTAGATTCAATGTTGATTTCGGCTGAGTAATGGTAAGAATATGTATAAAGAAATATAGAAGAAGAAGAGGAGTGAAAAATATAAATAGAAATTTGTTAAAAACAACCCCTATTTATAGAAGAACAACAGCCATGTCCATTCGTGAAGGGATATGACGAATAGACACTTCTTTTGAAATTCAAAATTTTGAAATCAACTGCCATATGTCAACTGGGTATCTTGGGTATGTCGGCATCCCAAAGAAAATTTTGGTGATTTGTTTCTCTTTGAAAATAACTTTTATCTTGTATTAAAACTATTTTAAACTTTATAAATATACTTAACTATAGTTAAAATACATAAATAAGTATAGAGAATAATATTTTGGTATATATAAAATTTTACTATAATTTTATATTTAAATCTAAGTATAAATATTTAAAAGTTAAATATATTATTATTAAAAGATAGTTTAAAAACAAGGATAATTTGATTTTGAAAATAAAGATTATTTTGAGGCTAAAATATTTAAAATCAGGATAGATGTTTTTGATTCTTTTAAAAGGAAGGTTTTGAAATCATTTTTAAAACATGATATAATTTTGTAAAAACATTTGAATAAAAGGCTAGCGGATACAAAACAATGTTCCACTAGATTTTTCGTAGGTTCCATCCTACTTAGGGTTCCATCCCTTTAACAGGCTCGAAATGGATTCCATTTCACGAATAAATTGGATTTTAAGATGCTAGTGCTTTTCTAGGAGTTTTAACAAAATTCCTAATTAAATTACTTATTATTGAAATCTTGAACTCTTGATAATCTTGATATTCATGATACTCATGAGTCTTCATTCTTGATTGAATCTCTATACTGTACAGTCTTCATTCTTGGTACCTGCATGGTTAAATCCTGCATATACATATATTTCTAAACTATAATGTTAGTATTTATATTTTATAATCCTATTCTAAGGTTGTTTCATCAAAACCATCATCTCAAGGACTAACAATCTCCACCTTTTTGATGATGACAACCTTTGTTTATAAAATATTACTTTTATCCTAATAACTCCCCTTAAAACTAAGAACTCCCCCTTAATCTATGCCTAACTATCCTATTTTATATTAATCCTCCTTTGTCATCAACAAAAGACTAACTCAAAACTATATAACGCCTCCTTAATCTAGTACTCTATGACATGTGATTATAATGATAGTGTTATCATAAATAATCAACACTTAACTCTAAAACTTAAAACTTAGTCCTAAACTACTAACTATCCTAACTAAGTATCCATATAATAATACTTTTAACAGAACACATATAAGAATACGAATTATTTATTAATTATATAGTTATATTTAAATTTTTGTAGAGAACGTAAGAATGAACATACAACAATAGGAAAAAAAAGAAACTAATGAGTGTCTTTGAAAATGAGAGATCTATGAACTGAACAATTTGGATAGTGGAAACAGAAATTTCCACGTTGTTCGACAATATTTCCATCTTTGTCAAAGCACACTTCACCAACACATACGACTTTGTCATCTTCTTCAACGTGCTCTTCTTCCATGAAGGCTTCTTCTTCTTCTTCCTCGCTGCCCTCTTGCACTTGATCTCTTGAAGAATCTTCGTCGATCAAAATTGGATTAGCTTGTCCATTAATTTTTTTTGCAAATTCCTAAGGATTTTGCCTTACCTCTCTTGTTCTTTGGCCATTCTAAGTTGTACCATTTGAATTTCACTCAATAATTGCAGTCCATCCTTCAGATAATCCTCCAATTTTGTCACTCGAGCGAGCGTAGTTCGTTGAAACGGTTCAAAAGTAGGAAAGGGGATGAAAAGGTTGAATTTTTGTTTGATTTGGAAGAAGAGGCCGTGGTTTAATTTATTTCAGAAGTTGGAACTAAGAGAGAACAGAGAGAATGATCAAAATTTTGAAAATAAGAAGAATATATAACCAATTATTTGAATTTTAGTGGGAAAATTTTCAAAAATAAAAAATCATTGTATGTCGACATGGGTTGAGGGGGTATGTCGACACGGTCCTTGAAATTTTTACTATTTGATTTATTTTGATTTAATTTTTAATTATACTTTGTTATTTATATTTTTACATTTCAGTTATTGAACAAATTCCTAATTCTCTTCTTAATTTAGTAAATATAGATTCATTTAAGAGTTTTGTCAAGATATCAGCAATTTGATTCTCGGAATTAATATAATCTAGAGTAATTACTTCCTTATTTATATTATCTCTGAGAAAATGATGTCTTATATCAATATGTTTAGTTCAAGCATGTTGAGTAGTATTTTTGGATAAATTTATCGCACTAGTATTATCATAATAAATTGGTTATTTTGAGATATTTAAATCATATTCTTTTAAAATTTGTTGCATATATTACTTGAGAACAAGCCAAAGCAGCAGAAATATATTCTGCTTCAGTTGTTCATAAAGAAACTGTGTTTTTCTTTTTACTAAACCAGGAAACCAGAGAATGCCGTAAAAAGTGACAAGTTCCACTTGTGCTATTTCAGTCTGATTTACAACCAGCATAAACAGCATCACAATAAGATATTAAGTCAAAAGAATCATTTTTAGGGTAAAATAAGCCATTATCAGAGGTGTGTTTAACATATCTCATGATATGTTTTACGGCTTTTAAGTGGGTCTCTTTAGGTTGGGATTGATATCTTGCACAGAGACAAACACTATGCATGATATCAGGTCTACTAGCAGTGATATAGAGTAGTGATCCAATCATTCCTCTATATAATTTTTTATCTACATCTTTCATGAGATCTTCTTTACTAAGGTGCTCATTGGTTGCCATGGGAGTGGGTTTTCCACTCGCAGTAGTCAAACCAAATTTACTAATTAGGTCTTTAGCATATTTTTCTTGTCTAATAAAGATACCATTATCTAATTGTTTTATTTGTAATCCTAAAAAGAAGTTTAATTCACCCATATGACTCATCTCAAACTCTTTTGTCATTATTTCAGAAAATTCTTTATTCATTTCAAAATTAGTTGATCCAAAAATGATATCATCTACGTAAACTTGTACTAGTGGAATATCATTTTTATTTCTTTTAATAAAAAGAGTATTATCTACTTTACCAATTTCAAAATTTGATTGTAATAAGTAAGATCTTAGTCTATCATACCAGGCTCTAGGAGCTTGTTTTAGACCATATAGAGCTTTCTTAAGTTTGTAAACAAGATTTGGTAATTTTTTATTTTCAAAAAGTGGTGGTTGTTCAACATATACTTCCCTCTTTACAAATCCATTTAAAAAGGCACTTTAAACATCCATTTGAAATAGTTTGAAATTATTATGATTTGCGAAAGCAAGTAGAATCCTTATGCCTTCTAATCTTTCTACGGGAGCAAAAGTTTCATCAAAATCTATTCCTTCTTCTTGACAATAACCTTGAGCGACTAACCGGGCTTTGTTTCTAACAACCTCTCCTTGTTCATTCATTTTATTTTTATAAACCCATTTAGTTCCAATTATAGTTTTATTTTCAGGTCTAGGAACAAGTTCCCAAACATCATTTCTAGTGAATTGATTTAATACTTCTTGCATAGTCAAAATCCATGAATCATCAGTTGATGCTTCTTTTAGATTTTTGGGTTCAATAGTTGATATAAAAGCTACATCGCTCATTTGACTTAGTTGATTTCTAGTTTTAACAACAGATTGCATATCTCCAAGTACATTTTCAATAGGGTGATCTTTTAAAAGTTTAATCCTTTTATTAGGATGATTAATTTCATTATTAGTTTTAGTTATCTCTTGATTTTGAGTGATTAAATCCTCTTCATCATTTGAATCTTCAAAAATTTTGAGATTTTCATCGAATGAAACATGCATTGTTTCCTCGATGATATTAGTTTTTAAATCAAACACTTTGTAAGCTTTACTTCTATTAGAATATCCGATAAAGATACCTTTATAGGATTTAGGATCAAATTTATCTAAGTTATCTTTTGTATTTAAAATAAAACATTTACTTCCAGAAATTCTAAAATAAGATACCATAGGTTTCTTTGAGTGAAGAAGTTCATAAGATGTCTTATTAGTCAAAGGTCTAATTAAAATTCTATATAAAATATAACAGGCGGTAGCAACTGCTTCTGCCCAAAAATACTTTGGTAATTTACTATCTAAAAGCATAGTTCTCACACACTCTTGAATCGTCCTATTTTTACGTTCTACTACTTCGTTTTGTTGTGGAGTTCTTAAAAATGAGAAATTGTGAGTTATTCCCTTTTTATTACATAATTCCTCAAACTTTTCATTTTCAAATTCACCACCGTGATCACTACGGATGGTTATAATTTTTAGAGAAAGTTGATTTTGAATCCTTTTTGTAAAGTTCTTAAAACATTCAAAAGTATCACTTTTATGTTTCAAAATTATTGTCCATGTAAATCTAGAATAATCATCTACAATTACAAAAACGTATTTTCTATGATTTATTGACAGAATTTGAGATGGACCAAATAAATCAAGGTGAAGTAATTCAAGAGGTTTTGAGGTTGAAATCATACCTTTTAATTTAAAGGAACTTTTTCTAAGTTTTCCTATTTGACATGCATCACATAGGCTATCTACTTTAAAATTCATTTTAGGGAGACCTCTTACTAGATCATGTTTAGATAAGAGTTTGAAATTCAAATGCCCTAATCTCTTAAGCCAAATCCAAGGGTCACTTGTATTTGCCAACAGACACAGGTTATCATTTGAAACTTTCATACTAAGAATACAAATATACTTTTTCCTAATTCCCTCAAATATTATGGTTGAATTATTATCTTCAATGTAACACTTATCTTTATTAAATTTAACTTTATATCCTTTTTCACAGAGTTGACTTATACTTAGCAGATTATGTTTCAGATTCTTAACTAGCAAAACATTAGTAATAATAGGAGTTTCAGAGTTACCGACTTTGCCGATGCCAATCACATATCCTTTTGAATTATCTACAAAGTTAACTCGCCCTTCGTCGTTGTATATTATATCATTCGGCATATCTGGATTTCCAGTCATGTGTCTAGAGCATCCACTATCGAGTATCCATTTGTTCTTTTTGATCTGCACAATTTGTCTATTGTGGATTGATTCCTTAACCCCCATAAAGTATGTTTCCTTCACATCAAACAATTTTGGTAGACAACTTGAATTTGAACATTGATTATATGCAGACTCAAGAGACAATGATGATCTGAATATTTCTAAACTAGTATTAACAAGTTTTTCAAACATAGCCATTTTTAAAAAAAATTCAAAAATTATATTATGAAACTTTGAAAACCTGGCTCTGATACCAAATGTGAGAAATGCGGAATACAGATCTTAAGGCTAGGATTAACACTAGAGGGGGGAGGGTGAATGGTGTTTAAAGGAACTACTAAATCTTTTTGAGTTTTTGTTAATTTGAAGTTGAACACAAATGTATCAATATTCAAACACAGGTATGATCACAGAATCAAACACAGATGCAGAAATAAAGTAAAAGCAATAAAGGAAAGAACATACCAGATTTTATACTGGTTCGGAGTTACCCTACATCTAGTCCCGCACACAAGTACGGATTTCCTTTCAAAAGCAATTGTACAATTACACCCTCGATTTCAAGGCCACGAGGTACACCACTCCAGATTCACAATTCTCTAGATAGAGATACTTGATTTCAGGGGCAATAAGTTCTCCCAATTGATTTCCTAGGCTACAATCACACCTTTCTAACTTGATTGATTTCCAAGGCCACAATCACACCTTTTCTAGCTTAATTGATTTCCAAGGCTACAATCATACATTTTCTCGCTAAATTGATTGCAAAGAAGTCTACAACTTTGAATAGCACTGAGATCTTGTTGAGATAGTGATAGAGAATCAAACTAGAAATGATATAGTTAGATTCAATGTTGATTTCGATAGAGTAATGGTAAGAATATGTATAAAGAAATGTGGAAGAAGAAGAGGGGTGAAAAACAAAAAAAATATAAATTGAAATTCGTTCAAAACAACCCCTATTTATAGAAGAACAACGGCCATGTCCATTCGTGAAGGGATATGACGAATAGACACTTCTTTTGAAATTCAAATTTTTGAAATCAACTGCCACTATTTCGACATGGGTATCTTGGGTATGTCGACATCCCAAAGAAAATTTTGGTGATTTGTTTTTCTTTGAAAATAACTCCTATCTTATATTAAAACTATTTTAAACTTTATAAATATACTTAACTATAGTTAAAATACATAAATAAGTATAGAGAATAATATTTTGGTATATATAAAATTTTACTATAATTTTATATTTAAATCTAAGTATAAATATTTAAAGTTAAATATATTATTATTAAAAGATAGTTTAAAAACAAGGATAATTTGATTTTGAAAATAAAGATTATTTTGAGGCTAAAATATTTAAAATCAGGATAGATGTTTTTGATTCTTTTAAAAGGAAGGTTTTGAAATCATTTTTAAAACATGATATAATTTTGTAAAAACATTTGAATAAAAGGCTAGCGGATACAAAACAATGTTCCACTAGATTTTTCGTAGGTTCCATCCTACTTAGGGTTCCATCCCTTTAACAGGCTCGAAGTGGATTCCATTCCACAAATAAATTTGATTTTAAGATGCCAGTGCTTTTCTAGGAGTTTTAACAAAATTCTAAATTAAATTACTTATTATTGAAATCTTGAACTCTTGATAATCTTGATATTCATGATACTCATGAGTCTTCATTCTTGATTGAATCTCTATACTGTACAGTCTTCATTCTTGGTACCTGCATGGTTAAATCATGCATATACATATATTTCTAAACTATAATGTTAGTATTTATATTTTATAATCCTATTCTAAGGTTGTTGTCATCAAAACCATCATCTCAAGGACTAACAATCTTCCCCTTTTTGATGATGACAACCTTTGTTTATAAAATATTACTTCTATCCTAATAGCTCCCCCTAAAACTAAGAACTCCCCCTTAATCTATTCCTAACTATCCTATTTTATATTTCTCCCCCTTTGTTATCAACAAAAGACTAACTCGAAACTATACAACTCCCCCTTAATCTAATACTCTATGACATGTGATTAGAATAATAGTGTTATCATAGATAATCAACACTTAACTCTAAAACTTAAAACTTAGTCCTAAACTACTAACTATCCTAACTAAGTATCCACAAAATAATACTTTCAATAGAACACATATAAGAACACGAATTATTTATTAATTATATAGTTATATTTACATTTTCGTAGATGACGTAAGAAAGAACATACAACAATAGGAAAAAGAGAAAAGAAACTAATGATTAAAAACATTCATTTGGTTTCTTTTCAACTTCTTTTTAATTTGCAAATCTCAAGCCACCCAAAATTCAAATCAATCCACCACTGTACAAATAACTGTACAGCATCGCAACATCTTTTGAGCCAAAACATGTACCTTATACATCATCCTCTGCAAATCGTGTATATGTATATATATAGGCCTGCGTATACTTGTTTTAAAAGCTATGAATAACAACAAAGCCTATAAACAAGTAAAACAGTGTAAACATATATGAAGTTCTGTAAAACATAAGAAGAACAAAGCCTTCTCTTCAAAATCCAAAACAAGATTTTAAAGCATTCAAATTGAAGATTTAAGATCGACTGGAAGTTTCAAAGGCTTTCAAAAATGTTGAAGGTGAGAATTTATTTGGTACTACCGGACATGTTTAACACTCTCTACCATGTTCAATGGAGGAAATTTATATATATGCCTGGATTTCAAAAATCAATATCGTCCTTCACAAATCGAATTAGTTAATGATGTGAACTGAAGAAATTTTAGTTTTCGAGTATAGATTGTGAAAAAATAGTTTGAAGATTGTTTGTTTTGTGTATTGAGTGAAATTGTGAAAAAACAGTAAGCAACCCAGTTTTCGACCAAATTTAATAGCGGTCACGATCGTCGTAGAAAAATATCAATTTTAGCAAATAAATTACAATTTTAATAGCCTAGATTTCGAGAATTGTTGAGATGATAATTTTTCACAAAATAATAATTTCCGACGTTCGGGTCGTCGAGGGGAGGCGGGGGTTGGCTGAGGAGGAGCATTGCACCATAGTTGAGAGGTTCACCATGGTGGAATTTCAAGTTTGGCTTTGGGTTGGGGTGTTGTGGAGATTTAGGGTTTTGGGATGGTGGGTTCTAAGTGCTCGAACGTGGTCAAACTACGGCGAGGAGGGGCGACGAGGAAGATTCGATCATTGACTGAAGGTGCGAGGGTGGATGGGCATTCAAATGATGATGGTGGTTGGGATAGGAGAGGAGCAGGGAGGTGCACCGAGGTCGATTTGTGTGCGTCGTGTTTTAGGACCTAGAAATGGTAATGGTCGAATTTAGCTCCGGCAAGGCAGTGGCCAAGGAGATGGGTGCATGTTGAGGAGCAGGCGAAGTGGAACTTGGTGGGGTACTCGACTGGGTGAGCAGCGACATGGTGGTGACATGCACATGCACGTACACGCATGCACGATGGTTGGTTCCTAGGTTTTTGGGAAGCGACCAAATATGGAAGGAGATGATGTTGCCAAAGCGAGTTGCGATCTCGTGGTTCGCGAGGAAAATTTAATGGGTTATGGTGGATGATCGACGACGGTAGCAACGGGATCGAGAGTTCGACTTTTTGGGTTGGGGTCTTTCTTTTTGGGTTTGGGTTTATAATTGGGTGAGAGCAAAAGAAGAACGGTTGACGGGTTTGGGTGTTGGATGGGCTTCTGTCCGAAGAGGTGATAAGGGAAGTTAAAAAATTTGAAATGTATATTTTTTATATATAAATGTTTAGGAAATTAAAACATTATAACTTGTTCATACAAAGTCTGATTAATGTGAAATTCATTGCGTTGGGTTCATATCGACGAGCACTACGTTGTCGTTTGATTTGTTATAGAATTTCAACAAGTGGAATTTCACATTATATCAAAACGGACAGAAATTTAATTACCCGATTTAAAAAAATATCGTCCTTTAAAATTATATGGCTCGTAAATTTAAGTTATTTTCCCAGAAAAAATAGCGACGAGTTAAATTAATTAAATTACGATGTTTTGACATCTGTTTAGTGGAATAAAACAAAGTTCCACCATCATATTGTAATGGACCCCTATTGGTAGAATAAAACACCATTATGTCATTATTACCGAATATATCTATTGGGGACATTTACTAACAGAAACAAAACCCTATTTTGCAATTTTATTAGTATGGACATCTATTTTCTTGATAATTATATTGCGCAATATGATGTTGAATTAATTGTTAAAAACTTATTGATATGAATATCTGTATCTGTTATTCTGGACTATTATGAAATTGAATGGTAACTTGATTAAGTACCATTGGAATTATTTTGCCTTCTTTTTCGATTTGGAAGTGGACCGTTGAACCAAAATTGTTTAAGGATGATCATTATTTATAAATGATATTTTAAAGCTATTTAGTAAATATTTTGATAATGATTTAAAGTAACTATTTTATTATTCTTAAAAATTATTAAAAAAGTATTAATTATTGTTTTAAAGTTATTAATTATCTAAATTATTTAAAGTATATTAATTATTAATTAAAAGTTATTTTGTAGTGATCGTTAAAGTCAATTATTACTTAAGGATTAATTAGTATTAAAGTATATTTATTCCAAAGATAAATTTATTAAATTTTAATAATGTTTAAAATAATATATTATATAGTAAACTTTTATAAAAGAGTATTTTACTTAATTAGAACTTGGAAAATTTATATTGAAGCTTTATAAGCATTATTGTGAAATTTTTTAAATATAATTTTTGGAAAGTAATGGTATAGTTTCATGGCAGGATCAGAGGCAAAGAGTGCCTGCAGTTAAGTTTTGGATTTCTCTGGGATAGAGACTTAACTATTAAGCTGTGAATCCATGATTTGATACCATAGTGGTGCTTTCCAAATTTATTTTAAAAAAGGGTTTCACATATTTTTAAAATGAATGGTTTCGTGAATATACTTATCAGGTGAGATAAGCATATGTTGTTTTGATTAAGTAATTTGAATTTATGGAATTTAAATTAATAAGGCCTAATGTTTTCAATGGGAAATGAAACCTTAGTTTGGATGATTTTATATTTGATAGTTAAATAACCGACTATCAATTCTGGACCCAAAAGCATAACTTTGGGACTGTCTAGAAGAAGCACGAGAATTATGTGGTATAATTACCGTTTGAGATGCTATACTGTACGTATAAACTCGTTTCGTTCTTTTATGAAGATGATAAGGAATCCGTCCACTAACGGTTAGGAGGTGATCTCAGATCTTATTTTCGTCAGTGTATTTTCTAAAGAACCAGGGTTTAGTTTACTAGAAATATCGAACATTGTTTCGAAGGGATCGGGATCTAATATGTTATCCAAAAACCACTTCAATCCAACGAGTACGTTTTCGAAGGGAAAACAATTGCCTGGAGTCGAAGATGGAGCAGTAAAGTGCAAGGGATAATTGCTACTAATCCTGAGGATGATTTCAAAACCGATGTAATAGGAATAGTGCCTTTGGTTCCGTTCAGACCCAGAATGGACTTGTGTGGATGAATGTTATCAATACATTATCATTGGAGGACAATGAGCATTCTAAGTGAATATTTCTTAAAAAGGTAATTGTAGCCTCTAGCCTCATTAACCAGGAATGACTGAAAATCAGGAGAAATGCAGCAAGGCTAAGTGGGTCGCACTCTATTAGGGTATGTTTATCATCTTTCTAGATACGCTCGGATGTTATTTTATTGCTACGATACATGAAAGGAGCTCAAAAAGGGTGGGAACACCCAGGGTGATAGCATATTCTATCTATCCAGGTTAGGGATAGTTCGGTCTTGTGTTGCAGGGGATCCCGACGTGGTCCTCGGTATGCTATTTCTAGAAATGTACTGTGGTAGATAGTACCCCAGTGCCTAGTCATTCGTATAGAATCCATTCTCCAATACGTGCCTTTATGGTTTTGGTTGTAGTGCCTACTATGCTGGAATTTAATTAATTTAACAATTTCAGCAATTTGAATAAGTATTTTAGACACTATTATAGCATCATTGGATTTTCTATAAAAGTGTTTTGGTTACCGTAAGGGAAAAACCTGTCGTGTCTATGTGTGGCGCGGTCTTAAGAGATACCTTTGATTTTAAAAGGATTTTGAAAATTATAACGAATAAAATTCGTTGTGATTTAAATTCTCATGCTGGTTTTACCAAACTGACCCGGACGTGGTTTTTCCAATATGCTCAGGTTAGATCGAGCATATTTCCAAGTTTATTTGGAAGAATGGGAGATTTAGGAGAGGAGCTAGAGGGCCAAAGTCATATTCTTGTAGATGATTATTTTCCATTGCATTAGTTGTGTATATCAGCAAAGGTAAGGACGGGTTGTTATAACTGTCTGTGTTGAATAGATTGTATACTCTGATTGATGTCTATATATGTTTAAGTTATAGTTTTTGTTTCATGTAAAGACTTGTTCTATATTATAGATTATTCGTTTCCGCTATGAGATTCTGTGTTGGTCTATTTTATTTTCATCTTCTTTCTATCTTCCTTCTATTTTCTTTTCTTACTATCTGCCTTTCTGTTCAATTTGGACTAGGCAAGTGTGGTAAAGTGTCAATTTCGAACTGTATTGAAAAGTGGGTCGTGACAAAAGTGCTATCCAGTAGGCTATAGGACCCTCCAAAGGACATGAATTTTTCTTTGGAAAAACTATCAACTGCATTTGTAGTTGCTTGGGTGTGCTTATAACCCACTTAAATCAAGTGGGTATGCTTAGTAGCCTATTCAAATCTAATGAGTGTGCTTATAGCTCGATCAAATCAAGTGAGTCAACCCTGATCTTTGAAATTCGGATGGGTGTGTCTCGTAGCCTTGAAATCGAGATTGTATTTGAGTTTTCCTTCTGCCCAGTTAAAGATTAATATTTGAAAATGAATCTATACAAGCAATCGTATGAGACTGAAACGGGAGAAATCCGAACCAATATAAATCCCTGGTGTTATTTCTCTAACTCTCTACTGCTTTTGTTTTTATCTATGATTGCATATGTGACTGATTTGTTCGTATAGTTCTACGTTGATGATTTATGATTTAATATTAATCTTAAAGAAAATTAAAAATATTTACATAATATTGTAAACACTATTCACCTTTCCTCTCATATTCAATTAGTCTTAAGATCCATAATTCTATAACACACAGTCAAGAAGGGAGTTCGCCCTAGCACACACCAGGAGAAGTCGACAATGACCTAGAATCGTCGAATTGCGCAACCATGATGGTGTAATAACCTGAAGCAACAGAGGTGAGGTGGAAGCTTCTCACAGTGGCAGCTAAAATTTTGGTGCCAAGGATGAAAACGCACGAATTTTAGATGATGTCAAGTCGTGACAATGTTTGGATTTCGGTGACACGCATATGTGTCGGGAAGTAAGCGATGTCAACATTAAGCCGAGGCAAAGGATTAGAATTTGAATGTCGGTAGGAAGTATTATGAGTAAAATTCTAGTGAGTATAACAACCCAATTTTAGTTATATGGTGATTATGCTTATCTAATTTAAGTTAACAGTGAGTACAATGGATTGCTTAAGTTTATTATTATTATGAATTCATGGTGTATGATATTGATCTAAGTGATTGATTTTGGTTGAATTTTTTCATGAAATCAATTTAAGGAATATAAGATTAGTTGTAGAAGAAAAATAAAATAAAATCCACATTTCTACTTTTGAATTGAATTGAATTTATATTGATTGACGACGGCGTAGCAGCCTTGATTGCTATTAGTAAATGTTTAATGGTTGAATTGTATGTTCGATGAATGATTGAATGGTACGCATATATATTGATATTGATTATTTTGGACGATAGAAAAATTAAATT
Organism: Allium cepa; assembly: GCA_030765085.1. Lineage (NCBI taxonomy): Eukaryota > Viridiplantae > Streptophyta > Magnoliopsida > Asparagales > Amaryllidaceae > Allium > Allium cepa. The sequence continues at coordinate 219,771,669 of CM060932.1, read as the reverse complement.
AAAATGAGTGATTTGGATTATTAATTTCCACTTTTGAATTTATTTTAATATACTAGAAATATTGCATATATTTTGGAATAAGACATTATATGTTTTTATAAAATAGAAGTGCAAATATTATTATTTGAAATAATTCTTCTTTGGTTTAGAAATTCAAGATAAAAAATTCTGTGTGATTTTCATACCAAACAAATTTTAGTTTGAATTATTTTCAGATGGAAAATAATGGTTTTTCAATTGAAATTTAATTTAAAATTCCATATGGATATTTTATTTTGATTTTGAAGTAGAAATGCTTTTGTAAAATAAAGATTGATTTATTTTAAAATAGTTTGAACTTGAATTTAAACCATAAAGGTTGAATGACTTAAATACACAAGCCTTTCTATATAAGGAATTTTAGAGAATTGTTCGAAAGATTTTTTTATGGATTTCATAAAATAAATCAAATGTATTTTTGATAATATTTCTACTATTGAAAATTCCCGTTTTGAACGAAATAAAACGATGATTTTGTGTATTTTTCCATTTGAAAGTAATTTTGAAGATTCTACCATTTTAGAAAAGGATTGATACTTGTTTTACAATCCATTTGGATATTATTGCTTTTGATATCGCTCAAAGGTAACGACCGAGCTTGAATCATATAGGTTGGATTAAAAGGTTCCTTCCCCGGGCGTCGATTGCAGATGAGTAATGTTATGATTGGTTATGATCTATTTTAATGATCATTCAACTTATGAGGATATTTATTTAAACTAGATTTACTGAAACCATATTGTATTTTGAAATCCGGTTTTGATAAAATTATATAATATTTTGGAACTAGATTCAATAAATGAAAGTAGCAGTTTTAAATAAAGGGGAAATACTATTTTGATTGATTCTTTAAAAATATATTTTGGGATAAACTGGATTTTTCATATTGATTTGGGAAAGATATTTCAAGATTAGATTTATACAAATTGGAAAATATTTTGATGCATTATTTGTATACAAAACAAGATGTTGACATTGTTTGTAAAGTGGATCTCTACTATATGATTTCTATATATATGGGATTTTCCACAAATAAGGTAACTCTATAGAAATGATTTGGAAACCCATTTTGAAATGATTAGAAAGAAAACTATTTTTGGAAATCTATTTTTAATGATGGTTTTGATTGCTGAGGTTATATGGGATTATGTATGGATATTGACTATAGTGATAAATTCGCAGTGCTATATTTAAACCTGTTATACTAATTATGAAAATATTCGAGCTCGGTACACTCATATCTAGATTTCTAGCCTGACATGGGGTTTGTTATTTGTTTAACGACCTTGGGTCAGACTAAGGTTGTTTTACCGTTCAATACTGTTTCTTTATATGTTTTGTGGGCTGTGATATGGAGTTGGAGCAGATGACGATGGCGAATATTTACTTTATTTATACAGATATTGAAATGTCATTGTATTAGTCGATGTGATGTGATGAGATGTATATATATATGAGATGTATAAATTTTTTATATGATATAAAATTTATTATTTTTATTCTCTACAGTTCTGTTAGTTGAGAAATTTTTATTTATGTCTCTAATATTGTACTATTCAATTCTAGAACTCGTGTGCATTGCCTTGCATCGATACGAGATACAAATTATTTTAGTTGTAATTAGGTGTTGAAACGTATCCGTGTTAACCCAAAGTAGTGTATACGAGAGATCGCTCCTTCCATGCCCATTGATCCAAGTTATCGGATGGTAAAATCCCTTTCATATTTTTGTCACCGAAGCTGGTGTAGCGACCCATAATTTAATCACTTTGAATTCAAATATTTAATATATTTTTAAAAAGTTAAATAATGGATTTTATAACATAAATAAACTTATTTTTGGTAAAAACAAATGATGGTAAGGACATTTTAAAATTTGGTTTACAAAAATAAGTAATTCAGAGAAAAATAAAAAATGTGACTGAAAATCGTTTTTTGGACTTTGACTTTTCATTGTCTAAATGTTGTCGGAACATGATTTGTACGCTAGAGTGCATACATTCACGTAAATTTAAACAACATATACCTTAATTAAGGAAGTAGTGTAACAACACATAATTTTAGCCATTTGAAATTGAGATATTTAATTGGTTTTAAATATTGAAAAGTTAATTTTATAGGTTAAATAACTTGAATTTCAAATACAGCGATTATTGGGTAATTTAAATGTTGAATTTAATAATTGAAATTATTTAGATAATCGAATCTTGGGTTTTAAGTTAGATAAAAATGATTTCATAGCTCACTTAAAATTCTATTTATAAGAATAAAGATAATAAAACCTTTTAATTGGATTTAAAAGTGATTTAATGGATTTTTATAATAATTTGTTTTATTAACGAGTGAAAATAACCTTTTAGGGTATTATCTTGGATTTTGACGAAACTAGTTTCATCGGATTTGTAATAGTAAATTATTATATGATAATGATTTTCATGGCGATCGGACGTATCGTTTGGTCGTTCGAGATCGAAATGCGTATAAATTAATATCGAAAATTTAATATAATAACTGGGTTTAAAAAGCTATTTTCTGCATATGATCTGTAGCGACCCATAATTTTAGTCATCTGAAATTCGTATATTTAATTGATTTTAAATATTCACGAGTTAATTTTATAGCTGAATAAATTATATTTGAAATATAAGGATTTAATTAGATAATTAAATTGTTAATTTAATATTTGAAATTGCAGAAATAACTGGAATTTGAATTATATCTGAATGAAAATGAATTATAAAGTTGATATAAATTCCATCTGAATTAGAATGATGTTAAAGAACTTTGAAAATTGAATTAAAAGTTAAATTCTAGAAATTGAATATTTTAATATTTAATTAACGTGTAAAAATAGCCATTTTTCAAACAGTCTGGATTTCAATGAAATTAGTTTCATTGGATCCGTAACGTTATATTATTATAGGATTTTAAATTTAGTGTCAATCGAATTTACGGTTTGTCCGTAGCAAGCTAAAACGCTTAGAAATTCATTTAAGTGAATTTTAAATATAAATAATTTGATTCAAAAACCTATCTTCTAAATACGATCTAATTGGATCTCGATATATAATCTATTATGTTTGGAATAGAGGTAAAACATTATAAATGCCAGGTGGCATGCTTCGTTTGGAGTTCGGAAAAATTTCAGGTGAATAGTGTCGCGAAATTTTATATAAAAGGACCTCAACACTTCCATTTTGCACAGACCCTAAAATAGCTAGGGCAGGCCGCCACCTATATTTCAATGGCCTAAATTAGCATATCTTCTCCTCTCGATCTCTGCAAATCCGCTCAATATTAATCAAAACCCCCAACTACAAACTTGTAGACAACGATGAGTACTTCAATTTCAACGGCTGTGATCGAGAATGAAGCTATGGACTGATGGAAAAATGGGTTTGAATGCACAACATTCATGCACGATTTCCGACATGTTGGATAGGACGAGCGTGGCTGGTCGCTCCGTGGTAGTAGAGCTTGGCTAGGCGTTTCAATTGACGGTCGCTGATCAACGTATAGTGGCCGGTAGAGGTGGCAAAATTCAAGCACTTTCGACAGCCTATGGGTTCTTTCGTTCGAAACAAACTTGGGAAGAAAAAGAAGCAAAACTAGCGGCCCAGATCTCCTTTGATTGAAATTTACAGCCCGATTCATCTAAGGTTAAGAATAAAATGAAAATTGAAAATTAATTTATATAACAATTTGTGCAAACTTTAAAACATCATAACTTTGTCATATGAGGTCCGTTTTTGACGAAACAAGTTACTTTGGGTCCATATTGATGAGCACTACATTTTAGAGCTGGTTTGGAGTTGATTGGAGCTAGTGTAAATTTGGGGTAAAATTAAACGCTCATTTAATTTTATTCGAAATAAAACATTGCAACTGCTATTGGAACCATAGTGAGCACAACTCACTCTTTCTGACTCGCTAATGTTTTTGTATAAGTGAGAAATAAATTTATTTATGATCATTGATGATTGTTTGGTTGATATATGATATATTATCTATATATTTCTTGGTATTTGGATATATTCCTACCTATTGGAGCAGATGAGACCCTATACGTTCCCGTGTATGAGTGGATGTCCCTTTTTACGTGCGTCTGCCTCAAAGCGGACATTGTACATATATTCTAATATGTATATTTGTTGCAGGTGACAGATTGGAGGGATCCAAGTGGATTCCTCACTAGTATTGCTTTTATTTACAGATATTGTGATATATGTTGTTATCATATGATATATGATGTTTTGGATGCCGTGATTGATGTATTTAGTGTTGTTGCAGCATTGGGCCTATTTTTGGAAATTTAAAAATGTTAAAGTGATGATTTCAAATTTAAATGGATTTTCAAGTGATTTTGAAAATAGATGTTTTATAAATTTTTGAATTGTTAAAGGAATGAATTTATTTTAAATAAATAAACATTAGAATTTTTATGTTATAAAAATTCTGATTTTGTGAAATATAATTGAAATGTGATTTTTGAAATATGAAGTTAACCATCTTGTTAATAGTTTAAATTGAGATTTTTGATTTATTATAAATGGTTTATATAGAAGATTTATAAAATTGATATTTTATAAATTAAAATATTAGAATTATAAAACGAGTTTTATAAGTGTTAAGATGAAGTATAAATGAATCTTATAAGTGAAAAAGATTTATAATTTGTGAAGTTATAAAAAAATGAATTTGTAAAATAAAGATAATTATAAGTAATTAACTTATAATTTGGATTTTTGGCACATAATTGAGATATAAATAGAATTGATTAATAAGGGATTTTATATATGGAAGTTTTTATATTATAGAAATAAATTTATAAACATTGTTTTATAAATTTGAAATCAACTTATTTCGATAAGTTAAACATAGAAATTATTAAAGGAATTTCATCCACGATTTTGGACAGTGGATAATCCTTTAAATTAAATGTGAAACAGTAATGAATTTGGTAAAGGAGATATATCCACGATTTTGGACAGTGGATAATCCTTTAATAAATTTGTAGAGTATTGAATTTGGATAAGAGAATTTGTATTCCTGTTTTGGATAGTGAACAATCCTTTAAATTAAAAGACATGTTTTGGGAAGTGATCTTTTAAATGAAGTTAAACGATTTGAATATGTTTTAAAATGTGTTGAGTGTCGAAACCATAGATTTCAACATTCATTGTTGAAACAGACGTTTTCGAGAAATAAGGAACTGATGGACTATAACACTGTTGTTATAGTAAATGATTTTCGAAAGGAGATGTTTTGTATAGTATATAGAATTTATCTATCTATCTAATTTTCGAATCCCTATACTAGTGATTGTAGGTCGTCGTAACGATGTTTTACACAACATTTCTTTTGACCCAAATAAACGTGTTTAAATAGAATGTTTTCCTTAAAGAATGAAATATATACTTAATCATGATTTAAGTATATGTAATATTTTTCTAAGTGTTGAAAATAAAGAGATTTGTGAATGTTCTTATACTGTCGAAATAAGTATATGAAAATGTATTCCAATAGTGAAATATTGAAATGGTTTTGAGATTATATCATTTTAAAGATAATTTGAAGTGAATATTTGGAAGTGATTTATTTAAAGATTAATTAAAATGGCCTAGTCATTGCATATGGTGCTAAATATTTATTTGTTTGTTTTGAGAGTTAAATAAACGACTATCAAATTTGACCATTTTAGTTCCTCGACTTAATGTGGGAACTATTTAGTCGTACACTTAGTATGTAGCCTTCTGTATAGGCTTGATTATCGTTTGTGTTGAGGATGTTGATTCGTGTTTTGCGAAGTATTACTCCAATCTATTGAGCTTCCTTCTTGGCCCGAAGGGTAGCAAGTTGAAAGTTGGAGACGTGGTAAGTCTATGAGACTTAGTTTCTGTGTGAGGTTGAGATTTGCGTTGTTGGTGCGAAGAGACCGGTATCAGATTCATCTAAAAACCACTTCGGACCAATGTATATGCGTTCGATTGTGCAGGTTATTGATGATATTGATATTCAGGATTTTCATAGTGGGGGGCTGCTTGTTGATCATTTGGAGTTAAAATCCCAACATACATATAGTAGCAGTAGTGTAACAACCTGCATATTTTACGGTTGTATATTTAAATATTTTATTTAAATATAGCATCGTTGGTCGGATTTTAGTCTGAAATGCTACTTTTTGCAAATAGTCGAACTAGGACTCGAAACCACTTCCATTGAGTTCAAAATGATAATTGCGTCCTTTTTGAGTATAAACATCGATATGTTTGGAGTTTGCTTGAATTTTGACATTTTCACTTAGGGCTTTGGGTTTAGGTTTCAGCCCAATAACCTAACATAAGATCCTATCTCCACCCCCTCTCCTCTTCATCCATTCTAATATTTTCCTAACACTTTAAGCTTTAGAAGAATGGGGGAAGATAATAGAGATTAGAAAATCCTAAGCCCTAGTTTCTTTGCAAATTCAAGTTCTAGCTCCAAAATCAAAGAGAAGCTTAGGTAAGCATCTCCTTCTTCTTCCCCATCTCAATCTCTCTCCAATTTCAAAAATTTCCTACAACATAACTTAGGAAATAATTGCTTATGATCTTAGATTGGAGATTTTAGAGTTGAGATTGAAGAGTGGTTGATCTTCCTTTGTTTTCAAGCTTCTCCTTCCTTGTTTTTGTGTAAAAGGTGAGTTTTTGAACTCACGTATACTTCTATATCTTTGATAGTTGTTAGGTAGTGATTCCTAACATCTATTCTTTGTTCATTTGCTTTGGATTGAATTGGTTTTATGAATATTCCAATTTTTGGTGTTTTAAGGTCAAATCTTTAAAAATCCAATTTTTGATGTTTGAACACGTTAGTGGGGTGTTTCGGAGAGCCATACGAGGCTGGGTTGTCGCTAGGCGTAAATCCCTAATCGTCATTGCTCGCTCGTTCACTTCTGTTCCGTGTTATGAGTTTTTCCCCACAAGGGGGCTAGGCTAAAACTACCGATGAAGCAGGTTCAGTCGACTGAACCAAGGGGTCAGTCGACTGAACCTGGGGGCAGAAAATTTTCTGTCCCCGTAAGTCGACTGACTTGATGGTCCAGTCGACTGACGTGGAAACCCGAAAGTTTCCAGTCTCTGTGTCAGTCAACTGACCACCTTGTCCAGTCGACCGATCTGCTTGCTTCAGTTCATTTTGCCTATTTTGCTTGAGATTCCATTTTTTAATCGATTCGTGATTATCCGAATTGTTTCTATCATTTATTATCGACTTTGATGATTTCTACTTTGGGATTTTTGGGAATATCTATCTTGTTGGATTTGGTATTGATTTCTATGGATTTGATTCACGTCTTCATATGTGAATTTTTGGTGATTGTTTGTTTCTATAATCATTTTTAGTGATTTTTCACTTTAAAATACAAAGGTTTCTATACTAGTAGTAAATATTTAAACTCTTTTACAAAGACGATTTCAACTCTATATTTAATACAAAGCTCTTTATAAAAACCATTTTCCAACATATTAGTATATACAAACCTTTACCTCGTTCGTATGAGAAAATCTAATTAAACGGCTTGGCAAAACAAGTGTTATGAAACGCTTGCGTTTACTTTGTCGGTAATTTTTGGACTTGTTCGATTGAAACTCTTGTGAAATTTTTTGAGTGGAGATCTACAATTTGTTCGTAAATACTTAAGTTAAGCCAGTGGTTATAGGACATGAAGCTAAACTCATTTATTTACTAGCTTAGTGTAATTCACATTTTTTATTGATCAATGATGATCATTTTGTGATTTAGACTTGCGACATGTGATGTCCCTTTGTCCACGGAGGGGACTATACCTCGTTTTATTGAGTTTCGTCTCATTTCTTTTATACGCTAATGACCTATTGGTTCTTTGGAGTTTCGATTCATTTTTGTGGGCTAGCGACCCATGCTCTTTTATGGAGTTCGGTTCATCGGACGTACCGTTGTACTACGTCGTTGTCCGGCTTATCAGGTTCATCAGGCGTATCGTTGTACTACATTTTTGTTTTGAATTATTTGAGTTTCAGGTTCCTCGGGCGTACCGATATTGTACTACGTCGTTGCACCGGCTTTATAGTTAGCGACCATGGGATAGCATCCCGTTTGTGATACACGTGTTGGTGAGTTTTCATGCTCCCGTTTTGTGATAGGCCTCCCCCTTTTGTGATTTCTGGATTTCTAGTTGATGATTTCTAAAATTTGTGATTCACCAATTTTGTGATTGGCATTGATATATTTGTCAATATTTTTGGTTTGGTGAATAAAATAAAGAATATGACATTCTTTTAGTGCTTTGAGATTTTTAGAGATATTGTATGATTTTTGTGTTGTATAATGTATACTTTTCACTATGGCGTTATTGTAATCATACATTTTTGTCATATCTCTTCTTCTATCTCATTTTATCTGATATTTATAGCTGGACTGATCCGTTTATTATTTTCTTGTTAAATAATACTCGGGGTAGACCGAGATGTTACAGGTGCTTCTGCTTGACTCCTCTTCTGGGAACATTTTCTGACTTTTGACTAACTACTCTAGTTTAGTAGTTTGTTGTTATACATTCAAGATAGAGACTCCTTGATGTATACTTATTCTTTTTTCTAGCACTTGTATCTATTCTTTTGTGATATTGTGGATCTTATTTGACCACTACTCTGATGTACACTTCTAAATGTTACACTCATATCTATTTCCGCCTTTGTGATATGGATATCTGTGACTGATTTGTGTTATGCTTATTTCTATATTTGTTTTCGAAGATCATATAGCCACTGTGTAGTAGCTTTGAGTTTGTATCGGTATGTCGGATTTTCTTTTGAAAAGAAATGCATGTTATACTATCTGACATATCAGTGCTCGCACAAAGAAATTACACGGATGGTCGCTCCTCAACAGCCTTATTCTTCGTGCTAGTTGACGGCATTACTCCATAGTGTCCTTGGCTAGCGTGAGTATAGAGGTGTTGCGTCACAAGTGGTCTCTTCATTATGAAATATCCAATGCAAGGACTATTCGCTACCAATCCTATGGATTTTCCGACAGGATGTGGTAGGAAGGTACCTTCGGTTTTTCCTGTTCCTGAACAACTTGTATGGATGTTTGTCTGACATTGCATTTCTACAAATTACGTACATTGGTTTTTACAAGCGTACATCGGTGGTGGCGGAGAAGGCAACTTCTCTTAGCTTAACACCCTCCTTGAGACGTATGAGCTCAAGGGTTGTATTTTTGTGGAAGACAATTAGTAGTCCATGGAAATAGCCGTGTGGCATTCAAAAGTGATGTGATATGTGATCTCGTTGCCTTAGGCCTCATCAATCGAAAATGACCCAAACAGGGTTAGATGCGGCAGAGCTAAATGGGTCACTCCCAAGTAAGGTATGATCATCCTCTTCTAGATATATCTTTACATGCTATGACGTTGTCTATCTGATTATTGTGGTTTGTATGCTAGAGGGCCCTCGGTAAAGGTCGGTAACATCCAGAGGATGAAATATTTGGTACCATCTAGTTATAGAGGTGGTCGTTCTTGTGTTGGTGGAAGGAAGATGTCCTGTGCCTCGGGACATCCATCTAGAGGTGTACCCATTCGGAAGGTAGTCCCTTCACCTAGTCATTTGTATGGAAATCCAAAATCCACTATGAGCTGCGAATTTGTTTGTAAAGGCATGATGAATAGCCTCGAAATGCTTTATGGGTAACCATTTCGACTATGATTAATAATATTTGTATATACTAGACACTTGTATAATATCAGAGGATTTGATATGAAATGAGTTATCGTAAGGTAAAATCATGTTCGTGTTTATGTTTGGACTTGCCTTACGAGATACTTTTGTTTGATAAAGGAAAAGTTTGGTAATTTAATAAATTCAGTTGAGCGCGTTTCTCACACTGGTTTACCAGACTGATCCAGGCATTCTTCCCTTTCAATGCTCGGGTAAGACCGAGTACATTTACAGGTTCAGTTTTGGTGCTTTTGGAGTTTTAGCAGAAGAGCTAGAGTTCTTCATTTTCCTATACACGTATCTGCTTTGATTATTGATTATCCACTGTGCTTAGTTATTGTTTATATTATCGGTAATTGTGAGGACAGGTTATTATAACCGTCCAGGCTGATAACTATTGATTGATTGTTGAACTCTGATTGATGTATGTATATACAGTTTCTGTTTTGTAAAGATCATTGATATGATATTATATGTTTTTCGCTGCGATGTGAGATTCTGTATTGTTCTGTTTTGTCCTATCTTCTCTCTTTTTTCTCTTCTCTTCTTCTCTTTTCTTTTCTTTCTCTTGAATTTCCGTCAGTCGGTGCTTTTTGGATTGGACATGTGTGGTTTATTGTCGATTCAAAGGGTACGGATTTGCTGGTCGTCACACGATCGAATTAGACCTTAAGAGTAGTTCCATTTCATTTGGAATAGGTGTATAACATATAGAACGCCTAGCGGCACGCCTCATTTGGAGTTAGAGAATTTCAAACGTTTAAAGCTAGATATTTACTAATTAAAATATGAGGTTTTTAGGCTTAGGTAAAAAGTTGGAGAAAAATTTAGTTTCAATGGCAAGAAGCTTGCTTTTTTAGGCTGATAGACACTTTTTAGTGTAAATCACAGAATGATAGTTAACAATTTTGAAATTATTAACTATTAATTTTAAAATGTTTTAAAGTTAACAATTTTCATTTATATATAATGTTTATTGTCAATTATTGTTATTATTATATAATGATATTTTGAAGCAAAAAAGATTTTTAATTATTTATAAATGTTTTCCACCCATGAATAGAGTTGAAAGACTTGGATTTTGTAAGGGGTTTATAAAACAGTTTGAATACTTAAGGGAAGGTTATCTACAAGGAGAAAGACTTTATAAATGGTTAGATATTTATAAATGAATTTTAGAAATGAGTTTATAGATTTATACAAGGAGTTTTATAAATGCTTTTATGGATTTATAAACGGTTTATAAATGATTTTTGAAATGTACAAAGAATTTATAAGTGATTTAATTTTTATAAAGGGATTATAAATGGTTTTGGAGAATTGTAAGAAATTTATACATGATTTGAGAATCGAATAAAAAGAAAATCTTTCCAAATTATCAAAATATACTTATACCGCAGGGATAAGTATATGAGTGCATTTTCTAAGATGTGAGGTTTAATGTGTGTGAATATACTTATACCGTAGGGATAAGTATATGAATATTTTCTAAGTATTGAAAATATAGAGATGTGCGGATATACCTTTGTAAAAGTATTTTTGTACAAGTAATTTACAAAGTGGTTTTAATTAAAAGGAGGCTAATAGTTGCTTATGTGCTTAACCGATGTTGTTTTTCCCTATGGAATAAATGTAGGATTGATTTCACCCTAGAGGGGGGAGGGTGAATACGGTGATAGTAATAATTATAAAAATTTAATGCGAAAATATGTAAAATAATTGCATCACGGATAATAGCAGAATAACAAAAGCTGAAATAGAACAACACAGATTTGCCCAGCTTCGGCAAAACCCTGCCTACGTGCTACCCCAAGGTTTCTACTAGAAATTAAGTAGTCAGATGCTTACACATGTAAACTTGTGATACCCGCTATCGACTAACCTAACTCTACACTCAAAACCCTGCCACAACTCAGCCACTGAGTTGTGAATTCTCGAACTACACTATCATAGTTCATCCCCTAGTCACACGACTAGAATTTTATAAAAGTTTGAAAGTAAATTACAAAATAAAAAACCAAACAAAACAATAAAACCCTAATTTTAAAATTTAAAGCCTAAAAGCAATTATATGTTGGCCAAAAAATGCAGTGATAAAAAAATTCTCCCCATTTTCTCTTTTTATTTCTGCGGCCCACATCCTTTGCTTAGTGAAAATGGCTGCCTCGTTTGTTCCTCTTTCTTTCTAAAAAATTAGGGTTTTGGGAATTGAAACGCCGCGATTCCAGTTGATCCACTGAATAGATATGTTTGCTTTGATTGCTTTGTCGATCGATCGTCTTGCTTTGACTTCACTCGGCTGCTTAAGTTTGTCGAGTTTGATTTGAATAAATCTGGTATGTGATTTCCTTTGTTATTCTCGTTGATATGCTTGAACTCAATGATTTTATTGCTAATGATGTTAAAGGTATTTATAGGGTTTAATTCCCTAAATTATCGTTCGAATAAATCTTTTGAATTTGTCTGTTACTTTAGCTCGGTCGTTCGATTTAACTTGAATGTTGGTGATGTTTTCTGACTTTTCAATCCGTATATTTTTGTTTTATTGATTATCACGGCTTACGTTTGCTTTGAATTTGGTTTTGTTCTTTTCTCTGTTGACATCTCCGATTTCGGCACTTTGACTTAAGGATAATATTCTCTAGTTTCGTGATAATTGATTGGTTCACGATTGCAATGACCGAGGATTTACGATTCTTGAAAATCGACATTTATATGTTCATTATATAAACTGCCGAATATTAAAGGGCCGGATATACCGGGTCATTAGAGTAAAAGAAGAAGAGGTAGAAGAAGAAGAAGAAAACAACATCAGAGTCTCACAATCGCAGTGGAATAAAATATAATATATAATAACAGCTTTTAAATACAAAGAATCTGTACTGTTATATATATACCATCATCAGAGTACAATAATCATTCATCACTTTGGACATCTCATTTTCTGTCCTTACACAACGGAAATAGTAATCAAATACAGAAATACGCTATGCCATCCAGATTGACTCTTGAGCTCCTTAGCTTCCTGAATCTTTATAACTCGATCTGACCCGAGCATCATAATAAAACAACACCCGAGTCAGTCTGGAAAACCAGCGTGAGAAAACCACACTCAATTGGATTATTAAAGTTTTGATAATCCTTTAAAAACAAAGGTATCTCGTAAGACCACTCCATAAATAAATATGCCGAGTTTTTACCTTGCGATAACCAATACATTTTTTTATCAAAATCCTCTGATATTATTATAGTATCTAAGTACGAATACTTATTCAAATAGCTAAAATTGTTACATTCATTAAATTCCAGCATAATAGGTATACAAACAAGTTCGAAGGCACTTATTGGAGATTGGGTTTCCATACAATGGCAGGGCTATTGGGGTACCATCCATCATTGTACTTGGCCTAGATCAAAGTACCGACGATCGCTTCCAATCCCCTGCAACACAAGACCGGAGCTACCCCTTACTGGATAGTCCGAATAAGATCACCCCATAGTTGGAGCGACAACCGCCACACAGCCGAAAATAAAAAGGGACATTTAGACAGGGGAAATCTTACTCTAATTGAGTGCTATCCAATTAGCCTTGCTGCACCTTCCTTGTTTTAGCCATTCCTGGTTGATGAGGCTTGAGGCTACGCGTTACATTTTTAGCACACATTTACTTAGAATGCTCACCGTCATCCAATGACGATGGTCTGATAGCATTCATCCATACAGTTTGCCCTGGGTCTGGACAAACCGAATCACCGTCTCCGTCATCTTCACGGTCTTCATTCGTTATCGTTCAAACTGGATCGAAGTTGTTTTTGGATAATTAAATCCGATCCTGATCTCTTCGAAACGATCAGTGCATTGGCCAATATTGATAGTCGGTTATGTAACTATCAAATAACATTCACAAGCAACCAATAGGCCTTAAATAATTTTCCCAAATTATTTATCTTAAAATATCTACTAAAGACATTATTCTCATATTTCAACACTTTGAAAATAGTTTCAAATCTCTTTTATTCACATGACACAATTTCGATCTTTGCCCAATACTTAGAATATTTTTCTCACCTCATTTAATATCCAACACTTGGAAAATATTCGTTTATTTCCTATTTTCTTTTCTCAAAAATCATTTACACTTTTATTTGCAAATCCCCACTCATTTACACAAATTCTATAAATTCAAGAATTTCTTAATTTATTTCCTTTAATATTTCCAAAGACATTTATGCTTGCTTATAATCCTAGTTTCACTTCTACTTCCTTGTGAATTTTATTTCACCCTCCGATGTTTTCTTATCTTATGCTTTAGCAATTTATTATGCTTCCATAATAACCCTATAAGATCTTCCTCTAAAATCTTATCCCATTAAATATCTTCGCTTCTCATCTTAAGCAGATCTATAATTGGATTTTAAAGCATTTGAAAACATATATATAAATTAAGAAAGATGGTTTTATTTTCAAAGTATGATTTTAGATAAAACTAAAATGTCAATGTCTCAAAAGTATTAAAGTTCGTATCTAGTTGCTAATTAATCTACAAAGTTGGTTTATAAAAATAGAGTTTGCCTCAACAAAAGTCTATTTATAGAAAATTCAATATTCCACATTTCCATTTATAAAATCCTCTGGATTCGTATCCCATCGATCCTATCCAAATTTATCACCATTCTCATATTCGAAATATATTCAAGTATTTCTCTTCAAACGATTCCAATAACTCGATATAAGTTCACACCATTACTTATATTCAACATATCCATCCATACCATGTTATCTCATTTATAAACCCCGTTTATAAATTTATAAACTCTCCTAAGTTTTCCATTTTATTGATAAAACCAATTCTTTATTTATAATTTCATTGTAACATTTTTAGCCTTTAATTAAATTCCATTTTATTTCAAATACATTTATCAATTTCAACATCCCATCCAACCCTTAATAGATAATTTAATTTCAGGTCTTTACTTAAACAATTTACAAATGGTTAAGTAATACCAAGTTAGCCTATATATTTCTTTATTCTTCTTAATTCCTTTTTCAATAATCAAATTTTCAATATAAATAATTTCTTTCAAATTTCCCTTTTAAATTCCTCCACTTAATTATTATGGTATTTAAAAATATCCAAATTTAATTCACAGGCTATTTGACATTTAATAATTCAATTCTCATACAATCCATATCAATTTTTCTATCACATCATATATCAACATATATATAAAGAATAAATATTCTTGAGGAATCCTGTTGGATCCCTCCAATCAGTTTTCCTGCATCCATAGATGTTAGTTAACAAATAAAATACCAAACCCACTTCGAGGGGGATATCGCAGTACATAGGGTCATCCGCTATTATGCGGTGCGTATAGGGCCGCATCCGCTATATAATGCGGGAATATCAATCACTCCAATACTAATATATATACACACTATTATAAATAACCTTCCAACGGCTAATTATTTAATTCAACCAAGCACATCCAATAATTTAAATTTAATCATTTAAATTAAACTTTGGAATCTAAATGAGTGAGAAAATCTCACCTTTATTTAATTTGCAATCCATTTCCATTCCGGTTGGGTTTCACGGTTTTTTCGACCTTGTATAAACATTTATATGGTTTATTAACACTAGTACCTCGAATTTTCTTCATTACAGCATGATAGGGGTTTCTCTCTTCTTTTTAGGTAGCGAACGGATGACTCTTCCTCCTACATGTCCCGGAGTGGTTGCTCGCAGTCGATAGGCTGACCGTAAAAGCAAATTCGAGGTACCAATGTAGGCTATGGCAGATAGTGGCCATTGTTCGGATGGTTGCAAAGCCTGCAGATCTCTACACCGATTTGTTGGCAATCGATTATGGTATTTGAATTTTTGATATTTCCTGGAATTGTTCAATTGGATTTGACTTCGGCATTTAAACTTGACATGTTAAGTTTGAATTTCGTGCGGCATTGACTTTGTTCATCTTGATTTTAGATCCTGTCTGCACTTTGAATGCTAATTATTTCCACTTGTATACATACATACATTTATGTATGTATACATGAGTGTGTTCATGGAGTTTGGTGAAATTTAACTGCTTGTAGTTACATTGATATTCAAGTGTGTCTGTGTTCAACTCGATTGCATTTAATATGTATACATGTCTGAATGCATGCATATCCTCTGTCGTCTTTGAGTTCTTGCATTTGAACTTGTGTGTTGTATTGAGTCTGATATTGTCAGGGTCGAAATGTAAGAAGCCTTGTTCCTTTATAGTCTGGTCTAGGTAACATCCCTTCCATGTTCAATTGCTTGTATCGACTGGTTCGATAGTTTCACTTGAGTCTGGTTTGTTTTGCATATGACCTTCATGTGTACATTTGTGTTTGTACTGGGTTGTACATTTATGTGTTGAATGTGTGGTTTCATGTCTTTGAAACGTTCAATGGTTGGCCTTGGTTCTGGTTACATGTGCACTTTGGTTTCTCTGACAGTCTGGGTTAAAGTGTACATTGAGTTGGTCTGTGAGTCAAGTCTGCACTGAAATGTTGTGCACTGCATATATATTTGTTGCTCCATTGTTATGCACTTGACCATTTGTATCAAGTCTATTCTGTGTTCACACTTGAAGTCTAGTTTAGTTGATCTGGTGTGTTGTAGTCTGGTTGCTTCGAGTACATATATATGATGCATTTGTTTCACTGGTGGTCTTGTAATCTGGTTCACACCAGAACAGTTGTGTCCATTGCATGTTTTGAACTGGTTCAATATGTGTGTGATCATAGTGTGTTCGAGCTTGTTCCATTCATTAAAACTTGACCATTCTATTTTTTTAGTATTGCACCTGAGTTGAACCTAGATTTGGCTCGGGTTTGACCTTATGCTCGTATCGTGACTTTATTGTGTTGCACTTGAGTTGAACCTAGCTTTTAATTGGGTTTGACCTTGTGGTCACCTGTCGCTGCAATTTTATCTAGTGTATATTGGTGTGCATGGCTTTGTGGCATGTACAATGATATACTGTGCATGTCACAAGTTGTTCGTGTATGATTAATTCAAAATAATGACGACGAACAACCCAAATAACTGAGGCAAATAATATTTTCAAAAACATATTTTATTTTACACTACAAAATATTTATTTTTCAATTTTACCGCGTCAGTGTTTATTTTGAAGATAATTCAGATGCTGGATACAAATTGGAATATGGTTGAAGAACAAATACGAGTGAATGAGTGATATGTAGTGAGGTGCAAATGTATGTATAGTGAAAAATTGTATTATAATTTGAAATTGTATTGTAATGGAAATTATGTATATAGTGAGAGCTCAAATTTTGTATTATTCAAAAATCGTAATAAAATATTTGTTTGAATAAAACATCCGTTTGAATTTAAATTCGATGTTATTTATTTTATTCCACAGATATTTATTTAATTATGTGAAAATAAATAGTACATATACATTTAAATGAATATATATATATATATATGTTTATTACCGTCAAACAAAAATCATATTCTAGCATATTCAACAATAAATCTTTCTTTAAATGTGTGTTTGTTGATAGTTAAATAATCGACTATCAAATCTTGGTCTAAATATGTAATCCTTCTTAATTTTGGTGGTATGAAATATTCCCTACTTAACATCGAAGGATTTTAACTAGGGAAATATCTAGGAGAAACCCAGGAATTATATGGTATAGTTACGTCAGTGGTGTTAACTGTACATATAAATTCGTTTCGTTCTTTTAGGAAAAATGATGTGGAGATCCATCCACTTAAACGGTTAGGGCGATCCCTACTCTTTTGTATTGTCTGATTATTTCCTAAATTACCGACATTGAGCATTCCGAAAAATCCATGATTGGTTTTTGGAGCGCCGTGGAAGCATAAGAGTGTAAATAACTCGAGAATCATGACCACTTCGAAACCATATACGGATCTATGAAGGAGTTTCATGAGATATATTGAAATGTTGGAATCCAAGCGTGATTCCAAGATCCGTTGGGGTATGGGAATCCATATGGGATTCTTAATCTATTTGGTGGCGGTGCATAAGCTAGAACGCCGGAGGTAGCCTCATCAGTGTTAATGGCAAAAACCAGTGATAGGAGGCATGGTCAGTAGGGTTGGCAAACCAATAGGGTGCAGTCGGCTCCTCCTAGACATTACTTACAACTGTTATGCATGCATGAGGCGATGCATGCATTTTAGCGAGACCGGCTATGTTTTTCCTATGGTACATCATTAGGGATGCATGTTGCTTCGAAAGGATATCTCTGTTCCTTGTTTAGGAGGTCCGTTCTCGAAGTACGGAGAGCACCTCCATGGAATTCTACACGATTAGCGAACGAGCCTTATCGGTCTTTGGTTATATACCTATTATTGTTGTGATCTACACTCACGAGCATCACAGCTACTTAATTATTATTATTTTAATTGCAACAACCTTCCATTTCGAACCATTCGTATCCACACATGTCAGACTTGAATTGCTCAAAACAATAGACTGTTAATTTATATTTGGAAAAACTTAGCATACACAGTAAATAAATCAAACACAGAATCATAGACACAGAGTAAAATAATAATAAGCAGTGGAAATAGATGAATAGTAGTTCATAAATCTACCATAATAAATAACAAAGTCTAAAATAAAATACAACAGAAATCTCGAATACATAGAAGTTACTAACTCAAATGTCAATGACAAGTCTGAACAAAATAACTGGAATAAACTGAAATAACTGGAAAGCTGAATAGATAACTCCAAGCAGATCTCTAGGCTCCAAAGGCGAGCCAAATGTTGTGGCACTCACTTTGACCCAGTATAAATCAAAACACAAAACACTTGAGTTAGGATTAACATTCTTATACTAGTAAATCAACTCAAGTGAAATGTCCTAGTGAAATACAATATAACTTAAAGGATGTTTGAGATTTCCATCCTCTAAGGATCCGTGGAACTATCTACTATTTAGTAATATATGCTATTATAATATGTTTATTGGTAAAGTAAAGTATTAAAATAGCGTTAAGGCATTACTCATATCCCTCTTAATACATTTTATGTATTTCCGTAGTCTATACAGTATGGTAGGCTCCAACAAACCGGTGGTTTACTTAGAGGGCACTTCATAGGTACGGTACAAACCAAACTCGTAGAAGGTGTGATAAGGCATGTGACAAGGCACGCGAGGCAATGCCTAGGGTATGATACTATGGTTTTGCGGATTCAGACTGGTGGTAACACATAGCAGCTACTACCACCCACCTTGAGACACACTCTTAAATCAAAGGTTCACCCAAATCAAATCACAAAGTAATAGAATGGTATCGAAGAAATGTGCCCGATCGTGCGACCTCACTTGGCCCAGCATGGCTCATGTTTTAGCCACATCAAGCTGACTCGCGAGATTTAGGGCAGCATTAATACCTCATACAGAATCATCGCCAAACTATCCTACTTCGTTCTAGAATCTCCACCACGTACACAGTTGTTGAAGTGGTTTTTAAGTATTGGCAGAGAGTATGACGATATCCGATCTCGGTCTTTTTAACAACCAAATGCTTATTTCACACCGTGGTCATTTTATATTTTAGTAGTTCATACTTCATATTTAAAGTATCATATTCATTTCAAAATCATATCATTTCTGAAATCATATACACTTCCAAAATTATAACTAAAAAATAATACAAACCATCTTATTAAATATGTGCATTTAAATTTATTAAATTTAAATCATAACAATTCCAACTTAAATAGTTTAAATATTGAAAATAGTGTGTGTGTGTGTGTATTAAAATAGTTATAAATTAGAAATAGTTGATATTAAAAAATAGGATATAAATTTAAAATAGTTTATATAATAAAATAGTTTATATCAAATATAGTTTCAAATTAGAATTGTTTCGTCCAATTCCACAAATCGGTTCAAATGAACTTTAGTTCCAAAAAATTCAATTTAAGTCAATCTTAGTTCATCAATTACAATTCAATTTAAATACTCAATAAAAACATTTTTAATTTATATCGATTTCAAATACAGATTTGAACAACGAATTTAAACCATTTTAATTTCAATAGGTTTTAAAGTTAAATATCCAACAATTTAAAATAACTCAATTTTATAAATTTCATTTATATTTCAAAATTCAACTTTAACTTTATTTAAATTTGAAATATTCACTTAATCATTTCTAATAACATTTAAATAAAATCTCAAATTACAAATTTAAGTAAAAGCAATAGTTAAATATCTAACTTCAATTATATTTAATTTTAAAATATTCACCTAATCACTTTTAATAACATTTAAATAAAATCTCCAATTGCACACTTAATCAAATTAAATATTCAATTTAAATTTATTTAAATTTGAAAATATTCATTTAATCACCTTTAATCAAAAATCAAGTTATAAAATCATATCTTTAAAATCTCAAATTCAATAAGTTTCAAATCAATTTTTTTATATACAATTCTTAAACAAATACAATTTCGAATCAGTTTCCCTTTATCTTTCCAACCTTAATTATTAAAGTTACTACAAAAACTATTTTTAAAATATATCTTTAAATAAATACGTAAACATAATATATATTAATTAAATTAAATTTTATTAAATTAAATCCTATTTTATATATTTTAAAACAATAAAGTTATAAGAAAAACCTTAAAAAATTATATTTTCAAAACTAACTTATTAATATAAAATATCCAAACATATAATTTCAAAAATCTAAAGTTACACATATGTAAAATAACATTTATATATTATATCCTAAAATCAATATTTAAACCCATATATTTCCTTTCAAAACTTTGGAAATCATTTTCAAAATATAGACCAACGGTGTCCGTATATAATTTTTTATCCTATGGTCAAGTGATATGGATATTTATCATTTTAATCCACACTTCAAATATCTACGGGTATATATCATTTCAACTCGCAAATCCCGAAATTGAAAATTAATGAATATCTCTTGGGTTTATCATTTCAACCCATAACGATTTTTCCTTAATCTACAAGATCGTTCGGTATGTATCATTTCAACCCATGGGGGATTTCTAAACTAAGAGGGAACCTGCAGAGTGAGACAAATATGATAATAATATAACATATCAATAATAGGCACATATCATCAGTAAAATATTTAAATATAATATATACAACAGGTTATTGTGTCATATGTCATAAGTAGTAAGTGCAGATAATAGCATATCATAACTTAACAATTCAAATTTAACAGCATATTTCAATCGTCATTTCATGTGGATTAAATTTAGTAAATATAATAATGTTAATCGTGAGTGATTGCTAACCTTTCGAGGCTAGAGAACAATGATAACAAGATGTAGATGGACAAGGATAAGCACAGATCGACAATGGGACAGCGATACAAGAGATGAACTACTGCTATACGGACATCGACAAGCAAGATCGAGAATTAAATGGAAAACAAATGTATGTTATACTTTCTTAAAAGTTAATATTTAATGAAAAAACATCAAAAATAAAATCTTTATATATATTTTAAAACCATCATTTAATTAAAATACATGTTAAAATCAGATATCATCATATTACATATATTTCTTAGAATCACATATATATATATATATATATATATATATATATATATATACTATAAAGCAAAACCCTGGTCAATGCGGTCAAACTGAAGCCTTTTTTGGACTACCAAAATTGTCCTTTTGTCTACTGTAATAGAATATAGTTAATATGGGTATTTTTGTAATCTGGACATAACTGCATAACTCAAGACTCCACAACTTCTTCACTCCCACTACATCATCCGTCGGTGGTGTAAATAAATCTCCATTTATTCAATAAAATAACTCCACTCCAAAATACCCACGTTCATGGCACTTTGTAAGACTTATTCAAGGTGGTTTTCGTCAGTTAACAAGAGAGTGGAGGCAACGACTATTAGACGTTCTCACCCATATCCCCAATCTTTGTTTATTCTCCTTTAAACTAAATCAATTTCAATGATGGAAAAAACATCATCCACAAAGTTTTAACTGCAATGAAGAAGGAGAAGAAGGAGACAATGGACAAAAGGGACTAGAAGGCTGTAAAATACATGAAGGTAAACAATTTAACTTCTAGGGTTTTGTTTTGATTTTGTTAGGGCTCAATCTCAAATTAAATCTTGCACCATGAAAAAAATTCTCTAGCATGGATACTGATTTTATCTTTGTTTGTTTTTGTTTCTAAAGTGACAGAACAGTCAAGCTTATGAATTCTTTTTTTTCTTTTCGAAATTTCAAGGGGACAACATGATTAAATGAAGATGAATAACGAAATCCTTCTATAAAGAGGTGCAATATTGCTTCATCTATCTTACCACTGTAACCACTTAAGTTATTTTTCTGTATGCGTATGATAAAATACTGACGAAATTGATATTACATGTTATACTTATACGCAACTTTAGTATGTAAATAAGGAGTGCCCCATGATCTTTCTCACTAATAGTTGTTGCCTGTTGGATTTAGTTGAATTTGTTCCTAATCATTTGATTTACAAGAAATTCTTTATAACATCAATAAAAACGATTGGAAAAAAAATGATTTTTGTTAGTAACAGGGGGTTGTTATAGGGAAGATAATGATTTAAGAGGGAGTATTACTAACCTTGAAAATAGTCCGAGAGGAAGCATGGATGTTGTCCATCTTCAACATGGAATATGGTTGTCAGTCATCAAGTACGTATTTAGCTAAAAAAAGTTAACATGAATGACTTCCTGTTATTTCCATTAGTGGCATTTCAAGCATATCTTACATGGTTCAAGATACATGTTAGATCTAGCATAATATTTGTATTGAAAGTTAAATTTGTTTGTTATTAGCAGAATTTACAATGAACATTATCTACATAAGATAATCAATGATTTTTTACTGTGAGACAATTCCATATTTGGTAAATAGAGGTATAACTATTACTGAGCTCATTTTTTTGAAGTAGACCAATAATATTTTGACCTCTTTATTTTATGTATTCGATCGTATACCAATATCCATAAATAAAATCTTCAGCGGAGAAAAGTATATTGATTACATTGTTTTATTTTTTCTCATAATCATGCATAACATTAAATCTTTTGCAAAAGAAAGGAAAAGGATATTCCAATTGCTTAAAGCTATAAGCTAAATTTCTCACTTCATTCATTCTTCAATTGTTCCATCAAGTTGTTGGTTTTTCTATGTTTATAGCTGATAGTTTAGACAAATAAATTATCAATTTTATGTGATTGGCAAATAGATAGAGTGCTACTGTTGTCTATGGAAATCCTTTTACATGCAATCTGATAACTTCCTGATAATAAATAATATTATTTATGATATTTACTTAGTAATGTTATGTGTGTATTAGAAACAGAGTTGTGCATATGTATGGTAAGAGTGTTGTTGAGGTACCTTTGTGGTGCCAAAGTAGTTCTTAGGTTGTTATTACACGAATAACAAATTTATTCTCACTGATTTTGTTCTATTCTGTTTTTATTTGTTGTGGAAGCTTCATGGGAATTATGAGGTGGAGAGAACCATGATCTCATTCTTAAGGTTATAGATATCTCAAGTATGAATGATTTCTAAATTATTTTATCTTTTGAAAACGCCTCATGTGATACGGTGGGATTTTCATAATATACAGTCATATAGGCAAATGCTTCTTTTACATTAGTCAACTTGGTGTAATTACTCAAAACTATCAGAATTTCTACCCAAATTGATCTTCTTTCTTATCTTCTTAGCATTCCTATAGGATACCATATTAAATTCTTCATTTAGGTTGTGGTAGAGTTGCTTAGAAATATCATAATTTTGTTCAGAGAGGATCTACTCTTATCTTTTTTGAATTTGAACTATAATGGTATGTCAAACAATATTAAAATGATAATATTGCGTTTTGGAGTTAATAATTTAGTTTTTGTTACTCTGATGTTATTATCTGTATAAGTACATGTAATTTAGTTACATTTTAATATATTCCATGCATAAGTGTTCTATTATGTGCAATTTACTTGAAGTAAACCTGTACATAATTTGTTATGCCACCTTTCCAGTCATATGTACTCCAATTACTTTTATACATACGTGCTTCAATTTTACCGAAAGAAAAGGTTATACTTTGCTTTCTTTTTTTGAGTTTGAAAAATAAATAAAAAGTGTTCACATTCAGACTTATATTTATATAAATATCATATTCTTTCATATGCACTTCAACAACTTTAACAGAATATAGGTACAAGTACTTAGATTTGTATTAGAAGCTTAAAGTTGTAATGGTGCTGGCTTTTGAAGTATTTTTGCCGTCCCAAATATTTTCTTAGGATCATTTACCATACAGAACCCTTCCATCCTCAATGATTTTACCCTCCTTTATATATTTATTAGTTTTCTTTTCTGTTTTCAGAAGCTTATACAGTTTTTTGCTATAAAGCATAACAATGTTTATTTCTTAATTGGTATTTTGATGATAAAGGCATTGGATATCGAGGAAAATCGGTTATTTTTCTTCTATGTTCTTCCAATACTGTAAGTTTTTGTGAATATCTTAAAATATTGATTCCGGATGCTGATTATTTAAATATGAGTTTGTGATTATCTAAATGTATTGATACTAGATACTAATTATTTGAATATGAGTTTGTGATTATCTAGCAAAATATTGAAGTAGCTGTGTCACTTGCATGGATTTTATTGAACATTATATCTTATCAGCCGAATTAAATTGAATTTGTTAATTGATGTACTTAAATCACTCCAACAGCTCGAGTTTTACAATTCCTGCACTAGCTGTTATTTCTTTTACCGTTTAAATTATTTATTTTATAACCTATTTGCCTAAAAAAAGTTATAAAATAAAATTAGAAACTCTGAAACATTTGCAAAATAGGAATGACTTCAGTCTGTTCTTTTAATGCAGTTTGTTTAAGTATAACTTCAAATTTTCTATAGATATGGAGGAATAAATATGCTCAGATTATTTTCTAATCATACATGTAATATATATATATATATATATATATATATATCTTATGCTATAAAGCAAAACCTTTGGTCAACCGGTCAAAGTGAAGCCTTTTATGGTCTTCCACAAATAACTTGACCTCATAGCGGTTTCAATCTCTCACAAATCGTGGACATATTTGTCATTTTTCAGTATCCATTTCTACCGTTCAATCTCATGTTTCCCGTAACTACTCCACTTTCATTATTCATTCATTTTCCTTCCTTCTCACGATCCAAACTCCAAACGAACCCCAATCTGGAAAAAAATGTTAAAAATATCCAAAAAAATGGCTTTTAAAGGGCAAGGAAACTGAGGCTCGGCCTCCTCTTTCTCAACAAGCTGCTTCCTACATCTCAAACCCGGTATTGGTACGTCTGATTCTAATATTATTTACCCATTTATTATTTTCTTACGTTGATTTCGAATTTCTATGTTTTATAGTGGATTCATTTAAATGGTTACAAACTCTTTCTATTTTGAACTCTGAAAGAGGCAGTCTGATCTATGTTTGATAAGGCACGGTTATGATTTGTGCCTTCTAGATCTTAATTTTCCTGAATATTGACAAAATGTTTGATTTTCTTTATGCTCATGTTAGATCACCATTTCATTTTTGAGATTATTCATAGCTAGATATGTAGAGAATTCTGAATTGATTGGTGGAGTTTGGACAAGGGCTTATTTACAGGTACTCATTTTGATTAATATCAGATCTGGACCACCAAAGATTAGTACTTGCTTATTTTAATTTGAACTGATGCATTCTTTTAGATTTTGTCTTCAATTTCTCAATGATCTGCATCTAATATGTTTCTCAGCTACTGTGCACATCTATTGGTGTACTACATTAGTTCAACAAATTGAGATTTTAAAAGGGATAATTTCCCTTTACTTCTGATCATTTGTTTCTTATACTTTAGTAGTGGTAATGGTAATTAATTTTGTTTCCAGCGAAATGCTCTTGGTTGTTATTAACAACAGAGAGTAGCGATGCCTTTTTTTATTTAAATGTCAAATTTTATTTTGCTATACTCTAGATCTAAAAATGCAATGGATTGTTTTGGGTTGTTTTATTTTGTGGTTTGGATTGTTGAATCCAAGCACTTTAATTTTATGATTACTTGGACTCTTTACTGTGTGAAAACTCCAATAATATTGTAGTTGAAAGTTGCCAAACTATATTCTACTTATATTAAATTCTACAGGTTAAATTTTTGATTTTTAGGCTGACGTAAGGATTTGTTGAAGCTTAAGGACCGAGACATAAGTAAGATTGGAGAGCTATGGAGCAAACTAACAGATTTGGAGGGAGTTGTATGGCTAGGTTTATTACTATTTACCTTTTCAGTTGATTTTTTTATAATGTTTACTGTCACTAAACCACTCCTCTCAAAAAGTGCAGTTGGTTATTCGATATTGAAGATAATGTTGACCATTTGGAATGAATATCCTTTATCACAGTCTTCCTGTCTTTGTTTCACAAGCTACATCACAATTATTCATTAATAGTTATCAACTATGGATGGGAGAGTATTAATTGGTGGAGGGAAAGATACGACTGTTGCTATCGGCTCTTTTTGTTACAAGAGGTCCATTTATTTTATATCTTATTTATATTTTTAGTTTCTTTTGTTTGCTAAATTTTAGAACCATTTAAGGTGTAGTTGAAGGCAATCTAAATAGTAGTACGATGATATTTGGTAACCTAATGTTTTAGTAGGGCGAAAATTTGTGTTGCATGTGTAATTGTTTATACTTAGAAAAATTACACAAGAGCTATGGCATCTTCCTGTAGGTTAATAATGTAATAGTGGGAGTTTCGTTTGATGAAATACATAAATAGAAAAGAATACCACCATAAAACTATAATGACACAGGCCATTCCAACTGTTGCATCTGTAGTAATTTGTTGTTTTATTTGGTTTGTGTTTATTGGTTCTGAATTATGATAGTTTAAACATTGCAGAGAAATGAGTGAGCTTACCAAGGGCAAACGACAAGGTACATAACAAATAAGCAATGATAAATTACCTGCTGAATGCTGGAGCATTGGAACAACTTATATTTACTAGATGACTACCATTTCATTTGGCATACATGTAAATTACTCGAACAATATTTTGCGTTGCTGTTAAACTATATACATGTCTGTGAATCTATAATGTGCTTTACTGTTAAACCTTATACATATGTATGTGTGAATCAAATTTTACACATTGGAGCTAGCCACTTGATTCAAACAGTTTGTATGTCTTTACTGAAATGCTTCACCATTGAAGCAATGCATCAAAGATAAGGCAGTGAAGATCCAATTGAATATCATTACCAGCTTTGATCACGTTTTTCTAAGCACATGTCCAGTGGACGTGCATGCGTACTGGAAAGCAGGAAATGAACAGGTGCATATTTACCATTGAAATGTTGGAATTAACTCATAAAATTTTCTAATGTTCATAAGTAAATAAGGAAGAGGGCCTTTGTTGGAGTTAAAAACGGCTTCATTTGGCAGAAGTTGATGAAACTTTTGCCTTATAATAAGTTAAAGATCTTTGTAATGTTTCTTCAACAAACTTGAGAAACATCCACTAACTTTTACAGTTACAGTCACATTCTTTATTTGTTCATCTCTTGATAAAAAAATTAAAGTTTGTCGTGGATTGAAAAATAATAAATAATAGTGGGTACTGTATATAAACTTAGCTAAGCATTTAGTTCAATTGCAGTGCGGAATGCCTGCTAAGAATGGATAAAAACTGGAACGCTGTTAGATCAATAATGGTGTCAACTTATGGTAAAGATTCAGCTACAAAGTGGACTGCTTACCGGAGAACGTTTTTCATTTCAGTAGCAGAGCTCTTCGCCTATAACAATGGGGAAGAATGGATGGTTGCTCATTTTCTCTTTAAAAAGAAATAGCTTCATCAAAATTTGGTCTACAATTTGTTTCACCAGTTTGATCGAACTATATATATATATATATATATATATATATATATATAACTACATCGATAAAAATAAAGACAGGCTCTATTAAAACAATTTGTAAAACCCCAAAGACAACAATATACAAGAGGTGTTAAGGTTGGTCGATTAGAAAACTATGCAATTGTATTGCATAAGACTTTAGTTGCTATTTATTTTTAAATGGCCACAAGTAAATCATAATCAGCTTCTTATTTCAGTGTATTCATAATTACTGAAATTTGCTATAGTATGAAGAATGAAATGGTCATAAGTCATCTCAACATCTTCACAGTTTATCGATAATGAAAAGTCGCATTGGAGGCAAATAAAATTTAAGTCTCATAATATACTTTTCCCATTCAATGTTTACACAGAAACCAAACTGATGCTTGAAAATTAAATAACAAGTTTTGTGCTCATTTGTTCACACTATTTAACATAAAAAAGAAATTAGTTCATGTATTTATGTGTGTTAAGCATTATTTATGCATATGAACATTATTCACAATAAAGGAATTTGCTTCTGATTTTCTTTGCACGCGTCTAATGAACGTGCCTAATGCTTTCAGCATATTTTTTTTACTGTGCAATACGAAAATGTAAATTATACTCATTTTCTGAGTCATGGTTTATTATTTCCTTACCGTGCAAGCTAATTTAATTGCTATTATTCCCTATAGCCTCAAATTCTCTGTAATACGTATGCAGCCTAACCATTATTTTACTGCTACTGCATATTGCAACAGCTTGAGCAAGTTGGGGCCGCTGCATTGCAGCAGCCTGTTGTTGCCTCATGGGTAGAACCTTTTTTTTCTTTCGATGGTTTTATTACTGGCGACAAAAAGACAGATGATGCTATCGGGGTTATATTGAATTGTAATTCTTTGAGATTTCTAAAAATGTAGGTTCAAGTTGTATGATTTAATTGTATGCATTTTAATGAAATATGTTCAATAATGTAAGGAGTTTGATTTCAATATATTGATGTTTTAAGATGCAAGTATTTACAGCAATATGTAATATTTCTGCTTTCATTGTAACATCATTTTTGTAATTAGAGAGTTTCTTTACAAGGAAAGTGATTTACTACGGCGCCTATGTTCAGTACATTTCCAGAAGCAGACGTGTGTCAAAATTTTCACACTTCCTTCTTTGCACACGTCCAACGGACGTGCCACCATACTCGTGTGTGTGTGTGTGTGTGTGTGTATATATATATATATTCAAAAATCACTATAGCTTAAAATACACCTATTTCCTTTCAAAAATTCCTTATAGCTAAAAATAGATTTAACACATATTCAACTTAAAACATTTATCAAAAATATACATCTATATATATATTATCAAACACATATAAAATAAAAATCTTTATATTATATATTTGTACAAAACGGTATTTATTAAAAGACATAAATTGAATCAAAATATAAATCAAAATCAATACCAAAAATCAATACACACACACACATATAGCTTATAAAAGATGGTTGTAGGGTAAAAGGAGGTGGTTGTATCCCTACAATTGGCCGGAGATTGATGGCGGACATGGACAAAGTCGGTTGTGAAAACGAGCACAGCAAGCCAAGATGATGAGCAAAACAACAAATATATGAATGTCTTTCCCTTTTCTTCGTTGGATAAAAGATTGGCACTTTCAATACATAAAAGTAGTTGACATGGTTCAACAATAGTATGAATTGTGAAATGAGAAAACACTGAGGAATAATACACATATACATCATAGCATCGAACATTCTCAACAGGTTACTACATCGAACATACATCACATGCTTTGAAACTATTGTGATGAAGCAAGGGGAAGAAGCTTAGGCTGCTTTGTGTGGGGTTGTTAAAGCTGCTATCAGAGATGGACCATCGTGTTGGGTGTTGTCAGGTTCAGTGGGAAGGCGAGAGGGTGACTACGCTCGCACGGCTACATAGGGGAGTTGTCATGGGTGGTCGGGAAGTTGCAGCAGGCTCATGAGGGAAAGAGAGGTCGGACGGTGAGGGGGATGGGCTCGATGTTTTGTCAGGGCATGGTGGCTTCAGGTGGTTAGGGTGCGGCTGTTAAGGAGGAGGAGATTATTTCTGTTCACGTGGCAGTGCTGTCGGCATGTGGAAGTCCAGGCGGCCGGTGGAAAACTCGAGGATGGTGATGGTTTCTCTTAGAAAAATATGTATGTTCGTGTGTGTGTGTGTGTGTGTGTGTTTTCTATTAAAGAAGAAGAAGTGAGGCCATTGGTTTGGAGGGCGACTTCGGTTGTTGGTGGAGGTTAGGGAGGTCAGTGGCGGGTTCAACAGGCAGAGGAAGGAGGCGGAGATAGGTGGATGGTTTGTGTGCTGACTATGGGAATAAACGGACGTGGGTTCGAAAGATTTGGTGGTTGAGCTTGCTACAGATGTTGTAGATAGGTGACGATGAGAAGGGTGCAAACGTGGGAGGTAGATGGAGCATGAGTTCAGGTGTTTTGGTCGAGAGAAGAGGTTTGAGTTTGGCGATCAGGATGAAGGGTTTGGAGAAAATAAAGGAAAGGGTGGGTTTTCTTTGGCAATGGTATATATAAAATTTAATATTTTTCCAAGTGAAAGAATAGAAACGAGGGAAAAGGAAGAGATGGTGGCGCCTTTTCATTTGAAAGCAAAGTACAACTTCAACCCCTCGGAACCCCTAGTTTCAACTCAATACCTTCTGCCTATATCCAATTTGCTGTGCACTAAGTCATTGATGCTATGCACATTGGTTTCGACGGTAATGGTGGCTGAATTACTATGTTGAAACCCTTGGTGCCAAAAGTGGCGAAACATGTTAAAAGCATGTAAAACTGATTTTAACCTTAAGATGAAATCTCTTTCAACTAACATGCCTTGTTTGTCAAAATATTATAGGTTGCTAATTTTCTTTTCTAAAAGAACTGCAAAAATTTCAGAATTAAACAATTTAATTTATTTCCAAGATACCCCTTCTCCTTTTATAAATATATAAAACATTTAAGTCCCATACCATAAATAATTATATATATATATATATATATATATATATTAAAACACTTAGAAAAATTCTACAAAAATTTCAAAAAATCAATTTTAATATGTT
Source organism: Allium cepa (assembly GCA_030765085.1). NCBI lineage: Eukaryota > Viridiplantae > Streptophyta > Magnoliopsida > Asparagales > Amaryllidaceae > Allium > Allium cepa. The sequence goes on along the minus strand of CM060932.1, from coordinate 219,740,778 downwards.
TTCTAACGTATAATAATTTCAGACCTTAAACATAAATAATTTAGCCGTAAATTATTTTAAACCCAAATAAACATTTTCTTTACTAGAAAATGAATATTAAATCCACATTAATTTAGAAAATTATGAAAATTGAAAATCGTCTCTAAAATATCATTTCTGATCTAAATCTAAAATCGTAAGGCAATTGGACCTCATTAAATAGGGTTTTCACGTTAAAACATATCATAAAACCTATATTAATAAGCATAAATCATCGACAAGTACATATAAGAAATTGATCATTCAAAAACATGGCATAAGTTTGCAAGATAAATCGAGTTTAACCTTAAAACCGAAAATCATTAGAAAACATGAGACGTAGTCCTTATTTACCTTAGCTTTGAGATTAAGGAGTTTGAGATTTGAATAGCTTTGATTTGATTAATCTTCTTCCTTAGCTTTTCTTATTTATCTTCCTCTTCCTTGCTACCGATGGCTAGACTCTACTTTAGTTTGATATTGCAAAGGAAGTATGAATGAATTCCTAAGGGTTTAGGGTATAAGAATATTCTTGTTCCAACTTTTGCCTCACCTATTACCTTTATCTATTCAATTTCATGTTAGCTCATTTTAATTTATTCATAACATGACTCGGCTACTCCTATTGATCACAAATCTCAATCTTCTAATCATCGCATTATTTTATTTTATTTAGATAATTATATATCCTAAATAATGTTACTAAAAATATGGGGTGTTACACTCTCTCCTACCTAAAGAATTTCGTCCTCGAAATTACGATAAGGAACATAAAAAATCAACCAAAAAGGTAAAACATACCATCAAACAAATCAGGATAAACGTCTCTAATCCCGCTCTCTGTCTCCCAAGTACAGTCTCTCTTATTGTCGCTCTACTGGACTTTAACTAATCTGACTATCTTGTTCCTTAGCCTCTTCTCATCTCTTGTGACTATATGGACTAGCTTTCTAACTATAGTCAAATTTGGCTCTACTACTAAGTCATCTAACATAGTTGATGCTATAGTAGACTGCGAATATCTAACACACTTCCTTATATGAGAAACATAGAAAACATCATGGACTCTTGCCAAACTATTCGGCAACTATACTCTATACGCGAGTTTACCGATCCTCTCTATAATGCGAAAAGGTCCAACGAATCTCGGTGCCGACTCCCCTGATTTTCCAAATCGAATCGCACCCTTCATCGGTGACACCTTAATAAAAACATGATCTCCAATAAAGAACTCTAAGCATTTCATCTCTTATCTGCATAACTTTTCTATCTTGATTGAGCTTCCTTCATCCTAGCTCAAATCAACTTAATCTTTTATACAACTTCTCTAATCAAATCTAGATCAAGAACCAACCTATCCCCGATCTCTAACCAACAAACTAATGATTTGCATGGCCTTCCATAAAAAGCTTCAAACGGTGCCATCGCTATACTAGTCTGATAACTTTTGTTGTACGAAAACTTGACTAAATCTAGATGGTCTTTCCATTATCCTCCAAAATCTAGCACACAAGCTCTTAACAAATCCCCAAAGACTTTGTTAACTCTTTCCATTTGCCCATCGGTCTGTGGGTGGTAAGCGGTGCTCGTCTTTAGCTTGGTTTCTAAAATCTCCTGTAGACTTTTTCGGAATTCCCTAGTGAATAAGGAATCTCTATCGCTTACTATACTATTAGGAATTCTATGAAGTCTAACTATATTCTTCATAAATAACTTAGCTATTAACAGGAATGAAAAGGGCCCTCTTGGTTAATCCATCCACTATGACCCATATTCTTTCATTTTCTCCGTTTGACCTTGGCAACTTATCTATGAAATCCATAGAAATAGAACCACACTACCACGCTGAAATGTCTAATGGCTGAAGCAACCTCTTGTTTTTTGATATTCGGCTTTTACTTGTTGACAGTTCAAACACTGCTTCGCCCATAAGCCTACATCCCTCTTCATACCTTCCTAGAAGAAACTTCTCTTCATGTCCTGATACATCTTAGTTCCTTTTGAATGAATGGTGAATTCGAACGATGGCATTCCTCTAAAACTTCCTTCCTAATGCTCCCACATTTGGAACACACAATATTCGCTTCTTTCTCAACCACCCATTCTGGTCAAGACTAAAATCCTTTAATCATCGCTCTCTGTTCCGTCCCTTAATTTCTTACTCTGTTCAACCAATACTGGATCCTCTGTCTGTTTAGAAGCCATCTTTTTTATCATCACCGATCGAACATCTAAACAAGACAACATTATAGCTTCTCTACTAGATCCATCCTCAGATCTCCACTGCACTCTGCAAGTCGACAACGCTTTCAAATCTTCCCACTCAGCTATCATTGCCAACACTGCATTCTGATGTTTTATGCTAAGTGCATCTGCAACCTTATTGGATTTCCCTAGTATATATTCAATACCAAAGTCGTAAGCGGCTAAAAAACTCTAATCGCCTCTGCTGTCTCATATTCAGCTCCTTCTGAGAGAACAAATACTTCAATGACTTATGATCTGTATAAAGCCCAAACCTCTATCCCAAAAGGTAATGTCTCCATACCTTCAATGCAAAAATCACCATAGCTAACTCCAAATCATGCATTGGATATCTAATCTCATGCGGTCTGAGCTGTCGAGAAGCATAGGCAATCACTTTACCTCTCTACATTAACACAACTCTTAACCCAGTTCCAGATGCATCTATATGAACTACCAAATCCTAATTCCCTTCTGGAACTACAAACATAGGTGCATGGGTCAATAAGTCTTTCAAGCTTGGAATGCTTCCTCAAACTTATCGGTCCAAACAAACTTCACATTCTTTCGCGTTAGCTTGGTCATTGGTGCCGTTATTCACGAAAATCCTTAATAAACCTTCGACAATATCTAGCCAATCCATGAAAACTCTATATCTCAGTCACCGTCTGTGGTCTCTTCCAATTATTCTCCACTTCAATCTTAACCGGATCTATAGTCAACTCTTTCTCTGAGACTACATGACCAAGAAACTTCACATCCTTCTTTTAGAAATGACACTTTGAAAACTTCGCATTCAACTGATTCCACCTCAGCATCTCAAGCATAGCTCTAAGATGAACTTCAAGCTCTCTTTCATCTTTAAAGTATATCAAGATATCATCTATAAAAACCAACACGAAGCTATCCTAGTGCTCTTGGAAAATTCAGTTCATCAAATCCATAAAGAATGCCGGTGCAGAAGTTAGTCCAAACGACATCACTAACCATTTGTATGATCCATATCTAGTTTTAAATACTGTCAAAGGAAAGTCATCCTTTGCTACTCTAAGCTGATGGAAACCTATTGCTAATTCAAACCGAGAAAATACCTTGGATCCACTCAACTGATCGAAAAAATTGTCAATTCTTGGCAATGGATATCGATTCTTTATCGTCTTCTCATTAAACTTACGATAATCGATACATAACCTCAATGATCCGTCCGGCTTCTTAGCAAACACTACGACTGCTCCCCAAGGCGAACTACTTGGTCTAATAAAATTCTTGCCTTTCAAATCCCCTAACTGCACCTTCAGCTCTCTCATCTCTATAGGTGTCGTCCTACTTGGTGGCCTACTTATTGATTCTGCTCCAGGCACTAAATGTATCTGAAACACAATGGTTCGTTTTGATGGTGATCCTACTATAGGTTCAAAGACATCTATGAATTCTCTGGCCATGAAAACTAGACTCAACTCATCTTCTACCTCCACAACACTCAATAAAGCATTTACCTTACAACTAGGGTTTTCTATGGTATATACAATCTGATCACTAAAGTCAGGGTAGCTAAGTGATATTTTCCTACCCAAAATAATTTTGAACCCTACAAAGTTAAACAAATGCAAACTACAAACAAAGGTATTACCTAACAAGTCAAACTCGAGGTGGTCACACTTCATCCTAAGTGTCGCATACCCTCCTGTTAGATTTGCAACCCTTAAGGAAGCAACAAGGTATGAAGGTTCTAGGTTGAGCTAATCTACTAAACAATGAGATATCAAAGAATGTGAGGCACAAGTATCAAACAAAACGCTAACAGACATACCATGAATCTGAAGCGTACCTTCCAACACTGCCTTCCCTTTCTTCTGCGTTGTTGATCCTAATACAGCCGACTTCAATGCAAATACCTTGCCCCTTCCATCCTTAGTTGTTTGTTTGTGCTGGTTCTTATAATGACCAATTTGATCGCAGTTAAAGCATATGATATTCTTCTTCTCGATCACTTCCTTCGCCTTTCCAGTACAACATTCATTAATGAAATGTCCATTCTTATCACACTTAAAGCAGACCACTGATTTTCCCTTCTTTACGGCTCCACCTTTCTAAGCACCTTTCTTATGAAAGAACTTTTTTTCTGACTCTGCCCCACCTAGACCTCCTTTGCCTTATTCTTTTCCAGAGAAGTAAGAATCTCCTCGTGTTTTAAAGTTATCTCCACCACGACATCACAAGGATCCCTAATATGATGTAATGTAGTCCTTGGCAACTCAGATTTCAACCCCCTTATGAACTTTTCATTTCTCTTCATCATGGTATCCATAGTAGTATACCTATACCTTGATAACTCCTCGAACATTATAGCATACTCCAACACAGACATCTCCCCCTGCTCCAACTTAGCGAACTTTTCTGAGTAAAGTAGATTGTGCCATCACAGACATGAACCACTCCTGGAACTTTCTCCTAAACTTAGCCCATGTCACTGTCTCTTCATTCACTCCAACCGTCACATTATTCCACCAGAATAAAGCTGCTCCCTGAAGCTGTCTCGAAGCAAGCCTTCTCTTCTACTCATCATTGAGCCCTAAGCCATCAAAGATTCTCTCACAATGCAATAACCAGCTCTATTCCTCAATAGCATCTTCAATTTTAATAAATGGCTTCTCTCCGAGCCTAACATAATCTTTACTCAAGATAGCATAAATTTTGACCACCAGAGCTTCCAGAATTCCTAATCCAGCATTTCCTCCAACCACTCCAGCAGAAATTCCAACTTGCATCATGTCCATGAAAAACCGATACATAGCTCACATATCCACTTGTAGAACTCCATCAACATTCCTAGCTTATGCCGGACCTTGGTTTCTTCTAGTATTCTGTATGGCATTTCCATTTATGGTAGCTCTTTCCTCAAGATTCACTCTTCCACTTCTAGCATCCATATCTGTATTCAAGCTTCATAAGATTTAGAAGAATAGCCTAAGAGAGATAAGAGAATAGAGATATAGTATAAACTTATATGTAGCAAATACAAGTACATTACCATAGCATTATCCTATACCTCGATCTTACTCTAATTCCTTAGGATTATGTTTTCAAAAAATCATTTTAGTTTAAAGTTTCTCATAAACCTATACTCTAATACCAAGTTGTAACATCCCCTATCTAGGGGTCAGAAGCTAAGCGATACAGATGCTGCAGTCATCCATAATATTTACTTTCAGTGACCAAATACGGTAATGTTAATGGTATCCATAATATCAGAAGCACATGAATATGAAACAAAATCATAGATTTCACAGAAACAAATTTTCTAATTACATTTCACAAAACATGTTACATATTCCATTACATAATCCTATAATTTTTTCCCAGGTGAAGATCAAATATAATTATTATAAAATACGCCAAGAGCGATATGTGAAGATGCCCCATTGAATGACTAGAGTACTAAATAGATATAACTATCTTAAATACAACACAGCGGAATAAAACAAAAACTGCAACTCCTAAATAATTATCTTTCAGCCACCTGCTCGTCTTTGGAAGCTTTATTCGTCAACCTACTAAAAACTTGTAAAACCTTATCCCTCTGTCTACTCAAATGGATTTTGAGCACCTGAGAGTTTAAGGGAAAAACATAAACTTCGAGTCAAACATAGAGCCTGTTGTGAATAATACCATACATTTCGGTTATTTGATATGTGAGACCATGTCGCTCAACGGAATGGGTTTCCCCTCACTAATATCCTTTTAAAACATATCTTTTGAAAATCATAATCCTGCAACCAAAACTGATTAATAACTGTAAAGCAATATCATGTAAACTTACATGTCAAGTAATAAATGAACTATTTGTCCGAACACTATAGTTTTTTTTTGCCAACCACTAACATTTGGATAACTCGGGCCTACCAAACAGTATAAACAAATAATCTAACATCTTTTAGACACTCCTCTTCTGGACAGTCTATCTCTAACTTTTCTTCTCCCAGGGTCACCTAATCTTAGTGGATTTGTGGGCTCACCAATAACTTATCTCTATACAAATATATTCATTTCTACGTGTAACATCATTTTAGCCTTACCCGTGACAAAGCCCTACACACTAGAATTTTGGACTAAATTAGCTAGGAGCTAATAGTTCATGTATAGGGTGCAACCCTTTGCCAATCCCATCTGGTATACAAATATCTGAGTCATTTTACTTAGGGTACTCTTCCCTTCAATTTTCTTTGAAAACAATTTCATCTCAAATTGATTTAAAACCTTTAAATCAAACTTAAACAGGAAAATACATACTCCATGCTATACTTAAAATCACCTTGCCATGTTATATATACTTTACTCAAATCTTAGTTGATGAAAATATTTAAGCCTATGAAAGTAACCCTTTCGAATCCATTGAAAGTGATCCTTTTGAAACTAAGTAAAACCCTTTCTTTCACCTAGGCCTAAAAGCCAAAACATTCCTTTCAAAACCATTCATATGAACCTTTCGAAACCATTGAAAAACCTTTCCTTCGAAAGCTACAAAACTGTAAACATCCTATCTTTTAAAACCTTTAAACATTACCTTTCGAAAACATTGGGAAAACCTTTCCTTTCAAACCTTTTGAAACCTTCCTTTTAAACCTTTCGAAACCATTAGGGAACCACCCCATCAAAATCTTCATTAAAACCCTTCAAAAGTAGTATAACATCAAACCTTTTGAAAACATTTGAGTTCAAGTAAAACATGTGGATCAACTTTTCAAAACCATTTAAAACCATCTTCTTCGAAACCATTTGGGTTCTACCTTCAACAGAGTAAAAGGGTCATAAAACATTTAAGTCGGAAGCAATCTTTTGAAAGAATTTCCTAAGTAAAAAAGTGATGGTGTTGAAACCAACCTTCCGAAAGCATTGGAGAAGCCGCTAAGTTTTAAAAGCAAAGTATTCCCTTCGAAACCTTTGTTTCGAAAGATAAGAAAAGCGACAGTTAGGGGTTTCGACCCCGGCGAAAGCATTTACATAAAACAAAGAGCGCATCCCATTGGAAACCTTTCCTTGAAAACATCTGACTCCACCGAAAGCCAACTAAGTCGAAAGCATATCCTTTGAAAGCAAAGCACACGCATTTTTCATTTGAAAGCAAAGTAGCGCTTCAACCCCTGATTTCGACTCAATACCTTCTTCCTATATCCAATTTGATGTGCACCAAGTCATTGATGTCATGCGCATTGGTTTCGACGGTGATGGTGGCGGAACTACTAAGTCGAAACCCTTGGTGCCGAAAGTGGCGAAACACGCTAAAAGCATGTAAAACTGATTTTAACTTTAGAAAGAAATCTTTTTCAACTAACTTGCCTAGTTTTTCAAAATATTATTGGTTGCCAATTTTCTTTTCTAAAAGAACTGCCAAAATTTCAGAATTTAACAATTTAATTTATTCACAAAACACCCCTTATCTTTTTATAAATATATAAAACATTCAAGTGTCATATCTTAAATAATTTGATATATCTATTAAAACACATAGGAAAATTCTATAAAAATTCCATAAAATAAATTTTAATATGTTTTTTAACATATAATAATTTCAGACCCTAAAAATAAATATTTTAGCTATAAATTATTTTAAACCCAAATAAACATTTTCTTCACTAGAAAATTAATATTTAATCCGCATTAATTCAAAAAAATATGAAAATTTAAATTCATTTATAAAATATCATTTCTGATCTAAATCTAAAATCGCAAGGCATTTGGGCGTCAATAAATAAGGTTTTTACATTAAAAACATATCATAAAACCTGTATGAATAAGCATAAATCACCAATAAGCATATATAAGCAATTAATCATTCAAAAACATGGCATAACCTTGCAAGATAATTGAGTTTAACCTTAAAATCGAAAATCAATAGAAAACATGAGATGTAGTCGTTATTCACCTTAGCTTTGAGATTAAAAAGTTTGAAATTTGAATAGCTTTGTTTAATCTTCTACCTTAGCTTTTCTTTTTTATCTTCCTCTTCCTTGCTAATGGTGGTTGGACTCTACTTTAATTTGATATTGCAAATGAACTTATGAATGAATTCCTAAGGGTTTAGGATATAAGAATATTCTCATTCCAACTTTGCCCTCACCTATTCCTCTTATCTATTTTAATTCATGTTAGCTCATTTTAATTTATTCATTAACATGGCATGGCTACCTCTATTGATCATAAATCTCAATCCCTAATCATCACATTATTTTATTTAATTTAACCAATTAAATATCCTAAATAATGTTACTAAAAATATGGGGTGTTCCACTGTTGGTCTTAAATTAGTATTTTGAACTACTATAAATTGCCATTGAGTTGAAATTGGTTTTGAGACGGGAAATGATTTTAAATCAGAAATTTGGTTTTGGAAATATTTTTTTGAAGCTATTTAATTATGTTAATATTGTTTCAAAGTTATTTAATTATATTAATATTGTTTTAAAGTTATTTAATGATAGTAATATTATTTTAAGGTTTTTTAATTATGTTAGAATTGTTTTAAAGTTATTTATTTATAGTTAATACGTTTTAAAGAATTTATCAAAATGTTAATATTTTGAAAGGTTAATTATTTCAAGATTAATTATAGTTTGAAATTAATAGTAAGGATTGTTAATAAGGTTTTGAAAATAAATAGATTATTACTATTTATAAAAAGGGTAATGATTAATTACTATTGTTTCTTTAGCAATATTTTGAAATTATTAATTACTATTTTTAAGATGTTTTAAAGTTAATAATTTACATTTATTTATAATTTTAATTGTTAATAATTATTATTATGTAATGGTGTTTTGAAATAAAAAGATTTTTAACTATTTATAAATGTTTTTCGAGACCTATGAATACATTGAAAGATTTGGATTTTGTAAAGGAGTTTATAAAATAGTTTGAAGACTTAAGGGAAGGTTATCTACAAGGTGAAAATGTTTATAAATGGGTAGATATTTATAAATGAATTCTAGAAATGAGTTTGTAGTTTTATAAAAGGAGTTTTATAAATGGTTTTATAGATTTATAAAGGGTTTATAAATGATTTTTGAAATGTACAAAGAATTACAAGTGATTTAATTTTATAAAGGGATTATAAAGGATTTTGGAGAATATAAAGGAATTAAAAATGATATAAGAAACAAATAAAAAGATAATCTTTACAAATTTTGTAAATATACTTATACCATAGGGATAAGTATATAAGTGCATTTTCTAAGATGTGGGGTGTAAAGTGTGTGAATATACTTATACCGTAGAGATAATTATATGAATATTTTCTAAGTATTGAAAATATGGAGAAGTGCGCATATACCTTTGTAAAAGTATTTTTATGCTAGTAATTTACAAAGTGGTTTTTATTAAAAGAAGGCTAATGGTTGCTTATGTGCTTAACCGATGTTGTTTTTCCCTTTGGAATAATTCTTTGTTTGAATATGTGTTTGTTGATAGTTAAATAATCGACTATCAAATCTTGGCCTAAATATTTAATCCTTCTTAATTTTGATGGTACAGAAATATTCCCTACTTAATACCCAAGGATATTAACTCGGGAAATATCTCAAAGAAACACGGGAATTGTATGGTACAGTTACCAATGGTGGTACTATATTGTACGTATAAACTCGTTTCGTTCTTCTAGGACAAATGATGAGGAGATCATCCACTTAAACGGTTAGAAGGTGATCCCTGCTCTTATTTATTATATGATTATTTCTTAAAGAATCGATATTGAGCATTTGAAAAAAATCCACAATCGGTTTTTGGTGCACCAAGGAAGAGGAAAAGTGTACTCGTAAGAAATGACTCAAAAACCATGACCACTCTGAAACCATATACATCTATATGGAGGAGTTTCATGACATCTATTGAATTGTTGGAATCCATGCGTGGTCTTGAGACCCATTGGAGTATGGGAATCCATGTGGGATTCCATAATCTATTTGGTCGCGGTGAGTAAGCTGGAGCGTTAGACGTAGCCTCATCAGCAATAATGGCTAAAACCAAATATATGCGACATGACCAGTAGGGTTGGAAAACCTATAGGGTGCAGTTGGCTCCTCCTAGATATTACTTACAGTTGTTATGCATGCATAAGGCGATGCATTCGATTTTAGTGAGACCGGCTATGTTTTTCTTTTAGTACATCGCTGGGGATGTATGCTGCTTCGAAAGGATATCTCTGATCCTTGTGCTGGAGGACCGTACTCAAAGTACTGAGAGCACCTCCATGGAATCCAACATAATTAGTGAACGAGCCTTATCGGTTCTTTATTATATACCTGGTATTGTTGTGATGTACACTCACGGGCATCACTACTATTTAATTATTATTATTTTCATCCTTAGACATTATTATAATATAAATGGATTTTCAATAGAATAGATTTTGGTTGTTGTAAGGTAAAAACTAGTCCGTTTTTATATGCGATGTGGTATTACGAGACACTTTTGATTTGAATGTTTTATATAACTTTAAATCCAGCTTGGTGTGTTTTTTCACATTGGTTTTCCAGACTGAGTCGTGTGTTATTTTATTATAATGCACGGGTCAACTTAAGCATATTTATAGGATTTTAGTTGGAAAATTTGGAGCTTCAGGAGACGAGTTGGAGGCCCAGAGACGTATTCATATATATGGTTATTTTTCCGCTGCATTCGTTGTTGTATTTATCAGCAATTGTAAGGTCAAGCTGTTATAACTATCCAGGATGAAATCAGTTAGTATACTCTAATTGATGTCTGTATATATACATATTAAAGTTTTTCTTTTATGCAAAGATTTGTGGTATGTTATAGATTATTCGTTTTGCTGTGAGATTCATGTTATTGAGTTTTCTTCTTATCTTCTTCCTACTTTCTTTTTCCCTAGAAATAGGGTTATTTGGCATTCAATTTCTCAACATGCAATACAGTGGACGTATTAGTGTCGATTTTCAAGGTCAATAATTCCGGTCGTTACATGTAGTTAGAGTTTAATAAGTTTAAATTTATACTTAAGTAAATTAAGTCTTGACTTATCTTTTAAAATTTAAAAAGGAAAATGGTACAAAATGAGGATACATCAAGTCATGTGAAGTGGTGACGTGATGAAAATGAAGGGAAGATTGGAGGTTGCGTGTGGAGTGAGGTAGGTAGGGGCAATGTGGCAAAAATTTAAGGAGGGTAATAGTCAGGGGTAAAGAGGTAATTTCCTATACTTAATTTTTTATAAAAACAACTTCATTTTTCATTTCTCATTGTATTTTTCATTCTCTTCATTTTCAAACTTTTATTTCTTCCATTCCAAGTTTCCATGGCATCTTCAAAATTTGTAAGTTAAAAATCTTTTTCCTTTTGACTTTAAATCCTTAAAAATTAGTTAAAAGTACTCATTTTCTCCTCTACTTCCCTTAAATTTCAAAACAAGACCCAAAATCCTTTCGCAAAGCCATGGCTGAGCTCATGTATGCCTAGAGCGAGCCCAATTTCACTTCCCAAGGCACTAAAATCAAGTCTTTGGAAAGAAAGTTGATTCGGATGTTGGTGATAGGTTGTCGTAGCGTTGATTTGCTCCTACATGGATTTTGGTAAATCTCACTTTTAAAAAGAAAAGTTTAAACTTAGTTATTATGATAGTAATAGATTTTAGTTGCTTGTATTTATATATGTTTGAAAGTAATGATTGTATGATTTGGTTCCCGCTTAAAGCGGATGATATATGTGATAATTAGTCAATAATTTGAGATTTAGTCGAAATGTTTAAGTAATTATTTACAAATGATGCTCTCTCCATGTTTTATGGATGTCATTTGCATTTATATATATGTATATACTTATGTTTAAGAGATGTTTGGATGAATCTGTATGATGTATAAAATGTTTTATAGAAGTGTTTGTATAGCGAATATCGCTATATCGACACTTTGACAAATCATCTCTTTTGAAAATCATTTTGTTGATATCATGCTTGAGGTTGTACAAAAAAATATTTGGTTGCATTTTGACATTTTTTAAAATGTTGTTTTGAACCATGGTTTAAAGCAATTTTGATTTACAAAACAAGTTTAGAAGTTATAGTCCATATAGCGGTAGTCGTTGTGGATGCACTTCGAATATATTAATAATAAATTATTTTAACTAATCATTTTATAATGACGTTTTAAAGTTAACGAATCATTTTTATAATGATGTTTTAAAACTAATTAATCATTTTAATAGTAATTTTTAAGGTTATTTAATCATTACAATTTAATTAACCATTTTAATAATAATGTTTAAAGTTAATTAATCATTATAATAATGATATTTTACAATTATTTAATCATTCTAATAATGATGTTTTAAAGTTAATTAATTGTTTTAATAATGACATTTAAAGTTAATTAATCATTTCAATAAAGATGATCAAAGTTAATTAACCATTTAAAAAAAATGTTTGAAGTAAATCATGTTTAAAGTTAATTAGCTGCTCTAAATAAAGATGTTTGAAGTAATTAATTATGTTTAAAGTTAATTAATTATTTTAAATAAATTTGTTTAAATTAATCATGTTTAAAGTTAATTAATCATTTTTAGTAATTATGTTTAAAGTTGAAATTTGTGATGTGAAATCCAAGCATAAGTTCGGTTTTAAAAGTTTAAAAGTTTGATTTGGTCATGGAAAAGATAAGAAATTTAATTTCCACAAATGTTTTCGCTTATATGGAAAGTATTTAGGCATATTCTCATCCCTAAATATCGAGGTATGGAAGCATGTCTCTTTATCGAAGGTTAAAAAGGTCGTCAAGGTAAGCCCTAGAGGTAACACCAGCTTTACCTCTCGGGCTTCATTTTCAACCGAGGGACAATACATGTTTGAAATCAACGAGTGGTGATAAGGGTATAAGATTTAAATTCCATATATAATCAATTTAATTATTATCGATTCCGCTATCGTCTTTATGTATCGTCAATCTAAGATGATTCATCGCTCATTTGAGCGTTGATACCCTTTGTTGGAAATAAATAAAACCAGAAAACGAATGGACATCAAGTTATGTGGGGTTGCCCTTGTTAGTGTATCTTCACATCTACTTTACATTGAATTCGGTTATATGCGCATAGAGATGTCAAATACTCAGATTTTCAACAAGGTTGGCGGGGTCTCGCTTGTGCATTTTCGAGAGAGTCATAAAGTAAATGACTCTCTCAAGTATATTGTCCAGAAGTATACTTTCAGTAAGGAGAGTGCACCCTACTAGTCATTATATGATAATTTTCCTTTTCTTGTTTTTGATTCAAACCCTTGAAATTATTTCTTTCTTCATTGCATTGAAAAGTGTCTTGTGCATTTCACGATGTTTAATTATTTATATCCATTACTTGTGGTTGGATGTTGTTCTTGTGAGGGGAAACTTGTTCCGCATTCGACGGCCTGGTCTCACTTATTGTTGTTTATTTCCACCCTTTGTTTAGAGTTTACTCATACTAGACTTCTTGTCTGACCCATATTGTTTGTTTTTCTTAAAATCTTGGGTACTCGTTTATAATTGAGTAGTCTGAGAGTAGTAGGTTTCTTTGGGCTCTTTTGAAGATTATGGACAAGCAGGAGGCTCCTTATCTATCTAGCTATCTATTTCAGATGTTATGTTTATTTATGTATGTGTATTTTATATCAGCAAGTATAAAGGCAGGTGATTATAGCTGCCTAGGCCGTAGTAGTACTTTGTGTAACTCTGATAACTCTACGTTAAAGAGTGATCTTTTGTACCATCGTATTGTTATATTATAATTAGTTCCGTTGCTAGATCTTCCATTCCGTTCATTTGTTTTATCCCACGACAACTCATCTTTCAGATTCTTGGGCAACGACACACGAATATCGAGGATGTATTAAATGTTGTTCCGAGCGGTCAGAAAGGCTGGTCGTCACATTAGAGCGCCATTGCTTCTACACCCTATTCGAATCATCACTCTTAACTCTCATAGAGAGAAACAAGTCAACTTTGTCGGCTTTATGCTAAGTACACGACTAAATACTTTCCATAAACAAGTAACACACAAAGCACGACTAGCACATACAAAGCACAATCAAGTCACATAAACGACTTTTAATCCCATTTTTATTAAATTGATCATTTATTAGTTAAAACCTCTTTTATTAGTAGAACTCCTTTAAAACTTCCTTGTTTAATTAAACTCCTTTATTAATTAAAATTCCTTGTTTAATTTAACTTTTTATTTGGTTAAAACTAAACTTTTTAAATAAAATTTATTTTTTTATTAAAACTTCTTCCATTCAATTAAAACTTAACTTATTTCAACTTGTGTATAGATTTAATTTTCCTTTATAAATGATATGTACTTATACTTTACTATTTACGTATTCTACTATTCATGTATTTACTTATTACATATTTACTATTTACGTATTCTCTTTTTAATACTTCAAATAGTATTTATATACTTATCTTAAATGGTATAAGTATATTCACAAATCATTAACAAGATTTATTTACTTTAAAATATATTCAAAGAGGTTAAAAACAAATATTACTAAAACATTGTTACTATAAACCTCTTCACTTTTATAAATTAAACATATAACATTTTCTATCTTTTTATAAAAGATTTCAATACTTGTTATTATCTTTAAAATTACACTATTAAAGATCTAATTATATTTATAATATTTTTTCCACTTTAAAGTATATTCAAGTGTTTAAAATTGAATGTTACTAAAACATTGTTTAGTATAAACCCAAAATTCTTCGTACTTAATCAATATCCTTAAAAATTTCCTTTAAATATTTGTTTACATCTATAAGGGTTTAAGACAAGTGCTACTTGAACATTGTCACAACAACCCAAAGCTATTCACTTATAATTATCTTTAAAATATTCATTATTAAATATCTAATTAAATTCCAAATTATAATTCTAAGTACTTAATAATAATCTTATATCTAACTAACTTAACGAGTAAATATACTTCTAGTTAACTTAACAAACAATATATTTAACTTAACTATTTTGATCCAAATCTTCCTTTATTACTTTATAAAAGATTTATCTTGTTTTTCCCAACTTATATCTTTACTAAAAACCATTTTAAAATGATATATACATATATGTATGTATGTATACTAATTTATTTATAAGATAAAATATTTAATGATAAGAACAATTTAAAAAGTATTATATTACACAAGCTTCCATTTATTTTAATAAAATATTTAACTAATTTTTTTAAAAATTATATATATTTAAAAATACTATAAAACACTTAAATTATGGTTTAAAACATTTATATTAAATATTACTTAAAAATAATCATTTTGCATTTTATTTAAAAACTGTTAAAAACATATTTTATAATTTAATGCCCTTTACTTTAAAAATTCATAAGTAATTATTAAAAATATATTTAAAATTCCAATAGTAAATACACGTATAGTACTTATTAAAAACATGAAATAGCCCAAGGATGTCTTTCAAAGTTAACCTTAAAAATCGCCAAATACAAAACGATTTCAAAGTGCATCCATTGCGACCTTTTGGCTTCTAACTATCACACCTTCCATTCACAATATTTATAACTTTCCAAGACAACCAATTATATATTTCAAAATATAATCATATTTTTTTAACCAATTTAACATATGTCAAATACAAGAGATTTAAAAGTTCACTTATAGCGACTATTTCGCTTCAAACATTTGCAGCACGCTATCAAACATGTAAAAAAACAAGTCTCATCCACGTCACATATTTTAAAGGGTTTAAAGAGAATGTATACTATAAAATATTTCGTCACTTACTTTCAAAAGTAAGGAAGGGTCCAAAAGTAATAACTTGCATTGTTATCAATTTTAATTTATATTTAACACGAAAATACAAATTAAATGGTGAGTTGATTTAACCTAATCCAAAGCCTAACCAAGACGTAGGTAATCCCGATACGAGTACCATGGCGAAGTCGGTGTCTCGATTGGACATCGTATGCAAAAGTTATAGACTTTATAAGAATTGAGATTAATTAAATCAATTGGTAAACTAATTAAACTTCAATTACCTACTAATCCATCTTCCCAAATTCCCAATTATTGTACATGCACAAAAATGATATGCCACCATAGCCATGCACCTCTCCCCCAATCTTGAGCAATACTCTACGAAATCGTGCACCATTAATTGCAATGAAATTCTTTTTGCATGAGCTCCGCAATGGACCCCACATCTTCAAGCTTGACTGCCTCCTCTCTGCCGCGACCTGGTAGTCCCCCTCGGATATATTGAACTATCATGCCTCGGCCCTCGCCTCTGATGATCGGACTTGAAACGAGCATCTCTGGAAGGTGCTCCTTGACAAGAGTATCGACATGGCGATCTTTTTTCACCCATCTCTCCCTCAATCTCCATCGAACCATAATCCTAGGCCATGGCTATAGTAAGCTGACCTCATTCAAACACAACAGAATGCAACATAACTGGTATGGATTTGATGCTTCCACACAAGCGAACCCAACGGATCCAAAATCGATGAATTTCGTGCATCGTAGCTCTTGAAAGAATTGGAGGAAGATGGCGGCTATGTTTTTTGTTACTAGACAATAAAAAAGAGAAGAGGTAGAGTGGAGAAGTGAAGTAAGGGAACGTTGTGGTTGTTGTTTATATAATAAAATATTATTTTAGTTTCCCTTCTTAATCATTGTCAGTTTCGTGCTTGCATGATCACACATCACGTTTGATCGCCATAAAAGTCATATGTGCACATTGCCTTATTATTCCGGTTCCGATGACACTAGTTTCGACAAAATTCAAGGTAGTGCGCTGGAATGATAATCTCACACGTTTCGAGACTGTTTTTCGATAAAACGATTTTCAATCACATTATCGATATTTATTCAAACTATATATTTTGTAAACAAATTTCAAAACAAATTTCTTATCATTAGTTACTATTTAAAAGGGGATAAAAAAATTTATTAATTCATTTTAGTCATATTTATTAATTTTAATCCAAGATCTAAATATTTAAATAATTAAGATATCTAAAAACGAAATGTTTGAAATTCTAGATTGTCGCAGTAAATGTATAATTAGATGAACTTTTGAATGGTTTTACATTGGAATGTGGCTAACAATTATATATATAACTAGCATTTGACATGTGCTCCGCATAGAGTGCGTGATATTTTTTTAGACCATATTAAGTTAAACCAGTTGGAATAGGCTCGTTTAACAGCAAGTGAAATGGGTAGATTTCAAAATAAAATTCCCTACTTGGATCTTAATTGCATATGAAGTTTATTAACTAGCATTAGATTCAACCTATTTATTAACAAAATCATATTTTTATTTTTAAATATTTTATATTTATTTATTTAATCATATTAATTAAATATATTTAATTAATCTTATTAATTAAAATTTATTTGATGTTTATTTTGATATAACTTATATATTCATATACTAATATGATGACAAGGTAATGTAAAAACATGTGTGTATATACACATTTGTGCAGTTAAAACGCTTGGTGGTTATATAGCGGTGGATGTGCAAGGGATAAAGCATGAATATAGTGGAAAAACAGAGGTTTAAAAAACTTCATTAAATATAAAACCAAATATTTTACGTTAATTTATTCTCATTCTCACATCGTTTGTGTAAGAAAAAATATTGTTTAGTCTTATGTAACAAAATCAAATAACATCATGATTTATGTAGACTAGATTTGGCAACAACTGTAGATTTCTAACTTATATTATGCATATGCCTAAAATTAGATCTTTACTCGAACTTTGTTGATTTGGTTTAAACAAGAACTGGTCAAATCATCCTTTATAATAATGTTGCTAAAGCGGGTACTAATCTTTGAATTAGTGAGTGTAGTGAAAAATAGCGGTGCTTAAAGCGGATCAACCATTTAATAGCGCTAAACTGAAATGGCGTAGCATCGGAGAGCACTATGAGCTATAGTAAGGATTCTGTGGGGCTTTAGCGAGGCTTTAATTGTAAAAATACACGTACAAGTATCGAGATTTATATATTCTATATATTTTTCTTTTGAAAATTGGTACTTTATTGTTATAAATTCATATAGTTCAATAATAAGGCTCACCAAAACCTTACAACCCCCTAACCTAAATGTGTAACTTGCAAGGAAAAGAGTACAATTTATCTTCATATACCAATATACGGTTACAAATATATTGCTACAAACCAAAATGATTGATGCTTGGGCCATAAAATTCACCCATATTAGTAAAACATAGCCAGTGAAAAATGAAAATAAACGAAAATAAACAATATAAATTAGGTGGTGTTAGACGATCGTAACTCTACAAGTCAATGTGATGCTCCACACCCTGGTTCATTGAATTTTCTTCACTTCCAACTCATTATCTACCCAGTTCCACAACTTTCCTCATTACCAATATTCTTCTCCACTCTTTCGCTACTCCTTTTTCTTCCCCATGGTGGCATTATCTCTGCAACCTCGAATTTGTGGGTCCACATTTTAAATGCGGACTTCCTTCTCTTCCCCTTTTACAGATCTAACGAACTATTTCCGTCTCGTTAGCAATTTCCAAGTGAACTGCCAAAAGAAGCTTACTTGATTTAGCTGTGAGGAAACAATTCTTTCATCTTATTTGCATTATGATCTAGATCTAGCTTTGGACAACACTTGCTAAGTTTCGATCTTCCCTCTCTTTCACATTTCACTCAGCTCATATGAGACCAAATTTATCATAGAAAATGTTACTGTATTATTGCATGCATTAGAAAATTGTTTCGTTTTAGCAATAATTATTTTGTACTCTTGAATAAGTAGGTCTAATCCAACATTTACCAGTAGTCTTTGATTTCGAAACATCCTTAGGTTTCTTTCGATCCATATATGCAACAGACTTAGTGCAACATCCATTATTCTGTTTGAAAACCATACATTGTTTCTTTATTTTCTAGTAATTCCAGACATTGTTTAACTGTAGAGATATAGGTAGAACTTAACTAAAGTTTATGCTTGATATTATCCAATATTTACCTAGAGGAGTCACATTGGAAAAAGATCTTCGTTTATTTCATCAAATCTACCACACAACTAATGCTCTCCAAATTGAATGTTGTTAACCCAGAAAGTGAATCAACACCTAGAAATCAGATGAAAGCTTCGGTTCAATTAAAATAAATAGAAAGCAGTAGAAAGAAACAATTTTTTATAGTGGTTCTGCGTAAGCTTCGACCTCCATGCACTTTAATCTCTTTTATTAGTTGTTCTTTCTCCGAAATACAACTAGTTATATCAGATCTGACCACTATCTAGTGGATCTTAGATTTACAATGGAGTTTCTAGAGAGTTTGAGTGGTAAAGGATTGGAGTGAAGAAGAGGAAGAAGTTTCCAATCATAGAAAGATCGAATCCAGAGTGAAGAGAAGAAAATGATCCCCTTTTGATTGCAACTAGGCTTGTACTTATAGTGAAATAGAGGTAAGGAGTCAAAAGCCCACTTGCAATGAAGTTTAGAAGGCGGCCTGAAGTCATCACAGGAAAAGTCATGTAAGGACCTTCATTTTCCATACTTTTCAAGCTGACAACAAACTGTAAATGTCCAACCCAAATCGAACAAAAAGATGGATAGATAAGAGAAAGAAAGAAGAAAGATGAGAAGTTAAGAGAAAAGAAACTAAAACAACATAGAATCTCACAATGGCAGCAGAACAATATATAATATAATATCGATTAACTTTACAAAAGAGAAATTGTTATATATATACATCCATCAGAGTACAACAACAATCGCAATCATCAGCCTAGACAGTTATAACATCATATCCTCACAATTGCTATAATTTTCATAATGAAGTAGTAGAAAATAAACATATACGTGCATACACCTTGAAGACCTCCAACTCGTCTTCTGAGCTCCAATGCATCCAAAACAATCTGTAAATATGCTCGATCTGACCCGAGCATTATAATAAAATAACACCCAAGTCAGTCGGGAAAACCAGCATAAGAAAATACACCCAATTGGATTTTTAAGTCATAAAAACCTTTCGAAAATCAAGGTTTCTCGTAAGACCACGCCACACATAAACACATACGGATTTTTACCTTACGATAACTGAAACATTTCATATGAAATCCTCTGATATTATATTAATATCTAATCTAGAAATACTTATTAATCATAGCCAAAATTATTACGTTAATTAAATTCCAGCATACTGAGTTCTACAACAAAAACCGAAGGCTCGTATTGGAGAATGGATTCCAACTACGAAAGGAAAAGGGTCTATCCACCAACTCTGTACACCTTTAGATTAACGTACGGGAGGCTACAACACGTTGCAGCTCTGCTACTCAGGACCGACACTACCCCCTTCTCGAGTAGCACTGAATATGATCATCTCTTGGTTACAATCAACAACTATACATTGGGATCCCGAAGCATACACGAATATCACTCTAGACTTGGGATGATCATACCGTACTTAGGTGCGACCCACTTAGCCCTACCGCATGTCCCTGCATTATTCATTTCCCGGGTGTGAGGTTCAAAGAGGCCACACTCTTACCCTTTATATAATACTTCCCACTTGGAATGCTAACACTTCCCTCTAGGCAACAATGCAATATCAGCATTCATCAATACAAGTTCGTTCTAGGACTGAATGAAATGATTGAGAGCTTCGTCTCCAATTCGATCGTCTTCAAGATGTCTTCACTTCGAACGCTTAAGTTGGATCGAAGTGGTTTTCGGATAACATATCCGATCTGGGTCTCTTCGAAACAACATTTGATGGTTTTCGATAAACTCAACCCGGTTCTTTAGGAAGTAAATAGTCAAAGATAAGATCGAAGATCACCTCCTAATCGTTAGTGGATGGATTTCCTTATTATTTTCCTAAGAGAACGAAACGAGATTTATATGTAGTACAAGGTCATTAGAGATGACTATGCCACATAAACCCATGTGTTTCCCTTAGATCTTTCCACAGTTACATTTGGATTGAAATTCGACAATTAGTTATTTAACTATCGAATAACAAACATTCAATCAAAGGTTTAATTCCATTGGAAAAACCAACATTTGGTTAAGCACCAAGCAAAACTAAACCTCCTTAATTAATATTTTCATTAATTAAAACCATCTTGTAAATGCTTGTATCAAAATACTTTTACAAAGATATATTCACAAACCCTTCTATTTTTAATACTTTTAAAATATCCATATACTTATCTCATCGGTATAAGTATATTTACTAAATTCTGAGGAAGTTCTCTCTTTTATCAAATTATAAAACCATTTATAATTCGATTATAAATTTCTAAAACCATTTATAAATTATTTCTCAAGTCACTTCTAAACCCTTATAAAACCATGCAATTATTTATAAATTCTTTTTATAAATCTATGAACCTATTCTTAAAATTCATCTATAAATACATCTATTTATAAACCTCTTTATCTTGTAAAAGTCTCCCTTTAAATCTTAAGACCATTTTATAAGCTCTTATTATAAAAATCCAAGTCCGTTTAGAAAACTATAGTCATGAATCTCGAAAATATCATAAATAAACGATTATTATTAACTTTTAACCTCTTAAAATAATGATTACTAATTCAAACCATTATGGATAAAACAATAGTTAGTCTTTACCATATAAGTAATAATAATAAATTTCAAAATATTATTAATAATCATTATTAAACCATTTTAATAATTTAAATAATTAACCTTTCAAAATTATTTAAATATTTATAAACAGCTTTAAGCAATATTAACATAAGTAACCAACTTTAAAACAATATATATTTCCTTGGTGAAAATCCATTCTTAAATCTTCAACCCAGTCGTTTACATATTTATAAAAATATATTTAAGAATCTCTTTCCATTTTATTAAAACTTCCTTTCATAAAATCCATTTGTTTATGAATTCCAATATGACTTCATTTTCTTTATAAATCTTGCTTATTTATATATCATGTTTAAAAACATAAATCATCATGCATTTTAACGTTTTTTCCATACGGATAATTTCCTTATAAATTCTTTTCTATTTATAAAGATATCGTTTAACATTCCAAATTTACCCTTACCTTCAATTCCGAAAATAGAGCTAACTATTCCTAAAATATCATTCCATATCTTAAAATAAATACGCCGTTTGATTTATTCTCCAATTTATTAAATGATGATAGTTTCCTTTAATTTATAAACCCCGTTCATAAATTCAATACTTTTATTATATACGATTTTACAAATCTTTACTTCCTTTATAAGAATATCACTCTTATAAATCATCCTATTTATAAATTTTGCACTTATAAGTAAATAATGACATATGCACCTATATACATATATATCACTTTATACAAAAATGATTAATATGTATATATTAAAAATATTTCTATTTCCATTTTAAAACATATCTTTACAAAAGACAGAATTATTGTCCAAGATTTTAAAAATCTATATTGTGTAGTTCGAAAATCTCTACTTAGAATATTTTATAAGACTATCAATTTAAAATATCTAAAATCATACTTTCATTTTTGTAAAATTATTTAAAATGTATAAAATTCCCAAAATCATTTTAAAATCCCTTTTTAAACCGAATCATTATTTTATAGTATTTTAAAATACCAAAAATGAGGCACAGTGCTTAGTGCTACTAAAGCACTAATTATGCAAATCATATCAATGTCATCAATACGACATTCAACAAGTTATATAGCACTATATATCTGAAAATAAAATCAATGGCGTGACGAATCCCATTGGATCCCTCCAACCTGTTCCCCTGCATCACATACAATATATAATCATAAAAATATAAATCAACCACTTCGAAGCGGGATTTGTATATAAAGGGTCATCCGCTCTTACATGAGAACGTAATAAGGCCTTATCTGCTCTAATAGGCAGGAATATATCCAATCCACCTAATAATAATTTGTAAATTATCCAAATAGTCAATAAATATCAAAAATAAATATCCAAACATCCAATAGATAATTTTTATTGACCATATAAATTTTTTGATTAACCAAAAAGGTGAAATTAACTAACTTTGATTTTTAATAGCTACCAAGACGTTCCATTTTGAATTAAAATTGTACGGACGTTCAGTTTTAATTTAAAATTCCAGCTAGCTTCAAATTTGTCTAATCCAACTCCATAACGTAGCTTTTATCGATACGATCGCAACGCGACTTGTCGCGCTCGAAATGGACCTTGTACGAAAAAGTTATGAATTTATAAACATTTGAATATAATTAATTATAATTAACAAAATTAAAAATGAGTTTAAACAGAAACTATTCCTTCCATTTCCCTCTATCACATTCGAACATCCCCAGGCTTGACTTCGACTTTTTTTGAACGCGTGCCCCAGATCCTCCGTCATCGACCTTTATGCAAGCGCCGCCTTGCAGGTAGACCCTCGCGCTCACGCGTGTATGCGACTTCCAACCGAGTTCGTTTTTCTTTTTTCTTTTTTTATTCGAATGATTGCCACACCACAACCTACAACGCTGCACCACCCACTTCCCCGCCCACCTGCACCAAGCGATCTACCCCTCCATTACGCGCTGCACCTTCTGCCATGCGCGATCCCCGTCGCAATTGGTTTTTAATTTTTTTTTTCTTTTCACCACGTGTAGAACAGTTTAAAAGGTGAAGAGGGGGTATGGGCAGAGCGTATGAGGGGTAAGGTGAAAGATATAGTGATGGTAGGGTGTTATATATTTATATATATATTTTATATTTGAGAATATCCAACTTTAAACATTCGAAAATCTCAAACTCCATTCGAGACGTGCCGCATGGCATTCTATACGTTATACCCTATTCTGAACGCAATAGAACTAATCTCGAAACCTAATTCGATCATATGTAGGAGATAGCTTTTTAAATCCAATTGTTATGTAAATTCCTACACGTTTCGATCTCGCACGTCCGAAGGATACATCCGATGGCCACAAAATTCGATAGCATATAATAATTCACTATTATGGATCCAATAAAACTAGTTTCATTGAAATTCGAAACAGTTCTACGGAAGGCTATATTTGCTTGTTACTTAAAACGAATTATTATAAAACAAATTAATCATTTTTAAATTTACATTAAAAGTCTTACTATTTTCATTCATATTAAATTGAATTAAATAAGCTTTGAAATCATTTTTATCCAACTTAAAACCCAAGATTCAATTATTTAAGTAATTTCAAATATCAAACTTAACAATTACATTGTCAAATAAATAGTTGTATTTTAAATCCAAGTTATTTAACTTACAAAAATATTTTTCAATATTTAAAATAAATTAAATATTATAAATTAAAATGACTAAGATTATAAGTCATTACAAGTCAAGTGCACATGAGCTAAGACATAGCTTGGTACCAACCTAAGGTCCATAGGTTGGTACCGACCTATGATGTTTGTTGAAAGTTGCATCATTTCAACTTACCTTGTTTTTCTATCATCCACTTGGGTTGTTTGAGCCTCTTTTCCATCGTCTTGGAGTTTATTTTAGCGATCTTCTAGATAGCACTTGAGTTATCCTGGTTTCTTTGTCGTTATCTCACCAATCTTTGAATTGATCGTACAAACTATTGGAATATCTCTTGATACCTAGCCATTGTAGTAGTATAGCAGTTGTGTGAAGTTTTGAAGGAGAATGAGGAAGATGCGATGGGTCAGTGCCGACCTATGGTCCCTTAACTCATTACCGAGTTAACGAATTTGCTCCAATCTTTGTGAAATTTCTTCAAGTTTCTTCCCAACTTCATTTCAGTATGCTTCCAAGTTTTCAAATCGTTTAGTCTTTGTTTTGATCCTCTAAGTCCAGTTGAAATCTGCTTTGGCTCAAAAGAGGGTTAGCACTTGCCCAATAAAGTATGTCTTTCGAATGTAAGGTGTACTTTGCTCAAGAACAAGTTCCGGTTACCAGTTTTCAACAGTTTAACTCTCCGGCTATCCGTTGATCTTAATCTTGGTGAACATCTAGTTCCTTCGGATTCTGTTGCAAATCATAGGTCGTTACGAACCCGTTATAGATAAGGACTGTAGCTCTTGCTTAGGCATTGTTTGTACATCATAATCATTTCGATTTCATTCAGAGTTATTACATCACATGTCAAAATTATACCATGTTCATCTGGGATTTATCTATTTTATTTGAACTACAAGGCGTTCAAATCCTTTTATAAATTCTATTTCCATCCTAAGGTTCGGTCTCTTTGGATCATTTTATATTCAATTTAACATGCGATCTCTCTAAATCATTCATGATGCAATCTAGGATTCGATCTCTCTAGACCATTTAACTTCCAATATGTAGTTCGATCTCTCTAGATAGTTTATTGCCCAATATAGGTTTTCGATATCTCATGATCCTTGATGAATCCGCTTGCTCTCCGGCAAAGGAACTCAACAACCAAGCAAGCTCATCCGCTCACTCTTCGGTGATGGGACTTACATTTCATATGAGCCCACTCACTTGCTCCTCGGTAAGGGGGCTTGCGCCTTGCACTCCAATCTTGTCTGTCCAAACGGGACTAAAAGCGATTAATGTCATGCATGTCCATCTACTGGCTCTTCGGTGAGGGGACTTGCACCTTACACTCTGGTCTCGTCTCTTCGGATGGTACTTAAAGCGAAAAATATTGGTTATCACATTAAATATGGATTTCTCAAAATTCAAATATTCAAATCAAATCAAACATGTGGAAGTCCTAATTATCCATCCCAGATATTCGACTCGGAGCATGCCTAGGTACCAATCTAGGTCCCATACATGTGTAAGCGGTCCAAGGTTATTATTATCCTAAATATTCATCCTAGATATCCGACTCAAAGCACACCTAGTGACCAATCCAGATCTCGTACACGTATAAGCGGTACGAGGTTATTGATATCCTAATTATTCAAAGAAAGAAAAAGTGAAGCAAGGGAGTCGAACCAGACTCTCGACCATTTTGATCATGGGATTTGAAGTCTCAGACTAGTTCCTTAGTTGTTCCTCGATGCATTTGTTGTAGATGGTGATTACTTCGGTTACACCGTTGCAGTTTGGTTCCCTACGTACCACTGCAGCTAGTTGCACCGAACCAATTCTTCTATCATACCACAAAGGTGTCGGAACTAGTTCATTTCAGGTCCTTCCATGCTCATGAAAGATGCAAAAATTTCCATATCTTTTATCCCAATCAGTGGGCTCTCTCCAAGCTGGCTTTCAATAGGGGATATGCCCTCTAGTGTCCAGATATATCCTCTCGGGGGTCTTGGTTAGCTCGGTGTAAGAAGAGAACTTTGATTCTCACCTCTTCCGTATCAGTTCTCCAAAGTTATCATCGGCCTTCTCTTTCCTTTATCCTTTCTATTTTTTGCTCTCGATAGTCCTTTGTCATCCATAACATTAATTTTAGCATCTTCAGCTTCGGCGTCTTCTTGATGCAAATATCTCTCAACTTCATGGTAGAATTTCACAAGATCCAACAGTGCATCACTTTTCTAGCGCAACTCTGAAGTCGGTCTTACTCGCGACTTCAGATAATGCCACCATTAAGATTATAGATGGATCCGGTTTATCTACGGCTGCAGCTGCCGTATTGAACCTTGTCAAATAGCTTCTTAAGTTCTATGCGGGCCATTGTTTCATGCTTGATAGCACCACCACATTCTTCGATCATGAGACATGAACTATGAACTGTCTCAAGAACTTACTCACCAAGTCAGGCTATGTGCTAATGGACCCATTCTCCAATTGTCTAAACCACATCGCCCCTAAGTTTGTTAAGTAAAATAGGAAGCACCATTCTGTTCCTTCCTTATAAGCACTCAACACCTCCATATGTCAGATGTATCTCATCAGGTGAGCCATTGGATCAGACTTTCCGTTGTACATTTCCAGAGTCAAAATCTTGAATCGGGAGGATTTCTCGCATTTTGGACGTTAGAAGCGAATGGATTCTAGTCTACATCCTCTAAACTATGGTCTAGAGGTCCACTTCTAACTATTTACCTTACCAATTTAGCAATTCGATTTTCACCGTCCAATAAAGGTCTTCGAACAAAAGCGATGTTCTGCCCCCTGCTCATGTGGGGGAACTCCGGCACATACTCTAGCACATACTTCCTTGACTACACATCAACGTTCTGACCTACTTGTCTGGTTTCATTTTATTCTCCGTTCCTATAGGGAGGTTCTGACACATACTCCTCTGTTCGTTGCTTATTCACATTTTGATTTGCATTACTAGCTTCGATTTCATTTTCTCTTGGCATTTCAGCACATTCCAAGTTTACACCAGCGTTGCCCTTGTGTAGAATTCTCTCGGTACCGAGTTGATTTGGGTCAGCACCGAGTTATTCTATTTATGGGGCATTATTCTGGTTTGCTCTGCTCCAACTGTTCCTATATTAGTTCCTTGTCCTTGATTCTGAATTCTAATAGTCATAGCTATTCCTTGTGGTCCCATTCTTTGAAAAAATCGTTCAAGCATTTCCTATTGTCGAGTCATTAATCCATTTTGCATCTCTTTCATTATTATCTCCATCTTTTCTCTAGAGATGTAGATGGATTGATGGGAATCTGAGGACATGTCCTGGTTACCCCATGCTTTGGTTGGCTTCCTTCAACCTTAGATCTGGTTTTAGGCCTTTTCATCTTCTCCAAATCATAGATTCAAGCTTCAAATTTTCAAATCTAGTTCTCGGTTCTCAGTGAAAGCACCAAAATGTTAATATGGAAATTGGATCAATACCCAGAAATCAAATGAAAGCACCATTTCAAGTAAAATATAAAGGAAAGCAATTAAAGGAGACACAATTTTTGTAGTGGTTCGTCATAACCTCCAACCTACGTCCACTTTAATGTCTTTTATTTGTCGATCTCTCTCTAGGTTACAACTAATTATATCAAATCTGACCACTATCTAGTGAATCTCATATTTACAATGGAGTTTCTAGAGAGTTTGAGAGGTAGAGGATAGGAGTGAAGAAGAAGAAGTCTCTAATGGTAGAGAGATCAGATCCAAAGTGAAGAGAAGAAGAACATCCTCTTTTAGTTGCAACCAGGCTTGTATTTATAGAGAAACAAATGTATAAAGTCAAAAGCTTGCTTGCAATAAAGCCTAGATGACGGCCCGAAGTCACATAGGAAAAATAAGTGCACACGAGCTAAAAGCATAGCTCGGTACAGACCTAAGGTCCATAGGTCGATACCGACCTATGATGTTTGATTTAAGTTGCATCATTTCATTTGCCTTGTTTTTCTTTCGTCAACTTGAGTTATTTGAGCCTCTTTTCCGTCATCTTCGAGTTAATTCAGGCGATCTTCTTGATAGCACCCAAGTTATCCTGATTTCTTTATTGTTATCTCACCAATCTTAATTGATCGTACAAACTCTGGGAAAATCACTTGATACCAAGCCATTGGATTTGCATAGGAGTTATGCGAAGTTTTGGAGGAGAATGAGGGAGATGTCATGGGTCAGTGCCGATTAAGGCCCCTTAACTCGGTACCGAGTTAAGGACTTTGCTTCAATCTTTGTAAATCTTTTTCAAGTTGCTTCCCTTCTTCATTTCAATGCGCTTTCAAGTTTTCAAGTTGTTTCATCTTTGTTTTGATCTTCTACGTACAATTGAAATCTGCTTTGGCTCAAAAGCGGGTTAACAAATACAATTCTAGTTTTCAATTATGTCCATCACATTCATTCTATTTAATGAGGCTAAATATAAGCACATCGATATTTTGGTGGAGTTCATAGAGTTACATATATGATGACTAAGCTTTTGAATTGGTTGCTTAGCTCTAATGTTGTCCCAAGCAGACTTTAATGTAAATTTTCCGTTATGGCTAGATTTCACCACTAGAAGACTATAAAAGCTATTTTCTCAACTTTTTTGCATTAGTAAAGGGGAATAATGGAGTTGTTGAGGTACCATTTCTCTGCTTAAATGAGTGTAGACACTTCTATAATGTGCCCCTTATATAACCCATTTGTTGCCACCCACAAATATTGATCAATAATTCCTCATTTAACCATGGGACAAACAATAAATTACTTTCTTGGTCATTTACAATTTTCTTTTCAATAATGCCATGGCACGATTTTCTGGTTTTCTATAGTGTGTTCCATGCATAAGAGGAATTTACATCTCCTTGCACTATCTAAATTTTTTTATTATAACATTATATCTATTCATCCATTGTGCCCAAGTATTTTCCTATTCCAAGTATTTCCAAAGCAATTTGATAGTGATGGAATCTGTAATGTCATGTAAACTCCTTCATCGGATGCCCTTTTCTTGTTTTAGCTTACAAACCGTATTCCGATTTACCTAATATTTCCTTCCCTACCATAAGATATTTGCATAAATTGTTTCAATTTGGTTTATAAGCTCAGCAATTATAAAAAAAGGTTAATTTCTTTTTGGTTTAACCTTATAGAATCTGAATTTTTTTTTGATTCAACATAAAGATAGATTAAATTATTATATTTCTTGGCATCTAAGATATTTGCATCCAAAACACCATCATGAAGTGAATAAGTGTTTTTATTAATTCAATTCTTCCACACGATGTTAATAACTTTCTACTCTCCAATTTAACTTTATTGATTAGTAGCATGAATTCATTTCTTTTTAAAGCAGAGCTGCTCAACGAAATCCCCAAATATTAAGCAGACAAACTTTAAATATCAATATTCAAACTTTTGCAATATTTTATTCAATAAAGTCCCTTTGCTAAAAAAGAGTTTGGATCTTGTTCATTCATGGAAAGTCCAACTTGATTTTTCAAGTTCTCCATGATGTTTTCAATTATTGTTGCATCTCCAAAGTGGACTTGGTAAATACTAAGAGATCATCAACATATATAAGATGATTGATGATTGGGTCATTTTTAAGTAGGAGTCAAAGTATCATTTATATGTTCTACGTCAAACATTATTGGTAAGTGCTCAATGAACATTGCAAAGTGGTACAGAGTAAGGGGATCACCCTATCTTATTCCTTTTCTACTATTTATGAACCTATCATGGGGACTCATTGATCGGTATAAATTTTTTTAAGGAAGACAAAAATTTATATATGACAATTTATATGGAAACCCCATTGTATTATCATATGACACACAAATCTCTATAACTTTGTCATAAGCATTTTGCAAGTACCGTTTTAGGCAAAGATTGTTAGAAGCTTTCCTATTGAGGTTCTAACCATTTCATAAGCTAGTAGAAAGTTTTTACTAATATTTCTACTTGAGATAGAAGCATTCTAGTTATGTGATACCAAACCATTTAAGTAACCCTTGTTTCTACTGCAAATAATATTTGATATAATTTTATATATGACATTAGAACAAGAGATGGGTCAGTAGCCTGATATGGACTATTGGTTACCTTTCTTCGAGATCAAAGTTATAAAAGCATGATTTATTTCATCAATTAATTGACCATTAGGAAATATACCTTTCATTTCCTACATCAATTCATTCTTTAGTAAATCGTAATGTTTCTTGGAAATTTTAGCTCTAAATCCATCAGGTCTTGGATTATTATGTTCATCATTTGATAAGTTGCATTTTTAAGCTTTTCTTTTGTAATTTCTATCACTGGTTTATATCTTGTTGGGTCTGATAAAATCTGCTTACATATTACCTTGGGAAGGTTACCCTGAATGTAATATGTATTATATAATTCCTGGTAATGGTTAACTACATTATTTTTCAAAACCGCTTCATTACTGACCATAATGCCATGTTGATCTATAAGCTGATTGGTATCTTTTTTCTTTTTCGCTAAAGATATATGTGCATAAAAAAACTTTGAGCATTGATCACCTTCTCTTAACCATCTAATCTAGAATTTTTTTCGATTTTCTATTACATAGTTGTACATAAGTCTTTCCAATCTAAACTGGTTATCTTTATACTTCTGAACAACTTCATTATTCCTTCGATTCATAAGCATATTTGAGTATATAATGTTGCTTTCCTTTCTCACACTATCTATTAACTCATGTATACTCAATCTACCCTTATTCCATTCTTTTCACTCCTTTTCAATGTTTTTCATTTTACTTAAAAATTTGAAAAGTGCATTGCCTTCAACTTATAATGCCCATGCTGAATTAATGACATATCTATGGCCTCCTAATTTTCAACAAGCACTATTAAACTTAAAAGGGATATTTTTAAATTATATATTGTTGCTCGGTATTTTAATCAAAATAGGACAATGATCATTAGTCGAATGGTTTAGATACTTACAACTGAAGTAGAATAATATTTAGCCATTCTCCAACTAATTTTTTTGAAGGAATTAGGCCGGATCACGGCAGGTTAAATGAATGAATCTTAAATAAATAAAAAAATCATTTTTTCAAATCTTTATTAGGCCAATAAAATCTATTTGATTTTAGATCCAATCTAAAATATTTCAAATATAATCTTTATTTTATTTTATTATCTATAAATGGTTCTGTTTAATTTATACGAATTTTAATTTATAAGTGTATCAAATATGTATGACGCACCTGCAACATGTATGAAGTGTACATGGATAATATAACCATATATAGGTGCTAAGATTTATAACGTAATGGACTTATTTTTGACCATTTTGTTTATGCCATTATTTTCTATAATTTATTTGGAAATTATATATATATATACACTATTAATAAAGAGAATTCAATAAATATGGTTTTCATGGTGTCTTTTCAAAATTTTAGAATACCTTACCATCCATCAACAAAATCTCACCAATGATTTGCAACCTCAACTATCATCCTCTTCTCGACCATCCATCAATGGAATTTTACTATCAATTTGCATCCGATGCCACCAACAAACTACTTGAAATAAAGGTGTTCTGACCATTAGACCTTTTGCATTTATATCACACATCCATCCATTAACTTTTTATTAAATAAAAAGAAATTTGTTTAGCTATAAGATGCACGTATATGTGATTTATATTTGTATAAAATAATAATTGTAGTATTTATTTAAATAGCTTTGACCAATTCAAAATATTTTGAATTAATATTTTAAATTATCTTGTGTAAGTTTAGAATTCAAAATTAGATCTGGATCTAAGTAAATATTTATTTCAAATATTAAATTCAAATTACAAATTATATATATATATATATATATTTAATTTTAAACTATTTTCTATTGAAATAAATACATATATATGCTTTATGTTATACTTTAAAAAAATATAAATTTGTAAACTATCAATATATATATATGTGTGTGTGTCTGTATATGTATTAAAAATTATTTTTTACTTTTAGTCGAAAATGTTTTTAATAAACTTTTTATTCATCAAATTTGCATGGATTTGATCCAATTTATACACACACATTAGTTTGTTTAAAAGAAAATGATAAATATATATTGATAATTATTATACGATTTTTATCAAAAAAACAAAAATACATATGTTTGTAAGTTAGTTTTAAATAATTTAATATATAATGCTTATCATATAGAATTACATATATTACACTATAAAATTATTAAAACTATTTTAATGTAAATTTAGGACCATTATCTCAAGTGGTAAGTGGTATGACATTCTAGGCTAAGGTCCTAGAGATCATGGGTTCGAACCCCTAAGACATCAAAATAAGTGCTTTTCTCAAATAAATATCACCCCAACTATAAAAAAGCTATAGAGCTAGGATTTCCATGAAGTCGTACGACTTCCTTCACATAGAGCTTGGCCAACTGAGGTGCAGTCCGAGTGGACTTAATCGGAATGAAATGAGCCGATTTGGTCAAGCGATCAACAATAACCCAGATAGAAGTATGGCCTGACCTCGATCGAGGCAGACCGTCAATGAAATCCATGGATATCTGATCCCATTTCCATAATGGAATCTCTAGAGGCTGAAGAAGACCAGATGGACGCTGATGCTCGGCCTTGATCTGTTGACAAGTCATGCAACCGCTCACATAACTTGCAACATCTCTCTTCAAACCCTCCCAATAATATAGTCGACACATATCGGCATACATCTTACTCGAACCGGGATGTATAGTGTACTTAGTGCGATGACACTCGTCCAGAATGTCACGCCTAAGTGATAAATCATATGGTACAACAATACGGTTCTTCCTACGAAGACACCGATGAAAATCAAGAGAATAATCCTGCAATGTCTCATCACTGGATCCCGACTCAAGAAGATGAATAAGATGCAATAAGTCTGAATCCTGCCGCTGAGCATTGGCAATGCAATCCAATAAGATAGGACGAGCTTCCAAGATGAATAATAAGACTGGGGAATCAAAAGATGGAGCTCGATCTCTAATATCACACAAAGATAGGGTCTCAAGAATATCCCACTCGGCAATCATCATAGAAACTACCGCCGAGTGCTTGCGACTGAGCGCATCTGCAACTCGATTACCCTTGCCAGGGGTATACTGAATATCTAAATCATATGAGGTGAGAAACTCAAGCCATCGTTGCTGCCTCATATTGAGATCCCTCTGACTGAATAGATACTTCAGCGACTTGTGATCGGTGTAAAGAATGAAGCGTTCGCCTAATAGAAAGTGACGCCACGTCTTCAAGGCAAAGACGATAGCTGCTAACTCAAGATCATGAGTAGGATAACGAACCTCATTCGGACGCAGTTGCCTGGAAGCCTAAGCAACTACCTGATCCTTCTGCATAAGCACGACACCGAGCCCGCTACCATAAGCATCAGTGTATACAACAAGATCATGGTTACTCTCTGGAACCACCAGAATAGGAGCATGAGTAAGAAGTTCCTTCAGTCGCTGAAAGGAAGCTTCACACTTATCAGACCAAACACCCTTACGAGTCAGCGTCGTAAGGGAAAGTGCAACTCGAGAGAAATCCTTGATAAACCGACGGTAATAACCTGCCAGACCAAGGAAGCTGTGAATATCATGAACGTTCTCGGGCTGCTTCAAATTTTGAATAGCTTCGATCTTGGAAGGATCGACAGACATACCCTCAGATGATGCAATATGGCCCAAGAACTTGACCTTGCTCTCCCAAAAATGGCACCTGGAGAGCTTGGCCTTAAGCTGATGCTGACGAAGAGTATCCAAGATGATCCGCAAATGATGAGCATGCTCTGCCTCAGATCTAGAATAAATAAGAATATCGTCGATGAAAACCAGAACGAATCTATCGATGTATTCCCGGAATACTCGATTCATAAGATCGACGAAGAAAGCCGGTGCGTTCGTCAAGCCGAATGGCATGACCAACCAATCAAAAGAACCATAACGAGTGCGGAAAGCGGTAAGAGGAATGCTATCTTCTGCAACTCGGAGCTGATGGAATCCGGTGGCAAGGTCGAGCTGGGAAAAGACCTTCGCACCGCTCAACTGATCAAACTTATCGTCTATCCGTGGCAATGGATAACGATTTCTGATGGTCAACTCATTAAGCTTGCGATAGTCAATGCAAAGCCTAAGAGAGCCATCAGGCTTCTTAACGAAGACCACAACAGCACCCCATGGCGAAGAACTGGACCGAATGAACTGCTTCGCCTCAAGCACTACTAACTGCTTCCTGAGTTCCTCATTCTCTTTAATAGACATCCTCGTGGGAGGACGCCCAACTGGGTGGGAGCCTGGAATGAGATCGATGCGGAACTCAATGGCCCGCTTTGGCGGCAGGCCTGATACTGGCTCGAATATATCGGGGAAATCCCGAACAACAGGAATACGAGATATGTCCACATCCTCATCTCGTGAATCAAGAGCAAATAAAGTAATATCAGAAATCCCCACATCCTGAAGAGCAATAGCTAATGGAGCGGACGAGTCAGGATGACGAAGAAATAATATCCGCTCCGAACAAATGATTTTGGCGTCGTACTGAGCGAGCCAATCCATGCCAAGAATCATGTCAAAGCCCAAATACTCCATAACGTGCAGATTCGCACGGAAAGAAAATCCACAAAGATCAATATCTATATACTCAAAAAGCAGGCTAAGGGTCATGGATCCGCAAATGGGATTCACAATCCTTAGTGAAGAAACCAAACAAGTAACATCCAAAGACAAAGTATCAACTAGTTCCTTTAATACGAATGAGTGAGAGGCACCCGTATCAAAGAGAACTCTACAAGATCTTCCATGAAATAAAATAGAACCTTCGAGAACGGAAGGATGCGTACCTCGAGGCTGAGCTGAGCATGTAGGAGCCTTGGCAGCATTAAGCTTGCCAGATCTAGGAGGTGCAGTAGGACAAGTGGCAGTAAGATGACCCTCCTTCTTATAATAGCCACAGAAAAGAGGCTTGGGACACTTTTTAAACATATGATCGGTAGATCCACAGTTGAAACACTTCCGAATGGAAGGTGTCCCACTAAGCTGAGCAATAGACTGAGGCTGAGTCTGAGAAGTAGAGCTGCCTGTCTTCTTCTTCTTATGCCAAGACTTGGACTTCTGAAATGGGCCCCGCTTCTGATTGGGATTTTTGGAACCCTCGCCATCTCCATCATTGTCTCTCTCACGCTCAACCGCTTCAAGGTGAAGCACTGCGTCAACTAGCTCATCAAAAGGGAGCTTAAGTTGGAGCATAAGCTGTTTCTTCAAATATTTCTTCAGGCCTTCTACAAACTTGAGATTCTTCTTATAAGGAGAGCTAATGAACTCGAGGCTATACTTGGATAGGGCCTCAAAAGATGATGAATAGTCAGCAACAGAGGTCTTCCCTTGCTTAAGGTCAATAAAGCAGCGTGCAAGGGCTATCTTCTCGGACTCGGGGACAAACTTGAGCAAGAAGCGCTCTTGAAACCGGTCCCAAGTGAGTGAGGCCTCATCGGTCTCGGAGACAAGCAGCTCGTACCAATCCAAGGCACGACCCTCAAGATGGCTAGAAGCAACAAGAACTCTGTCGTGGTCGGGGATAGCCATGCGAGTAAAATTACGCTCGCAAACTCTGATCCAAGCCTGGACCTCCAGAATAGTCTCGGAGCCACTGAACAGCTTCCCTCCGAGATGAATAAAGTCGCTGTATAGACGTGCAAAAGCAGACTTGCGCGGTGCATCAGAAACTGGTGCAGGAGACTGAGAGTGCGACTGAGAGTTATGAACCAGCTCCATGATCTGGTCCGTGGTCATGATACGCCCTTTGGGTGAGGGTTGCTGGACTGTCCAGCATCAGCAGAACGAAGGTTCCTACCTCTCCCAACCATACTGAAAGATAAGATACGAGTTAAGCATGATTCAAAGATAGATAATTCAAATGGAATACTACGGAATATAAATGTATTCCTAAACATATTCCTAACTTATCTATCCAATGTCATGAGGAAAGGGCATTGTAATATTTGAATCATACTAAGATGTATTGTACTAAGTGTTACTATTCTGTGTTTATTATACTTAGTTCTGAACCAAGCTCTGATACCAAGCTGTAACGCCCCACTCCGAGAGCCTCTTTAACAAAGAGTATTATATGCATAATACCGTCTGCTAATGCGGACAATAGAGTATAATGGAAGCGACCATGTGTAATCTTACTTTAACTATCTACTGAACATGTCGAAAAATGGAATCTATTTTTTTTTTCACATGTGGTTCGACATATTCAATAAATACTTAAAGAAAAAACTATAATGGCCAAAAGATCTATCGGTACAAAACATAATAGCAGAATGAACATCATCAAATAATAAGCAAATAGTCTCAGCATAATACAACATCAAGTACAGATCCAAATATAAAAGTGGGTACAAAGCCACTACTCACACATTCGTGAGTCAAATGAATATACACAAGATAGTCATAATATCAGAGTATCATAAAGAATGGATAACAAGTAAAGTTATCTATACTATAGCGGATATATCCAAAGCGGAAGCACTGAAGCAAGCAAAGTCCAAAACGACCTAACCTGAAACAACTCGGTCTGACACGAGCATAAAATACTCGGGTCAGGCTAGCTAAACAAATCAGTTAGATAAACTTAACAATAATCACGATAAGATAATGAGGCAACATATAACATAATAATCTCCAAAAGAGAAATATATATCATGGTAATAAAGACCAAAATCTCTCACATAGAGAAGAAACAAACATCTAAGTAGAAATGTATAACAAGCCTCGTATCATCGGCATAACGTAAGCACAAATGCCAAAACAAAAACATCTAAGTAGAGATTGAAAAGTGTGTGTACGAGTGCACGTACTAATATAGTACACACGGATCGTGTAATATGGAATATAATATAAATGCAGAAATAGATGATAGTAGCAAAGTAAATAAAAATAGAAAAATCACACCAGAGATTTTTATACTGGTTTAGAGCACCGTCCTACGTCCAGTCCCAGACTTCTTTCTGGATTTTCACTATTAACTACCTCGCTTCACCCGGAGGAACAGGTTTACAACACCCGAGCAAACGAACGGGATTTCACGCCTCTAATACACTAAGGACTTCAACACTTGCCTCTTACAACACCGAGGACTTCAACACTTGCCTCTTACAACACCGAGGACTTCAACACTTGCCTCTTACAACACCGAGGACTTCAACAAAGATGAATATAATTGTTTGTTGACGGTATGTGTTCTTGCTAACACAGTTTTGTCACTTGTAGTACAAACTTCCTATAATCTTATCCTCAAAATATTTGAATGATGTTTTGTGAAGATTAAGGGAAGTATATTACTTATTGAATCAAAAGATATGAAATAATTTCAATGATTCAATAAGCAATTAAAATAATTGAGAGCTTTTAGAATGCAGGAGTATTTAGAAAGTAAGATCAGAAATTAGAGTAAAAAACATATATATTCATATGTATTCATATGTCTTGAATCAATGATTTAGATGAGTTTATATAGAAAAAAAATGGTTGTAACTCTTTATGAACAGTAGCCATTTAAAGATATGATCATTGATGAAAGGTAAGAGATGCAACCATTGGAGAAAGAAGTGTCTTTTGGAAAAGGTTGCTCTCTGTTTAAAAACGGTCGACAGGTCAAAAAATGTCCAGTAGACAGGATTTCAAATATATAGTCGTTATGTGCATGTGTGCACGTTCATTGTGCATTTTACACAGAAACGGTCAACCGCCTGATTTAATACCGGTCGACCGGTCCCTGTCAAATTGCTCAATGAATGTGCAATGCTATTCAAACGTATATATATCGATTATATTGAGGTGCATGATTATTTGAGGATAGATTTCAACAAGTTTATCACTATTACAATATCAAATAATCAACCTATAATCTAGAGTACCATATGTAGCTCTTTTGTGCCTCTTTATAGCCATGATGTCTTTGTATTGTCGATCGCCTTTATTTCTTTGTCAGAAATCAAAAACTTCATAGAACCTGTGACTCAACATTCTCCCCCTTTTTGATTAATGACAACATATATCTGAAGTTCTGAATCTCCCCCTGAATATGTGATCTCCCCCTGAGATTTTGTTTGTATTCTTTATATATATATATATATATATATATATTCCTACAAATAATTGTTAGCACTTTCTCCCCCTTTGTCATCGACAAAAAGGAATAATAGATAATGGAATAATATAGGAGTATATCAACCAGAATATCCATTTTCCTCTTTTCTTAAGTGGGACCTGCAAAAAATAGAATTAAGTCCATGGTACCCACTTTTTGTAGGGTCCTAAGAGTTAAGTCTTAGGCGTCCAAACCCATATGGGTCCGGTATCCCCTTTATATATATAATTAGTATTAAGATGCACGGTATTCATGAATTGCTGAATATATTTGTTCCTAATCAAATTGTTATTTGTTTTAGGAACCCATATATTGATAGTCTTGACATTTTTCTTTTGAAATTTCACAACTGGTTTTGGTTTGGAGTATAATAAACTAAGATTTTTCTTAGCTTCAGTTTTTTGTACTTTCTTCTTCCTTTTATTTCCAAGATGTTTCTTGGTTTCTTGTTTCTTATATCCCAAACCTTGTTTATCCGAAATAGATTGTGAACTTTCAATGATTTTTGTCAAATTTTCTCGACCTTTGTTAAAGTTAGAAACATTTTGAGTAATGTTATCTAACTTAGTTTGTAAACTAGCCTTTTCTAGGTCCAGAATTTTGACTTTTGCCTCAAGCTCATGATTTTTAGTAGGGAGAGCATCATTTTTCTCTTTTTGAGTTTCAATTTCTTGACTCAAAAGAACTAGTTGAGAGTCAACATTAGATGATGATTCTTGAAATTTTTCAAGTTCTTCTTCTAATATTTTCTTCTCGTCTTTTAACATATCTCGTTCAAATTCTGCTCTACTCAAATCTGCTTTGGTTTCTTTTAGTTGTCGTTTTATGTCTTTATATTTGACTATCAATTCAGCATTAATATCAAGCATTTCATCGAATGTAGGAATTTGTACCTCATCTTCTGTTGCCATGAAACATACATTTGCTTGTTCATCTTCCGTATCACTATCACTTTCTGATGAGTCTGTATCATCCCATGTTACCGAGAATGCTCGTTTCTTTGATTTGTCCTTCTTATATTTTAATTTGTCATTTTCTGACATCTTCTTTTGCTCCGGACAATCCTTGTGCATGTGCCCCTTTTTGTGATAGTTGAAGCAATCTATAGAGGATGATGTTGGTTTATTTGATCCAGATTTCTTTCTGTTATAACGACTGGCTTTTCGCTGTTTTAGGAATATTTTGAAACCTTTTGCTATGAATGCCAGATCTTCGTCTTCAGACTCTGATTCATTTTCATCTTTCTCAGCATGAAATGCTACAATTTTCTTTTCTTCTTTCTGTTCTTTTCTAGCCTGCAAATTCGCTTCATAAGACATTAAATTTCCTATCAATTCATCTGGCTTCATGACGGAAAGGTCATTAGCTTCTTCAATTGCTAATACTTTTCCTTCCCATTCACTCGACAGAGAATGTAGGACTGTTGAAACAACATCAAAATCAGAATACTTTTGTCCTAACCCAATAAGTGCATGGTGGATAGTTTGAAACCGTGAATACATATCATTGATTGTCTCATTTAGTTTCATTTTGAAATTTTGAAATTGACTTTTCAGCATGGCTATTTTGGCTTGTTTAACCTTGTTAGTACCTTCATGAGTGGTTTTTAGCGTTTGCCAAATTTGATATGCAGTAGTGCAGATACTAGCATGGTTATATTCATTTTGGTCTAATGCACAGAACAACATATTTATTGCTCTTGCATTTACGGCTGCTGCCGTTTTCTCAGCCGCAGTCCATTCTGAATAATCAGTTGTTGGATTCACTATTTCTTTTTGAGTTGCATTCCAAGCATCATAACTATTCGATTGCATAAAGAATGACATACGTGTTGCCCAATAACTATAGTTAAGACCATTGAAAAATGGAAGTCTTTGTGTCGATTGACCTTCCGTGTAAGTGGTGTTTTGAGTGCTAGTACTTGCGTTATTTGCCATATTACAAGAATATATCAAATAACTGTGTTACGGTTATATGATAACCCTGCTCTAATACCAAATGAATGTGTGGTGTGCGAGTGCACGTACTAATATAGTACACACGGATCGTGTAATATGGAATATAATATAAATGCAGAAATAGATGATAGTAGCAAAGTAAATAAAAATAGAAAAATCACACCAGAGATTTTTATACTGGTTCAGAGCACCGTCCTACGTCCAGTCTCAGACTTCTTTCTGGATTTTCACTATTAACTACCTCGCTTCACCCGAAGGAACAGGTTTACAACACCCGAGAAAACGAACGGGATTTCACGCCTCTAATACACTGAGAACTTCAACACTTGCCTCTTACAACACCGAGGACTTCAACACTTGCCTCTTACAACACCGAGGACTTCAACACTTGCCTCTTACAACACCGAGGACTTCAAAAAAGATGAATATAATTGTTTGTTGACGGTATGTGTTCTTGCTAACACAGTTTTGTCACTTGTAGTACAAACTTCCTATAATCTTATCCTCAAAATATGTGAATGATGTTTTGTGAAGATTAAGGGAAGTATATTACTTATTGAATCAAAAGATATGAAATAATTTCAATGATTCAATAAGCAATTAAAATAATTGAGATCTTTTAGAATGCAGGAGTATTTAGAAAGTAAGATCAGAAATTAGAGTAAAAAACATATATATTCATATGTATTCATATGTCTTGAATCAATGATTTAGATGAGTTTATATAGAAAAAAAAATGGTTGTAACTCTTTGTGAACAATAGCCATTAAAAGATATGATCATTGATGAAAGGTAAGAGATGCAACCATTGGAGAAAGAAGTGTCTTTTGGAAAAGGTTGCTCTCTGTTTAAAAACGGTCGACAGGTCAAAAAATGGCCAGTAGACAGGATTTCAAATATATAGTCGTTATGTGCATGTGTGCACGTTCATTGTACATTTTACACAGAAACGGTCGACCGCCTGATTTAATACCGGTCGACCGGTCCCTGTCAAATTGCTCAATGAATGTGCAATGCTATTCAAACGTATATATATCGATTATATTGAGGTGCATGATTATTTGAGGATAGATTTTAACAAGTTTATCACTATTACAATATCAAATAATCAACCTATAATCTAGAGTACCATATGTAGCTCTTTTGTGCCTCTTTATAGCCATGATGTCTTTGTTTTGTCGATCGCCTTTATTTCTTTGTCAGAAATCAAAAACTTCATAGAACCTGTGACTCAACAGAGATGTCAAAGACGATACATCTAAGTAGAGATGTATAACATGCCATCTAAGTAGAGATGCCAACAACGATACGTCTATGTAGAGATGTATAACGGCCATCTAAGTAGAGATGCCAAAACGATACCTCTAAGGGAGACAGTCCGAAGACACTATCGCAAAGGTAATAAAAGGAACGTGTCACGAACTTTTAGCAAGGAACCCGTAAAGTGTTAACGTGAGTCCCATACCCCATGTTCGCCCTAAACGGTTTACTAACCAATAGTAAGCTTCCACACTGAAAGCAGTACAAAGTTCACCTCATGTCATCGGTAAACTAGGCCGACAGGCCAAAACGATCAATCGAATAGGTCAGGGATTAACCGGAAAGGAAATACACACGGTTTCATAGGCCGGAGTTTTTCCCAACCGTTTAAGCACCTTTCCACATCGCTCGAAGTGCTAAAGTATGAGTGTGGGATTTTGTTATAGAAAATAATTACGGAAAACAGATTTATAATTGGTTTGAAATCACTTTAAAACGGCCCTTAAAAACTCTCCTATTATGGAGTAATTAATTTAATAATTAAAAATAATATTATATAATAATTTCGAAAGCTATTTCAGAGTGAAAAATCCTTTTAAAACCTTTTAATAAGGCCCGTGTACGAAATCCAGAGACAAATCTCAACGAAATCAACAAAACCAGAAAATCACTGAAAATATTTATTCTAAATGTTCGAAAATAGTCCAAAACTGACGCGAACCCAAATTCAAAAAGTTATTCGAACCAGCAAACCGAATCCGAATGGCATGAAAATTGGTAGGAACGTAGTCCGACATTCCTACTTCAGAATGCAAAAAGAATTACTCGATTCCGACTTGAAACGAAGTCGCAGCGATGCTCCAAAGTCGGACCCGGAAACAGTGAATACACTGTTTCAGGCTGAGATCCGGGTCCCTCTTCGACAGCAATTTCGAAGAATCAAATGAACTCGGATGCTAATCAAACTTTCTAAAGATGGAGTTCGGAACTCCAGTTTTCCAAGAGTCCAAAAACGTTTGATTCCGGCCAAGGATGTGACCGTGGCGGTGTTACAAAGTTTCAGTTTTAAAACTGAAAACAGGAAAAAAAAATGGTTTCACTGAGAAGTGTTGGAAAATAGTCCAAAACTGACGCGAACCCGAATTCGGAAAATTATTCGGACCAGAAAACCGAATCCGAATGGCCTGAAAATTTATAGGAAGGTAGTTCGACATTCCTACTTCACAATGCAAAAAGAATTACTCGATTCCGACTTGAAAAGAAGTCGCAGCGACGCTCCAAAGTCGGACCCGGAAACAGTGAATACACTGTTTCAGGCTGAGATCCGGGTCTCTCTTCGACAGCAATTTCGAAGAGTCAAATGAACTCGGATACTAATCGAACTTTCTAGAGATGGAGTTCGGAACTCCAGTTTCCAAGGAGTCCAAAAACGTTGGATTCCGACAACGGATGTGACCGTGGCGGTGCCACAAAGTTTCAGTTTCAAAACTGAAAACAGGAAAAAAAATGCTCAGAAACCAGCAGTAAAACTACATTCAGGCCCTTTTTTTGAGCCCGGATTTCACCATTCAAATGATCACCGGATGCTACGAAATTTAGAGGGGTTATAGATAGCAATACTAACTATCACTAGGAAGTGATTTGGCATGTTTTCATTAGATATTGAAAGAGATATTCATGGTCAAAGTTGCAGCATAAATCAGTTTTAGAATTTTACAAAACATAGAAAAATGAGCTAATTAATTCAATTTTTCTTGCTCAAATGATTTAGTAATGACCATTAACAATTATCAAATCATACCATAGATATATATCTAGCCATAGCATGAAAATGATGAGGATATAGCTAGCATTACCTCACAACCAATATAGCAAACAACTTGTGTGCAATGTCCAAATGGAAGGAATGATAATCAACAAGCTTTGATATTTATGCAACCCAACAAATCAAGTGTTACTAGGCTAATTCCAGAATTAAGAGATGCTTATACATAGATTAAGAGAGGGTTTACCTAGTATTCCTCTCAAGCAAAAGAACAAACACCTATATGGCACTAACCAAAGCTAAAAGATGATGATCAAGGAGCTAGACAAATACCAAAACACATAAAACCAAGAGTTACAACATGATTTCCAAAAATTAAAGAGAGTTGGAAACGGATTACAAGAGGGTTTTTGCATTACCTTCCCTTACTTTAACTAGCTTAAGCCAATATAAGAGAGGATGGAGCTTTCCTAAGCATGGAGGCCATTTTTAGGTTTAGGGTTTTAGGAAATTTTTTTGATTAGGGTTGGAATGAATGAGGGTTAAGAGTTTGAGATGATTTATAGAATGGTAAGTGGGTTTGGGTTAGGCTAATGGACCCCTTAAGAGAGAGTGGCTCTAAATATGTATAAAAATTGTTTAAGTCTTAACATAGCCATGAAAACCCATACTTAACCAAATCCCCTTCTTAAATTTCCCATTAACTTTTAATT
Source organism: Allium cepa (assembly GCA_030765085.1). Lineage (NCBI taxonomy): Eukaryota > Viridiplantae > Streptophyta > Magnoliopsida > Asparagales > Amaryllidaceae > Allium > Allium cepa. The sequence continues at coordinate 219,696,324 of CM060932.1, read as the reverse complement.
GTTCCAAAATAATACTTCGCCTCATTTTTAAAAACCCATTTTTTAAAATGTCCATATTTTTAAATAAATTATCCTTATCCCAAAAATCCATTTGCTCCATTTAAATAAAATCCTAATTATTTTTTTCGATAATGCAAATCCCGGGTTGTTAGAGAGTCATTTGCTATGTGGTATGTTTTTGGAACACTTTGTAAATTAAGGATATTTTCATTTTGATGTAGATTAACATTCCATTCATTACAAAATCTTCTCCTACCAACTCTTGTTGAGATGATTTTGATAATTCTAATGCAATCTTATTAGGCCCATTTGAGTTGCTGGCATCAACTGTTGTTTCTAACCTTAGGTTTGCTTCTCCTTGTTTGTTATGTCCACTCTGATTTGAATGATTAATTTTATAATTATTGCTTGCCATATGTATTTGATTAGACTTAGGCCTCTCCTTTGCAAAGTTATTTTGTATAACTTCGGATTGTACATTATACCTCTATTATTCCTTTATGGTGATGAAACTTTCCTCTATTAATACTTACATTTAGATTACTATTTTGACTTGTTACATCCCTTATGTTACATTCATTATCATCCAGTTGCATAGCATTATCATTTATGTTCACAGTTAAGTTCTTCTTAGGAATCCGTTGTTTAGAAACGCCATGCACTCTTTTATTATACCCTTAGTAGTTACCTAACAAGCATTTAATAAGTCTCCACTCATACTAAACCTCTTGCCATGTTATGATATAATTTTCATTTATGATAGGTGCCTCTTTTGGAAAATTAAATTGTGAATCCACCTCAATGGAAAAGAGGTGCCTAAATCTGTTAACTTACCTTAATTCGAGCCTTTCACTACACACACTTCCCATAAAAATAGTACCTGAGGGTTATAGGTGCCATGAGTTGAAGCGGACATGCACAACATAATTACCCTTCAACAATTTATCGATCTGCTAGGTTCTCTTGAGAATAGTTCAAAAATACACTCTAGAAAAAACAATTACGACCATTCACTCATGATTTGATCTAGCCTAATTGGCTTACCAAGAATGGAAGTTATTCTGCCTATCCGTTCTTCTTCCTAGAATTCAATATCAAGATGTGGAAATCTTACCCATAATGGAATAGTTTGCAAAAATTCTTTAGTAAGTTCCATCCTAACACACCTCTTTTGATAATCATCATATCATAAAAGTAAGGAACATTGGCCAGCACCTTATCAGAGTCTACTTGATTCTCAAAGTCAACAATATAGAAACCATTATCTTTAGAATAAATTTAAAAATGCCAACCTTATTGATATAAGATTTGAAATAGTGATAATAGGGTTTGGGAACCATAACGTAAAGCATAACATCAAGTTTCCAATTCCATTTATCTCTTGCTACATTAACAATCTTTGTAGTCATCTTTGCACATCATTATTATTCACTTCCTAAGGAGGAAAATAGGGGATTGGTGTGTAACTTAACATATCATACTCCCCTACCACATTACACAATGCTCGAGGGCCCTTCTTTGTTTTGCATTGGAATCTGACAAGATCCATTAGTTCCTCCAGCTTTTCTGTCCAAACTTGATAAATTATACAACTATTGCTCAGTTATTAGATCAAAACCTCCCCTTGTCTTCTCACTTCTTTAATGTGTGATTCTAGTCCTGAATGATTAACGTACATGTGGCTAAATTGAGATCTCCTCCATCTCTTTGATTTAACAAAGGTGAAACCATCTTGTCCTCCTTCATCTGGAGGATTATGACCACCGAAGGGAATTTTGCATGGGTTTCCCTAGCCAGATGCTGAGGGAATTAACATGGTTTCCATAGCTTAGAATTAGGGTTTTTCTTTTCCATACTATTGTATAAAAATATACATTATAATGACATACACAGATGATAATTTCATATGCATATCAGGAGTATAAATGCCTAAGTATATATATGGTGTGTATTTAAATATACTTAATGTATGTATGTTATTTGCATGGACATATTTATAGTACCATACATACACACATATATAGTTTAAACATGTGTGTGTGTGTATATCATATATATTGCCATTTATTTAATTATATATACGTATATGTACATCATATATTGTTATTTATTTAATTATATGCATTCAAAGTAATTTTATACAAAATTAGATATATTTAATTTAGTTGATTCATAAAAAATATATATTAAAATTATAATACATATTTAAATTTTAAATTTTAAATTTTATTTTGGCCTAGTCAAAATATATTAAGTTTAAATTTCAAATTAAGATCTATTTCAGAGTATCTTAAATTCAAACTTTTAAATAAATATTTAGATTTTACTTAAAAATAATCAAAAAATTAAAAAAATATTTTTTTGGCCTATTATAAATTAATTAATGTGTATGCATGTGTATTATGTAAGTGTGTATATATGTATGTTAAAAGATTTTACGTATTGAAATAAAATATTAATATTAATTTATCAAATTGTTTTCGGCCAAAAATAGATATTTTTTAAATTAGGTTGTGGAAACCACACATAAACACACACTAGCCAAATATATATATATATACATATATATACATATATATCAGTTCGACCAAAAGAATAATTTAAAATATATTATACTATAAAATGAATTTAAATACACATAGATAGATATGTATTAATAATACATGGCTTATTTGATGATGTATATTTATGTAGAACATAAACAATATTCATATGTGATTTTATTTCATTGTTTAAACAAACGACATTATATTTAAATTATAAATATTAAATAAATTTGTTTATTAAATTAGCGATACACAAATATATATGTTTAAGGTTAAGGGAGATATATAAACACGGTACATAGAATTATACCTTTGTAGATCTAACCTATTGTGACACCTCGATTCGTGAATTAGATTATAGACTCCTTGAATTTGTACCCGATATCGCTACAAGTGAATGCACCATTGATATTGTTTTATTTAATGGTTGAATGGGTGAATTTAAACTCAGCAACAAGGAGAGGAGGCTAGGTATTTTTGGTCAGAAGAGGGAGCCAAAGGAGAGCAAAAAAGAATATGGATGGCCTGGCTTTTATAAAGAGAGATTTGGAAAATATCTTCCCTATTTCATTGTTACCAAATCAAAACTAGATCCACCCTATTCTCCACTATTTTGGCCGGCCATAACCATGCCAAACATGGGTTAAAAAATCTATTAGCCTATCATATAAATATTTATATCTAAACTTGTATATGTCTGTGTTTATATATATATGTATGTATGTATGTATGTATGTATATATGTATGTAAGTATGCATGTGTATGTTTCGATGTTGTATATCAATACAAGCATATATGACATATATATACCCGAATAATTAGTAATAACACCTAAAAAATTTCTAAGCACCAACCATTTACTAGCAATACCCCAACACTTTATAAACTGGTTAAATCGTGTAGTACTCAAAAGAATTCACAAATGCAGTTGTGTGACTCAGAATTGTGAGTTCTATCAACGATTAATTTTGAATAATTCAAATATTAACATTCACATCTCATTGTAACTAGTGGTGTGAGTTTGGTCGATTCCATCGCTTTTAGATATTTTTGGGAAAATTATATTTTATGTCACCTTAAGCGGCAATATAAGTGACAATAATTTAACACACGTTCTCTTCATCGACACTATATCCCCATAGGACAGGGAATTTGATATTGGTCTCCAATAATATCCCCATTCAACTACTTAGTCTAATTACAATGTTCTTGGCTCAATATAACATTTATTATTAATTATTCTACTATGGCTAGAGATTTTGACTTTGCATAGACTATAGTAGACTGTGATACTAACTTGATACAGATGAAAAGACGAATTCTCTATCAGATAGTACTTCACTTCCGTTGCTTCAACTCAGAATCAACTATATCAACTTGATGATCACCATGCCATGCTTTAACTATAATTATAGTATATCATCCACATTGAAGTTCCGTAGTATTATCAAGTCAAGAGTACAATTGTAACACCCTATATTTTTATAACATTATTTAGGATATTCAATTGGTTAAATTAAATAAAATAATGTGAAAATTAATAGGCTGAGATTTGATTAAACTAAGGGCAGCGTGCCATGTTAATGTGCAAATTGAAATGAGATAACATAAACTAATGTGTTAGGAAATGTGTAGGCGCAATATGGGAAATAGAAGAGGCTTATACCCTAAACCCTTAGGAAATAAAACTCATGTTCATTTTCATTTTAGCAAACTAAAAACATCTAAGGCCGGCCACCATTTTTATTCGCAAGGAAGATAAAGCTAGGATTCAAGGGAAGGAAGATAATCAATTAATTCAACATCGATTCTCACATCATTTGATCTCAAAGCTAAGGTGAATAATTAATTTATCCCAATCTCTTGTAGTTTTTGGTTTTAAGATTAGATCCAAAATGTTTTTGCAAGTATATGCCATGTTTTGATGATTAAAGTTATATATATATGCTTGTTGGTGATTTATGCATGTTCATAATAGTGTTTATGATATGTTTGATATGAAAACCCTATTAAATGACATCTGAATGCCTTGAAAATTTAAATATAGGCCAGAAATGATATTTTAGAGATGGGCTTCAATTTTCATAAATTTTTGAATTAATGTGGATTTTATATTAATTTTCTAGTAAAGAAAATGATTTATTGGGTTATAAATTATTTATTGCTAAATAAAAGATTATTTGGATTTGAAATTTTTTATGTTGGAAACCAAACTAAAATAGATATTTTGGAATTTTTCTAGATTCTTCCTAAGCGTTTTGATGAATATATAAATTATTTAAGGTATGAGACTTAAATGTTTTATATATTTAATTAAGGAAAATGGGGTATTTTATCAAATAAAATCATTATTTAATATCAAAATTAGTGGCAGCACTTTTCTAAAAAGTATTTTATTAACCAACAAAAATTTGACAAACAAAGGCAGGTTAGTTGAAAAGTTATGTCTTTTAAGTTAAAAACAAGAAAATCACGCTTTTAATATGTTTCAGCCATTTTGGCATCAAACCTTTCGGCATGGACCTTTCGATAAGGTTGAAACGTTATAACTTTCGACAAGGTCGAACCAATGCATATAGTATCAAGTTACTTGATACGTAATGAGTTGGACGAGGTCGAAGGGTACTTAGTCGAAAGGTTAGTTACCAAAGAGGTTGGAGTATGCTTGTTATATAAATCAAAAGAATCGCCTGCTTTGCTTCGAATAAGAGCTTTTGATTTGGTTGCTTTCATCTAGGTCAAACATTTGAAATAAAGGTTTTAAATTTTTCATCAAGGTCAAAATGTTATTATTGCTTTTCTAAAGTCATTGTTTTTGACAAAGTCGAAAGGTTTACCTATTTTTAAAACCAGCCTCTTCTTAATGCTTTTGAAAGGTACCAAGCATTCGACTTATATGTTTTACCTTGCTTTTCTAATTGAAGTATAACCCAAAGCTTTCGAATGAGTTGTTTTAAAGGCAGGGGACTATTGTTTTCAATGATGTGTTTTAAAGCTTTCGAAGTAAAGCATTCGACAAAGTCGAAAGGTAGCTTGTAATGAAGTCGAAAGGTTTTTAAAGAAGACTTTCCATATGCTTTAAATTGAACATAATAAACCTTCAAAAGGTTCTAGTTTATTGGTTTCGAAAGGTTTAAGTTTAATGGTTTCGAAAGGTTTGAGTTCAGCTGTTTTGAAAGGTTTTAGTTCAGTGGTTTTGAAAGGTTTGGAGTAATGTTTCAAAAGGTAATGTTTTAGCCTCTTGGCCTAGATAATTAAAGGGTTATACTTGGTTTCGAAAGAGATGCTTTCAAAAGTTTACAAAAAGATACTTTCAAATGTTTTCATTAATTAAAGTTTGAGTAAAGGAGATATATGTAATATAGCATTGTGGTTTTGAGTAAAACATAAAGATTATATAATTTCCTTATATTAGTTTGATTTAAAAGGTTTAAATCATTTTCAAAAGGTTTTCAAGGAAAATTATAGGAGGGGATCCTTAAGGGAAAATGACTCAGATATTATAATACCAAATAGGACTAGTATAGGATCGCACCCTATACATTAGCTATTAGCCCCAGCTAATTATTGTCCAGAATTCTAGTGCGCAGGGCTTAGTTACAGGTAGACTAAAATTATGATTACACACCGAAAGGAATATATGTTTGTATATATATAGGTTATTGGCGACCTTAAAAAACCATTAGGATCAGGAAGATCTGGGACATGATTAAGCTAGGAACGAGCCACCCAAAAGCAAAGTATCTAACAGATAGTTAGGGATAGACCATCCAGAAGAGGAGTGTCCAACAGGTGTAAGATAAATTTTGTTTATTTTTTCTGGTAGGCTTGAGTCAGCCAAAGGTTAAAAGTTATCCAAACAAAACTTATGTGTTTGAACAGATTGTTGATTTAATACCTAATATTTATGTATGTTCACATAATGATGCTTTATAGTATTTAACCAATTTTGACGCAAGAAAATGGTTTTGAAAAGATATATTTTAAAAGGATGTTAGTGAGGGGAAACCCATTCCGCTAAGTGGCATGGTCTCAGTTAACATATAAAACAGGGATGTATAATATTATTCACACCAGGCTTTATTTCTAACTCAAAGTTTATGTTTTCCCCTTGAATTATCGGGTGCTCAAAATTAATTTGAGTAGGCCGAGGGGTTAACGCCTTTTTCAGTTTTAGTAGGACGATGAATAAGGCTACCAAAGGCATGCAGGAGGCAAACGGATAGCTATTTAGGAGTTGCAGTTTTATGTTTTGTTGCGTTTCTATTGTGTTTGTATTAGGTCTATTATGACTATATGACTCTGATAATTCAAGGGGGTATCTTCATAAACCGCTCTTGGTGTGTTTTGTATTATGTATATTTTATCTATGCCGAGGTAACGTTTTGGGATTATGTATTAAGAATATGAAACATCTGTTTTAAATATAATGAAGAAAATGTTCTTTTGAAATCTGTGATTTGTTTCATATTCAAGTGCTTCTGATATTGTAGATACCATTAACGTAGCTGTATTTAGTCGCCAGAAGCTACTGCTATAGATGACTACAACATCTGTAGCGCATATTTTTGGACCTCTAGATAAAGGATATTACATCTAGGTATCAGAGCATGGTTTATGAAATACTTTAAGTAAAAAAATTGTTTTTGAAAAACATAATCCTTAGTAACTAGAGGTAAAATCGGGGTATGGGATAATGCTATAGTAACGTACTTGTAATTGTTATATATAAGTATACGCTATATCTATAGACTCCTATCTTAGTTAGGCTATTCATATGTATCTCACGAGACTTGAATACAGATATGGAAGGAAGAAGAGGCAGAGTTAATCTTGGAGGAGATAACATCACCACTAATGGAAATGTCCGACCAAATGCTAGAAGAGGTCCATGTCAGGCTCAAGCTGAAAACGTTGGTGCTGGATTTCCCCAATTGGACATGGAAGCCATGTTTCAGTTTTTTGTAAACATGATGCAAGCTGGAATTACAGCTGGAGTTGTCAGAGGGAATGTTACTGGAGGAGGAGTTTAGGAAGATCCTATAGTCAACCACTGTGCTAAATTGAGAAGAGACTATAATAGGCTTAGAGGGAAGCCGTTCATTGGAACTGAAGATGAGATTGAGGTGGAAAATTGGCTGCTACATTGTGAGAGAATCTTTATTGACCTAGGATTGAATGACAAGCAGAAGATGATATTATCTTCGAGATAGCTTCAAGGAGCTTCTCTACTTTGGTGGAATACTATTGTAGCTAGAGTTGATAAGGAAACCATGACTTGGGTAGAGTTTAGAAGAAGGTTTCAAGAAATTTTTATGTAGCCGATGGCGCAGTCGGCATTGGTTAGGAAGTTTGCTGAACTAGAACTAAGAGAGATGTCTGTTTAGAGTATGAAAGAATATTTGAAGAGTTGGCCCGGTATGGGTATGCCTTGGTCGATATGACGATCAATAGGAATGAGAAGTTTATAAGAGGCTTGTGGTCGGAGTTGATAAGTGCTACTTTGCCGCACCTAAGAGATCCAAGTAATGTAGTGGTAGAAATGGCATCGAGAACGGAAGAGTCGTTAGCTTGTTTGAAGAGGAAAATGAAGGAGGTCCAGCTGGGACAAGGCCAGAAAAGAAAGTTTTTCCAAAAGAAGAATGCTCAAAAGGAAGGAGCACAGAAGAAGGGAAAAGCAAAGGTGGTTTGTTATAAATGTGATAAGAATGACTCCATGCTAATGAGTGTCGTACTGTAAAACGAAAAGAGAAAGGAAACGAGGTGATTATGAAGAAGAATATCCAATGCTTTAATTGTGATCAGATTGTCCATTTGTAAGAACCAATGCAAAGAGCTTTCTATAGATAGAAAGGGATAGATGTATGCATTGGATCCTGAAATTTCAAGGCCAGTTGTGCAGGAGAAAGGGAAGGCTGTTCTGGGAGGCTCAATGCAGATTCACAGTATGTCTGTTAGCATTCTGTTTGATACCGGTGCATCACATTCTTTTATTTCTCGATGGTTGGTAGATAAGCTTAACCAAGAAACCTCATATTTAGTTGCTTCCTTAAGGGTTGCAAATCCGATAGGAGGGTATGCGACACTTGGAGGGAGGTGTAACCATTTAGAGTTTGACTTGCTAGGACGTACTTTTGATGGTTGTTTGCATGTGTTTGATTTTGTAGGATTTGGGGTTATCCTTGGGGTGGATTGGTTAGGTAAATATGATGCTAGGATATTTTGCCATGATAGAAAAATATCACTTAGTCACCCAGATTGTAGTGATCGGGTAGTTAATACCGTAGAGAATCCTAGTTGCAAAGTGAATGCTTTATTGGGTATCATGGAGTTGGAGGATGAGTTGCATCGACTTTTTATGGTTAGAGAATTTGCTGACGTGTTTGAACCGGTAGTTGTACTACTGCTGGAACGAGCCATTGAGTTTCGAATTGATTTAATGCTTGGAGCCGAACCAGTGAGTAGGCCGCCATGCAGGATGACACCTACAGAGATAAAATACCTAAAGGTGTAGTTGGTGGATTTGGAAGGCAAGAATTTTATCCAAGCGAGTAGTAAGCCATGAGGAGCTGCCACAGTGTTCGCTAACAAGCCGGACGGATCGTTAAAGGTATGTATCGGTTATCGTAAGTTGAATGAGAAGACGATAAAGAACCGATATACATTACTGAGAATTGACGATTTATTCGATCAGCTAAGCGTAGATAAGGTATTCTCTCAGCTAGATTTAGCGATGGGATTTCATCAGCTTAGAGTGGTAGAGGATAGTATTCCTTTGACGGTATTTAGGACAAGGTATGGATTGTACGAATGGCTATTTATGTCATTCGGACTAACTAACGCACCGACATTCTATTTGGATCTGATGAACCGAATTATCCAAAATCACATAGATAGATTAGTGTTAGTCTTCATAGATGATATTCTAATATACTCTAAGGATGAGAAGGAGCATGAAGTTCATCTTAGAGTTGTGCTTGAGACGTTGAGGGAGCATCAGTTGAAGGCTAAGTTTTTGAAGTATCATTTTTGGAAGAAGGAAATGAAGTTCCTTGGTTATGTAGTCTCAAAGAAAAGGTTGTCAGTAGATCCGACTAAGATTGAGACGGTGAATAACTGGAAGAGACCTAAGGCGGTGATCGAGATAAAGAGTTTTCTTGAATTGGCTGGATGTTATCGAAGGTTTATAAAGGATTTTTCACGAATCACTACACAGATGACTAAGCTACGCAAAAAGATGTGAAATTTGTATGCGCTGATAAGTGTGTGGAAGCATTCCAGAGCTTGAAACACTTACTGGCCCATGCACCGGTATTGGTGGTTTCGGAGGGGAATCAAGATTTGGTTGTTTATATTGATGCATGTGGAACTGGATTGGGAGCTATGTTGATGCAAATAGGTAATGTGATTGCTTATGCTTCTAGACAGCTCAGACCACATGAAGTTAGATTCCCCATGCATGATTTGGAGTTAGATGCCATTATAATTGCTTTGAAGGTGTGGAGGCATTATCTATAGGGAGAGCGATTTGAGCTTTATATGGATCACAAGTTGTTGAAGTACATATTCTCTCAGAAGGAGCTGAACATGAGACAATAGAGATGGTTTGAGTTTATTGCTGCATATGATGTTGGAGTTGCATACACACGGGAAAGGGAATAAGTAGCAGATGCACTTAGAAGGAGTCATCAGAATGCAGTATTGGCTACGATTGCTGAGTGCAAAGATTTGGAAGCACTATTAGCTTATAGAGTGCAGTATAGATTCGAGGCAGGTTCTAGAGCAAGAAGTGTTATATTATCTTTTTTGGAAGTTCGACCGATAGTGATTGAGAAGATAACTTCTAAATAGGAGAAGGATCCAGTTTTGGCTTAATGGATCAAAAGGTTAAGGGAAGGAACAGAGAGCGATGACTTAAAAGATTTCGGTCTTGACCAGAAAGGGAGGTTGAGAAAGAAAGGAAGGTTGTGTGTTCCGAATGTAGGAGACATGAGAAAAGAAGTTTTGGATGAATGCAATCCTTCGAAGTTCACTATCCATCCAGGAGGAACGAAGATGTATTAGGATATGAAGAGATGTTTCTTTTAGGAAGGTATGAAATGTGACATTTGTTTATGTGTTAAGCGGTGCTTGAATTTCCAGCAGGCAAATACTGAACACCAGAAGCCAAGTGGATTGCTTCAACCGTTGAAAGTTTCATTGTGGAAGTGAGATTCTATCTCTATGGATTTTATTGATGGGTTGCCAACATCTAGCAGAGGGAATGAAAGTATATGGGTCATAGTTGATAGATTAACTAAGAGTGCCCATTTCATTCTAGTAAAGTCAACTAGGACAACATTTATTTTGGTAAAGTTATTTATGAAGAATTTGGTTAGGCAAAACAGAATTCCTAGTAGCATCATCAGTGAAAGAGATTCTTTGTTTACTAATGAGTTCTAGAAGAATCTACATGAAGCACTAGGAACGATGCTCAACATGATTATCTCTTACCATCCGCAGACTGATGTGCAAATGGAAAGAGTTAACAAAGTCTTGTAGGATTAGTTAAGAGCTAGTGTATTGGATTTCGGAGGATCATGGGAAGACCATCTTCATTTGGTCAAGTCCTCGTATAACAATAGTTTCAGACTAGTATTGGGATGACAGCGTTTGAAGCCTTGTATGGAAGGCCATGCAAATCTCCTGTGTGTTGGTTAGAGACTAGGGATGGGTTGGTTCTCGGCCTGGATTTGGTGAAAGAAATCGCAGAAAAGATTGAGTTGATCCGAGCTAGGATGAAGGAAGATCAAAGCTAAGGATTCAAGAGAAGGAAGATAATCAATTAATTCAACATCAAATCTCACATCTTTTAATCTCAAAGCTAAGGTGAATAACTACTTTATCCCAATTTATTATAGTTTTCGGTTTTAAGATTAGATCCAAAATGATTTTGCAAGTATATGCCATGTTCTGATGATTAAAGTTATACACATGCTTGTTAGTGATTTATGTATGTTCATATTAGTTTTTATGATATGTTTGATATGAAAACCCTATTACATGTAACGACCCGAGTTAGAGAAAAGAAGAAAGAGATAGAAGAAGAAGAACAGAAACACTAAATCATAATCTCACATCCGCAATGGATAAAATATAATATCAATAATACCAATTTACAAAGGAAAACTGTACTTGTCAAATTACACTTTAATACATCAGAGTTATAACATTTACAAACATTGGACAGATTCAATCAACCTGTCCTAGACAAACTGCAATATCACAACGGTATACACTACATACGTTCCCGCCATATAGCTCGCCTCCTAAGCTCCAGATTGTCCGTACCTGAAAAACTGTAATACTCGGTCTGACCCGAGCATTACATCAAAGTAACACTCGGGTCAGGCTGAAAACCAGCGTGAGTAAACCAATATAATTTAAAATACTAAGTTCAAACCCTAAAAGAAAAACCCAGGGTAACTCCTACTTCACTACGAGTTCATTACTTGTTTTGCTCAACACTTATTTCACAAATCGATCCCTAATTACCCATACTTAGTTTCAAAGGTCCATATTATTCCATTCCAGTCTATTGATTTCACATATCAAATCTATATAGAATTATTGTAGATTACAAATTGAAGTGGTTTCAGGTATTTACTGATACCCGATCCCGATCTCTTCAAGTCCAATGTCATCTTGCATAAGTTTTCAAAAGAAATACATTTCAACTTTAAATACAGGATGTCACTATTTGATCCAACATATTATATCACACAGCATCACACATCACATACCAGAGATATCAACTAATCTAAGGCATACAACATCATTCAATCATTCATAAGTAAGATTAATCAACCACACCATCTCTAATTAATTTAATTAACCACAAATGAATTAAATTAATTATTTCACTTACCTTTAAATCCTGCTAATTTATTAATTACAAGCCAATTAATTAATCATCCAATAATTATCCATTTGAATTAATCATCCTTGATTAATTTTAGTTTAATTACATTAAGTAATTAGCCTTTAACTAATTACACAAATTAATTATTCTTAACCATTTACAATAATTATTCTTAAATAATTACTCAAATTGATTATTTTATAATTACTTACATTGAATAATTATGCTTTAATAAATCACACTCATTAATTAACTAACCCTTAATTAATCTCCTTAATTAATCAATCCTTTAATTACTTACTTTGAGTAACTATCATTTAAGTAATTTAATCTCTAACTACATAATTGACTTATCCTTTATTATGAATTGATTTATCTCTAATTAATCAACTCAATTTATTAATTAATTAGTCTCTAATTATAAATTACCTAACTAATTAATCCTTAATTATCAATTAATTAATCTCTAATTAATTAACTTAATTTCTTAATTAATTAGACCTTAATCATTAATTAATTAAACTAATGAATTACTCTTAATTATTTAATTAATCCTTAATTATCAAAACCTTAATTTAACTTAAAGAAGAATCTTTATCTCTTAATTAAACACTTAAATACATTTGAAAATTAAGTTTTAAAATAACTTTCAAAATAGATTCATTTAAAAATAAATAAAAAACTTGCTTAAATTATACAAAAGCCCTTCGGCCCATAACTCCACAATTCCAAAACCAAACACACCGAACCTAAATAATTACACCACTCAACGAAACAGGCCGAAGCCCAACACAAAGAATACAGACCCGCCTCTTCTTGCCCAAACACACGATTCCGACACCCATTCTTCCATCAGAAATTCAATCGCAAATTCGAGCCACTTAGCAACATACAAGAACTCGATCAACTCGAAAGAAACTCGATATTAAAGCCAACCCAAATTCACGCAAGGCTATTCATCACCACGTCAAATTCGATCACCTGGAACCCACATGAGCATGATAGCACACGTGCACGCGCACGCCCTTGCCTCTGGCCAACTCGCCATCGCAACAGCGCCATTCAGTCCCTTCACCACCCAGACCCACATGCCACGACGTCGAACATCCACAACGCTCCGATCGCCAATTCGTTCGACAGCTCGAATTCCCTGACCAAAAAACCCCAACATACCTCCACGAATCAACCTACCTCAATGTTGACCAGTCACTGCTATGCACACCATCCATTTCAGATGATAGCTTACCCCACTAGCTACCTCCAGTCCAAAAATTGCGCACTCCGGTCACGCCATCGACTTCCAATTTACCATGATTACCACAGATGTCGAGACCAATCTTAAACCCTAAAATCAACTCACACGACCAAATCAAACCCAAATCCAAAATTCTGCCACGGTCGCTCTCTTCCCTACGACCATCTGCCACTTCCAGAACAAGTCGTATCCTCTCTCGTCGACGAATTCGACGGCAATAAATTTTAAAACGGAAAATGTTCATCTTCCAATTTCTCAAGCCATAGTTCACCAAATATTCCAATTCAACTACTAAAATTCATAATCTTCTACAAACACTCTAATTGCATGCATGAATCTTTGAATTAAAAACATGAAATTTTAACTAAAGTACTTTACTTGCTGTAAAACTTGTCGTAAAGGAAATGCACGGCATAATTTTTCACAAATCTATTTTTAACACAAGATATTTTAGAAAACAAACAAATTTCTAGTTTGCATCTACATGCAAAATAGCCTAGGTGAAGGGATATTGATTTTTAAATGCTAAACTAACATAAGCATTAACAGAAATCAGAGTTCCAGTTTTTTATTTTATTTAGTTTCTCTTATCCCAATTAAAACTGTCATCAAGTTCTATTATAAATATTTTTAAAATTCAAATCTTGTTATTATAAAAAAAAATCATTTATATGTCAATGCCTGACAGTGATTAGAAAAATTGAATTTTTGATTTAGATCAATTTGAAAGCATGTTAATGAAAAACAAGGTAAAGGTTCTGGTATTCACACATGCACATAATTTTCAATATAAAAATATAAACATTCAGCTTTTAAACAACCATAAAACATATATTCAAACATTCATCATAGTCTACTTTAAATTTTTTACACATGCATTAAATTTAAAATTGCTTTAAGCTTAGTTTACTCACCTTGCATTATTTGAACCAGAGCAGTTTGGAAGTTTTGCTAAAATCTGGAATTTTCGTGACTTTGATCTGGTATCAAACTTTGTTGTTGAGTTAATCTCCTGGCATTAGGGTTAGATCTGGACTCGTTTTATAACTGGAACTAGAAGCTTTAGTTCTGGTTGAAGGAAACAATGCTTTAAATTTCTGGTCTGCAATTTTTCTTTCTCAGGCTTTGATTTCATTTCTGGTTTGAGTACAAATTCTCTCTTTTCATATATTTTTTTGGGTTTGTTTATCTTTTGAATAAGAAGATAGGAAAAAGAAAGATGATGAGAAAAGATATAAGTTTATATAGATTAAATTTAGGATTATTAGAAATGAAAGAAAAATGAAAATAAAATAGTGACACAAGTCTTTTACATTTAACACTTGTCTTTTACATTAGTTAATTCATTTACACTTGTTATTAAAGAGACTAATAGCCAACACATGAATTTTATAAATTTTTAAATGGTTATAAAGCTTTTTATATCTAATTTCCTAATTAATAAATATATATCTTAATTTATATAAATAAAATCCTATTAAAGAAAATAATATAAAACAAACTATATTCTAAATAAAATCATAAATGATATAATTTTCAAATCCAAAATATTTAAGATATATATCTATCTTTTGAATTTCAATATTCTAATCCAAATTCAAATTCAATTTTAAAATTCAATTTAAAATTCAATTCAAATTTAACTTAAATATATATATTAGGAGATTACCAATAAATATCCATCCAAATATTAATATTTATTATCAGATTTATTTAGTTAACTTATAGATTAATATTTCTTTTAATTTAATCCAGCTAATTTATCAATTGACGGATGTCCAAAAATCCGGGTTATCACATTCCTCCCCTCTTTGAATCTTTTTGTCCTCGAAAAGGAACGTAGCCAGAATTTATTAAAATGATTATTATCAGAAAAATTTCCCTTTGAATTTTTTTTAAGCACTTTAAAATATTATAAAATAGTTTTTATAAAGATACTTTTTATAACTCGATATTTCAACCAGTTGATCCCCGTTCTCACAGAAATTCGGTCATACGTTGATCAAGCGTGAGACTGAAAATCTATAAGTACTCAATATACCCGTTTTCAACACCCAGTGAAAATACTTGGAAAATAATTTTATTGAAAATATAGCAAACATTTTTGAAAATAGAGGAAATATCTTTGGTGAGAATGCTCTGGAAATCATCACCCCCATCCATGGTCGTAGTTACATCTTGGGTTATGTTGCCATCGCAGCAAAAGTCCATGTAACTGTAGGCACTCCGCGCCCCTGATTACGCCATGCAACCCGCCACAGATCGCAGTTACATTCCATGGTTACGTTGACATCACAGCAAAAGTCCATGTAACTGTAGGCATCAGCGCCCTCGATTTTCGCTGTCAAAAATGAAACTTCTCAACTCCCACATAGGTCGCTGTATACCGATGTAAAATCAAACGTAGACTGTTGGCTCTCAGCGGCACACATGACTTTCGCTATGTCACCATAGGACGCAGTCTACCGATGTAAAATTAAACGTAGACTGTTGGCTCTCAACGGCACACACGACTTACGCTATGTCACCATAAGTTACAATGTACCGATGTAAAATCAAACGTAGACTGTTGACTCTCAGCGGCACACACGACTTTCGCTATGGTCTGCAGTAGATCGCAGTGACATCGAGTTAAACTGTCGTCACAGCATAACTCAAATGCCTATGTAGGCATCAGCGCCCTCGACTTTCGCTACACTCTATACATATTCCTCGGGAAATAGTTTTGTCCAGACTCCTCACAGGATCAACTTTAGAACCCCCCCCCTGAGGGTTCAAGGCAGTACCAACCTATGGCATTCCTTAGAAGTTCATTCCAAGGGAGCACTTTTTTTCTCCAAAGCCATTTTCAAAACACTACACTATACACATATAGTATCTTCCAAACCATACACCTAGTATGAATCTCATATAAATCTCCTTTCTCAAAATCGATAATTCTCAAATTAGGCTTTCCAAATTCCAATATTGATTTTTCCTAAAAATCAAAAAGCCTTTCCAAATCCAAAGGTTCCAAAAACCTTTCTCAAAATCATTCTCATAAGATCCTTTACATATACACACACACACACACACACACACACATATATATATATATATAACTTTAAAAATCTTTGGATCACTTCAAACTTGTATAAATTTCCTTTTCAAACTTCAAAAACTTTCAAAAATTCTTTCCTTCCGGCAATAGATTCAACAAGGGGAGATTTATTTTATACAACAAAGATATATAACTTTGTTTATTTCAAATCAAATATTCAAATTTGATTACTCTATAAAGTCACTTACCAATTTACTTACTTCCATAAAGTAATTTTTTACCATAGAAATATCCAATTTCCACTTTACTTCATCATATATTCCACAAAATATACCTTTCATTTCAAAAACCATTTCACATTTCTTATCCCCAAATTCCCAGTATTAATTTCATTCAAATCCGTACGATGTACACATATCATCCGTACGTAATATCAATCTGATAGCTCACTCAACACACAATTTCACTTCCGAACTAGTATCGTCCACCCGACTTCCTAGTGCGACTCAGATCTGGTTTCTTGATAAGAAACCGTCATTCTCCTTGCATAGCCATAACTATGATAGAGAATATCCAGAACTAATCAACAATCCTTATCCAGGTTCGCCTTCAAAAACCGAGTGAAAAATCCCAACTCGGATCGACATACTATTCTCGAAATTCTATTTTCGAATCTGGATCAAATCACTATGCGAATAGAATAATATACGTACATCCTGCGTATTTATCTTTATTGGTTATTAGCCAAATCAATTCTCTTTTCTATTCACATTCACTTACTCACAATTGCTTAAATCCTCATTTGGATTATCATCTCAAATGGATAGTTAATCATAAAAAGTTTGAACTCTGTCCAGTTTAAATTAAAACAAATAGCTTGAAAAATTAAGAATAGATAAGTAGTTGAAAAATAATTATAACTTTGTAACATAGCTGTAAAATAGTTAAGTAATTGTAAAATAGTCAAATAGTTATAGAAATTTTAAATAATTGCAAAATAGTTGTAAAATAGAAATTAGTTATAAAGTAGGTAAAAAATAGTAATTAGTTTATAAAACAGTTGTAAAATAGTTAAATAGTTCCAAAAGTAGTTGTAAAATAAGTATAAGATAGTTTTGGATTTTTAAAAAGAAAAGCTGTCTGGTAAATAGTTAGGAAAATAGATTTAAACAGTTTATATTAGAATAATTTATTTGAAAATAGTCTAGAGCTAAACTATTCAATTCCCAATTCTCAATTTCCAATCAATTGCCAATTTCCAATTTAAATTTCCATTCTCATTTAAATTGACTCAATTCCAATTTATATAACTTCAATTTCCATTGAAATTGATTTAATCCCAATTCAAGTTGAATTAAACTCAATTTCGTTCCAAATTCAAATCAGATTCCATTTGTTTTTAAACCTATTCAACTTTAATTACAATTCCAAATTATTCAAATCAATTTGGACTAAATTCAAACTGAACCCACTTCAATTTCAAATCATTTCAATTTCTGTTTGAATTAATCCCAATTCCCATTTGAATTTGAACTCGTTCAACTTCAATTTCGTTCCAAATTAATCCAATTCAAATTTTCCATTCGAATTTCAAATTTATCTATCTTCAATCATAATTTAATTAATTCAAATCAAATTCAATTAGAATTAGTTCTATTCAAATTTCAACTTAAAACCATCTCGAATTATATAAATTCGAGTTATATTTTCAAATGCTGGTTTAACCTCTTAAACCAAATTAACCTTTACTTTTAAAGTCTTTGAACAATTTAATTCTTAGTCCAAATTTCACATATTCCATCTTAAATTACCCTTTACATCTTTATAAACTTATTTCTAAGTTCAAGTAAAAATTCAAATCCCTTTTAAACAATTTAATCCTTGAAATCCAATTTATTACCCCATTTTAGTTTTGAAACCAATCCTTAACAATTTAAATTTCCAAGTTCCTTTTGAACATTTAAATCTTAAATTCAAGGTGATTTTATTTTCCATTTATATCAGCAATGGATATACATATTATTCCAATCCTTTTCTTAATTCAGTTTCAAAATTATTAATAATAACAGGATGATATTAGGATAAATAAACATCCAATTTATTTAAAACATTCATCATCCACTATGCATTCCCATATCTCAACCATGTTTGAGATCATATATACTCCCTACCAAATCAACCCATTTAACTTAAATCTCAATTTCATCATGAAATCTTCAATTCATGTTGTTCCCTTCCTTTAAGTTAAATTCAATTAAATCCCATTAACCTTACTCAAATTTGAATTCTCGCTTCAAATTTCAAAATTCTTTCCCTCTTATAAGTTCAAAACTTATATCACTTTGGGTTTTTACATCACACTTCAGGGAAAATCAAAACTCAACACCTTAGAGTTTATTTCAAATTATCTTTGATATCATGTATATCCATACATATATACATATTTATTTCTTAGCCCTCCCAGCCATGCTTTAAAATTTTAAACCACCTTTGGTTTTAATTTCAAAACAAATTCCTTTAAAATTTTCCAAACGTTTCTTATTTTAAAATAAGACTATATTCAAAATAGTCTGAATTATATTAACACTTTGAAACAATTAAATTGTTTCTAGACTTAGGTTTTAAAACTTCACAATTTAAAACCTACTTCAATTTAGAAGTTATACTCACCTCAAAAGTTTACTTCATTTGGCTTACTCATTATGATAATACCCAAGATTATCATATCTGGATACCAATTCCTTTTTTTCTTACTCTTACTTCTATAAATTCAAGATTTTAATTTCAGTTTAAACTTGTCTTTATTCAATTTAAATTTGGTTGTATTTCTATTAGATTTAATTCTTATTATTACTTTTATTCAATTAACATAACAACCAATTACCTTAATATTTATTAGAAAGAAATATTGCTTTATATATCAAAATGTATTCTTATATAAAATCATTTACCTTTAAAATCATTTAAAATCTTTATATAAGAAAATAACAAGTGCGCTCTCATATATATACACTCAACTCATTCTAGGGTACCATTTACCCTATCCTTAATGAGTAATCCCACCAGAGCCAAGGTTCTCGCTTAACCATGATTTGGTACCAAATCTAACGACCTGGAATTTTCGATCTCGAAAATTCCAGATAGTTAGAGGAAAAAAAGAAAGAGATAGAAGAAGAAGAACAGAAACACCAAATCACAATCTCACATTCGCAGCGGATAAAATATAATATCAATAATACCAGTTTACAAAGGAAAACTATACTTGTCAAATTACACTTTAATACATCAGATTTACAACATTTACAAACATTGGACAGATTCAATCAACATGTCCCAGACAAACTACAACATCACAGCGGTATACACTACATACGTTCCCGCCATCCAGCTTGCCTTCTAAGCTCCAGATCGTCCTTACCTGAAAAAGTGTAATACTCGGTCTGACCCGAGCATTACATCAAAGTAATACCCAGGTCAGGCTGGAAACCAGCGTGAGTAAATCAATATAATTTGAAATACTAAGTTCAAACCATAAAAGAAAACCCCAAGGTAACTCGTACTTCACTACGAGTTCATTACTTGTTTTGCTCAACACTTATTTCACAAATCGATCCCTAATTACCCATACTTAGTTTCAAATGTCCATATTATTCCATTCCAGTCTATTGATTTCACATATCAAATCTATATAGAATTATTGTAGATTACAAATCAAAGTGGTTTCGGGTATTTATTGGTACCCGATCCCGGTCTCTTCAAGTCCCATGTCATCTTGCACAAGTTTTCAAAAGAAATACATTTCAACTTTAAATATAGGATGTCACTATTTGACCCAACATATTATATCACACAACATCACACATCACATACCAGAGATATCAACTAATCTAAGGCATACAACATCATTCAATCATTCATAAGCAAGATTAATCAACCACACCATCTCTAATTAATTTAATTAACCACGAATGAATTAAATTAATTACTTCAATTACCTTTAAATCCTGCTAATTAATTAATTAATTACAAACCAATTAATTAATCATCCAATAATTATCCATCTGAATTAATCATCCTAGATTAATTTTACTTTAATTACATTAAGTAATTAGCCTTTAACTAATTACTCAAATTAATTATTCTTAATCATTTACAATAATTATTCTTAAATAATTACTCAAATTAATTATTTTATAATTACTTACATTGATTAATTATCCTTTAATAAACCACACTCATTAATTAACTAACCCTTAATTAATCTCCTTAATTAATCAATCCTTTAATTACTTACTTTGAGTAATTATCATTTAAGTAATTTAATCTCTAACTATTTAATTGACTTATCCTTCATTATGAATTGATTTATCTCTAATTAATCAACTCAATTTATTAATTAATTAGTCTTTAATTATTAATTACCTAACTAATTAATCCTTAATTATCAATTAATTAATCTCTAATTAATTAACTTAATTTCTTAATTAATTAGACCTTAATCATTAATTAATTAAACTAATGAATTACTCTTAATTATTTAATTAATCCTTAATTATCAAAACCTTAATTTAACTTAAAGATGAATCTTTATCTTTTAATTAAATACTTAAATACATTTGAAAATTAAGTTTTAAAATAACTTTCAAAATAGATTCATTTAAAACTAAAAATAAAAACTTGCTTAAATTATACAAAAGCTCTTCGACCCATAACTCCACAAACCCAAAAGCAAACACCCCGGACCTAAATAATTACACCACTCAATGAAATGGGCTGAAGCCCAACATAAAGAATACAGACCCGCCTCTTCTTCCCCAAACACACGATTCCAACACCCATTCTTCTATTAGAAATTCAATCGCAAATTCGAGCCGCCTAGCAACATACAAGAACTCGATCGTCTCGAAAGAAACTCGATATTTAAGCCAACCCGAACGCGTGAAACGCTATTCATCACCATGTCAAATTCGATCAACTGGAACCCACCTGTGCACGATACTAGACATGCACGCCCTCGCCTTTGGCCAACTCACCATCGCAACATCGCCGTTCAGTCCCTTCACCACCCCAGACCCACATGCCACGACGTCGAACATCCACAACCCTCCAATTGCCAATTCATTCGACAGCTCGAATTCCCTGACCAGAAATCCCCAACATACCTCCATGAATCGACCTACCTCAACGTCGACCAGTCACTGCTATGCATGCTATCCATTTCAGATGATAGCTTGCCCCACCACCTACCTCCGGTCCAAAAATTACGCACTCTAGTCACGTTGTCGGCTTCCAATTTACCACGATTACCACAGATGCCGAGACCAACCTTAAACCCTAAAATCATCTCGCACGACCAAATCAAACCCAAATCCAAAATTCTGCCACGGTCGCCCTATTCCCTACGACCATGTGCCACTTCCAGAACAAGTCGTATCCTCTCTCATCGACGAGTTCGACGGCAATAAATTTTTAAACGGAAAATGTTCATCTTCCAATTTCTCAAGCCAAAGTTCACTAAAAATTTCAATTCAACTACTAAAATTCATAATTTTCTACAAACAATCTAATTGCATGCATGAATCTTTGAATTAAAAACATGAAATTTTAACTAAAGTACTTTATTTACTGTATAACTTGTAGTAAAGGAACTGCACAACATAATTTTTCACAAATCTATTTTTAGTACAAGCTATTTTAGAAAACAAACAAATTTCTAGTTTACATCTACGTGCAAAATAGCTTTGGCGAAGAGATATTGATTTTTGAATGCTAAACTAACATAAGCATTAACAGAAATCAGAGTTCCAGTTTTTTATATTTAGTTTCTCCTATACGAGTTAAAACTGTCATCAAGTTCTATTATAAATATTTTTAAAATTCAAATATTGTTATTATAAACAATTTTCATTTATATATCAATGCTGATAATGATTAGAAAAATTGAATTTTTGAT
The DNA here is from genome assembly GCA_030765085.1 of Allium cepa. Lineage (NCBI taxonomy): Eukaryota > Viridiplantae > Streptophyta > Magnoliopsida > Asparagales > Amaryllidaceae > Allium > Allium cepa. Next base: position 219,673,628 of record CM060932.1, on the reverse strand, counting down.
TTAGATCAATTTGAAAGCCTGTTAATGAAAAACAGGGTAGAGGTTCTAGTATTCAGACATGCACACAATTTTCAATATACAAATATAAACATTCAACTTCTAAACAACCGTGCAAACATACATTCAAACATTCATCATAGGCTACTTCAAATATTTTACACATGCATCAAATTTAAAATTGCTTTAAGCTTAGTTTACTCACCTTGCATTATCTGAATCAGAGCAGTTTGGAAGTTTTGCTAAAATTTGGAATTTTCTTGAGTTTGATCTGGTATTAAACTTTGTTGTTGAGTTAATCGCCTGGCATTAGAGTTGGATCTGGACTCGATTTATAACTGGAACTAGAAGCTTTAGTTCTGGTTGAATGAAACAGTGCTTTAAATTTCTGGTCTGCAATTTTTTTTCCTCAGGCTTTGATTTCATTTCTATTTTGATTACAAATTCTCTCTTTCATCTATTTTTTTCAGTTTGTTTAGCTTTTGAATAAGAAGATAGGAAAAAAGAAAGATGATGAGAAAAGATATAAGTTTATATAGATTAAATTTAGGATTTATTAGAAATAAATGAAAAATGAAAATAAAATAGTGACACGTGTCTTTTACATTTAACACTTGTCTTTTACCTTAGTTAATTCATTTACACATTTTATTAAAGAGATTAATAGCTAACATATGAAATTTTACATGAATTTTTAAATGGTTATAAAGCTTTTTATATCTAACTTCCTAATTAATAAATATCTATATCTTAATTTATATAAATAAAATCCTATTAAAGAAAATAATATAAAACAAATTATATTCTAAATAAAATCATAAATAAAATAATTTTCAAATCCAAAATATATTTAAGATATATATCTATCTTTTGAATTTCAATATTCTAATCCAAATTCAAATTCAATTTTAAAATTCAATTTAAAATTCAATTCAAATTTAACTCAAATCTATATATTAGGAGATTACCAAATAAATATCCATCCAGATATTAATATTTATTATCAGATTTATTTAGTTAACTTATAGATTAATATTTCTTCTAATTTAATCCAGCTAATTTATTAATTGACGGATGTCCAAAAATCCAAGTTATCACATTACATGACATCTAAATGCCTTAAAGATTTAAATATACGTCAAAAATGATATTTTAGAGATGGGCTTCAATTTACATAATTTTCTGAATTAATGTGTATTGTATATTAATTTTCTAGTATATAAAATGATTTATTGGGTTATAAATTATTTATGACTAAATAAATGATTATTTGGATCTGAAATTTTATATGTTGGAAACAAATTAAAATAGATTTTTTCCTGATTTTCCTATGTGTTTCAATGAATATATAAAATTATTTAAGGTATGCGACTTAAATGTTTTATATATCTAATTGAGGTGAAGTGGCATTTTATAAAATGAAATCATCATTTAATTTTGAAATTAGTGGTAGAACTTTTCTAAAAAGACATTTATTAACCAATCATAGTTTGATAAACAAAGGTAGGTTAGTTGAAAAGTTATGTCTTTTCAGTTAAAAACAAGAAAATCATGTTTTAGCATGTTTCGGCCATTTGGGCATCAAACCTTCCGGCGCGGACCTTTTAACAAGGTCGAAATTTATATCTTTCGACAAAGTTGAACCAATGCATATGGTATCAAGTTACTTTGTACGTAATGAATTAGACAAGGTCAAAGGGTACTTAGTCGAAGGTTAGTTGCAAAAGAGGTTGGAGTATGTTTGTTTTATAAACCAAAAGAATCGCCTGCTTTGCTTTCGAATAAGAGCTTTCGACTTGGTTGCTTTCAACCAGGTCAAACATTTGAAATAAAGGTTTTAAATCTTCTAACAATGTTGAAATGTTAATGCAGCTTTTTTAAAGTCATTGCTTTCGACAAAGTCGAAAGGTTTACCCGTTTATAAAACCCACCTCTTCTTAGTGCTTTCTGAAGGACCAAAGCATTCGACTTAGATGTTTTACCTTGCTTTTATAATTGAAGTATAACCCAAAGCTTTCGAAGGAGTTGTTTTAAAGGTAAGAGACTATTGTTTTAAATGATGTGTTTTAAAGCTTTCAAAACATAGCTTTCGACAAAGTCGAAAGGTAGCTTCCAATGAAATCGAAAGGTTTTTAAAAGAAGATTTTCCACATGTTTTAAATTGAACCCAGTAAGCATTCGAAAGATTTTAGTTAAATGGTTTTGAAAAGTTTGAGATCAATGGTTTCGAAAGGTTTTAGTTTAACGGTTTCGAAAGGTTTGAATTCAATTGTTTTAAAAGGTTTGAGTTCAATGGTTTCGAAAGGTTTGAGTTTAATGGTTTCGAAAGGTTTGAAGTAAGTTTCAAAAGGTAAGGTTTTGGTCTCTTGGCCTAGATAATTAAAAGGGTTTTACTTGTTTTCGAAAGAGATGTTTTCAAAAGTTTAGAAAGCGGTATTTTCAAATGTTTATTTGTTTTCATCAAGTAAAGTTTGAGTAAAGGAGATATATATATATATATATATATATATATATATATAATATGGCAATGTGATTTTGAGTAAAGTATAAAGATTATATAATTTCCTTGTATTATTTTGATTTAAAAGGTTTAAATCATTTTGAAAATGTTTTCACTTTTCATGGAAAATTATGGGATGGGATCCTTAAATGAAAATGACTTAAATATTAGAGTACCATGTTGGACTAGTATAGGGCCGCACCTTATACGTTAGCTATTAGCCACAACTAATTATTACCCAATTCCAGTGTGTAGGGCTTGGTGATAGGTAGATTAAAATTATGATTACACATCGAAAGCAATATATATTTGTATAGAGATAGGCTATTGGTGAGCCCGAAAACCATTAGGATAAGGAAGACTTAGGAGATGATTAAGCTACGGACATGCCATCCAGAAGCAAAGTATTTAAGGATAGTTAGGGATAGGCCATCCAGAAGAGGAGTGTCTAATAGGTGGAAGATTAATTTTGTTTATATTTTCTAGTAGGCCTGAGTCAGCCAAAGGTTTAAAGTTATCTAAACAAAACTTATATGTTTGAATAGATCGTTCATTTAATACCTGATATTTATGTATGTTTACATAATGATGCTTTACAGTATTTAACCAGTTTTGGTGCAGAAAAAAGGTTTTCCAAAGATATATTTTAAAAGGATGTTAGTGAGGGGAAATCCGTTCCATTAAGCGGCGTGGTCTCACTTAACATATAAAATCGATATGTATAGTATTATTCACACCAGCTGGCTTTATGTCTGAGTCGAAGTTTCTGTTTTACCCTTAAAATCTTGGCTGATCAAAATTAATTTGAGTAGGCTGAGGGTTTAAGGTCTTTTTAGGTTTAGTAGAATGACAAATAAGGCTACCGGAGGGATGTAGGAGGCAAACAGACAGCTATGTAGGAGTTGCAGTTTTATGTTTTGTTATATTTCCACTGTGTTTGTATAAAGTTTATTATGGCTATATGACTCTGATCATCCAAGAGGTTATCTGCATATACCGCTCCTGGTGTATTTTGTATTAAGTATATTTTATCTGTGCTGGTGAACATTTGAGATTACGTATTAAGAATATGGAACATTTGTTTTAAATATAATGAAGAAAATATTGTTTTGAAATCTGTGTTTTGTTTCATATTCAAGTGCTTCTGATATTGTAGATACCATTAACATAGTCATATTTAGTCATCGGAAGCTAATACTATAATGATTGTAGCAGCTGTAGCACTTAGTTTTGGGCCTCTAGATAGGGGATGTTACAACAATGTAACATTGCCATATTGAGCTTCCTATTTGACATAATTTTTGTTAACCAATAGGAAACCCTCGGATGAATCATTCTATAGTTATCCACTAACTTTAAATATATAACCTTTTGGTGCCTCCTCCATCCATGAGTAAAACATTACCTAATATTTGGAGAGCATTAGGTGCTGGTCTTAATGGATATATCGATATCCTTTCCTGAAACATCTTAACTAGGAATATTTAAAACAAAATGTTATTTCATATAGTGATTAATTACTCATGGTTATAATTATTTACAACTACAATCACATAAAAATTTATTTAAGTATTTTCTTATTTGTAAACATTGATAATTACTTAACTAATCATATTACAATATAATAAAGTAGATGAAAGAAAACAAACATCTTTATTATGAACAAAATTGGTTACAGGGTTGGATAATTTATAGCTATGTAAACACCTTTATCGATCAAGTTATTCCCTTCGTGGATGAGTCTGCTATATTTTCTTTACTATCTACTCTTTTAATCGTCGCTTCTCCATTGCTGGAAAACTCCCTTATCAGGTGGAACTTTCAGAGTATGTGCCTTGATTTCTTATGAGCTTTAGGTTCTTTCATGACCTACACCATAGGATTCTTATTATAGAATAATGTCATGAGATTCTCAACATTTGGAATCACCCCTAGCTCCGTCATTATGCATTCAGACAGTTTTAGCTACTTTGTTTAAGGCGGTGTACTTAGCCTCCATCATAAATCAGCTACAATATCTTGCTTGGAACTTTTCCATCTTACGGCTCTACCATTTAATATAAATACGTAAAAAGTCATGAATTTACTATCATCCATATCACTCTAGAAGCTCGAGTATATACATATTTTATACATAGGTCTTCGTTCCCAAGGACTATAAATAAGTCTTTAGTATTTCATAAATAGTTAAGAATACATTTCATAGTTGTGTATTATTTTTCTCTAGGGTTCAACTGGTATCGTCTTATGCTTCCTAATGCATAAGCCATATTCGATCCTATATATAGCATAGCATACATAATTGATCTGATGCATATGCATAAAGTATCCTATTCATACGATCTTTCTCCTCATCAATATGACAAGTATCCTTCGTAGAAACGACGATGCTCGATTGCGTTGGAACATTTTCACGCTTGGAAATCTCTATATTAAACCACTTAATATGGTGTCTATGTATAAGGATTGGGATAATTCCAACAGCCTTTTAAATCTATCTTTATGCATCCTAATACCAAGTATATAAGCTGCTTCTCCCAGATCCTACATTAATATGTTCTTAGATAGCCAAGCTTTCATTGATTCCAACAATGGGACATTATTGTTGTAATGATCCATATTTTTAGCTATTTTAAATTGTGAAATTTAATATGATTATTGAATAAAAATGGTAAGAAATAATTTTTTAATGTTTATTTATGTGATTTATTTGATATGAACTTAGATAAAATTTTGAAGCAAACAATTTCAAAGGTTTAGGCAATAACAATTATTGAAATAAAAATTCTATTTATTGAATGTGTTTGTAATTGAAGAATGAATGTTGAATTATTTAGATGACAATAAAATTATTGATGATAAATGGTGAATTATTGATTAATGGTGATTTATTGTAAATTAAATCATTTAAATTTAATATTGAAAATTATTTGAATAATTGAATTCTGAATTTTATGTGAATTAAAATAATAATATCGGAAGTTGATTTAAATTTAATTTAAACAACAATGAAGATTGTTAACATTTAAAATGGGATTTAAAAGTGAAGAATTAAAAATTGAAAATTTTATATTATAATCAATGAGTAAAAAATAGCCATTTTGGCCACTTTCTCGGATTTCGCCGAAACCAACTTCATTGGATCCGTAGTAGTAAATTATTAAAGGATTTCAAGTTTCGTAGTGATTGTACTTGTTATTTGGCCGTGCTAGTTTGAAACGCATAGAAATTTATTTTAGAATTTAATTAAATAATTCGATTTGAAAATCTATCTTCTGTCGAATTGGCTTTCAAACCTAGTTCCAGTGTGTTCGGAATGGGGGTAAACATTTACAAACATCGCGTGTTACGCTTCGTTTAGAGCTCGAGAAATTTTGGACGTTAAACGTCAGATATTTTCAAATTAATTAATTAATAATATAAATATCTATATCCAAACCGACATTCCTTTTCAGCCGTATATCACTCTTCCCCTCTTTTATTTCGAATCTGATCCAATTAAAGATGAAAAAAATGCAAGCAACAGCCTAAATAATAATAATAATAATAATAATAATAATAATAATAATAATAATAATAATAGCGAACGAATTGATCGAACGTTCGATTAGGGAAATGGAAGCGCGGCCGAGAGCGTGTAGTCATTTAGGGTTTCATGGCATTTGCTCGTGAAGGCATCGTGGTGGCTAACGTAGGTGGCTGGACGCATTGCGTGGGCATGGTGGTGGAGCGGAGTACGGCGCATGCTGTGGAAGTGCTGGATCACCGTCCTTTCTTGTCGAAATTCGTGCACATGGATGGAATCAAACGCGACAACTGGTTTGCATGTGCCTGTAGTCGAGAGTGAGGAAAGGTCGTTTTTATTATTTAATTTATTTTTGTTAATTTTTTTTATTTAAGTTTAAATAAATAGTTATGTTAATTATACCTTAACTTTAGCATAAGAGGTCCATTTTGGACGAAACGAATTGCAACGGATCTATATCGACGTCGTCTACAGCCTGACATTTATTTGAAGCTGAAAATATTTTCCGTTTCAAATATAGGTGAGTGTTTATACGCTCACAATAGGCTTAAATATTTTCTTTGTGTGAGTTAAATTAATAGTGTGAAGTGATTTAAATTTATTGATTGTTGTTTGATAAATTTAATTGATATTTAAATTGACATTTGAATTAATTGATAGAATTTGAATTGATAGTTAAATTGAATTGGAATTAAACCGCCAGCAAAATCCTCGATTATTGATAATTGGTTGATTGTTGTGATTATTGATTGTTGTGATTATTGATTGTTTGATGATTGGTTGAGATGGATGCCAATTGGTTGGAATATTGGATAGTTGGATGTTTATTTATTTATATATATCCTGTAACACCCTGTTAAATTGATTAAATCAAATGACTTTAAAAAAATTGTTTTGAAATTATTTAAATGATTTGTTTTAAAGAAATAAAAATTGAATTTATGGAAATCGAATTATTTTTGAACTTTTGCTTGGAATGTTGAAATTCAAATTTGATAAAAGGATATGTTTAAATAATCGAAGTTGAGGTTATAATCGAAATACGATTTGAATCTCGAAAATTGATTTATTTTAAAAGATTACACCTTTATTCGAATTTTGAATATTGCTAAGTAAAAGTAATATAAAACAATATTTCAAAATTAAGCATGGAATTGAATTATATTTGAAGATTTGGATATTAAATTGAATGTTGAAGGTTAATTTGATTTAAGTGTTTTGAATCGATATTTTGAAAATCGTACTCAAAAGTGATATAAATCAAAATGGTTTAAATTTGGGAATTGAGTTGAAATTTAATCATTGAATCAGATAATTTGGAATTGAAATTGAAATAAAATTTGAAATTGAAATTAATTTGAAATTTAAATTAATTTGAAATTGAAATTAATTTGGAACTGAAATTGAAATTAAATTGGGATTGGACTGAAATTTATTCAAGTTGGAATTGAAATTGAAATCAGTTGGAATTTAAAGCAAAATTGAATTTATTCGAAATTGAAATTGAAATCGAATCTGTTTGAATTGAAATTGGAATCGGAGTAAAATTTGACTCTAAATCGGAATCGAAATTGAAATTTATTCGAATTGAAAATTTTGGAATTGAATCAGTATGACTTTGAAACTATTTTCAAATAAATTATTTTCGTATAAAATGTTTTAGATCTATTTTATTAAATATTCAAATTATTTTGATTTTCCAAACTATTTTACTATATAAACCGTTTTCAATACTCAAACTCTTTTGTTCGGATTTATGGTCGCGGATGTGTTACGACCGGCCAAAAAGGGTAAATTGGCAGAATCCTACCCTGGGCATTGCCTCACGTGCCTTGTCATATTTATCCTTATGCGAACGCATGGCGACTTTGTTCGCCAATAAAAATGTGTTCAGGTGGATCAATGTAAAGCCTTAACGTTATTTTGGTATTCATTTTACTGATAGACATTACCTATTATAGTGTATACTATTATATATAAAGAGTTTAATGGATCCATAGGAGATGGAAAATCCCGTAACATTCCTTGAGTTATTGCACATATATTATACACTGGATAGAAGATGTGAAACCCCATAAACATTTCTGACGCCTCGGCACTCATGTTATATGCGATATCGATTTGTCTTACATAAGAGTATTTTAGTCCTGACTCGAGTGTTTTGTCTTTTCATTATGCTTGGGTCAGACCTGAGTTTTCAAGGCATTGAAAATCATTTTCCTGGAGGATGAAGACGAAGATTTGGTATACTATTACTATTAATATCCCAACATCATGTTATTCTGCTACATTATTTATTTATCCTTGATGTGTATATAACTCTGATAAATGTTGCATAAATTATAACCAAATGTATGATATAAATAACTTCATGAACTGTTATTTGATTACTATATTTTGTCATTCCGCTTCGAGATTCTGCGTTTTTTGTCTTCTTCTTTCCATATTTTTCTTAATTATCCCATTAATTATTTCCATCCCGGATTGTTTAAGTTGGACATGGGTGGATTATTGTCGATTTTAAACCTTCTGATATATGCATCATCACAGTTGTTATCAGAGCTTTGGTTTAGCGAAAACCTTAGCTTTATGGGGTTTGACTCATTAGAGATAGGGTAGTAATACCCTAGAATGAGTCTGTTGAGTGTATATATATAAGAGAGCGTACTTGTTAGTGTGTAAAATGTTTTATATTGTGTTTATTTATCCGTTGAGTTGTTTATGAATTATGATCGATGCATGGGATGTCATGTTATCGATACGGATTTCTAAACACTTAAACGAGGCAAGTTGACATAATATTGTTTAAAATGGGATAAATTAAATAATTTTTCCTAAATTATAATATATATATATATATATATATAATGTTAATTTTTAATGAATGATAGTTATTAGGAAATAATATTTAATTATCATCGATTATTGGTTGAACTAAAAATAAAAAGAATACTTAATGAAATTTATTTTATGAACATTCGATAACTAAATTGAATTGAAATCCAATTATAATAAGAATTGTAAAAGTAAAAAAAAAGTGAAGGAATGATATTATTTTCATAAAAAAGAAATGGAATTGTATAAACTATATTATAAATAGAAGGATTTAAAAGCTCGAAAATTTTAAAAATTTAAATCTCTTTATTTTTAAAATTGTTTTCAAAGCCTTCAAAATTAATAATAATATTATTTGAAAGTGTTTTGATGAGAAATATATTTTGAAATGGTTTTTGAAAGAACTAAAGCTTTGAATTCATTTTAGTCGCTGAGAAATAATTCTAGGGATGACTACAACATCGCTAGTATTCATTTCGAGTTTCTGAGTGAAATTTGCTACCAAAAGAAATTTATTTTCGATTAGAAACGAGTTTGATTTTGAAAGAAAAATATGCAAAGTGTGATTTAATTAATATATGAAATAATTTTGGACTTATGAGTTGAAACTATTATTTATAAGAAATAAATTTATAACCTATAAATATGAACAAGAAAGAAAATTTGAATTTCAAAACAATTGAATAATTTTTATTTAGGCAAACAAAGGAAGATTCAAATTTAAGGTATGAAAAAAAGAATTAACCTAAGAAATGTTAATTAAACGAAGTTAGTGAAATTGAATAAATAAAATGAAGTCTAACTCAAGAAAGCTTAAGTAAAATGAAATAAAGGTTAATTTAATTAAGATTAGATAAATTGAAGAGTTTTTGAATACAAGTAGATAGATTAGTAAAGTGAATTAATTCCACTTAAGATATAAATGAATTAATATAATGAGTATAACTTGAATTTTTAAAATGAAATGTAATTTCAGTGTGTAAGAAATTGAATAAAAATAAACGAGTTTAAGTAAAATTAATAAAGTTAATTGAATTTAATTTAAATTAGATATAAATAAATTAAATGCAAGTGAAGTGAGTTTTAAAAATTGAGTGTTAACTAATTTAATATGAAATAAGAATTGAAGGCTGAGTGTTTAAGAGAAATTACAAAATCGAAGTTACAACTCTTAATTGGAAGATAATGGGAATTCAAAACATATAAATTGTTGAACATTCTTAATAAATGAAATGAATAAGATTTATTTGTATAATACTCAATTATATTCTAAAGCATCAAAATAACTTACCATAAATGTTTAAGAAGTTAAAATGTTTATAATAATTTGTACTGGAACATTATACAAGTGAAACGGAAGTAATAAAAAAATGTTCAAATTAAGATTGTGTTTAAAGAAATGCTTGAATATAAAAGTTAAGTTGTTATAATGTTATACACTTAATTAACATTAAAGAATTAGTAGATTAATAAATCGAATAGTAAAATAAAATATTATTTAAGCAAATGAATATAAAATTGAAAATTTTCTTAATGAACTGTTTCATTAACGAATTTGGTATTAGATAGAAAATATGAAATGCTAGAACTAAGTAAGAAATAAAATGTGAAAAAATCGAAAATTTATAAATATAAATAAGACTTAAGTTATTATAGTAAATATTATACACTTAGTTAATGTATGGAATTTAATTCAATTAAGTAGAGTTAAATAAATGGAATAAATGAAATAAACTAGTAAAATTAATTGTGAGGTTTGATTTAACTACAGTGCAGTTAATGAAAATGAATAAACAAAATCAGTTAAGGAATAAATTAAGAAAATAAGTCAAATAAAATATAATTTGATTCAAAATGAAATGAACTTAAATTGTAAAGTTAAAATTGAAGTTAATAACTTAAATCGTTGAATATAAGAGAAATTTGATTTCGATGAATGTAAATAAGTGAATGTGAACCAATTTAAAATAAATGGAAGTGAGTGTTAATCAATTAAGAAGTGCATAAAGTGAATGCAAATAAATTGGATGTGAATGTAAATTAACTGAAACTGAGTTAATTAAAATGTTAATAAAATGAATGTTAATAGAAATGCAAGTGTATGTATTGAAATGTTGACATTGAATAATAGTATGGTTATGAATAAAACTTGCATGATTATGGTTGTTTGGATGTTTCTTTTATTGCATGGCTATGTTTGCTTATATAGTTGTTGTATAGTTATGATATATATTGATTTCTCTTTCCATATACATATTCTCATTTATTATTAAGTGTTTAGTAGGTAAGGAAGGGCGTATGCAAGGTTTTGGAGCTCGCTTGGTCGTATTTTGCTTTTGCTTGCTTAATACGAGCGAACTCACACGTATTATTAATAATATGGTATGTATCTCGGATTAACTACTGCGATTTTATATTTTTCCCTTCGAGATGCTTCATTACTGAGATGAGGTGTATATTTGATATATATTGAGTATATTTATGTTATATATTATATTGTAAAAAAATTATGATCGAACCACGCAAAGGAGACTCCGCCGAATTTTCCGTAAATCTGGGAGTTAGTAAATTTTGAAATTTCAAAAAATTTATAGCATGTTTTTATATATACCTAATATTTTTCATAAAACCAATATCGAAGGGTGTAACAACCGGCTATTTCGTACCATTCGAATCGACAATAATCCACACATGTCGGACTTGACTGATGCAAAATAACAGATTGTAAATAAATTTGGAGCAAATGAAATCAAATACACAGAATCACAGACACAGAACAATCAGAATAACTCGCAGCGAAATATAAAATAACATAGTAGTTCATGAGCTACTATAACAAAGTCTCAAAACAAATACATAATATCAGTTTGAAAACTACATAATAGAAATCCCAAATACAAAGAAGTTCACTAATACATGAGATAAACTAGAATGGCTGAAACTGAAATAGACATAAATATGGATAGGCAGAATCTTCAGCAAAGACCAGCTCCAGAAAGAGAATCCAAAGCTTTGAATACTCAGGCTGACCCAAGCGTAAAGAAAAACACAAAACACTCGAGTCAAGACACATATATACTTATATACCGTAAATCAACTCAAGTGAACTGTAATAAAGATACAAGTAACTTAAAGGATGCCTGGGACCGCCTATCCTCTAAGGATCCGTTAAATTATTTACTATATAGTAATATTGCGCTATTATAATAATGTCTACAGTAAAATAAACTTAATTTAAAATAGCGTTAAGGAGTGACCCAATATTCCCTTTAACACATAATAGTTCCAGTAGTCCATCCAGTATCAGCGTATCTCCAGATTGGAAGACCACCCTAAATACTACACGGGCTACGGGAGAAAAACAAACTCGTAGTAAATGCTCGGTATGGTAGGTGACACGGCACGAAAGGCAATGCCAGGGTAGATATACCAATTATGCACACGGGCTGGCGGTAACATTGCAACCACTACGCCCACCTCGAACGACACTCCAAAAATCAAGGGGTGCACCCAATCAATCACAACAGTAATAGAATGGTATCGAAGAAGTGCGTCCGACCAGAGGAGCTACCCCTTTTGGCCCGAGATCACTCCTGTTTTAGCCACCTTAAGCCAACTCATGGGAGTCGGGTCCACGTAATGTACCTCAAGAACGTCGCCACCATCCTACTTCATTCTGGAATCTCCACCGCGTACACTGTTGTTTAAGTGGTTTTCGGTATCGACAGAGAGTATGTCCATATCCGATCCCGGTCTCTTTAACAACCAATCGTTATTATATCTCGTAGTTATAATTTTAAAAAAATAGTATTTATACTTCAAAAATCAAATATCATTTCAAAAATTCAATATCATTTCAAATCCATTTCAAAATATCAAAATATCATATCCTATTAAAACCATTTTCATTTTTATTTAAATTTGAAATACCATTTCAACTTACATTTCAAAATAGTTCATATTTCAAAACAAATTACTTCATTTAAATCATAAAAATGAAGTTATTATAATTAATAATTATATATTAAATTTCCAAAATTTTAATCTTTCAAATTTCATTCATTCACTTAAATTTATCAAAACAGTGAAATTCACCTTTCGCAGCATTTAGAAAATGCTACGGAAAGTTATTTTTAAAACAATTCAATTTAACAAATGACAACATTTAGAATGTTGTAATATGGTTACTTTAATTCAAGTAAAACCTTAGATAAATTTAGCAATTATAGCACTTATAAAGTGCTATAATATCCCTTAATTCAATTTAGCCATTTAGTTCATTTCTATCAACTACAGCATTTACAAAATGTTGTAATATCATTTGCATTAGAAAATAATAGCATTTCAAAAATGCTGTTAATTAAATTCCAAATATTCAATATAATTTCTCAAACAATTAATTTTTTTATTTAAATCATTTTAAACTTATAAAATCATATATTTTCACTTTTAAAACAATCATTTAAATACCCTTATATTCATGATTTTATAAAGTTAAATTTCCATTCAAAAATCAATATTTAATAATAATTATTCACATATTAAATTCACACATTCAATTTCAATTCTTTATAATTAAATTTTAACTTAACACTTAAGTTTAAATTTCCAAATATAACTTATTTTTCATTTTATTTACTTAACTTAAAATTCACTTTTAAACAAAATTCATAAATTTCCAATCTAAGTTATATTTAAAATTTAACTTAAATATTCATTTATTTAACCCTTTTAACTTATTAAAAAATCATTAACACTTTATAAAAATCAATTTAAACTCATTTTAATTCAAATTTTAAATCTATTTATCATATTTTCCTACTTAATTTAAATTCCATTTATAACCAAATCAAAATTTCCAAAAAAACTTATATTTCAAATTTCTAACTTTACCATTAATTTATTTCACTTATAAATTTTCAGAAAATCAATAATACTTTACAAAAATCATTTTTAATTAAGTTTTAAATCAAAATATTATAATATTTACATTTCTAAAATACTTTAAAATTTTCAGAAAAATATATATTAACCACGGGTTTGTATAAAATTTTCTAGCCTAGGTAAAGTGATACGGATAATATATCATTTCAATCCGTAATTTACAAAGAAAACCCGGGTTTTATCATTTCAAACCCGCAGTCTCAAATAGAATGAAATAATTAAAAATCATTCAGGCCTATCATTTCAGCCCATAATGATTTTTCCCTATTCTAAAGTCCGTTCGGGTATGTATCATTTCAATACATAGTGATTCTAATATAAAGGGAACTTGCAGTGTGATAAACTGATATAATAACAGAATACATTATATAACAGTAACATATGGTATAACAGGTGAATAAACATGGGTGAACATCGTATGATCATAGCATAGCAGATATAGCATGGTGATATGTTTACAGATTCAATTGTGATCAGTTTACTAGTCATATAAGTATAAATCCTGTCTGGTGAGAATTACTCACTTGTATAAGCTAGAGAGGACAACCAAATGCACAAACAAAGATCTTCAAAGGCATGATAACATGACAATGATTTGAGAGTGGGAGAGCCAAAGCAAATTGCCTTGTCAAATATCAAACAAAACAAAGTACAATATGAATTACAAACCAAAATATTTATAACCAATCAGGGTTCAAGTTTTCATCAATGGGGACTAGGGTTTTCTTCCCGCCGCCTCTTCCATTTTTTCTTCCGTTCTCTTCTTAGTCTTCCACGTTAATCATTCATTCTCTTCATATCTCTCTATCTTTCTCCCTCAACCCCAGCTTTTCCCTTTGCTGTGACTTGTAACCCTTCCCATCCTTAAACCCTCTTTTTCACGCTCTGATCCTCCGTTTCGCTTCTCAACTCATTCATTGTTTTCGGCCTTCGATTCATTTCGTTGTGCTTTGGTCCATGTGCTTGTCAGCCCGTCGCGCCTCTTCTCAAATCTTGCCCTTGGTGACTGCTTGCAGCGGAAGTGGCTTCTCCGATTTTGTGTGGCGCTCTTGGTTTTGGTTGGCACTGTTCTGGATTCGGTGCGTGCGATCGGTCTGGGCTTGTCTCTGCCGTTGTCTTGTGGAGCATATTCTGTTCGGTCTTTTTTGGGTTTATGTGGTGGTTGCCATGTTTTTTCATTTTTGCTCTCTGGTGATTGGATGGCTGCGGGCATTTCGTCTGCGGGTCTTCCTCCTTCGATGCTTTGCCAGGATCTTGCTGGTATCTTGTTTTGGGTGTTCTGCAAGGTAGTTCTCTGTGTCATTGTGAAGTGTTTCTGCATGATTTTTGCTTATGCAATTTCTGATTTGGTATTCATGTGCATTGGTCTTACTGATTGTCAAGCCTCCTGCTTGTTATTTTGGTATAACTTAATCCCTGTTATTTTGGAATTGGAGCTTCTTTTCCTACTGTCATTAATATGTTTAATGCTCTCGTTGGAAGCTTCTTCATGCTCTGCTGCTGGTATTTGAATTTGTTGTTTTTTCTCTTGGAATTTGGGTTCAGTAACTTTGGTAATTTGTTTCATAGTTTTTTGATGTTAGTTAGGTATGTTTTCTTTGTGATTGCCTTGTGCAACTTGCGTGTCCTTTGTTGTACCCTGCGCGGTGCCATTTTGTTGTTCGGGTGTGTTGCACGACTCATGTGATGCAAACTTGTTTAGTTTTAGTGGACGGTCCACTTTAAAAACCTTGTTATTTGTTGATAGGCATCCCTCTTATCACCAGCATTGTAATGTTTTATTATTTGCTATAATAAAAAGTGGACGGCCCACTATAAAACCGGCTGGCCTTGCCAAAAAAATATTTATAACCAATGCTAGGAATAAATACACAAGTCAAAGCTAGAGATTTTGCACTTGCATTCAACAACATATGCTTCAGCTATAGGCTAGAATAGCACTGTTATGGGATGTATTTGGATCAGGTTCAGGTCACATAGATCGGCCATAACAATATATAAAGGAGAAGAGATATATGTGTGCATGAACACACAACTACAAGGCAACTACATGGATTTCAAGGCCATAAATGGTCTCGGCCAAGCATGATTGGACAAAGTCAGATCTGGTGAATGCATGGGGTGATGTGGCAGGGTCTTAGGATCAGGTTTGGCTGGTGGTGGTGGTGCACAAGTCGGCAAAGGTGGTGGTTGGAGTGGTGGAAACAAAGGGGAGTTCGGCTATGGTAATAAAGTGGAGTTTTCTTCATTTTCTTGGTGGATCTACAACTTGGATGGCCTCAGCTATGGAATGGCAGTGGGAAGGAGGAGATGATGGCTGGTTATGGTGGTGGTGGAGGCCGCCAAGGTGCCGGAGATGGAGGGGTCGAACTACATGAAGGTGAATGCAAGTACAAAAATCAAACAAACAATGGAAAAAATGAAAAAGAGTGAAAGATTTTTACCAAAATTTTGCTTCAGGAAGTGGCCGAAAGTTTTTAAGGTTTTTGAATTTTTTTCACGTGAGAACTAAAGTGGAGTCGGCTGAACAAAGTGTATAAGGCAGCAAATTGAAGTGGTGTTGATTGGTGATGAAAAGGTGACTAGAATGTGAAGACGCTAAGCACATAAAAGGTCACAAACCGTTCAAATTTCCAGAATTCTTTTTCAATTTTTTAATACATGTAAAAGTACATATAAATAAAAGGGGAAATTAATCTAAAGGACAAAGATTTGTATATTTTTTGCCCCAAGTACATGACTTCAATACTTTTACCACAAGGACAAACATTCTTCTAAAAATTATTCATAAGGACAAACATTTTCCAAAATTATTCATAAGGACAACAAAACTGCTACGGAGCTAAAACTGATACCTAAAAACTGCTACCAATAACTACAAACTGATACCTAAAAACTGCTATCAATAACTAAAAACTAATACCTACAGAAAGTTTTCCTTTAGGATAAAATATTAAAGGTCTGTCCTTGAGGCTAAAAAGCTGTGAAATTTTGTCCTTGACAATAATTTTCTGTAAATAAAAATAAAAACACAAAATATAATGAATGCACAAAAATAAATAAATAAATTTTAATTAAATTAAGAAAATAGCAGAAAAAATGGAAACTGGGCTTTAAAATTTGAAAATAAATTTAATAAATTTTGGAAATTTTTTTATCATCGCTTTAAAAATATTTAAAAATGAAATCTTGAAATAAAAACAACTAAAATAATTTCAAAATAAAATAAAGTCAAATTTAAATTAGATTCAAAAATCTAGGGTTGTTACACTCTCCTTCACTCAAATCTTTTCGTCCTCGAAAAGAATGGGCAAGGAAAATAAAGAGAAACAAGATAGAAAACAAAATAGTACCTGAAACGAACAATTCCAGATTCGAAGCACGAATGCTCTCCTCCGTCTCCTAGGTACAATCTCGATCGTCGGTACTCCACTGTACTTTGACCAGATAAACAGATTTCCTTCTGAGCTGCTTCTTACCTCTGTCAACAATACGAAGTGGCTTCCTCTCGACAGTCAGATTAGGCTTAATATACAAACTATCAAGAGCGGAAGGCTGGACAATAAGAGATGGATCATGAAGATATCGGCGAAGATGCGAGACATGGAATACATCATGCACTCCAGAAAGCTTCTCGGGCAAATCCAGACGATAAGCCAAAGAACCAACTCTTTCCATAATGCAGAAAGGACCGATGAATCTAGGAGAAAGCTTCCCTCTACGACCAAAGTGAATGGCATTCCTCAAAGGAGAAACCTTAAGGAACACCTGATCACCAACAGCAAATTCCAAATTCTGCCTACGCCTATCAACATACTTCTTCTGCCTATCCTGAGCAGCTCTCAACCTCTTCTTAATCTCCTCAACTCTCTCAGAAGCTTCCAAAATCACATCAGGACCAAGAACCAAACGATTACCGGATTCAATCCAGCAAGATGGGGATCTACAAGGTCGTCCGTATAGTGCAGCAAACAGAGACATTTTGAGACTGGCCTGAATGTAAATATGGGATGAGATAGATAAAAAGATTAAGATAAGGTTAAAAATAGAAGATAAGATTATACCTTATAGCTATTATTGTAGGTGAATTCGGCAAGATGGAGATGATCTTCCCAAGATCCTCCATAATCAAGCACATAAGCATGAAGAAGATCCTCGAGAATCTGGTTCGCTCTTTCCGTTTGACCGTCGGTCTATGGATGTAAGCAGTGCTCAGATTCAGACGAGTACCCAGAGATTCCTGAAAAGCTTTCCAAAACTGAGTGGTAAAGATAGGGTCACGATCACAAAAAATACTGAGAGGAACACCATGGAGACGAACAATCTCTCTTATGTAGATCTCAGACAAGTTAGAAGCAGAACGAGTAGACTTAATCGGGCTAAAATGAGCGGACTTGGTCAATCTATCCACAATAACCTAGATACACTCATTACCCCTTCGAGTCCTCGGTAAACCATCGATGAAATCCATGGAAACCTGTTCCCACTTACAATTGGGAATCTTAAGGGGCTGCAACAAAGCAGGGGTCTTTTGGTGATTGGCTTTGACTTGTTGACAAGTCGCACACCGACTAACAAAAATAGAAATATGCCTCTTCATCCCCCTCCACCAATAAAGCCTCTTCATATCCTGATACATCTTCGACACACCAGGATGAATAGAAAGCCTGGATCGGTGATACTCCTGAAGTAACTCCTGCCTCAAACCATCAACATTCGAGACACAAATCCTGCCATTAATCATCAAAATCCCTCTATCATTGATCTGAGCTCCACTAGCACTACTACTACCACTAAACCTGCTACGAACACTCTCCTTCATCAATCTAAGCGTCTCATCCTCATCCTGCTTAGCCACGATACGATCTAGAAGAGGAGAAGAAGAAACAACAAGCTGACACAACAAAGCCTTCTTCCGACACAGAGCGTCGGCCACAACATTAGCTTTACCGAAAGTATAGCGAATTTCGAGGTCCTAAGAAGCCAGAAACTCAAGCCAACGAGCTTGCCTCTGATTCAAATTCTTCTGGGAGAAGATATATCTCAAAGACTGATGATCGGTGAAAAGCTCAAATTTGGTTCCAAGAAGACGATGCCTCCAAAGCTTCAAAGCAAAGATAACAGCAAGTAACTCTAAATCATGAGCAGCATAATTTTCCTCGTGGGTTTTCAACTGACGGCTGACATAGGCAATGACCTTACCATCCTGCATGAGTACAGCACCCAAACCCTTACGACTAGCATCAGTGTATACCGTCAATCCCTTACTTCCGTTCGGAACGGGAAGAACTGGTGCGGAAGTTAGCTTGCTCTTCAACTCATTGAATGCAACCTTACACTAATCATTCCAGACAAACTTGGCATTCTTACGAGTCAAAGCAGTGAGAGGTGCAGCAATCCGAGCAAAATTCTCAAAGAATCTCTGGTAGTAACCGGCAAGGCCCAGAAAACTACGAATATCATATGGAGTCTTTGGAGTTTCCCAATCCTGAAACAAAATAGGGAGAAAATAAGGACAACAGGAAAGATAGAATTATTAATTGATAGAGAAAAGAGAAGAAAGAAAGAAAGACTTACATTGATCACAGCGATCTTGACTGGATCAAAAGAAACTCCATTACTAGAAATAATATGCCCGAGATATCGGACTTCATCCTTCCAGAAATGGCATTTAGAAAATTTAGCCTTCAACTGATGATTTCTGAGAGTCTCCAAAACAGATTTCAAATGTGACTCATGCTCTTCCTTGGTCTTAGAGAAGACAAGGAAATCATCAACAAAGACTAGAACCAATTTATTAAGCATATCACGATAAACATGATTCATCAAATCAACAAAGAAAGCAGGAGCATTAGTCAAATGAAAGGCATGACTAACCATTAATAAAACCCATTCTCAGTGCGGAAAGCAATCTTGGGAATGCTATCCTCAGTAACCCTGAGCTGATGAAAACCTATGGCAAGATCAAGCTGAGAGAAACAATGGCACCATAAAGCTGATCAAACATATCCTTGATACGAGGCATTGAATATCTGTTTCTCATAGTAAGCTTGTTCAGCTTCCTATAATCAACACACATCCGAAGAGAACCATCGGACTTGGTGACAAAAACCACCGTGGCTCCCCATTCAGAAAAACTAGGCCTAATCGGACCTTTGGAAGACAAGTCCTCAATTTGCTTTCCCATCTCAACCTTCTCGCGGGGTGCCATTCTTCTAGGGGGAAGAACAACAGGTCGAGCACCAGGAATAAGATCAATCCGAAAATCAATTTTCCGCTTAGAAGGTAAAGAAGTGACTTCACCAAATACATCGGGATATAATCTAACCATAGGAGTTGAATCAAGATCACTGGGAGAAGAATCCAGAGAATAAATAAAGATGCCAGCAAAACCAGAGGCATGCGGCACTGAATAATCAAGAAATTTCCTTGATCATCAACAAGGTGAACAGACCGGGATTTACAAGAGATATGAGCATCATGATTCCCTAACCAATCCTGGCCAAGCAATAAATCAAAAGTATTGAAGCCTAGAACATAAAAATCACCACTAAAGCGATGATCAGAATGTAGAAGCTTCACTTGCTTACAAATCCGATTAAGGTTAGCAGGGCCTCCAAAAGGATGTGAAACACATAATGGAACAGAAGCATACTCAGAAGAAAGGAGATGCTTAAACTTATCACACAAATCAATAGAAATAAAACTGTGGGAAGCTCCAGTATCAAACAACACACGAACAAGATGATGAAATAAAGTAAATGTACCCTGGAGAGTACCTTGGTCATCACTAGGAGCAGGAGCAGGCGGAGGAATAGGAGATGATGCGGAAGTGAAAGCAAATATACCAGAAGGCGTACCCTTCTGCTAAGTAGGGCAATCCTTCCTAAAATGACCAGACTGGAGATAGATATTGCAGAGATCACGCCTAGCCAACTGAGCAGGTGGAGGAACAGCAGCACCAGCTAAGGTAGGACAACTATTGGCATAGTGTCCCTTCTGATCACACTGAAAGCAAGTGATAGAGGAGAGATCAACTGGTTGTCTCTTAGTTGGAGCAGATGATGAAGATCCCAAACTAGGACGCTTTTGCCAATTCTTCTTCTGGTGATCATAATTCGGCTTACGCTTCTTGGAATTAGCAGAGTAAGACTGAGCACCAGAAATAGCAGGACCTTTAGATGTGGGTTCTCATAGCGAATGGCCATATCCATAAGCTGGGTGACAGTGCCATGAACATGGGAAATGAGGCGACTATAGTACTCTGGACGAGCACCAGCAATGAATTTCTCATTCTTCTTGAGAGGAGTGTCAATCAAGCTAAGACCGAACTTGGAAAGTGCATTGAACTTCCTCTCATACTCAGCAAAAGACATGCTACCCTGCTTAAGATCCATAAATTCACGATAAAGCTGAGATTTCCCGGCTTCGGGCATCCATTTTGTCACAAAATCCTCCTTGAAAAAGATATAGGACAAGCTTAAGATAGATTCAAAAGAAAAGGAAAAATAGGAACAAAATTCAAGATAACACAAAAGATACCTAAACTGCTCCCAAGTAATATCAGCCTCGACGGTGTTAGCCGTAACAGACTCCCACCAATCTAAAGCAGAATCCTGCAACTGCCAAGCTGCTAACTGACGCTTCTGGGCATCATTAATCTCAAGACCAGTAAATATCCTCTCTAGACTCCGCAACCACTGCTGAGCCTCAATGATGCTCTCTGAACCGGTGAATGGGGTTCCACCAAGTTGAGTGAATTCCTTACAGAGAACAGTGAATCGAACAGAAGCAGGCAGAGGAGTTGGGGCAATACCACGACCCCTACCTCTGGCATTTCCTCGATTCATCCTGAAAAATATCAAGAATGAATTTAGGACAAGATAAAGACAAGCCAAAGATAAATTAAGATAAGACAAGAGAATTCACTTGGATGAATATCCTAAAGAAAGAAAAATCTAACAAGGTAGATACGAAAGAAAGAAAGTTAGAAAACATTTGAAAATCCTTTTAAAAACAAGAAAATTTTTATATATCAAAATAATCTTTGAAAATCTTTTGAAAACATTTAAAAAAAATCATTTTATACTTTGAAAATACGTTCTCTCACAAAGACATGATTCTGAGATAGATTTCACTCATTCTAGGGTATTTCTACCCTATCTCTAATGAGTTTTTGTTCCGCAGAGGCAATGGTTTGCCAAAAACCAAAGCTCTGATGCCAAATGTAACAACCGGCTATTTCACACCATTCAAATCGATAATAATCCACACATGTCGAACTTGAATGATGCAAAATAACAGATTGTAAATAAATTTGGAGCAAATGAAATCAAATACACAGAACAATTAGAATAACTCGCAGCGGAATATAAAATAACATAGTAGTTCATGAAGCTACTATAACAAAGTCTCAAAACAAATACATAATATCAGTCTGAAAACAACATAATAGAAATCCCAAATACAAAGAAGTTCACTAATACATGAGATAAACTAGAATAGCTGAAATTGAAATAGATCTAAATATAGATAGGCATAATCTCTAGCAAAGACCAGCTCCAGAAAGAGAATCCAAAGCTGTGAATACTCAGGCTGACCCGAGCGTAAAGCAAAACACAAAACACTCGAGTCAGGTCATATATATACTTATATACTGTAAACCAACTAAAGTGAACTGTAATAAAGATACAAGTAACTTAAAGGATGTCTGGGACCGCCCATCCTCTAAGGATCCGTTAAACTATTTACTATATAGTAATATTACGCTATTATAATAATGTCTATAGTAAAATAAACTTACTTTAAAATAGCGTTAAGGAGTGACCCAATATTCCCCTTAACACATAATAGTCCTAGTAGTCCATCCAGTATCAGCGTATCTCCAGATCGGAAGACTACCCTAAATACTCCGAGGGCTACGGAAGAAAAACAAACTCGTAGTAAAGGCTCGGTATGGTAGGTGACACGGCACACAAGGCAATGCCAGGGTAGATATACCAATTACGCACACGGGCTCGCGGTAACGTAGCAGCCACTACGCTCACCCCGAACAACACTACAAAAATCAAGGGGTGCACCCAATCAATCACAACAGTAATAGAATGGTATTGAAGAAGTGTGTCCGACCAGAGAAGCTACCCCTTTTGGCCCGAGATCGCTCCTGTTTTAGCCACCTTAAGCCAACTCACGGGAGTCGGGTCCACGTAATGTACCTCAAGAACATTGACACCATCCTACTTCATTCTGGAATCTCCACTGCGTACACAGTTGTTAAAGTGGTTTTCGGTATCGGCAGAGAGTATGTCCATATCTGATCCCGGTCTCTTTAACAACCAATCGTTATTATAACCCGTAGCTATAATTTAAAAAATAGTATTTATACTTCAAAAATCAAATATCATTTCAAAAATTCAATATCATTTCAAATCCATTTCAAAAATCCAATATCATTTCAAATCCATTTCAAAATATCAAAATATCATATCCTTTTAAAACCATTTTTATTTTTATTTAAATTTAAAATACCATTTCAACTTACATTTCAAAACAATTTATATTTCGAAACAAATTACTTCATTTAAATCATAAAAATGAAGTTATTATATTTAATAACTATATATTAAATTTCCAAATTTTTAGTCTTTCAAATTTCATTCATTTGCTTAAATTTATCAAAATAGTGAAAATTCACCTTTCGCGGCATTTAGAAAATGCTACGAAAAGTTACTTTTAAAACAATTCAATTTAACAAATGACAGCATTTAAAATGTTGTAATATGGTTACTTTAGTTCATATAAAACCTTAGTTAAATTTAGCAATTACAACACTAATAAAGTGCTATAATAGCCCTTGATTCAATTTAGCCATTTAGTTCATTTCTATCAACTACAGCATTTACAAATGCTGTAATATCATTTACATTAGAAAATAACAGCATTTCAAAAATGCTGTTAATTAAATTCCAAATATTCAATATAATTTCTCAAACAATTAATTTTTTTATTTAAACCATTTTAAACTTATGAAATCATATATTTTCGCTTTTAAAACAATTATTTAAATACCCTTATATTCATGATTTTATAAAGTTAAATTTTCATTCAAAAATCAATATTTAATAATAATAATTCGCATATTAAATTCACACATTCAATTTCAATTCTTTATAATTAAATTTTAACTTAACACTTAAGTTTAAATTTCCAAATATAACTTATTTTTCATTTTATTTACTTAACTTAAAATTCACTTTTAAACAAAATTCACAAATTTCCAATCTAAGTTATATTTAAAATTTTACTTAAATATTCGTTTATTTAACCCTTTTAACTTATTCAAAAATCATTAACACTTTATAAAAATCAATTTAAATTCATTTTAATTCAAATTTTAAATCTATTTATCATATTTTCCTACTTAATTTAAATTCCATTTATAACCAAATCAAAATTTTCAAAATAACTTATATTTCAAATTTCTAACTTTACCATTAATTTATTTCACTAATAAATTTTTAGAAAATCAATAATACTTTACAAAAATCCTTTTTAATTAAGTTTTAAATCAAAATATTATAATATTTACATTTCTAAAATACTTTAAAATTTTCAGAAAAATATATATTAACCATGGGTCTGTATAAAATTTTCTAGCCTAGGTAAAGTGATACTGATAATACATCATTTCACTCCGTAATTTACAAAGAAAAGCCAGGTTTTATCATTTCAAACGCGCAGTCCCAAGTAAAATGAAATAATTAAAAATCGTTCAGGCCTATCATTTCAGCCCATAACGATTTTTTCCTGTTCTAAAGTCTATTCGGGTATGTATCATTTCAACCCATAGTGATTCTAATCTAAAGGGAACTTGCAGTGTGATAAACTGATATAAATAACAGAATAACATTATATAACAGTAAAAGATGGTATAATAGGTGAATAAGCATGGGTGAACATCATATGATCATAACATAGAAGATATAGCACGGTGATATGTTTACAGATTCAATTGTGATCAGTTTACTAGTCATATAAGTATAAATCCTGTCTGGTGAGAATTACTCACTTGTATAAGCTGGAGATGACAACCAAATGTACAAACAAAGATCTTCAAAGGCACGATAACACGATAATGATTTGAGAGTGGGAGAGCCAAAGCTAATTTCCATGTCAAATATCAAACAAAACAAAGTACGATATGAATTACAAACCAAAATATTTATAACCAATGCTAGGAATAAATGCACAACTCAAAGCTAGAGCTTTTGCACTTGCATTCAACAACATATGCTTCAGCTATAGGTTGGAAAAGCACTGTTATGGGATGGATTTGGATAAATTTGGATCTGGTTCAGGTCATATAGATCGGCCATAACAATATTTAAAGGAGAAGAGATATATGTGTGCATGAACACACAACTACAAGGCAACTACATGGATTTCAAGGCCATAAATGTTCTCGGCCAAGCATGATTGGACAAAGTCAGATCTGGTGAGTGCATGGGGTGATGTGGCAGGGTCTCAGGCTCAGGTTTGGCTGGTGTTGGTGGTGCACAAGTCGGCCAAGGTGGTGGTTGGAGTGGTGGAAACAACGGGGAGTTCGGCTATGGTAATAAAGTGGAGTTTTCTTCATTTTCTTGGTGGATCTACAACTTAGATGGCCTCAGCTATGGAATGGCAGTGGGAAGGAGGAGATGATGGCTGGTTGTGGTGGTGGTGGAGGCGGCCAAGGTGCTGGAGATGGAGGGGCCGAACTACATGAAGGTGAATGCAAGTACAAAAATCAAACAAACAATGGAAAAAATGAAAAAGAGTGAAAGATTTTTACCAAAATTTTGCTTCAGGAAGTGGCCGAAAGTTTTTACGGTTTTTGAATTATTTTCACGTGAGAAACTGAAGTGGAATCGGCTGAACAAAGTGTATAAGGCAGCAAATTGAAGTAGTGTTGATTGGTGATGAAAAGGTGACTAGAATGTGAAGAGGCTAAGCATATAAAAGGTCACAAACCATTCAAATTTGCATAATTCTTTTTCAATTTTTAAATACATGTAAAAATACATATAAATAAAAATAAAAACACAAAATATAATGAATGCATAAAAATAAATAAATAAATTTTAATTAAATATAATTAAATTAAGAAAATAGCAAAAAAAATTGGAAACTAGGCTTTAAAATTTGAAAATAAATTCAATAAATTTTGGAAATTTTTTATCATCACTTTAAAAATATTTAAAAATGAAATCTTGAAATAAAAACAAATTTAAAATAATTTCAAAATAAAATAAAGTCAAATTTAAATTATATTCAAAAATCTAGGGTTATTACAAAGGGGCGTAGCGAGAACATAGTAATGGTTTTGTAAATAAGATATTTATGTTTTCTAAGCTAATTATTTTGAGAAAATATATCAAGTGTTAAATTCTGTACTTAATCCCTTTTCGAAGACGAAAAGTTTTGAGTGGAGGAGAATGTAAGGACCCATATTTTTAGCTATTTTAAATTGTGAAATTTAATATGATTATTGAATAAAAATGGTTAGAAACAATTTTTTTAATGTTTATTTATGTAATTTATTTGATATGAACTTAGATAAATTTATGAAATAAATAATTTAGAAGATTTAGGCATAAACAATTATTGAAATAAAAATTCTATTTATTAAATGTGTTTGTAATCAATGTCTGTAATTGAAGAACGAATGTTGAATTATTTAGATGATAATAAAATGATTGATGATAAATGGTGAGCTATTTATTAATGGCGATTTATTGAAAATTGAATCGTTTAAATTTGATATTCAAATTATTTGAATAATTGAATTTTGAATTTTATGTGAATGAAAAAAATGATATCGGAAGTTGATTTAAATTTTATTTAAACAACAATGAAGATTGTTAACATTTAAAATTGGATTTAAAAGTGAATAATTGAAAATTGAAAATTTTATATTATAATTAACGAGTAGAAAGTAACCATTTTGGTGACTATCTCGGATTTCGATGAAACAAGTTTCATCGGATCCGCAATAGTAAATTATTATAGGATTTCAAGTTTTATAGCAATCAGACTTGTCGTTTGGTTGTACGAGCTTGAAACGCATAGAAATTTATTTACGAATTTAATTAAAATAATTCGATTTGAAAAGCCGTCTTCTGCATACGATCGAATTAGCTTTTGATACTAGTTCTAATGTGTTCAAAATGGGGTAAACATTTATAAACGTCAGACGACACGCTTCGTTTGAAGCTCGAGAAATTTCGAACATTAAACGTCAAATATTTTCAAATTAATTAATTAATAATATAAATATCTACATCTAAACTCACTTTCCTTTTCAGCCGTATATCACTTCTCTCCTCTTTTATTTCGAATCTCGATCCAATTAAAGAAAGAAAAAAATAACGGCGGTCGAATTGATCGCGGGTTCGATTAGGGAAGTGGAAGCGCGGTCGAGAGCGTGCAGTCATTTAGGGTTTCGTAGCATTCACTTGTGAAGGCGTCGTGGTGGCTAACGAAGGCGGCTGAAGGCGTCGCACGTGGCGTCGTGGTGGAGTACGGCGCAAGTTGTGGAGGTGCTGGATCGTCATCCGTTCAAGTCGAAATTCATGCGCCTGGATGGAATCAAACGCGACAATGGGTTCACGTGTGCCGGTAGTCGAGCATGAGGAAAGGTTGTTATTATTATTTAATTTATTTTGTTAATTTTAGTTTAAATAGATCGTTATATTAATTAAACCTTAACTTTTGCATAGGAGGTTTCGGACGAAAAGAATTGCAGTGGATCTGTATTGACATTGTCTACAGCTTGACATTAGATTGGCATTTATTTGAAGCTGAAAATATTTTTAGTTTTAAATAAGTGTTTATACGCTCACAATGGACTTAAATATTTTCTTTATGTTTTTTTTACAAAGCCAACGGGATTGAATGGTCCCCTGCCATTTTATTGATCCACGAGGGGAAAAATTAAAATTCATATGCAAACACTCAAACTCACATCACAAAAACCACCTACAAATAACAAGAAAGCAGCTAGAACGAACAATAAAGGTGAGATCGTGGATCAAAATAGACAAGAACTGAAAGGAAAGAAAGATGCATAAAATAAAACAGGTGCACTCGAGACAAGAGATCAGTGTTTGTGAGGGACCCCACCATCACCTTGGTCAAAAGTAATATTTGCATCCCTTAATCCCTTCTTAACTTCGTAAATAATATATTTTCATAACTGATTCATGCCCATGCATTTTCCTAGGTTGAAAATTCGAGTATTTCTTTGGATCGAAATAATTCTCGAATTTTTTTTGAAAGTAATCCCATATCCTTTAGCTATCTTGCATGCCATCACCTTTTGTAGCTTCTCCCATTCATCAAATCGACCCAAACTGGCCGTGTTGAATCCAACTACACTCAAAACATTATGCCAGGCACAGAGCCTAATAGTTGTGCAGTCGAAAAAAAATGCGTTTAATTGTCTCCAGTAGATCTTCACAAAAGATACACATAACAGACACAGACATGCCTCTGCTAACTAGTTTAACCCTAGTAAACAAGGCATTGTTCAGAACCTTCCATATAAAGAAGTTTTCCTTTGCCGAAGTTTCTTTTCTCTACACCGTAGAGGCCCATTGGCTTGCAGGGTGGTTGTGGGCTCCAGATATATAGGAAAGAGCACACAATTTTAATGCTAAACTTAGCATTATTATGACCCAATGTTATTGTAGCATCAGACGGTGTGTCGAAAGCCATAGAAGCTAAGGAGTTCCAAAGGGATTTCATCCTAAAGTTCGATGTTGAAGGCAGGACGAAGGCTTCATTTTGAATGACAAAATTAACAAGAGCATTCATTCCAGTGCCCGACTGAGTTATCTCCTCAACAACTTTTTAAGAATACATCCTTCATAAAACCAGGGATCTTCCCAAAATTTCACCTTATTATGAGGAGAAAGAACATGCCTAACAAGAGGCAGCACCTGATCTCTCAAATATTACGCCAAGTCCAGCTAATAGACTGTGGGAGGATTAGATTCCAGAAGTTTTTCCCTTTTGTGACATAATTATAGAACCATTTGACCCATATGCCTTCCTTGTTACATGAGAATTGTCAATGTACTTGGTGATAGCTGCTTTATTCCAAAGTGAAATCTTGAGCACACTAAGTCCTCCTTTTCTAAGAGGCCTTTCAAGTTGATGGAAGGAAATGGGCACCATGTATCTCCCATGGGTACTCCCTTTCCAGAAGAACTTCTTAACAGCTCCATTTATCATACATGTTAGCTTCTTCGGTAATATATATGACCTAGCCCAGTATACGGTTGTAGGAACGATGATTGACTTAATCAGCGTAAGCCTCCCAACCTGACTTAGAAGTCTGTTAGACCAGTTATCAAGTGGTGCAGTGATTTTCTCAAGGAGGCAGACATGATTAGTCTAGATACGTGAAGTGGTCAGAGGGAGGCCTAGATATGGGGTGGTATTTTTTGAAGGTCTGAGACCAAAAGAGCTGTAAATATCTTCCTTTTGTTGACTGCTAAGGCCAGCTAACATAATGCCAAAAAAATTCAAATTAATGTTAAGACCAATTATGTCATAAAATAATTTAAGGCCTCCCAATAGGGCATTAATTGATTCACAAGTAGGTTTGCAAAAAATAAGAAGATCGTCTACAAACATTAGTGAAGTGATCTGGGGTTCTTTGCATCGGGGATGGAGTTTGCACAGTTTTTTGTTAACAAGGTCATTGAGAATTCTTTAGAGTAGCTCCATCACGGTAATGAATAAATATGAGGAAATTGGATCTCCCTGTCTAATTCCACGTTTGCTATCGAAATAACCTTCATTAGAGCCGTTTATTCTGATGGAGAAGTTGACGGTTGATATACACGAATAGATCCATGTGATAAAATGTTTGGGAAGTTCATATAGCCTATTATACGAACAATGGATTCCAATGAAGGTGTCAAAAGCTTTACGAATGTCTATCTTCAAATTGGCTCTAGGAGAAGCATTAGAATAGTTATAACCATGAAGGAGTTCATGAGTAACTAACACATTGTCAAGAATATCGCTTCCAGGAAGGATAGCAGCTTGGTTGAGGGAAATAATATTTGGAAGTACAGATTTCATACGAGAAGAGATAACTTTGGATATGCACTTGTAAATAGTGTTGTAGCATGAGATTGGTCTGTAGGAGTTGACATTGTCTGCATTTCTAACTTTAGGAATTAAGGCTATGTATGTATTGTTCACTGATAGAAAGGCTTCGTATAGCGACGGAACCTAGCGACGACTGACGACGGCTAAAAAAGTAGCCGTCGCTAGCCGTCGCTATACGCAGTATACAGATCCAAATCGAGAGCAACAAATTCATTACCTTCCTCCCCCAAAATCATCCTTCCCCCAATCCGCCGTCCCCCGTCACCGCAGCCGCTGCTCCACCTTTCAACGCCTCTAAATCACCCAAATTCGTGTAGGTATGCTCCTAATCTCTCGTTTGAATGTAAATTTAATGTTTTTAGGTTTAGTTTAAACCCTGATTCAATTAGAATTTGTTGTTAAATTAGGTATTAGTAGTGTTGTATGTTGATTTGGTAGATTAATTAGTTTATTATCATGAACTTGGATTAGGTATTACATTAATTAGTTTATCATAAAGTTGAATAAATGGTTGATGTAGATAATTAGTGTTGGCGATAAACATGGTTAGTTGTGTTAGGTAAAAAAATAGTGTATATTAATGATTAACTTGGTTATTGATAAATTTACATGAAAGTATTTCATAGTTTATGAAATTGGTAAATTACAAACTTAAGTTGTTAAGTGAATTTAAATTGACAAAATTTTATTTAATAATTAGATTTTTATTGTTTTCTAATTATCTGTTTGATAATTAGAATTTGTTGTTTTCTAATTATATTCATTGATAATTCTTCTATTTATCCTGTTGATTGAGCGACGGCTAGCAACGGTCATTTTAATAATTTTAGCGATGACTAACGACGGCCAAAATGCAAAAGGTTGTATATATTGTAAAAAATAAAGTTTGTACAAAAATTAAAAAATGAATATGAGAACATTAAAAATTCTACAAATATCTAATTTTTTTTAAAAAAAAAAAGAAATGACTTTAAAAACAACTGATATTGTACTAAAATCGATTTTGTAAAGAAATTAAGAAATGAATATAACAACAACAAATAGTCACATAAAATCTATGTCGTAAAAAAAATAAAGAAATGAATATTGAACTAAAATTGTTAATTGAATGTTGAACTAAAATTTAAATACACAAATTTTTGAAATAAAATATAAATAGTTGAAACATTGTCAAAATTTGAAAAGAACAACAATATTTGATAAAATTTAAAGAAATTTTTTTATCCCTTAGATTGACTTTGGCCCCGTCTGGCAGGTTTGTATATGATCGTTATATGGATGTTCGTTTTGTAACGGAACGGACATTTATATTAATCTGATACAATATTTGTCGGATTTGTCCATGTATTGGACAAGTTACAAACACAATAAAGTAATTACATATTATAAATCATTTCATTTTAAACGTTTACGAAATTTCGACAGCACTTCCTTTACGTTTCTTGTGTACACGCGTTTGTGTACGATACACGGAACATAAGGGAAGTGCTGCCGAAATTTTGTTGAACCGTTTAATCTGAAATGATTTATAAAATGTAATTACATTATCGTGTTTGTAATGGGAAGTAGGATGACTGACCGCCGAAGTGAAAACCAAAATACCAAAAAATAAAAAAATAAAGTGAAGTTTATATTTTGAATTTTCTGCAACGATGAACTGTTTACAATGGAGAATGGTTGAAAATTAATGATTTAAATTGTCTAACATACATTTTCAAATCAGGAAAAATGTTCAATTATTTTCTCGACCGTACTTGGATGTATGAAGTCAGAACTGGAAAGAAGGGATCAATAAAGCAACATTTCTACAACGATGTACACGAATTTATTAGATTTGCTAAATCTAATAACCGAAACAATGCAGAAATTCGTTGCCCGTGTAGTAAGTGCCAACATTTGAAGCATTGGAAACCGGATATAGTTGAAGTACATTTGTATCAATATGGTTTCGTGCCTGATTATTATTTCTGGGATCGTCATGGAGAACTTGTTGAACCTACACCTAATACTGAAGTGTTAGAGGACGGTAATATGGTGACGAATCCGATAGAAAATATGGTGGATGATGCAGCACGATCATGTTTTGTACTAGTAAATTTTTATAATTGTTCTGTGAAAGTGATTGAAACATGCTATGTAGTAGTGAATTTCTATTATGGTTCTGTGATGATTATTTATATAATTATTATCCATGTTTTGTACTAGTAAATTTTTATAATTGTTTCTGTGAAAGTGATTGAAACATGCTATGTAGTAGTGAATTTCTATAATTGTTCTGTGATGATATTGTTTTTCTATAGCAGATATATCTGGCAGGAGACGAAGTCTGACAGGCACGCCATCCCTATCTCCCGGTGCAGGTGGTAGTGGCACTACACCGGACTTACGTCCGATGGCAGAAGTTGTTCCTAGAAGTTGTTTCGAGGAAGGCTTTTCAGAGCCGGATGGATGGTTGTTGGCCTCGCTGGGACGACATCCCTTCTCATGTCAAGAACGCAATACGGGCGGATTTACTTGTAAGTGGTAGTTTGAATTTCAGTTGTAAATTAATATAATCTATATAACTTAAAATAATTTTAATTTACAGGCTGCAGCCCGCGTTGACCCTGACGACTTGGATGTTTTTTTAAATCACTGGAACAAACGAATGAGGAAAAATTACAGGGATACATTGTTCAAGGCTAAGAATTCAGGGAAAAAGCCGAACTGGATGAGTGAGGGTGTGTGGAATGATTTTCTTCGGCTTTGGGACAGTCCGGCAGCAAAAGTAAGTAATATAGGTTTGCTTTGTTATTTAAATCTAACATAAATCTCGCAAGATATATACATGATAATTTATCTTAATTTGTAGGAGTTATCTGCGCGGAACCGGGCAAACAGGAAGAAAAATCCTGCATTGCACTGTGGTGGCTCCAAATCCTTTCAGGAGCGTAAAAGAGAGCTGGTAATTAAATTTATATATTGTGTTTACATTTTATTAAAATATTTTATAATCAGATTAGCAATAATATTTATATATTTTCAGGCCGCGAGATACAACCGCGAGCCTACTATGGACGAGTTGTTCAAGGTGACGCATGCCGTGGAGAGGACTGATGAAGAGGGCAATGTTTCGTATGAGTGGACAGATGACAAATCACAATCCGTAATGGTAAATTAATTTATTGTTAATAACAATATTTTGTCTTATTTTATTTTCAAAAACTTGAAATTCGGTTTTTATCGTGTAAAACAATTGTTTGTAATCTCAGGAGAGGTACGAAGCTGAGCGGGCTCGGGTAGCATAGTCCACTGGTCGGGAAGAGCTACGGTAGAGGAGGAGAACCATATTTGGGATGCTATTATTGACCCGCCTTCTCGGACCAGTCGACGGTATAGCTATGAAAATGTGGAGGTAAATTTTGACATGTACTAATATATAAATTTACTCATGCATATGAATAGTTAAATAATTTTAATAATATATATTGTATATACTAATATATAAATAATTATGAACTATTTTATAAGCGATGAGAATGCAGAGTGCATACAGGAGGTCGCAGCAAGAAGCGGAGATTGCTCAGTTGAAGACGACAGTGGATGAAATAAATGATTGGAGGAAGAGTTTTTTCGAGCAACAGCTGGATGAACGGACTGCGGCTTATTTGCAACAGCATGGGAGGATGCCTGCAGAGGACGACAGCGATGGTGAGGAGTAGGTATGTTTGTTTGCTCGTGTTATAGTTTGGTATATACACATTTTGGTTGGTTTAGTGTATATATATTTCAGGATATTATGTACATATTTTGATGACTTCTAGTTGATGGATTTGGTTGGATATTATGTATATATATTTGGGATATTATGTAGATATTTCGGTTTACCATGTACATATTCTGGTTAATGGATTTTGGTTGGATTTTATATTGTTTGAATGTATAGTGATGTTATATGATGGTTATAGTTGAGGAATATAGTGTATAGCGCTTGTGATGATGGTATTTAATAGTTATTGTTTGAAGTGTATATAGGCTGTGCAGGTGCACAGAATTTTATGACGGCTAGCGACGGCTATTTGGCACAGATTAGCGACGGCTAGCGACGGCCATTTGGTTCAGATTAGCGACGCCTAGCGACGACATTTAGACGTTGGAAAATTTCCACATGGCACATTTGCAGTCACGAGCCGTCGCCATTTGTGTGACGGAGCCGTCGCCAAAGCCGTCACTATACTATTGGGCGACGGCAAATATAGCGACGGCTTTTAGCGTCGCCTAGCGACGACTAGCGACGGCTAGCGACGACTGGCGACGGCTAAAAGCCGTCGCTATCTGGTGCCGTTCTTGTAGTGTGTTGAACGAGATGGGCATTCTACCTTTCTTAAAGAAGTTTTTAGTAGCTTTGAGCACAACAACTTGAACAATAAGCCAGCATGAGGTGTAGAAACAGGAGTTGAACCCATCAGGCCCACACATGATACCCTATTAAGAGAGAACATAACATGTTTAATTTCAGTATCAGTCACTTCATCACTAAGATACTTGACATCTTCATAGGAGAGAAAAGGAAGAAGCATAGAGTCAATAGCTTCAATATTAGGGATGTTATTTTCAGAGTTACCAAATATGTTAGAAAAGTAGTTAATGAAGTCATTTGCAACATTATCAGTGCCATGATGAGTAGAACGAGCTTCATCAATGATGGATAGAATGTTCTCTTGAGTTTGTCTAGCCTTCAAAGATGAATGAAAAAATGCCAAGTTTCGGTACCCATCATTTTTCCATCTGAGCCTAGTCTTTTGCTTGATCATATCATTTTCATTATTTAGAGCGTCCATGTAAAGTTTGTTCACTTCAATTTCCTCGCTAGCCAGCGTGTCATCTGTGACATTGTTTTGCATTCTATCCTGAATTCTTTGGAACTGATCTCTGAGATTATCAGATTGTTTCATCCCATTGCTAAACTTGTTCCTAGACCACTTCTTCAGCGCCTCTTTGACTTCTTTAAGTTTTTCTGCATGACAAATAAAGGGTTGCCAAAGTTAGGTTTATACCACGCCATTTCAATGATTGAAAGAAATTTCGGGTCATGGACCCAAGAGTTGAAAATTTTAAAATTAGGTTTTCTTTTCATGACATAGGCATCCAGGGATAGAATTTGGGGGGAGTGGTCTGATAGCATGGGAGAAGGCAGGTGGTTGGTCATAGAAAGCCATTTGAGTAAAGATATTTGGTTGTTGAAAAAGAAGTCTATTTTGGAGAAGGTTCTACGGCCCTCCCTACGTTTATTGTTCTAAGAAAAAGAAGCTCTGATAGCCTGTATTTTGATAAGATTGGAATGTTGTATAGCTAAGTTAGGGGGTTTTATTTCATTCAGGGATACGGTGTTTCCTCCCACTCTGTCAGATATTCTTAAAGAGTAGTTGAATTCACCTCCTATCAACCAGGGGTGAGTTTCTTGGTGTAGACAAGGGATATAATGTAGGAGAGAGGGTCTGGCATTAGCAAAAGATTCCGCATAAACAAAGGACAGATATATTGAAGTAGAGGAGTGAAGAAGGAGAGCATGACAATGAATAATTTGTTTACTTGAATCAACGACGGTGAGACATAATATGTTTGGGTTAAAAAGAATCATTATTCTCCCATGCGACATTTGTTCATGGTTATGTATCAGTTTCCAGCAAGGATTAATATATTTGGCAGCTTGGATGGTGAGTTCATGGGTAAGTTTAGTACCTAGAAATAGATGAACACAAAGACTGTGCTTTTGAACGAGAAGTTTGCATTGGTCAAGTTTGATTTGACTATAAGCCCCCCTAATGTTCCAAACCTCTATATGTTGTACTTGTATCATTGATTAAACTTGGAAGAATTGAGAAGCTCCTCTTTCATTCTCCTCATTAAGTTGTTGGGGATTTCTTTATAACTGGGTAGAGGATGATAGAGAAGGGTCGGAGAAAAGGATAGAAGATTCAGTGATACTTGAGTTCTCAACTTTGCTATAAGGTGGGGTTTTGCATGCTTTGCGCTTCAGTGAAGAGAAAAAGCCTTCAGTGATGTATTTGGAGTTGGACAGTACTGACATCGTTGTGATAGAGGAAGTGGTTGTGAAGAAGGATAGATCAGGCAAGGTGATGGGGGAAGTGGAGTGGAGGACTGGATTAGGTTTCCATGCCGAATAGGGATTGAGGTGTGAGCATAAGGGTGTTCATGATCAGGAAGAGGTGGTTTGAGTGAATAAGAGTTAGCAAGAGAGGAAGAGGAAGGGTCAGGATCGTTGAGAGGAGGAAATGAAGGTGGGGATTTAAACAGAGGGATATTGGGATTGCAATGTGCACCGTGCACATGCATGTGCATGTGCATGGGGATATTGTCATAAGGAGATACGTTATTGTGAGAAGCATTAAATGGCTCCTGAGATGTAGAGAGTTGGAAAGGATAAGGTTGGAATGAATTCTTTGAATAAATTTCTTTATTGGCTTGCTGTTCATCATAATGGCATATAACGTTAATGTTTTCAATGCTTCGGTTTCATATAGAGGAAGCTCCGGGTTTTCCTTCGCCATTCTCCGGTGTTGTCCTTTCCTCGTTTCAGGTCTGATTTTTATTGTTATCTGACCCGAGAGAGACATGAGTCCTGCTTCGAGAAACAAACAGAAACTGACTCGAGCAGATGTAATGTTGTTAAAAGACTTGGAACTGAATCTGGTCAGAGGGATCAAAGTAAGCATTCAATACATCTTTTTCATGAGTGGTCTGAAGGGGGCTGAAAGGATTGTTGGAAAGTAAAATATTGCTTTGAGCTTCAGGAATCACTGACTTCCTAAGATCATGAGCTCCTATTTCATTTTTTTCATCATCAGTAGGAATAATGTCATTAATTAGAATAATGTCATTAATTAAGCTTTCCATTTTCCCTATCATTTGATATATGCCTTGATCTTGCTCAAAAATATTTTTCAGTACACTTTCCCCTATCAAATTTCCTTGTTGTTCTTTGATTGAGTCATCAATAGCAACAACTTCACTGTTCAACTCATCATTATTATGCACTTCAGTCATAACTCTTTCATTATTGAGCTTCTCACTCTCTCCTAGGTAAGTCTCAACACTCTGTCTTTTAGCATTATAAGTGTTTCCTGAACAGTAGTTTTTCTTCTTTGCTTTACTAACCATTTGTCATTTCTGAAACTTCCTATCTCTCACAGCTCCTTTCGGTGCTTTTCCAATTTCAGCGACCTTTGCTTCGTTTAAATTCCCTTTCCCTTTCTGTTTAATCTGTCTTATTTTATCATTACTTTCATCACATTTCGTTGAAGGGTGGCCAAAAGACTTGCACGAACTGCAAATGTCTGGTCTCCACATATACTTCACCATAATTTTCTGAGTCCCTCCTTCAACTAGATGGACCAAGAAATCATCAACCTGTTCTTTGTCTGGTCTTACTTCTGTTACGCACTTCGCATATTGAAGTCTCTCTAGTCTTTCTGTCATCTCGTCAAGGCAAAGTAATTTACCAAATCTACTCGCAAGCCATTTTATGCCTAGGTGGGACCAGGCAAATAAAGGGTATTTTGGAATTGTACCCAAACTGGTACAGAAGAAACTGCACCACATACGTTGCTTACTGCACGGTCGTATGGTTTGACAGTAAATAATTTATTTTTCATAATAATAGGACCCCCTTGCAGAATTCGATCTCTGCCTTCAGAATAAAAAAGATGGAACATAAAAAGCACAACATTAGATCTAACTTTTATCGAACCTTTAAGCTTCCAGCTGGTTTTAAGGCGCTGTATTACTGCAGTGTATGACAGTGGTGAGTCAAGAAAGAATCCAACCACTCATTCCTTCTAGACCAGAGAGCCGGCGTTCACAATTGCATCAGAAAAAAGCATGGCCTCTCCTTTGAATGATGGGTACATATCAACCGGTATGTCCTTCCCTGCATTGCGTGGCTTGCTTTTAAAGAGGGAAGTCCATACTGGTTGATGACGAGGAGGTGATAAACTAACCTGAGATGAAGTTGAGGTGGCTAAAACAGAAGAGGAAGGTACAAAGGAGGATGGTGGGGGATCGGATGAGATAGGAGGAGGTTTGGGGGGAGTTGAGTGGGTGGCGGACGTGGGACATCGGTGATTGATTGGTTGGGTTGAGGGCTCGAGAGAAGGAAAGGTGTAGAAGGACAAGAAGAGGGATGGAGAAGGGGGAATGGGCGCTCTGTCATGAAAAAAGTTGAAAAAAAAATAAGAAAAATATTTTTTTATGTTAGTTAAATTCATATTGTGAAG
The DNA here is from genome assembly GCA_030765085.1 of Allium cepa. Classification (NCBI taxonomy): domain Eukaryota; kingdom Viridiplantae; phylum Streptophyta; class Magnoliopsida; order Asparagales; family Amaryllidaceae; genus Allium; species Allium cepa. The sequence continues at coordinate 219,635,389 of CM060932.1, read as the reverse complement.
TGATTTAAATTTATTAATTGTCATTTGATAAATTTAATTGACATTTAAATTGACATCTGAATTAATTAATAAAATTTGAATTGATAGTTAAATTGAATTAGAATTAAACAGCTAGTAAAATCCCTGATTATTGATGATTGGTTAATTATTGTGATTATTGACTGTTTGGATGATTGATTGAGATGGATGCCAATTGGTTGAATATTGGATGATTAATTGAGATGGATGATTGATTGAGATGGATGCCAATTGGTTGAATATTGGATGATTGATTGAGATGGATGATTGATTGAGATGGATGATTGATTTGAATATTGGATGATTGGATGTTTATTTATTTATATATATCATATATCACCCTATTAGATTCATCGGCAGTATATAAAAACTATTAATTGAATTATTTCGAATAAATTAAGAAATAAGTTGAAATGATATATACCCATGGCATTTATTTTGGATTGAAATGATATATATCCATCCATGGAATTAAATTGAAATAATTGATTCACTTGGCCATTGTGACGCCCCACCTCTATACCTACGCTAGCCAAGAACACTCCGGAGTAGTGCTGTCAACTAGCACGGAGAATAAGGCTGTTGAGGGGCGACCATCCATGTAATTGCTTATCACACGGTGGCTATAAATAATCTTCGGAAACAAACATAGAAATGAGCATATCACAAATCAGTCACAGATATCCATATCACAAAGGCGGAAGAAGATATGAATATATAACTAACACATGAAAGTGTACATCAGAGTAGTGGTCAGTAAGATCCACGATAATACAAAAGAATAGCAACACGTGCTATACAAAATAATACAACTATGAGTCTATATCTCAAGTGTATACAACAAAAACTGCTAATCTAAACAGTTAGCCAAAAGTCAGAGTGATGAATCCCTGGGAAGAAGTCAAGCAGAAGCACCTGTAACATCTCGGTCTGACCCGAGTATTATTTAAGAAAATAATAAACGGGTCAGTCTAGCTATAAATATCAGATGACATGATATAACATAAAAGATATGGCATAAACATAAACATCCATAATGACATACCACTATAAGTATGTAAATAATGATCAACAGAAGATCAATCAATAAGAGATAATCAATATCACAAGAATCTTCTCAAAGATTCGGAAAGGGCATCATACCCCAAACTTGTACTCATAACAAGTCAATGACATAAATTCTAGAAATCAATGCAAGAAGTCCATAAATCATAGAAAAGAGAAAGAGGCCTATCACATGACGGTCCGAAGACCAAGGGGAGCTACCCCACATGTGTGAATGGAATCACACAGATTAAGGTCCAGACTAACCAAAAAGCAAAAAGGTATGTGTGAGTGGAATCACACAAGTGGTGTCTAGTCTAACCTCGCAACAAGAGACATCGCACAGTTTCTAGTCTAAATCATCAGAATGATCGTCATGATCAACGAGAAGTGTCAATTACACTAAGCTAGTAAATATAGAAGTTTAGCTTCATGTCCCATAACCACTTGCTTAACTTAAATATTTACGAACAAACTGTAAATCTTCACTAATAAAATTGTCACAAGAGGTTCAATCGAACAAGTCCAAGAATTAACCGACGAAGTGAACGCAAGCGTTTCATACCACTTGTTTTACTAAGTCGTTTAATTAGATTTCTCATCCGAGTGAGGTAAAGGTTTGTATATACTAATAGATTGGAAAACGGTTTAAGAAAAGAGCTTTGTTATTAAAAATAGAGTTGAAATTGTTTGTTAAAAGAGTTTTGATATTTACTACTAGTATTGAAACCTTTATATTATAAAGTGACAAAACACAGAAGCAATTGTAGAAACAATCAGTCACAAAAATCGCATACGGAGATGTGAATAAAATCCAAGGAAATCAGCTCAATGTTTTTCAGATAAGATCCCCTACGGAGGGGGGGTCCGGGGGGGGGTGGCAACCCCCCAAGGTGGGGGTGCGGGGGCAACGCCACCGCTTACGGGGTTCGACCTGCCCGGTCAGGTCGCGGGGGTCTAAAGGGCAGCGCCCCGTCCAAAACGGTACGACCTAGTGAAGACAAAAAGGGGGTCTAACGACCTAAGAGGGATAGGGTCGAGCGACCTAACGGTTGCGACCTAGGGGTCTAAGGGGTCAAGCGACTTAGTGGTTGCGACCTAGAGGTGTTCGCGACCTAACAATGACTCACGACCCAACATGGCCGACTTAACAGAGGTCGCGACCTAACAGGATAACTCGTGACCGACTTAAGAGTTGCGTGACTGAAGGGTTCTACGACTTAAGGGTTGCACGACTTAAGAGTTGCACGACTTAAGGGTTAGGCCAGGAGCGACCTAACGAGATAAGGTCCAACGACCTACGAGTTAAGGGTCCAACGACCTATCGGGATAACTCGTAACCGACTTAAGGGTTGCGTGACTGAAGGGCTGCACGACTTAAGGGTTGCACGACTTAAGAGTTGCACGACTTAAGGGTTAGGCCAGGAGAGACCTAACGAGATAAGGTCCAACGACCTACGAGTTAAGGGTCCAACGACCTATCGGGATAACTCGTAACCGACTTAAGGGTTGCGTGACTGAAGAGTTGCACGACTTAAGGGTTAGGCCAGGAGAGACCTAACGAGATAAGGTCCAACGACCTACGAGTTAAGGGTCCAACGACCTATCGGGATAACTCGTAACCGACTTAAGGGTTGCGTGACTGAAGGGCTGCACGACTTAAGGGTTAACTCGTAAACGACTCACGACCTATGGACGAACGACTTAACTCCGAACGACCTAAAAATGGCCAGAACGACCTAGGGTTAACTCGTGAACGACTCACGACCTATGGACGAACGAATTAACTCCGAACGACCTAAAAATGGCCAGAACGACCTAGGGTTAACTCGTGAACGACTCACGACCTATGGACGAACGACTTAACTCCGAACGACCTAAAAATGGCCAGAACGACCTAGGATTAACTCGTGAACGACTCACGACCTATGGACGAACGACTTAACTCCGAACGACCTAAAAATGGCCAGAACGACCTAAGTGGGGAAAATTCACCAAAACGCTAAAAATTGGAGTTTTTCGCCAATCCAAACCAAATGCTAACATGCATGCAAAAATGATAGGGAATCATTCCCAACAGTTCAATATAGTTATAGGCTAGAATTGTGAGATAAAAATCTCACCTTTGCACCAAATATCAATGAAAATGAAGTTTTAAGCAAGCAAGAATCAATCCTTCTTCTATCTAAGCACAAGAAGCTTGAATCCAATGTCTTCTTCTTGAATTTGGAGTAGAAAGATGGATTGCAATTGAATTTGAGTTTTGGAATTTTAATTTCCCATTCCCTCCACCATTAATGCCAAAGCTTGATTAGTTAGGAAATTTATGAAGAGTGAGGAGAAGAGGGTTGGAACTTGGGCTTAATAGGCTAAACTAACCCAAAGTCCAAAGCGGGAAAAGTTAGTGAAATTTCACTAACTCCAAACCTATCGATGTTTATACTTAAAAAAGTTGTAAACGACATTTCAAACTCAATGGAAGTGGTCTCGAGTCCTAATTTGACCGTTTGCAAAAAGTAGCTTTTCGGACCAAAATCCGATTAACGAGTTAATATTTAAATAAAATATTTAAATACAAACTCGATAAATATGCGGGTTGTTACAGCCATAGGATAGAAATTTATATGCAGACACCAGATTGGTTAAATCAAATGACTTTAAAAATTTTGATTTGAAATTATTTAAATGATTTGATTTAAAGAAATAAAAATAGAATTATTTTCCAACTTAAGCTCAGAATGTTGAAATTCAAATTCTTTAACAGGAATTATTTAAATAATCAAGGTTGAGATTTTGAAGTTATAATCGAAATATGATTTGAATTTCAGAAATTGATTTGTTTTAAAAGATTAATTTTTTATTTGAACTTTGAATATTGCGAAGTAAAAGTAATAAAATCGATATTTCAAAATTGAGCTTGAAATTGAATGTAACGACCCAGAATTCCTGTCATTTGAAATTCTTATATTTAATTGATTTTTAAATATTAACAAGTAAGCTTTGAAGTCGAATAAATTTTATTTCGAATATCTAGATTTAATTGGATAATTAAATCGACAATTTAATATTTAAAATTACAGAAATAATTGGAAATTGGGTTTAAAGTGATTAGAATTGATTTGTAAAGTTGTATTAAATCATATTGGATTTAGAATGATGTTATCGAACTTTTAAAATCGAATTAAAAATTAATTTGTGGAAATTGAATATTTTAATATTTAATTGACGAGTAAAAATAGTCATTTTTCAAACAGTCTCGGATTTCGACGAAACTAGTTTCATCGGATCCGTAATGTTATATTATTTTAAGATTTCAAATCTCGTGTCAATCGGATTTACGATTTGTCCGGGGCAAGCTAAAACGCACTGAAATCGGTTTAAGTGAATTTTTAATTTAAAATAGTCGATTTGAAAACCTATCTTTCAAATATGATCGAATTGGCTCCCGATATATATTCCATTGCGTTCGGAATAGGGGTAAAACATTATAAACGCCAGGCGGCACGCTTCGTTTGGAGTTCAGGAAAAATTCGGGTGAATAGTGCGCGAATATTTTCTATAAAAGGCCTCCATATTTCATTTTTTACACCAAAACCCTAACCCTAGAAGCTTCAGCCGCCACTTTCAATATCAATGGCCGAAACCTTCCAACCTTCTTCCTTTGATTTCTTCAAATCCACCAATTAATTCAAGAAACTTTCAACTGCAAAAACGTAGAGCAGATCCCTCTCTACAAATCCAACGGTGATGATCAAAATCAAGGCGACGAATCGTCGGCAATTTGCGTTCAAATAGGTGGCGTTCATGCACGATTTTCCACGTCCATAGAGGGCCGAGCTTCAAGGCGTTTAGGGCGGTGGTGTGTGAGGCTATGGGCTTCAACGTGGTATTCTCTGATCAACATCTCGATGTTCAAATTTGGTGCGAAAATTCGAAGAGAGTGCCGGCTATGGGTTTGAGGCATACATGATTTTCACATTGGGGAAGAAATAGGATTCGTGGCCGAGATTTGTGCAAGCAAAAACGAACGGCCCAGATAAAAATTAGGTTAAAATCTAAAAAGAAAATAGTAATTAATTTATTTAAAATTCGTGTAATCTTTGTAACGCGATATCTTTGTCGTACGAGGTCCGTTTTGGACGAAACGAATTGCGTTGGAACCGTATGGACGAACACTACGCAATAGAGCTGGATTGGAATCAACTGGAGCAAGTGATAATTTTGGATAAAATTAAACGTGTGTTTAATTTTATTCGAAATAAAGCACTGCAATTATTATTGAAAGCTAAGGTGAGAACTTCTCACTCAATCGAAATTATTTCAATTTAAATTTTAAATAGTTAGATTTAAAATTGCTTGATTGTGTTGATTGTATGCTTGGATGATAAATTATTACCTATTGTTTTGAAATAGACCCTATACACCGTATATTAAGCGGAAGTTATTTATTAAACACATATACCGTGATATTCCACCGTGAATGGAATTGGTATTATATATGTACTTGGAGTTGATTATCCCGCATTATATAGCGGATGAGACCCTATTGCGCCGCATAATAGCGGATAATATTTTATATAAACCCATGTACCGCGATATTCCGTCTTGAAACGGGATTGGTATTGTGCTAACATATGTGGATGCAGGGAAACAGATCGGAGGGATCCAACTGGATTCCTCAACAGTATTGATTTATTTACAGATATTTGCGATATATTCTGTTATCATATTGATATATGATGTTTGGATGTCGTGGTTAATGTATTGGTGCTGTTGCAGCATTGTGCCTATTTTTAGAGTTTTAAAATGTTAAAGTAACGATTTCGAATTTAAAAGGATTTTCAAGTGATTTTTTGAAAGTATACATTTTATTGAATTTTGGAATTGATTCATTTTAAATAAATAAACGTTATAGTTTTTATGTTATAAAAATTATGATTTTTGTGAAATATAACTGAATTGTGATTTTTGAAATAAGTAGTTGATTAATTTGTAAAATGGTTTAAATTGGGATTTTTGAATGTTTATAAACGGTTTATATAAAAGATTTATAAAATTGATATTTATAAATCAAAATATTGGAATTATAAAACGAGTTTTTATAAGTGTTAAAATGAAGTATAAATGGATTTCATAAGTGAATGAAATTTATAGATTTATAAATTTTGAAGTTATAAAATGAATAGATTTTTGTAAAATAAAAGATTTATAAGTAATTAACTTATAAATTGGAATTTGGTATTTAAATGAGATATAAATAGAATTTGTTAATTAAGGGATTTAATAAGTTGATGTTTTTATAATATATATATATATATATATATATATATATATATATGTCTGTGTGTGTGTTTTTGTGTGAATTTATAAATGTTGTTTTATAAATCCAAACCCAATTGAATTTGATAAGTAAATATGAAAGCTTATTAAAGGAGATATATCTACAATTTTTGGACAGTGGATAATCCTTTAAATTAAATATGTAGAAGTGTTGAATTTGGTAAACGATTTATATTCACGATTTTGGACAGTGAATAATATATTAAAGAAATGTTTTGGGAAAGTGATATTTTAAATAGGATTATAACAATTTAAAGGTGTTTTAAAATGTATTAAGTATCGAAACCATAGATTTCAACATTCATTGTTGAAATAGACGTTTTCGAGAAATAAGGAAAAGATGGACTATAACACTGTTGTTATAGTAAATGATTTTCGAAAGGAAATGTTTTTGTATAGTATTGGGATTTATATATATATCGTATTTTCGAATCCCTATGCTATTGATTTTGGGTTGTCGTAACGATGTTTTACGCAACATTCGTTTTGACTCAAATGAATGTGTTTAAGAGAATGTTTTCCTTAAAGAATAAAATATATACTTAATTGTGATTTAAGTATATTGAATATTTTCCAAATGTTGAAAATAAATAGATTTGTGAATTACTAATTATTAAATAAGTAAGGAAATGTTTTCCAATATGAAGTGAAATGTTTTGAGATTATATCTTTTAAAAATAAATTGAAAATGAATAAATATTTAGAAGTGTTTCCGCGTAAGGAAAAATGATTTGAATTTGTTTTCAAACGGTTGAAGTGCGAAAAAAAATATCTTGTAAAGATATTTTCGGAAAATAAATAATTTGGGAAATTATTTGGAATCTGGGGATGCTGTGCATATCTATTGATAGATAAATAACCGACTATCAATATTTACCTTTAAATGGGTATTTGTTGTGATTTGCTTGAATTTGAATGCTACACTTATTTTAAAATAAGCGCTCGTTATTCGGTTTAGCCGGGAGAGGACCTATGGGTCATGAATCCCATTCCGAATAGTGATACATCGTAATGGATAGCATTTGAAGACCGGTGTTGAAGACCGGATATTTTCGAAAACGGAAGGATTACCGTCGAATGTCTCTGCATCGGCTGATCTCCGATATAGAGATTTTATCACCCTTTGTGATGGGAATTCCGGACGTGATTAGTGAATATCCGGATTTGCAAGGGCTTCTTTGGAAGTGCCTTCGGTTCTGTTCGAACCCAGAACAGACTTGTATGGATGTGTGTCTGATGTTACAATTTGAGATGTAAAGCTGGTTTCTATCAAATACATTTCTGTTGGTGGCGGAGAATTTATTCTCTTAGCTTAACACCCTTCTCTGAGATGTACGAGCTCAGAGGTTATGTAGTTGATGGTCACTAGTGATATATTCCCAATTTGGTAACGTGGCATGCTGAGTGCTGCTGATCATTTGTTGATCAAAGCGTGGCTTTTATGAAAAGCGTAGCTTTGTGGACAAGACTTCGTCGAACCTCACGCCCCGAAAATGGTCAAAACAGGAAGAATGCAGCAAGGTCATTTGGGGATAGCGCCCCATAGGGTGTGTACATTTCCTTCTGGATAGAGGTGGTATTATGGTATGGAGCCCAGATACTTAACCTATGTGGTTGCTGCAAATATATTTCTTTGTGGTTGTTGGTAAATCTCGGGATTTAGGTCGGTTACGACCGGGGGATGGCATACTCGTGTCAGTAGTTACCTAGCTAGAGGTAACCCGACCTTGTGTTGGCAGAGATCCGGTTAGGTTCTCGAGGCGTCCTTCCAGAGGCGACCCATGTGGCAATGGGAAGTTTCTTGACCTGACCATTTGTTGGAAATCCAAAGAAATAATTAATACGAGCCCTGTACGGTTTTAGTTGTAGAACCTGCCATCTAATATGGTAGCTATAGTAGGCATACTATAATTGTACCTATGCTGGCTAAGATTCATATTGTACTTTCGAAATGTTTTCCTGCACTTTGGACTTATAGTAATAATATCAAAGAAATTTGCGTATCAAGCATGTTTGACTACCATAAGAAGGAATCTCCTCCAATTCTGCATTTGCATTGTGTGTGTGGCAGGAGGCCTTATGGTAGTTACATTTTCTAAAAGCATTGCGGATCTATTTTAAAATATTTCTTTTTTTTTAAAGATATAACTATTTTAAGTTCCCACACCAGTCCCATGACTGACCTGAAGTTTATTGTTCCCTTCCTAAACTCGGGGTGCCCATCATTTTCTACACGGGCAGCCTAGAGTCAGGTTATTAGGTCATTCTGGAATTCAGGAGTTGCTGTGGAGATCAGGAGCAAGCTGGATGGCATGGCGCATCAACTAGTATATAGTATTTCTTTTCTGCTGTTTATTGTTGTAAACTCTGATAATGTAATGTAATGTGATGTAATGTAATAAATTGATACAGTTCTTTTGTTTTAAAGATATTCATTTATCTATTATATGTTGTTCCGCAGCAAATTGTGAGATTCTGTTATTGTTTCTGTTTTCTTCTTCCTTCTTTCTTTCTTCTTCTACCTCTTCTTCATTAACCCTAACGATTGGGTTTTTCGGCCTTCGATTGCTTGGCAGTTGATATAGTGGACGTATTAATGTCGATTTTCATGAGTCGAAAATCTCTAATCGTTACATTGAATTATATTTGAAGATTTGGATCTTAAATTGAACATTGAAGGTTAATTTGATTTACGTGTTTTGAATCGATATTTTGAAAATCAAACACAAAAATGATAAATGGTTTAAATTTAAGAATTGAGTTGAAATTTAATCATTGAATCAGGTAATTTGGAATTGAAGTTGAAATTGAAATTAGTTTGGAATCAAAGTTGAAATTAATTTGGAATTGAAATTGAAATTAAATTGGGATTGGATTGAAATTTATTCAAGTTGGAATTGAACGCGAAATTAAATTTATCCAAAATCGAAATCGAATTTATTTGAATTGAAATTGGAATTTAAGTAACATTTGACTGAAATCGGAATTGAATCGAGTAAATCGAAATGGAAATTGATTTGAATTGGAAAATTTGGGATTGAATCGGTTTGACTTTGAAACTATTTTCAAATTGTTATAGTATAAACTATTTTAAATCTATTTTCTTAAATATTCAAATTATTTTGATTTTCAAACTATTTTACTATATAAACCATTTTCAATACTCAAACTATTTTATATTTAATTATTTTAACAATTTAAGCTATTTTAAAACTCTTCAAACTATTTTCTAAAAATTCAAACTGATCAAGGGTGGAATATTTATATTTAAATCTTGGATTTAAATGCGAATGAGGTTAAAATGAAGTTATAACCTAAATTGAAATTTGAAATAAATTTTGAAAGTGAAATTTGAGATATTAAAGCAAAAATGATATGGTATATCTGAGTAAATATGACGATTTCAAAATGGATTTGACTTCAAAACGGATAAGATATTTTGATATCAAATATGAATTGTTGTCGAAATGCAAAAGAACCAACTGGTGTGTAAAATAACGTTTTGTTGTTAAAGATATCGAGGCCTCTTATTGGCATACTCTCTGTCAATATTAGAACCTGTTTAACAACTATGTACGCGGTGGATGATATCCAGAATGTAGCGGTTGAATTGGCGAATGTTTACTGGCTGAAGTAAGAGAACGATTACGGATAGCCTTGACACTTGTGTCATAGTTAAAATGACTAAAACATGAGCCTATGTCTGGAAAACGAAGTTAGCTACCTCTAGTGACGTATATTACTCGTATTACTATCATGATTTTGTACTCGATGGGTGCACCCTTTTGTTCAGACGGATGGTCGCGGTCGGCCACAAATGGGTATGACCAGCCAAAAGGGTAAACTGGTCGAATCCTACCTTGGGCGTTGGCTCACATGCCTTGTCATATTTACCCTTATGCGAGCGCATTGCGACTTTGGTTACCTATAAAAATGTGTTAAGGTGGACCAATGTAAAGCCTTAACGCTATTTTGATATTTATGTTACTGATAGACATTATATGTTATAGCATATACTATTATATATAAATAGTTTAATGGATCCTTAGGAGATGGAAAATCCCGTAACATCCCTTGAGTTTTTACACGCACGTTACACACTTGATAGGAGATGTGAAACCCCATAAACATCTATGATGCCTCGACACTCATCTTACATGAGATATCGATTTGACTTACATATGAGTATTTTAGGCTCGACTCGAGTGTTTTGTCACGCTTGGGTTAGACCTGTGTTTTCAGCTCATTGAAGATCATTTTCCCAGAGAACTAAGACGAAGATTTGGTATATTATTTCTATTAATTCCCCTGCATCATGTTATTCTACTGCATTATTTATTTATCCTTGATGTATATATAACTTTGATAAATGGTGTATAAATTATAACTAAATGTATGATATTAACAGCTTCATGAATTGTTATTTGATTATTATGTTTTATCATTCCGCTGCGAGATTCTGTGTTTGTTTTCGTCTTCTTTCCTTATTTTTCTTAATTATCCCCATTGATTATCTATGTTCCGGATTGTTTAAGTTGGATATGTGAGGATTATTGTCGATTTTAAACCTTTTGAAATATGGGTCATCGCAATTGTTAATCAGGAGCAAATCATTGACATATTGGACTATAAAAATTATAGCACTACCTTGCTCTTTCCAACATAAACACCTCTGTGTTGTGATAAAAACCATACCATTTGATTACTTTATAAAAACATTTATTCCAACTCCTCGAAGCTTGTTTATGCTTATGTATTGATCTTAACAACTTATCTCACTTATACTGGCCTCAAATGTGTCATGCTGCACCATCTAAATAGTCTCTTCTAAATTATCATTTAGAAATGTTGTTTTCATGTCCACTTATTATATTTCATAATCATAGAACACGATGATAGAAACTAATATCCGAATAAACTTAAGCATAGCTATCGATGGAAGCTTTTCATCATAATCAGGACCTTGAATTTTATGGAAACCTTCAACGACTAGCCCCGTTGTATAGATCTTTACCTTTCCTTCTGCATTTATTTTCTTATTAAGGATCTATTTATAGCTTGTGGGTTTTATCCCATCTGATACATCTTCCAAAGTCCATCTATGATTTCATAGTTCTAAGCTGAAGTGTAGAGTCTTTACTCTACAATGCTTATTTGAATGTGAGGAGAGTGACATCTTCTATGATACAATCCACTTTCTTTTCGTCCATTAGAAAACCGTAGTATTGCTTTGGTACATGAGAATCCCTACTAGACCTTCTAATAGGCTGCGTTTTATCGCATATCGATGAATTTAACTCTTCCACTCTCTATGTTGGTTTCTTCAATCTCATCCAAGTCTACAAATTCCCTATTAATTCCCTTTTGACAGAAATTCCTTTTCGAAAAGGCAATGTATCAACAAAAAATAACTTTTTATTTCTTTATGGTATAAAAAAATATATCTCAAAGAATCTTAAGGATATCCTATAAACTTACACAACACCAATCTCACCTCAAGTTTGTTGGGGCCTAAGCCTTATCATAGATCGGACAACCCTACACCTTCAAATATTTGAGGTGGTGTTTCTTTCCGTACCAAATTTCATATAGTATCTTAGGCACATACTAAGAAGGCATTAAATTTAGCATATGCGCTATTGTTGACTAGTTTTCTAGCCAGCCTTGGAATGGTATGAGTGCATTATGGAAAGCCAAGGTTACTTGTAATCACTTAAACTTAAAAAAAGAGGAGTTAAATATGTATCTCTAAGGTAAATAAAACAAGATATGGAGTGGTTCAACAAAGCTGTCTATGTCTACTATGAAGTTCTCTTACTATATATTTCTATTACAACTACTGGGAATTACAAGAGAATAGTAAGAAAAAGGATGCACTTAAGACTAATAAAGCTATGCAATCTTAAGGGCTTATGTGATACAAAGGAGCACTGAATTATGCGTAGTATTCAGAATTCTTGAATGTTCCACTCCCTTCAAGGTTTCAACACATGGGGTATTTATAGTAACTTAAGGGATGGTGGATGCTTCAGATCATGCTATTGAGCTGGTGGGAAAAGTGTTTGACCGCTAATATGACTATTGAGATGGATGGTTGACAGTTGTAAAGTATGTCAGAAGATGTGTGGTGGATGAGAATGTATTTATTTTTTCTCGGTACCAGGTGCGAGCTTGCATTAAATGCGCATTTAATGCTAATGGTAAGCCACATCAGTTCATCTGCTCAGCTACGGTGCTTCGAATGGATGGATGGACGGCTTTTTCGTTCACTTGGGTGCCTACATGGCTAAGTCGGTTGAGCCGGCTAACCAACTATTAGCAACATGGAAGAGATATGGAATCTTGTTAACGACCATGAAAGGAAGACAGTTAATGATTGGGCATGTGGCGAACGGGAGAGAGGCCTGATGCATGTTGAAGTTGGATGTACCAAAGCCATGCTAAAGCCAGACCATGCTTAGTCCACTCTTGCATGACGTGCTTTCTTCTAGGGTGCGCTTCGATAGGAGCCAGCCATCAGCCGATGCGATGCCAGACTAATTTTGCTGGATTTTAGCTGCTGCTAGAAGAAGTTTGATATAAGAGATTGGTAAGGACTGGGCAAGATATGGCGGTATCGGGAGGGACTGATTCCAAATCATGCCTAAGTGTGAAGGTTGCTACGGGATTAGACGGTTAGGCCTTATCTTGGTACCTTGATGAGTATAAAGGTTGGTTTGAGACTAAAATAGGCTTGGACCAGCCTTAGTGAGCCAGTTGTAGATCAATTGTTTTGGCTTCGATTGGGCTAGACTGCCTTTAATTGGCTGGCTAACTACCTACGAGAAAAATGAGCAACATTTTGCCTCCTAGTCCGTATCTACTTAAGGGTGTATGGTTGAAAAATCTTACAAATCTTGCCTATGAATGGCTCTGCAATGCATTTAATGCGCTTTAAACATAGCTTTATACAATTGGCCGTGACAGTTCATTCTTCCAGAAGTGGCAGAGACGTTTCACATTTCCGCACATGCATGACTTGATTTAATACCGGTCTCTTTTGAATGGTTGGGATCCTTTTTGCCTTTCAAATTTTGAACATGCAATTGAAGTCATAGGTATATAAATACCACATTTACTTTCACCATGAGCCCATAAATCGTTCTTCATGAAAAAAAATTCAAAGCTTGTGAATCTTTCATAGTTTTTTTCTGATAAAAGGTCGCTAGATTCATCATCTATTTCTTTTTCATACGCCGTTGCGTGCATGCCTTTTTTTTATCAAATTTGGATGGGATGTTGAGAAAAGAGAAAGCTCTTCAGCATGTTTGAACTACCACTTGTTGATTGCAATCTAAACAATTGGTTAGAAACTTTTTCTTAGGGTGGACTATGCCTTGCAGCTTGGCTTGGACCCTTGCCTACAAGCCAAGGATCTAATAGTGGTTGGATGTCGATCTCGGACTAATGATATAGGTGAAGCAACATTGTTTTCCTGTTTTAAGGCTCTAATACTACTAACCTTAGGTCGGTTTGGGCAGTTCTATGCTTCTTTGGAAATAATAGGGTTTGTAGCCCCCACTTCTTCTACTATGGTAGAAGCCTTGGTTTGCTCCTTGGTGAGGTTGTCCATTAGCTTCTCGGCACCCCTTGTGGGACTTGATGGGTAGAGCATTGGATTTGGTAGTATACTCCCCCTTATTTAGCAAGTTCTTGATCGATCAAAGTATCTGAAATGCTTCTCCAGTAAAGCCAGGGGCTTTCTAGGCGATGATAAGAGTGTGGGATGGCCTACCTTGGATGAGCTGCTGGCATGCTTCTACTTCTTTGCTCTCAGCTTCTTCTTTTCAACTAGCCAGTGATAAGAATATCATTGTCGACCTAGCAGGGCAGGCATTGTACCCCCGTACTCTCTTGAAATGAATAAAATAGATCATTTACTCCAAACTCTGATTTGAGAATTTTTTATGTTGCTTGATCATCAATGTGACTTATTGAGTGGCATGCCTTGAATATCCATTGGTTACTTTTTGAAATGCTACTTAGATACAACATGTCACTGGGACAACAAACCACAAATCATGTGTCTATAAATGTTTGAATCACGCTACGCAAGTTTCGTACTTGTTGCTCTCGTACCAAAGTCCAATCACTTAACCACTGAGACAATGATGCTTGTCGAATATCCAATAGTTTCTATATTCATTCTACATAAATTTCTCCCTTTTTAAGATTATGCTATCAACATGATAATATGGCTGGCTAGATACAACCATTAATGTATCCAAGTGATGGCTAGATATAGAGTGGTGGCTTGCACCGACATGAGCTGAAATATAAATTTGCTCGTGGGTTATCTTGGGCATCAAGCGGTCGAGCCTAGAGCGGTAGACGGTTCTAGGCTCGAACTCAAGTGAGTAGGGTGTGAGTACTCTTGGGTGACACACTGCCTTCCGTGAGGTGACATTGATCTAGAATTGAAATGAAGCTCATTTGCTTAGATCAAACACTATGGTGTTAACGAGTCGCATGATTGTGAGATGATGTATACGCAGCCTACACAAGGACTTGGTGAGACGGGCTATATGCAGCCCGCTTAGAAGGAATAGATGGATGGAAATGTATTTATGTTATTCTCTTTTTTGAATGATAACTTATATGTAATGAAGGATCCAACCTAAGATTGTGATGCCCTAAGCTTTCATATGTGGTGTCCACTTATGAGAGTTGCTTCAGGATTAGAGGCTGTCTTGGAAAGAACCAGGGCATTGAAAAGAACATTGGATCTGTTGAAAAACCCACCGTTTATGGTGGAATGTTCTTACTACAGCATAAGAGCACCTTTCATTGCTAGCTTAAGGGAAGTTATGTAACATCCCCTCGCTTTATGATGGAGGCCCCTGATTTCATCAACAACTATCTTGGGCAGGGAACTTCATAATGAGGCGGTTGTAGGGGATAATGACATCTAGGTCAATAAGAATCGGTCGTCCAATTAACATGTTATAAGCAGATGAGTAATCAACAACTGTAAAGTTTACTTGGATCGTAGAAGCGAAGGGCTCTTGGCTAAATTCATTACGAGTGAGATTTTGCCCATCGGAATAATTTCAACACCCCAATAGCCATAAATGTGCATGGATGATGGGGTAAGGCTGGAGGCTGGAGGCAGGAAGCCTGAGAGCTTCAAACACGTTCTTGATCAAAATGTTGACTGAGCTGCCTCAATCCGTGAAGGCTCAATGCATATTGGAGTTGGCCAAGGCAAGAGTAACAACCATGGGATTATGATGGGGATAGGACACTACTTACTTATCTTGGGCCGTAAAACTGATCGGTTGCTCTAATTTTAGTCATGATGCCTTAGATGTCTGGGTCTCCAATGAATAAATATGCCTGATAGTGCTAACTTTTTTAATACCGGAATTGGGTCCCCCGACAGTTACTGACTACATGTCGTCCCCGGCATAGGGTCAGGACCTTGTGACACTTGAATAATGGTGTTATTAGGCTGAGATGGCTGATTCTATCATTTTTTTATAGTTTTTTCTTTACTTAACATGACGTCGAAAAAATTCTGGGAGCACTCCTTGCTGGATGAGCCGTTCGATCCTATACTTAAGCACTTTGTAGTCTACTGTGGAATGGCCATTGATTCGTTGGAACTCACAATACTTGCCGTTTTAGTGCGTTCCTTATACTTTTCGTCTCTGGTAGTGGCAGGCATTGCACTCGGTTTCTGGTGGCGAGGTAGATGGTAGCAATGTCCCTATTCAAGTATGATTAATTATGATGTTCGGGCTTATAAGGAGGGTCCGCCTCTGGATGCCTTATAACATAGGCTGATGACCATTTTTGTGGCGATCATTGTTGTTGCGAGGGCTAGTTTGGTTGGGGTGCTTTGCCTCATTGTCACTATCTAAAAGATTTTCATCTTCCATCCTTAACATGCCATTCGCTAATTGATAGAATTTGATTAAAGATGAAGCTGACTGTTACATCCTGGACTTGTATCATACTATCGAGCATAGCGCCATGACCAAGCTACTCACATCCGTACCTCTAGTTCGAGTGGACCCTTCATTAAAGCATCTAACATATGGCCACGGGCTTTTAGAAGGACCTTGGTTGATATTGCCTATCTTGCCGCCTAACATGACATAGGTAACATGAAGAAACAAGTCTACAAATCGATGCACAGTGGGGCCCATAAGTGGATACTATTCGATTGCAAGTGCATGAACCAGTAGAAGCCGATCATGCAAGGGTAAAGGGGAAGAGCGATCACTTGGCTGAGCCGGAGAGCTATCCAGCATGGGTGATGGAGTTGAATGCTATGATGTAGTCGGATGGGTCTACACTTCTATCGTACATGATAATTGGTGGTAAGGCATACCGCCGATGGATGTAAGAATCCAAGATTTCATTGGAGAATGGTTCCCCATTCTCATCATCTAAGAATTCCTTTTCACATGCATTGTAGATTTTCATTCTACTAAGCGATTAGTGGAGGGCTTGCATTTCTTCCCTGAGGCTGGCACCAGCCTATTATGGGATGTTCTGGCTAACTATAGGTTGAGCGCTCAACCTACCTTGGGGTATAGTAGAATATCGATGAAAAGATAGAGAACAAGGACGAGCTAGAGATCCCCCCTATGCGCTAAGGGCGGTCTAAAATGCACAAACCATTCTCCTTGTTGCCCATTTCCAACCATATTTCTATGGAATGGGAGTGCATCGAGGGAGCCATGTGTGCCCCGTTGATAGTAGGAGGTCGCAATAAAGACGGTCAAATGTAGAAGTTTACGGACGATTAGGAACTGGTGGTTGTTCCATCGAAGTGTAACAACGGTAGGTTGGCCTCATAGGTGAAGCTATGCCAAGGCGAGATCAATTCGGCTAGGCACGCACGAGGCGTACCTTCTAAGACGGATAAGGACGTCCCTCAATGGATTTTTTGCACCACCCTCTCTTAGAACTTGAAAGTATTTAGGAGATCATAACTGCCAAGAGGCATTAGTCTATGAGAAGGTAGGTTGACCGGGTCGACTATCCAAAGAGATGGTGGGATGAAGTTCATGGTGGCTTGAACATCTAACTACGTCCTCAAACCACTCACTCTGTGGGCCAATTGACCCACGTTTTATGGTGGTGGTGGTACAACACATCATATTTCTTCATTGGAACCAGCATTAGGCGATGCAACACTGGCAAGAGTGTTACCATCAATATGATGTTGGTTTGAGTTGTTACCTTCGAACAGTAGAAAATTGTCTAAGTAACGAATTAGATCAGGTCTTGCAGAGTCAAAAGGTGTAGAAGGGGAGATATTTAAGGGAAAGGATATTCTTCTAGTGCCAAAATGATGACAACCTCGGAATGATACGAGTGCATTATGGAAAGCAAAGGTTACTCGCTAATCACTTAGAGTTAAAAATAGAAAAAATGAGGAGTTAAATGCACAGCCGAAAGATATAGAGTGGTTAAACAAAGTTTTATAGGATCCACTTTTAAGTTCTTTTACGATATATTTCTCTTACAACTACAGGGAATTACAAGAGAATAATGAGAACAAGGGTGCACTTAAAACTAATAAATCCGTGTGATCTTAAGGACTATGCGGTATCAAGAGTGCTGATTTATGTGTAGTATTTAGAATTCTTGAATGTTCCTCCCCTTTAAAGTTGCAATATATGGGGTATATATAATAGCTTAAGTAGATGGTGAATGGTTGAGATCACGTTGTAGAGATGACGTGAAATGTGCTTGACCACTAATCGGACTGTAGAGGTGGATAGTCTACAGTTGTAAAGCATGTCATAAGATGTACGACGGATGATAATTTACTCATTGCCTCTTTGTACTAATCGTATGCTTGCACTAAATGCGCATTTAATGTTGGTGGTAAGCCACATCAGTTTAGCCACCCAATTATGGTGCTTTGGATGGATGGATGCACAACTATTTCATTTACTTATGTGCCTATAGGTCGAGCTGGCTGATCGGCTGTCGACGACACGGAAGTGACTTGGAATCTTTTTGAGGACATGCGATGAAGACTATTAATGATTGGGCATGAGGCAGTCAATAGGGAGGCTTTATGCTAGAGAAGTTAGTTGTTCTGAAACTAAGCTAAGGACGGGCCATGCTTGGGCCACTCTTGCCTAGTGTGCTATCTACTGAGGTGGGCATGGATAGGAGCCAGCCATCACCTAATGTAATGCTAGGAGAACTGTGTTAGCTTTTAGCTACTGCTTGAAAGTTCTTTATAGGAGGGCTGGTCAAGACTGAGTCGAACCTGGCTGGAGCGGGAGGGACTGTGTCCAGAATTTGCCTAAATCCGAAGGTTACTTTGGGATGAGAAGACCAGGCCTCATCTTGGCTCCTTATTAAGTAGAAAGGATGGTTTGAGACCAACATGGGTTTGGGCAGGCCTGAGGTGGTAGATCAATTAAGCTGGCTTTGATTGGGTCAAACCTCCTTTAATTGGTCTGCTAACTGCTTGCGAATATATTGAGCAAGACTGCGGATTCTAATACATATCCCCAACTGAAAAGTAGCGACTTAGCCATACTCATCATATATCAGACCATATCAAATCGGGGTTGATTCCTCTTTGAAATACCATCATGTTGTGGTGTATAGAGAGAAGTGTCCTTTGTGATAATCCTATTATATTTTAATATTGTTTGAGTTCTTACCCAGCGTACTTACCTCCTCGATCGGATCAAAGTATTTTTATTTATTGTTCGTCTAATTTTATACTTAATTCTTATACTCTTTAAATTTCTCATAGCCATCAGATTTAATTTTCATAAGATATAATTATCCCTATCTTGAGAAATCATTTGTAAAAGTTATGAAATATGTGGAATTGTCCTTAGACACTATAGGCATTAAGCCACACACATTAGTATGTACGAGGGCCAATAGTTCATTAACTCTTTTGTCAGTCCCACTAAAAGGGTACTTGGTTAATTTTCCCTTGCAACATGACTCGTAAGTGTTAAATGATTCATAATCAAACAATGAAAGAAAACTTTTAGTTTTTAGTTAATGCAGCCTTTTGTCACTTATATGGCCTAGCCTACAATGCCATAACTAACTATTTTTAATACTAATAGCAAAAGAATAATAAACTTCACATATACTATTAAAGTGAAGTACATAAATGTCATTATCCATTACACCATTGTAGATATTATTTCCACCAAACAATGTTGACAACATTATAATTACAATAAAAACCATATCTAGTCTCAGTCAATTTAACATAGACATAATACTGCAAATAAAGTTTCATATACAATAACAAGTATTCAAAATAATAATAAATACATTGGCAAAACATAAATGATATCCTCCAAATGTGATTGCATCTATAATTGATCCATTTGCAACTTGAAGGCTCATTTTCCCTTTTTCGATGGGTCGCCTACTCTTAAGTCCATGTAACATATTACAGATATGAGTTCCCGATCCAGAATCTAAAACCCAATAATTTTTATTGATTATAAAACAATTTTGAATCATAAACATACCTTTATGAAACAAGGAAATTGCTTCCTTCTTCTCTTTTACCATCTTTAGATAGTTTGGGAAACTTCATTTCCAGTGCCCTTTCTTTTGACGATAGCAACATTCACCTTTGCCATTAACCACCTTTACCTTTATTACTTCCATGCTTTCTCTTCTTCAAACTTTTCGAAGATGGTGCTTCCCCTTTTATGGTGAGCACTGTAACTTGATCCTTGAATGAACTTCCAACCGATCTTAACATATTGAGTAGCTCGACAATGTTTACATTTATGTAGTTCATATTGCACTTTAATCAGAAGTTAGCGAGCCTACGATCAAATCTATTTGCATCTCTTCAACAATCTTAGCATTGAACTCATGAAGTCTATCAATATAGCCCTTCATCATTGTGACATAGTCCTCTACACGACTGTCCTCACCCATCTTTGTATTAAATAATTTTTAGCAATCTTGTACCTCGCAGAATGAGATCACTACCTAAATAAAGCTATGAAGTTATTGATGGATAGTCATATGCTTATATTGTCTTTGCAACGATTTGTCTCATGTTAGCATGGGCTATATTATAATCAGTTACCCTATGTAAACCTTAACCGTATCAGGATGTGCACCTTCAACAGATTTAGTTTTTAAAGGTTCAATTATGATGACTATAATCATTTGCAGGTGAGTGCTACTTTATCGCTGTCTGTTTTAGAAACCAATCTTAAGTTGGTCGCTTTGATGAAATTTAATTCAAGTAGATTATTATAGATTTATAGCAAATGTTCTTATAATATCAAAAAGGTTAAACATATTCATTACATTTTTATGGTAAGCCTCCCACCAGATATTTATATTCCTCAAAACCCTAAGAGAAATATATTTTTATATCTCTAGTGAGTGTTAGATTCGCTTGCCTTGGGATTCTAACCTGGAGTTTACTCAACAAATCATAGGCCCGCAAGTAATGTGTAACTCTTTATTAGTTGTATCATATACAACTCCTAACTTGCAGTCTTTATCATAATGTCGACCTTGATTTTGATTTTTCTCAACAAATAAAGGGAGATTATTCACTTTTATCTATCGTATCTTGACGGCATAAGTATAATGCATCTATGTTGAGTATACTCAACAAATACATGCATGCATGTTCACTCATTTTGGCAATATATTAATAGTACCACACATTACAACTCCAGCATGAGTTTACTCAATATCTAGTGCGTATGTAAGTAATCTATTAACATATAAATGATATAAGGTAGTATATTTAAGATTCATAATTGTTGATATATTTTGGGTGATATCGTTTTAAGGAATAATGTATTTTTATAAAATACCTTTGTAATTCAACTGTCAAGTACATGCAAAACCATGGTATATGTACCATATGTATGTAATTATTCCAAATTTCTTTTTGGATTTCTTATAATTTCACTTACATTATATTTATATACATAAATAAATATATATATATATATATATATATTTAATTTATTTATAACAATTATAATTTAATTAACTTATATAATATTTATATATATTATCAATTAAATCAAATTTAGTTAATTTAATTTTTTAGTTTAACTAAATAATTAAATTAATTTTTTAGAAGTTTTTATTTTATTCATCATATACTATTTAAGATGAATATAAGTTATAATCTTTACAGTTTTATTTATGTATGTCAATATACATACATACATATATATATATATATCTTAATTAATCAACCTTTAATTAGTAAATCATGAAATAGATTATTTGTTTAATGAAATATTCTAATTAGATACTTTAGCAAATCTTGAATTTCTTTTATTTAAGTTACCTTAAATATTTTAAGATAAATACTACAACTTTTATAGTAATATGTATATATATCAACATATGAATATATTTTAATTAGTTAATTTTTGTTAATTGTTTACTTAATTATATTAATTAAATCTTGAAAAACACTAAAAATTATTAATTAATTTCGCAAAAAAAATTGAATTTTTTTAAATTTATTTATAATATTTTCTTTTGTATATTTTAAGCTTAACATTTAAATTTAAAATATATCTTAATTTTCAAAACCTAATTTGAAAATTAGCCCAGGGCTCATATAACTTTGGGCCTTTCATATGGGTCAACCTTTTGGACTTACTCTGCCCATTGAGTTGGGCAATAAACAGAGGGGAGAATATTATTGTCCAACCAATGCCTAGAGACTATCCTTCTAGACACACATTAGATAAAAAAGTTAATTATTTGGTTCCTAAATGTTAGCTAATTAGACTGCATTGACCATACAAACCCTTATATTATTGTTGGAACTGGCTCATTTAGTAGCGAGTGAAATGGATAGATTGCAAAACTAAAATCTATACTTCGACCTTAATGGACCCATGAAGTCTATAAACCAGCATAAATTCCAATCTATTTGTTAAATTAAAATAGATTTTGTTTCTAAATATTTTATACTTATTTAATTAATCATATTAATTAAAATTCATTTTGAATATATCCCATATATGGATATACTAATATGATGACATAATAATAAAACTTGTGTATAAATACACACGTACATATTTAGATATTGGATTTATATTATTGTGTTTACATATATATTATACCTACATATGTGTATGATAATTTCATATGCATGTCAGGAATATAAATGCCTTAGTGTGTGTTTATATATATGTTTAAATATATTATACAGCATGTATATGGTTTGTACATACATATTTATAATGCTATATATATAGTTTATTTACATATCATATATATTTCCATTTATTTAATTATATATATATATTCAAAATAACTTTATATAAAATTAAATATGCATAATTTTGTTGACTACGTAAAATAAATATAAATTAAAACAAAAACATATATTTAAATTTCAGATTTCATATATAGTTTTGAACTAGTAAAAAATATCTTCAATTTAAATTTAGATCAAGATCTATTATAGAATATATTAACTTTAAAGTTTTAAAAAAATATCTAGAACTTAAAAAGCTAGTTTTATAAGAATATGTATATATATTCGACTTATTATAAATTTGATAATAGATATATGTATATATGATAATTTAAATAAAATACTAATATTTTTTGTTAAATTGTTTTTGGTAAAAATAAAAGAACATTTTAAAAACTAGCCCTTTGTAACACCTCAATTCATGAATTTGCTCCTAAACTCCTTGAATAGACACCTTATCTCGTTTGTGACGACCCAAACTCGATGTTCGATAAACAACACCAAATTTGCATCGCCGGAGCTTATAACAACAATTAAATGAATATAAAACAGCGGAACAGAATCAATATCATAAATAACATCACTGTTACAACATCAACATAATATCCGTACTGCAACAGAGTACATAATACATACACTACAACTCCAAATACAATATCATGATAATACAACAGTGAACATATATCCTAAAGTTCTCAAATGAGAGAGATGATTACGAACTCCCAAAAGCTAACACCTGAAATCTC
The DNA here is from genome assembly GCA_030765085.1 of Allium cepa. Taxonomy (NCBI): domain Eukaryota; kingdom Viridiplantae; phylum Streptophyta; class Magnoliopsida; order Asparagales; family Amaryllidaceae; genus Allium; species Allium cepa. The sequence goes on along the minus strand of CM060932.1, from coordinate 219,611,980 downwards.
CAAAAGCTCCTAAGGTATCTCCAAGACAAAAATCTCCATAATATTGCTTCTCCAAAATACAGAAACCTGCTACTTGGCTGCCCGTGTGGAAATAATGGGCAACCAGAGTTTAGGAAAGAAAACAATAAACTCCGGATCAGTCATGGGACTGGTATGAGTAAACAAAAAACAGTTGCTTTTAAATAAAACAAGATTTATAAAAGAATTTTCGGTATGCTTTTAAAAATGGAACTACCATAAGACCTCCCGCCACACACAATGCAAACGCAGAATTGAAGGAGATTTCTTCTTATGATAGTTAAATATGCTTGGTACGAGAAAAGAATTCTTTTATATTATTACTAGTGCATAGTGAAGTAAATCATTTCGAAAATAGAATATTAATCTTTGCCAACATACGGACAATATCGTATGCCTACTATAGCTACCACGTTTTGTGGCAGGTTACCGCCACGCTGCATGACAGGTTTTACAACTAAAACCGTACAAGGTTTAGTATTGTTTCTTTGGATTTCCAAAAAATGGTCAGGCCAAGGAACTTCCCATTGCCACATGAGAACGCCTCTGGAAGGACGTCCCCGAGAACCAAACCGGATCTCTGCCAACACAAGGCCGGGTTACCCCTAACTGGGTAACTACTGACACGATTATGCCATCTCCCGGTTGTAACCAACCTTTAACCGGGGCCCCAGCAACAAATCACAAAATCATATATATATATCTGCGATATCAACATAAGTTAAGTATCTGGGCTCCATACCATGATACCACTTCTATCCAGAAGGAAATGCACATACCCTAAGGGGTGCTACCCCCAATAACCTTGCCGCATCTTTCCTGTTTCGACCATTTCGGGGTGTGAGTTCCGACGAAGTCTCGTCCACAAAGCCACGCTTTATACAAAAGCCGTGCTTTGGGTCAACAAATGATCATAGAAATGATCACAAGATAAACGATCAAACAAATGATCCTATCACAAATGATCAACACAATGATCATTTCACAGCAACACTCAGCATGTCACATTACCAAATTGGGAATATATCGCTGATAACCTTCAACTACATAACCTCTGAGCTCGTACGTCTCAGAGAAGGGTGTGAAGTTAAGAGAATAAATTCTCCAACACCAACAGAAATGTATTTGAAAGAAATCTGCTTTATATCTCAAAATGTAATGTCAGACATACAACCATACAAGCCTGTTCCGGGTTCGAACAGAACCGAAGGCACTTCGTTCAATAAAGAAGGAAGCCCTTGCAATCCGAGTATCACAATCCCGAACGGACTTTCCATCACTTAGGAAATCTCTATACCGTAGCTACTCGGTGCAGAGACAATCGATAGGTTATCCTATCGTTTTCGCAAATACCCGGTCTTCAACATCGGTCTTCAAATGCTATCCCTTTCGACGTATCACTATTCGGAATGGGTTATCTGACACAAAGGTCCTTTCCTGGCTAAACCGAATAGTAGGCGTTTAATTTTAAACACGTGGATATGTCAATCAAAAAGATTCACATTCAGGGTTCGATGTGGATTTCGGATAACTGAAATCCACTCCCTGTCGCATCGAAGTTAAAATGCCGTTTTATGGGCCAATGGGTTTTCATATAACTACAGAAGCGAATCACAAATCACAGTTCAGCATAAGGCAATTTACATCACATAGCATTACAACTACAACAAAAATATCAATCCAGTACACAATATTCGATGATAGTCAATCATCTTCAATTTAAAGTGAAGGTAAAAAGAATTTACCACATCACTACTTCTATTAATTTATTTAAACCAATGATTAATTATTCTTGATGATTAAATTAATTAAATTTATAACTAATGATTTCTTAATCAATTATCTTTAATTAAATTTACTGTTACTTAATTAATTACTTTCGAATTAACTGCCTCTATTTATTTAATCACATTAATTAATTTTTCTTTAAATTAACTAACCTTTAAAACACTTGATTTATAAATCTTCAAATCATTAATTATTCATCTTTAATTACCTTCATTAAGTAGATACTTTTAAGAAATTGATTGTTCTTAAATTAGTTATTTCCTTAATTTCTTGATTTATTAAAATTCTAATCATTTATTACTAATTACTTAAATAAATTTTCCCAAATCAATTATTTTCCAAATCAAAGTGAATGTGATTTAATAAACTGACCATATAATTATTTTTATTGATTATTTAAAATCAATGATTTATTCTTAATGATAATTTAATTAATCTTAATTGACTTGATTAATTATTCCTTAATTAATTATTTTAATTAACTGCCAATTATAAATTGATTAACTTGAATTATCTAATTAACAATTCTGAATTTACAAATCAACTTATTAAGTTTATAAATTACTTCTTAATTACTCACTTAATTAATTATTTCTTAATTTTTAACTAATAACTTTAATTACTAATAAATAAAACTTAATTAACCATTATTTATCACATATTTCTTAATTAATCATTAATTACCAACTAACTGATCGTTAATCCTTAATTAATTATTTAATTAGTTAACTACTATTTATTTATTAACTAATTTTAAATAGTTAATTAAACTTCTTAATTCCAAATTGGTTAAGCACTAGATTTATAATATCCATCTTTAAATACAAATTTATTTAATCTTAAATTACTTTAGTTAATTACAATTATAAATTTGTTTCATTTTAATTAACTTATACTTTAGATTAATTATTAATTTTTCATTTACAAATCTCTTTTAAATCAATTTTTAAATCAAATCTTAACTTTAAAACTTATCAATGTTAATTACTTTTAACATTTTAAACTTTAATTAATTGGGCTTAACCCAATTCGAAATTAGCCCAAGTATATACCCAGGTCTTCATTTTCTAGCATTTCCAGTATTCTTGAGTCCTCCTTTCCTCTCGTCCTTCTTCTTTTTCTTCGTTCTTTTTTTTTCTTCTTTTTTATTATTATTTTTTTTCTCCTGGCTTAAGTTTAAGTTTTAAACTTCTATATGAGACAACATATTAACGCACCCAGAACCAACTCGAAATAAATCAAACGATTTAACCGAGTTTTAATTCGAGTTGCTCACGCCTGAACGCCTCCTGGTACATCACCAGGCCGTGCACGTGCACGCTACCGCGCCGCCACTCCGGTGTCCATCGTGACCTTCGGCAAGTCACAAATCTCCAGCAATCTCGAAATCGACCACCAATTTGAAACCATCGGCTCGAAATCGAAATATAGCCTTCGCTCGACGCTGCCACTTGAACTCACCGAAGCGAATTTACCTCGCCAACTCATCTCTGCCCACTAGCGACGCCATAACTCCGGCCACAGCACATCCATACTCCGTACTACCCTCTCCCATCACTGCGTACAACTCGGTGCCTCTGAGGTGATGAAATCACCTCAGTTCCAACCCACTGTGAAACTGCAAACGCAACCCTACTTTGGACTCGTTCAACAAATTTACGCAATAGAATTTTTTTTCGATAATTTTCCCGAGATCCTGGATCAACATGTTAGCTTCACACTGATTTTTATCAATTAACGTTTGATAAATCATCCACAAAGAAAAAAGAACTAAATTTGTTCAAACGTGAATTGATCTTGAATCACTTAAATAAAAATCATCTTATTGCTTTTAAAAATCATATTTTGGTATGTTCATCCAAGTTATGAAATCAAAACAACGTTTTAACATACTTAAATTTATCATAAAAATTTGTTTTACTGTAATTACTTTGGTTACAGGGTTAACTTCTTTATGATCTAGCATAAAACAGAATTTAATCCATAGATGATGTTTTATGCTAACTTATTTGTTGCAAATAAGAATCCATCAGCGATCAGAGGAGAGAAATTTAAAGTTTAACTTGATTCAAAACTTGTATCTTAAAAGGAATAGAACATAAGTTGAACTGACAATTCTGTCCAGAACAACAAAATTATCATACATAAAGCTTTTCATTTGTATATAGCTGCATAACATAAAACTTGTTATAAATAATCTTCACAGTTTGGATCATACTTGAAGCTTTCCAAAATGTGTTCACTCACCTGGAAATATTTGAAAACAGGGAACAATTGTGGCTTGAAGGCTGTAGTTTTGAATCTTTCTCCTTTTTTTTCCTCAGTTTTGTTGTATAATTTGGATTTGAAGTTGTAAACAAATAGTGATGTTTTTTTTTTATTTCCTTTCAGGCATACTAAGATTTGTTCGAATGAATAAAAGCAGCTACTCATGTGTAATATATGAGGGAGATGGTCTGTACAGGTGAGGGTATAGGTAAGTACATATTTTAGGTATATAAAAGAAAACCAAACCCTGCTTTACTCATTGATATGCTTTTTGTTAATGCTGGACAGTAGTAGCATTTAATGAGAGCATTAAATGAAGGCATGCAATGCAATGCTCCCTTGTATTTTCAGCATGCCGTGTTATGCTTTGTATATTTATAAGTACTAAGTCTTGTTTTATAAATTTGTTTTATTTAAAATGCTTACCCTCTTGCTTACTTTGTTTCCCGTCCTTTATTTGTTTACAGCAAATCTTATTTTATTCTTGCAAATACATTATGTATACACTTTTCTTATTTTACTCTTGTATTTGCTGTTGATTATTTCCTGGTTTATATAATTCCACTTGCAAACTTGTTTAGTTACTTTGCTAAATGTAAGAAAATTGTTTTAGTCATTAACATTGGTTTGACTTATGTTGCAATATAACCATAATTCTTATTACAAACACACATTTTAAAATTTATTTCTATTCGAAGTTTTAATTATCAACATGTAAATTTATCACCTATAATTACTTTATGGTTTAAAACAAATCCTTGCTTGTTAAATAATTTCTTCTTTACTTATTATTATTATCATTTACATAAGGCTTAATCTACCAATATTGATTTAAATCTACATCTCTTGTAATATTAGTCATTAATAACTTTTTAAAGAAAATTCATTTTGAGTTTCAAATACATTTTTTTTTAACAAATAAAAGTATATTTCTTATTAAGTTTGAAAATTTCAAACAAATTCACAATTTAAACCAAAAATTTAATTTACTTACAAATTTAAATTCGTCTTCAAACTGGGATCGTTACAGATTCCCCTCCTTAAGAAATTTCGTCCTCGAAATTTGCCAAGGAGATAACTAAGAAAGATGGAAGATGGAGAAATATCTTTCCAGATCAAACTGGATATCAGTTCTGCATTTTGGCTTACCAAATCAGAATATCAACAATAAATATGAGAACTAATTCAATCTACTTCGAAACTATCGGGTTATCTGATCTACGAAGTACACAGGGGTATTGGTTAGTTTGAAGGGATAACTAACCGTTCGTAGATTTTATCGAAACCCAATGAAATAGACAGAAATAGATTCGATTACGATCTGATCCAAGATATAACTCATTTACGATTCGCTGAGAATAAAATTATGCGTAGTTCATCTAATTGTCGTTTATCGAAACCCAATGAAATCGTAAATGAGAAAGTTACCTTCCAAAATTCCTTTTCCCTTATCAGCCTTTGAGGTTGAAGGATCATAATTGATTGCATACACATTCGCTACATGAACTGGCTTCATGAATGGGCAATCTTTAACTTCATGACCTAGCTTGTGACAGTAATAGCATTTCTTAACTCCCTGACTAGTCTCCACAGGTTGTTCTTTCTTAACTTGTTTCCTCGGGTTCTTGCAGTTGTTTGCATAGTGGCCCTTTTCTTGGCAATTGTAACAAGTTATATTTTTCGCCCATTTTCCCTGACTGTCCTTTTTCTTGCTTTGATATGGTTTCTTGTTACCGAACTTTCTTTTCCTCCAATTTTGATTACTCGTATCTCCTTCTTCCCTTGGGGTTCCTTGCATCTCCAGGGTAGCATACCTATAACCCATATCTATTAATTCAGAAAAAAGTTCTTTAACGTGGGCCGTCATCCTTCCGTGATGCTTCCTGTTCATTCCTCGAATGAATCTTTCATTCTTTTTCAAAGGTGTATTCACTAGCTCCGAACCGAATCGAGACAGCTCATTGAATTTGTTCAAATATTCCTCAAACGATAAATTTCCCTGCTTCAAATCCATAAATTCCTGGTACATTCTAGAGATACCAGCAGACGACATATATCGTTTCTCAAACATTTCTTTAAAGTCTTCCCAAGTAAACTCATCTTCTGGCTTATCCACAGTAACTGTCTCCCACCAAGCCAATGCTTCTTCTTGGAGTTGCCAAGAAGCTATCAATGTCATTTGATCATCTCCTAACTTTAATCCTCTGAAGATTTTTTCACACGACCGAATCCAGGCTTGTGCTTCGATAATAGGTTCTTTGCCAGTGAACGGCTTACCACCAAGTCTAGTGAAACTTCTATAGAGATCTGCCAAATTAGTCTGAGATTGAGTAGGTATAGCTGCTTCTGCTGTTGCGGGGATTTGGCCAGCTGTAGTGGTAATTTCCCGACCCCTACCTTGTCCTCTTCTTCCGCTCATTCTCACTATCTGTAATTAGTAAGAAAGCTTGATTTAGGTATATGGACAAGATATCTTAGGGAATAATAACAGTTAAAGGAAACAGATTAAATAACTTTGGGTTTTAGTTTCTCGGTTGCACTCATTCTAGGGTATACTTCACCCTATCTCTAATGAGCCATCTAAAGTGTTATACTCCATAGCTAAAGTTCTTACTCAACCAACAGCTTTGATACCACTTGTGACGACCCAAACTCGATGTTCGATAAACAACACCAAATTTGCATCGCCGGAGCTTATAACAACAATTAGATGAATATAAAACAGCGGAACAGAATCAATATCATAAATAACATCACTGTTACAACATCAACATAATATCCATACTGCAACAGAGTACATAATACATACACTACAACTCCAAATACAACATCATGATAATACAACAGTGAACATATATCCTAAAGTTTTCAAATGAGAGAGATGATTACGAACTCCCAAAAGCTAACACCTGAAATCTCCAAAAGCTCCTAAGGTATCTCCAAGATAAAAAGCTCCATAATATTGCTTCTCCAAAATACAGAAACCTGCTACTTGGCTGCCCGTGTGGAAATAATGGGCACCCGGAGTTTAGGAAAGAAAACAATAAACTCCGGATCAGTCATGGGACTGGTATGAGTAAAAAAATAACAGTTGCTTTTAAATAAAACAAGATTTATAAAAGAATTTTCGGTATGCTTTTAAAAATGGAACTACCATAAGACCTCCCGCCACACACACAATGCAAACGCAGAATTGGAGGAGATTTCTTCTTATGATAGTTAAATATGCTTGGTACGAGAAAAGAATTCTTTTATATTATTACTAGTGCATAGTGAAGTAAATCATTTCGAAAATAGAATATTAATCTTAGCCAACATACGACCATTATCGTATGCCTACTATAGCTACCATGTTTTGTGGCAGGTTACCGCCACGCTGCATGACAGGTTTTACAACTAAAACCGTACAAGGTTTCGTATTGTTTCTTTGGATTTCCAACAAATGGTCAGGCCAAGGAACTTCCCATTGCCACATGAGAACGCCTCTGGAAGGACGTCCCCGAGAACCAAACCGGATCTCTGCCAACACAAGGCCGGGTTACCCCTAACTGGGTAACTACTGACACGAGTATGCCATCTCCCGGTTGTAACCAACCTTTAACCGGGGCCCCAGCAACAAATCACAAAATCATATATATATATATATCTGCGATATCAACATAAGTTAAGTATCTGGGCTCCATACCATGATACCACTTCTATCCAGAAGGAAATGCACATACCCTAAGGGGTGCTACCCCCAATAACCTTGCCGCATCTTTCCTGTTTCGACCATTTCGGGGTGTGAGGTCCGACGAAGTCTCGTCCACAAAGCCACACTTTATACAAAAGCTGTGCTTTGGGTCAACAAATGATCATAGAAATGATCACAAGATAAACGATCAAACAAATGATCCTATCACAAATGATCAACACAATGATCATTTCACAGCAACACTCAGCATGTCACATTACCAAATTGGGAATATATCGCTGATAACCTTCAACTACATAACCTCTGAGCTCGTACGTCTCAGAGAAGGGTGTGAAGTTAAGAGAATAAATTCTCCAACACCAACAGAAATGTATTTGAAAGAAATCTGCTTTATATCTCAAAATGTAATGTCAGACATACAACCATACAAGCCTGTTCCGGGTTCGAACAGAACCGAAGGCACTTCGTTCATAAAGGAAGAAGCCCTTGCAATCCGAGTATCACAATCCCGAACGGACTTCCCATCACTTAGGAAATCTCTATACCGTAGCTACTCGGTGCAGAGACAATCGATAGGTTATCCTATCGTTTTCGCAAATACCCGGTCTTCAACATCGGTCTTCAAATGCTATCCCTTTCGACGTATCACTATTCGGAATGGGTTATCTAACACAAAGGTCCTTTCCTGGCTAAACCGAATAGTAGGCGTTTTATTTTAAACACGTGGATATGTCAATCAAAAAGATTCACATTCAGGGTTCGATGTGGATTTCGGATAACTGAAATCCACTCCCTGTCGCATCGAAGTTAAAATGCCGTTTTATGGGCCAATGGGTTTTCATATAACTACAGAAGCGAATCACAAATCACAGTTCAGCATAAGGCAATTTACATCACATAGCATTACAATTACAACAGAAATATCAATCCAGTACACAATATTCGATGATAGTCAATCATCTTCAATTTAAAGTGAAGGTAAAAAGAATTTACCACATCACTACTTCTATTAATTTATTTAAACCAATGATTAATTATTCTTAATGATTAAATTAATTAAATTTATAACTAATGATTTCTTAATCAATTATCTTTAATTAAATTTACTGTTACTTAATTAATTACTTTCGAATTAACTGCCTCTATTAATTTAATCACATTAATTAATTTTTCTTTAAATTAACTAACCTTTAAAACACTTGATTTATAAATCTTCAAATCATTAATTATTCATCTTTAATTACCTTCATTAAGTAGATACTTTTAAGAAATTCGTTGTTCTTAAATTAGTTATTTCCTTAATTTCTTGATTTATTAAAATTCTAATCATTTATTACTAATTACTTAAATAAATTTTCCCAAATCAATTATTTTCCAAATCAAAGTGAATGTGATTTAATAAATTGACCACATAATTATTTTTATTGATTATTTAAAGTCAATGATTTATTCTTAATGATATTTAATTAATCTTAATTGACTTGATTAATTATTCCTTAATTAATTATTTTAATTAACTGCCAATTATAAATTGATTAACTTGAATTATCTAATTAACAATTCTGAATTTACAAATCAACTTATTAAGTTTATAAATTACTTCTTAATTACTCACTTAATTAATTATTTCTTAATTTTTAACTAATAACTTTAATTACTAATAAATAAAACTTAATTAACCATTATTTATCACATATTTCTTAATTAATCATTAATTACCAATTAACTAATCGTTAATCCTTAATTAATTATTTAATTAGTTAACTACTATTTATTTATTAACTAATTTTAAATAATTAATTAAACTTCTTAATTCCAAATTGGTTAAGCACTAGATTTATAATATCCATCTTTAAATACAAATTTATTTAATCTTAAATTACTTTAGTTAATTACAATTATAAATTTGTTTCATTTTAATTAACTTATACTTTAGATTAATTATTAATTTTTCATTTACAAATCTCTTTTAAATCAATTTTTAAATCAAATCTTAACTTTAAAACTTATCAATGTTAATTACTTTTAACATTTTAAACTTTAATTAATTGGGCTTAACCCATATCGAAATTAGCCCAAGTATATACCCAGGTCTTCATTTTCTAGCATTCCCAGTATTCTTGAGTCCTCCTTTCCTCTCGTCCTTCTTCTTTTTCTTCGTTCTTTTTTTTTCTTCTTTTTTATTATTATTTTTTTTCTCCTGGCTTAAGTTTATGCTTTAAACTTCTATATGAGACAACATATTAACGCACCCAGAACCAACTCGAAATAAATCGATTTAACCGAGTTTTAATTCGAGTTGCTCACGCCTGAACGCCTCCTGGTACATCACCAGGCCGTGCACGTGCACGCTACCGCGCCGCCACTCCGGTGTCCATCGTAACCTTCGGCAAGTCACAAATCTCCAGCAATCTCGAAATCGACCACCAATTTGAAACCATCGGCTCGAAATCGAAATATAGCCTTCGCTCGACGCTGCCACTTGAACTCACCGAAGCGAATTTGCCTCGCCAACTCATCTCTGCCCACTAGCGACGCCACAACTCCGGCCACAGCACATCCATACTCCGTACTACCCTCTCCCATCACTGCGTACAACTCAGTGCCTCTGAGGTGATGAAATCACCTCAGTTCCAACCCACTGTGAAACTGCAAACGCAACCCTACTTTGGACTCGTTCAACAAATTTACGCAATAGAATTTTTTTTCGATAATTTTCCCGAAATCCTGGATCAACATGTTAGCTTCACACTGATTTTTATCAATTAACGTTTGATAAATCATCCACAAAAGGAAAAAGAACTAAATTTGTTCAAACGTGAATTGATCTTGAATCACTTAAATAAAAATCATCTTATTGCTTTTAAAAATCATATTTTGGTATGTTCATCCAAGTTATGAAATCAAAACAACGTTTTAACATACTTAAATTTATCATAAAAATTTGTTTTACTGTAATTACTTTGGTTACAGGGTTAACTTCTTTATGATCTAGCATAAAACAGAATTTAATCCATAGATGATGTTTTATGCTAACTTATTTGTTGCAAATAAGAATCCATCAGGGATCAGAGGAGAGAAATTTAAAGTTTAACTTGATTCAAAACTTGTATCTTAAAAGGAATAGAACATAAGTTGAACTGACAATTCTGTCCAGAACAACAAAATTATCATACATAAAGCTTTTCATTTGTATATAGCTGCATAACATAAAACTTGTTATAAATAATCTTCACAGTTTGGATCATACTTGAAGCTTTCCAAATTGTGTTCACTCACCTGGAAATATTTGAAAACAGGGAACAATTGTGGCTTGAAGGCTGTAGTTTTGAATCTTTCTCCTTTTTTTTCCCTCAGTTTTGTTGTATAATTTGGATTTGAAGTTGTAAACAAATAGTGATGTTTTTTTTTTCCTTTCAGGCATACTAAGATTTGTTCGAATGAATTAAAGCAGCTACTCATGTGTAATATATGAGGGAGATGGTCTGTACAGGTGAGGGTATAGGTAAGTACATATTTTAGGTATATAAAAGAAAACCAAACCCTGCTTTACTCATTGATATGCTTTTGTTCATGTTGGACAGTAGTAGCATTTAATAAGAGCATTAAACAAGGCATGCAATGCAATGCTCCCTTGTATTTTCAGCATGCCGTGTTATGCTTTGTATATTTATAAGTACTAAGTCTTGTTTTATAAATTTGTTTTATTTAAAATGCTTACCCTCTTGCTTACTTTGTTTCCCGTCCTTTATTTGTTTACAGCAAATCTTATTTTATTCTTGCAAATACATTATGTATACACTTTTCTTATTTTACTCTTGTATTTGATGTTGATTATTTCCTGGTTTATATAATTCCACTTGCAAACTTGTTTAGTTACTTTGCTAAATGTAAGAAAATTGTTTTAGTCATTAACATTGGTTTGACTTATGTTGCAATATAACCATAATTCTTATTACAAACACACATTTTAAAATTTATTTCTATTCGAAGTTTTAATTATCAACATGTAAATTTATCACCTATAATTACTTTATGGTTTAAAACAAATCCTTGCTTGTTAAATAATTTCTTCTTTACTTATTATTATTAGCATTTACATAAGGCTTAAGCTACCAATATTGATTTAAATCTACATCTCTTGTAATATTAGTCATTAATAACTTTTTAAAGAAAATTCATTTTGAGTTTCAAATACAATTTTTTTTTTAACAAATAAAAGTATATTTCTTATTAAGTTTGAAAATTTCAAACAAATTCACAATTTAAACCAAAAATTTAATTTACTTACAAATTTAAATCCGTCTTCACACTGGGATCGTTACATCGTTGCAATCAAATGCACCGCTAGTATTGTTTTATTTGATGGTTAAATGGGTGAATTAGGTCTTAGCTAAGAGGATGAGAGGTTTTGTATTTTCGATCATAAGATGGAGCAAGAAGGATTACAAAAGGGAATGTGGATAGCTTAGCATTTATAGAGAGAGATTTGGAAACTCTCTCTTACCAAATCAAAACTACATCGACCTCATTTTCCCATATTTGTATGATCGTAATGTGTCAAACATGGTAAAAAATCAATTAGCCTGTTATGTAATTATATATATTTAAAACTTTTGTGTGTGTGTATCGATGCGTGCACATATAAAAAAAATTATATACGTCCGGATAATTACTGATTGTACCCAGACAATATTTAGGAGCAAGCTATTTTGTAATAACACCCTAAACATTAAATATATTAACAACTAATATTTCTTAAATGTTAATTAATTTAATTAATTATAACACTTTATAAACTAACTAAATCATGTGGCATTACGGAGAATTCATAAATGCGATGATTGTGTGACTAAGAGGTGTGAATTTAATCAGCGATTGATATTGGACAATTCAAATATTAATGTTCATATGTCATCTTAGCTAGTTGTGTGACAATTTGGCCAAATTCACTGCTTACATATTTTTTCGATAAATCATATTTTACATTAACTTAAGCTGTACTGTAAGTGATAATAATTTATACGTATTATCTTCGTTGACACTATATTATTTTAGGATATATGGAGTTTTGTATTGGCTAAAACTCCAATAATATCCGCATTCAACTGAAGTCCTTGGTTCGATAATAAATTTATTATCAATCATTCTACTTGGCCAAGGATTTTGACTTTGAGCTGACCACAATTAAAAGTGATACTAACTTAATAAAATTGAGGAGATAAATTATCTATTAAATAATGCTTTGTTTCCAATGCTTCAACTCAGACGCAACTGTAGTCACTCGATGGTTGTTGTTTGCATGTGGAACGGTCTAACATTCCCAATCAATCAAAAATGAATTAAAAAGAGTAAAAAAATGAAAGAGAAGAACAGAATGCATGAAAATTTAGAGTGTTTTGGCCTAAATAGTGTGCCTACGTCCCCTATATCTTTTATTGCTAATTTGATTTACAACTAGATTCGAATTATAACACAATTTCAAGTCTCAAATCAATTGATTTCGAATTGGTGTTCCTACTACGTAAAAATTAGTAAACAGTCAAAATGTCCTCTTTTAGTTGTTGTAAGATGCCTACTAATAGAGGCATCCCACTACAGAATCGCCGAATCATCAATTGAATCACTCAAACATGTAGATCCGAGTTTTTAGCACGAAGAACAAGTCAATATTTCACATTTACCTGAATTATGTTCAATTGGTACCGTTATATATCATTCGGTGTCGAATGATACAGTTGACCAATTGTTGTCTCTTTCTTCTATGACACCGAAGTCTTCAAGCTTTAGTTCTTTAAAAGAAAAATTGGCAAACGCCATCAACCAGTGGCGAATGATGTCATATTATGTATACTTGTCTTTCCTTCAATCTTTCATGTATAATCATATAGAAGCAAAGTGGGACCCTCACCATTCATTGGATCTTTTAGTACCAATCCATATAGGTCTATACCAATCGACATGCTTTGCCCAATAGTTGGTCAATTTTCTTAACTCTTCAATCTAAGTAAATTCTCGGCCTCTTGATCCATTCATTCATCATTTCGTAGTTCAAATCCATCAAAATATCGCTTGGTTCGAATACTAGGTAACATTTGCCCCCCTAAGTTTGCTTTTGTGGAAATAAAACATGTTTTGGACCGAGACAAGTGACATATGTAGATGTGCTATGTTGCTTACTGCTTTTATTAAATCTTGCATCCTCTTTGAGAATATTGGTGTATCACTTCAAACAGTTGCAGAACCACGTTTTTTTAGCCATAATTTATGTTGATGTCTTCTATTCAAAGTCCTTGATCATAATTGAGGATTTTTAGGAAGCTATTCCATTTCTTGGCCAAGTAGATTTGCGTTCTTTTTTAAATATATTAATATTCATGTTGTTCTATAGTAATCCATATTGATTGGTACCGAACGATTTATAAAAACTCATATAAATTAAACACTAAAAAAATTTCCACCTTCCTACTTTACATTTTCAACCTTTGTATTTCGGGCATTAGCTACTCCATCTTCCTCACGACTTCACATTTAAGCTTTCCATCAATGAGACATCACCATATCTCGACCAAACCACCACCGCCGACCAGTAAGAAAAGCCAATCCATTTGAGCTCGAACCTCCATCTCAAGTTTCCATCCTTAAACCTTGTACCATTGTTGACTTTATTTTTTAGATCTTGAGTTTAAGGTGGGTCGTTGCCTCTACACAAGGCCATCACGACCTTCACATGAATTCGCCACCCCCATCCAATGTTTTATGGCCAATCAAAGACTTGGACACAACTATAAAAAGGAGATGATGAATGGAGATGACTTGCTTCAAGGGTCAAATTTGATAATGGATCGGATATCTGGATCTTTGGCTTAGATGACTCGAGCAAACCTCTCATCGAACGCATTCCCGCACTCCGAATATCCATCCCATCGAAACTCGAAATTAAACATCACATCTTGCAAAGAAAAGCTCTGTATCGCCTTGGATTTCATCTGATTATTGTTAAAGTAAATCTTATGTTAACATGTAATATCTGACACACAATTCCATTGTGTCCCACAACTCATTTGCCAACACAAGCGAGGTATCTACACACAAGACACATAATATGTTGGAAACTAGGCTAGTCTGCAGTGAAGGAATTAGATAAATTTCAAAAAAAGATTCCATTATTGGATCCTTAATGAGCCTATATAATCTAATTCATTTTGAACATTTCTAAATTTTCTTTTAAATAAAATCAACATTTTATTTGAATTTATAAATGAAATTAATTTTATATTATTTGTATTGTATTTCATATATGTGCATCGTATATACATAAGTGCGTGCGTGTATGTGGAACATTATAATGTGTACATGGTTCGACATGCACTTTTTACAGATTTTGGAATGCATATAACAACGTACATGTTAGCTTCTCATGTATACTAATATATTGTCTAAATATACATATATTTGCATCAAAAATATCATACAAATACACACACACATACATTGTATGTATACATGCATAAATCTAATTATATATTTATCAGAAAATATTGGTTATATATTATATGTATAAACCATGTATGATTATATATATATATATATTATATAGTTGACAACCCACCATAAAGCCGGCTAGGCTTGTTAAAAAAATTATATTTCAAAACTATTTTAAATATTAATTTGTAAGATAATTTAAAACCTTTATCATATATTATTAAAAAAGCTAATTTTTTTATTATACACACGCATACACAAAGATATAATATATATATATATATAAACATTTATATATTTAATATATATATAATATATTTTTTGTATTAAATACATAAATATGCTGCTGCTTATGGCCTAATTTTTTAATTATTTTCGGTTTAAATGATTTTCAAATAAATTATACGTTAAAAATTAAATCTATATAGATTTAATATAAAAAATTATATAAAAAATATTTTTAAAATCAAAATGCATATTTTATATTATTTAAGTTTTTTTACAGATAATTATATTATCTATAAGTGTATTATAAATATATTGCTAATATTAAATCAAATAAATAAGTTAAATATTGAATATATATATATATATAAAACAAACAATTCTTTTACTTTCAAATGGTTTTTTGGTGTGTACAAAAAATCTAAATAATTTAAACACATATACCATATGAATTAATATTTTACAATTAGATTTAATTGATAAAAATCATTTAATAATAATATTTCACATGATATTTGAAAAAATTATCCACATGTTTATAACCATCGAGATGTAACAATATAATAATATAAAAGGAGGTTAATTCAACTTCACACACAATTATTATTTCATAAATATTATCTGGTACGTTTTATGAAAACAATTTTCGTAACTTGATGCGATCAATAAGTGTTATATGGCATGGCCCACTATTTCTGCCATTACCATAACAGCGTATGAAATAAGAAGCTCTATTCAACCACCCAATATAGGCTATATATTTAATTTGTTGTAACTAGTTCACAGTCAAGAATTTTCAGATCTAGTATTTTAAATTCAATGAAATAAATATCATAGAAAATAATTTTTTATGTGAAAATACTTATAGAATAAGAAATCATATTTCTTATTCCAATGTTAAGTATCTATTTTATTTTACAGTTCTTATGTCTAAAAAAAATTATGAAGTAGAAATGACCATTTACTATCTTCATCCCAACTGTGCCTAAGGTTACATCCACTCTTATACATTCTATTTCCTTTCTAAACGATTGAACCATTCAAAGAAAATCCTTATTACAATATCATAACTAACTCTTTAAACATGTGCATTTGATCATCCTTCAATTTTAAGGATATCAAATAAATTACACTTTATGTAAACCGATCAAACTAACATTTCAGTGATCAAATTCTTTGATCTATCCTATAGCCTTTGATCCAGTGTTACATTTAATACAAAAATCCATTATTGTAATCAATCATATTGGATATGTGATTTAACACTACAATTTACTTACTTATTTCAATGAACTATTTTCATCGAGGTTTCATACATTACAAATTCTGACCGTTCACCATATAACATTTATATGCGATCATATATAGATTAAATATCCATATTTTTGTATTGCTTTTAGAGTTCGAAAATCATTAAAGGCAATACACAGTCTTGGGCAAGTAAACTTGTAAGTGACCAAGTTACAAACGTATTTAGTAGTTGTATAATTAGATGCTTGCATGGGTTAACATGTAAATATTAATTGGTAAGTATATTTTATATTTCTATTTGACAACATAAATTCAGTTCATTTGTATATTCTAATTAATAAACTTTTTATCAATTATATTAATTGCACTTATCAATGTAGATTATTATAACTTTATATTATAGACGTTCTTACAATATTAGAAAGGTTATATGTTACTATTTTATTTTTCTAATGATGATCCCACTAGTCTTTCATGTATCACCAAATCTTATGAAACATAGTGGGTGTTAGGACTCATTTGTCTTGAGATGTAGACCTTAAGTTTTCTCAACGAGTCATAGCCCTATAAACGATGGATAACTCCTTATCGGTTATTTCATATACAACTCCTAACCCATCGTTCCTTGTCCTAATCTCATTTTGATATTGAGTTCGCTCAATAAATCAAAATAAATTGTTCACTCATACCTATCATTTCATGATGGCCTAAGTATAGTATATGTACCTTGAGTTTACTCAATAAATGCATATAGCTAACTTACATCATCTAGTCAATATATTAATAATACAACACATAACATCTCTAGCTTGAGTTTTCTCAACAACAATAGAGTATGCAAGTAATTTATTAATATATAAATGGTAGGGGACAACACTTATATTAAAGATTCATAATCTTTAGTATATTTAATTGAGTGATATCGATTTATAGATTAATGTATTTCTTATGAAATACCCTCGTGATTCACGTGTCGGATACATCAGAAATCACGATATACCTTCTACATATATGTACTTATCCCTTAAGTCCAATTAGGTTTCATTCTGGTCTACCTTTAGTTATCTTTTATATTATATAAGTTTTATTATTATATAACTTTTATAATTTATTTAAGTTATATAATATTATATGTATAACATTATATTAATTATATCTTATTCAATTAATATAAGTAATCAACACTTTAGTTAGTTATTATATTATTCAGTTATAACATATTATATTTATTATATATATATAATAACCTGTATATCAATACACATATATCTAATATATATGTGTTTTAGTTTATTAAGTAACTACTAATTAATTTAATTAACTAAACAATTTTCATTAAATTTTATTAATTTCAAAAACTCTTATATATATATATATGTATGTATACTCGTATTGTCCTAAACAATTCAAGACAACATAACATATATCATTGTGTGTATATATATATATAATATACATGTATACATATCTAATTTAATTAGTTCATTTATCTTATTAATCTTATTAATAAATAATATTTTCGAAACTAATTTTATAACGTTTTCAAATATTTTGAAAAATTATATTATATCTTTTATAATATGTACTTTATTTTAAATTTAACTTTTAAATTTAAAACTTTTATTTTAATTTTTATAACAATTCGAAAATCTATATTATAACGTTTATAATATTTTTCTTTTTTAAGAAAAATGAGTGATCCTCTATTAGTAGAGGAGACATTCATATAATTTTATTCTACACTAAAAAATAGAGTTGTCAACATGCCTGACAGATAGCGGCACCCACCTTGTACAATGCAAAATAAAGGCGAAAAGAATCCTCGGTCCTAGAAAGCTAAGTACCATAATAAAATAATGCAACATTATAGTCTATTAATTATGATGAGTGATCATATCCTCAAAATCAGCTAAATCCATCAAGTCCAACAAGCATATTTAAAACTGGAAAGAAGACTATACCAACAAAGGAAGTCCAATACATATGTATATGTACATACACACACACACACAAACACACATATTTATATACATATATATGTGAAATAAAAATATACTGGTCAAATAAAAAATTAAACAAGCAATAGTAGGATTCTGGATAAGGATCAATAAAGTAAATAACGCAATACTATTATATAATAAAACAAATAAGTAACAAAAATAGTAATTCAAGGCTAATATCCTAATAACAGTGGAATATCAAATGTGTCCTTAGTAAGGATGTCCAAGAGAGCTAGATTTGATTTGAGATGAATGTTGTGATACAACAGTTTAAAATCTAACTAATTTCCTAAATATAATACAGTGGTGGATTCATTCTCATATGTATCACTTAAAAGGGAATTTAAGGTGCTGTTATTTTTTCGACTTACTTAACTGAATTAACATGAAATTTAACCATTTTAAGGTATTTATTGAAACTAATACTATTATCTTTATTATAAATAAGGTTTGAAATCCAGTTAAAAACAAACAAAGAAATTCCATATGTTAAATTATCCGTTGGAATATTTATATTCAGACCATATATACCAACATATTATACTAAAAATAACATCAACTACTAATCTATGAAATCCGTTAAAATAAAACTTAACCTTGCACCAAAATAATTCACAATTAATATCATTATTAATTAAATTAAAGTAAAAAAATATTAAAATAATTTATAATAATATAATTACTGATATGAAACTCAAAATATAAACAAATAATATTTTCCATTTCTATATTACAGAAAAAACATTTATTATCGATAACTAAATTTTCCTTTTTTAATAGTTCTATAGTATTTAATTTCCCATGTATAATTAATCACATATGCACTTTAGCTTTGACTAGAATATTACCTTTTCAAATATATCTAGATATATATAACTTTATACCCGAAAAATTAAGAAAGTTATAAAAAGAGCGTGTAGTATAAATTTTATTCTTTTCTCAACACCATATTTTAACATCATTATTATCATCAACGTTATATAATTCTAATTTACACAAAGTAAGGTAAACTTAGATAATGTATTTCCAGCTAAAGTACGATTAAAACTAACTTTCCATGAAAATTTTAGATTTGGTCTATATATTTCTGAATTCAACACATTTTTAAAATTATAGATTTCATAAAGTTTATTAAATTTTTCTTTAAGTGGAATTGCTGATATCCAACTATCATGCCAAAAAGAAGTGTTATTCCCCGAATGTACCGTATTATTAATTCCTAATTTATATATATCATAATTTTTATTATCGATTTCCAAAATGAGAAATATTATTTTTGTTATTAGTAGAAATATGGTGCAGATTATACGTACCACAATACCATTGATTCGATGTTATTTATTTCCAAATTAAATTCTTATTATTAACATTAGATTTACATATTCATTTTCCAAATAAAGATGTGTTTAAATTATTTAGATTTATAATACACAACCCTATCTCATCTTTAGATTTACTACTATTTCCCAATTAACTAAACATTTTGAACTATTATTAGAATTATCATAACTTCATAATAAAATATCTCCTAAATTTATCAGTTTGTGCAATTACACATTCTAGAAAGAGATAAAACGGCATCCAATATATGGGAAATGCTAATAAAATAGAGTTAATAAGAACTACCCGACCACCCTTGATACAAGTCTACCATTCCATTTTGTTAGTTTTATTAATTATTATTAGCCAGTCATCATGTTTGAGTTTAATTGGTCTTATTAAAAATCCTAAATATCTAAGGGAAATTTCATAATTTCACAATTTACTATATAAGCGACTTGATTTTCTATCTTATCTATATCATTCAATACTAACGCCGAACTCTTATCAAAATTTATCTTTAGTCTAGATAATATCTCAAAACTGCATAATATAAACTTAAATGCTATAATATATTTTGGTAAGTAAGATGTAAAGAGCAGGGTATCATTTGCAAACCGAAGAATGGAAATACCATTACTTATAATTTCATTTCCAATATTATGTAAAATCTCATTACTAGTGGCTAATTTGACAATCCTAGCAAAAATGTCCAGATAAATTAAACAGAAAGGTGACAATGGATCATCTTGCCTAAGCCTATGTTTCGATTGAATTTTATTTTCTAATATACCATTAACCGTAATACTTTAATTTCCATTTTTAAGTAAAGACATTATCCAATCCACCCATCTAACATTGAAACTTCTAGGCAATAAAAATCTTTAAGAAAATCTCAATCAATTGAATCAAAAGCTTTCGCAAAATCAAGTTTTAAAAGCGCACGAGTAACATTAATTTTACAACAACAATTAATAAAATTTTGAACAACTACAATCCCATCTGTAATATTTCAACATTTGATAAAAGTAAAGAGAGTGATATCTATTAATTCATTCATTTTAGCATTCAATCTGTTAGCTAAGACCTTAGAATTTAAATTTAACTTTTAAATTGAAAACTTTTACTTTTAGTTTCAATTTTTTTTGAAAATTAGCCCATGGCCCAATTCATATCGAGCCTTTTCTATTAGGGGCAATCTTTAGGCTCACATAATCGTTGGTGTTTGGCCAGTAGCCAGGTAGGACAACGTACTTGATTACCTAACAATCCTGCGTTGCCTCCTTAAAAGAGAGATGTCCTAAAACGCTAGATAGGTTCTAAGCTAGTTAGCCCTAATATGACTAATTTAGCCTAATAGGCTATTGGACTCTGATACCATTATTGGAACTATGCCTGCCGCAGGAGAGAAATTGGGTAAATTTCAAAAATAATAATTCATTATTGGATCTTCATTGGCATATGTTGTCTAATTCATTTAAAAATTTTCTAAATTTTCTTTTAGATAAAATCAATATTTTATTTGAATTTATAAATGAAATTTATTTTATATTACTTGTATTTTATTTTACATATGTGTACCATATACGCGTATGTATATGCGTGCACATGCAACAGTATAATGCGTACATGGTCTGTCATGATCATGTATAGATGCTGGGATTTACACCGTAGTAGACATGGTAGTTACTCGTGTGTACTAATGTATTATCTAAATATACATATCTACGCACCAAAGTTATTGTAAATAAATATACATATACATACATACATATATACATACAAATATACATACATATGTATGTATGCGTGTATGTATGCATAAATTTAATTATATATTTGCTATAAAATTTTGGTTATATACTATATATATAAATCATTTATGATATATATTATATATGTTTAGTACAATTAAATTTCAAAAATATTTTTGATATTAATTGTAAGATAATTTAAAACCTATATCATATACTATGGAACAATTTTTTTAATATATATATATATATGTACATATATATAAACGTAGATATATTATATATATATAATAACATATAGCTATTTAATTATCTAATACATACATACTTACACACACACACACACACACATATATATAATAATTTATTTAGCTACTAGTTACGGCCTAAAGAAATTAAATTTTTTCTCCAATTTATATGGTTTTTAAATAAAATATACATTAAAAATTAAATCAATGCGGATTTAATAATAAAGAATTATATAAAGAATTTTTTGAAATTAAAATGCATATTTTATATTATTTAATTTTTTAGAGAATATTATATTATCTATAAATGTATTATAAACATATTCTGTTCGTTTAGCTAATATTAAATCAAATAAATAAGTTAAATATCATATAGATATGCATACATATATATAATATGTATAGGTCATATATAATATTAAATCAAACAAATCTGAATCATACCTCTCACTAAGCTTATAGGTCATACTTTGAGATGATTAAATGGCCCCTTGAATTGAATTCCAAGTTCTAAAGTTGCCGGCTCCCGAACTGCTTTACTACCGACGATCGAATCAAAATGTTTTAATGTAATTTTTTCTTGGATATTTTGGGGTTTGGAAGGGTTTATTTCTGGCTGAAATTTGCAGTTAGGAAGAGGAGCAACATATCTAAAAAAATGAAGAGAGTGGCTTGGGAAACAGAAGAGGGAAAAGTGGATCCCAATTCCTAATATCCCTCTTTCCATTTCCACTCGTCTTTCCATTCAAATCCACCATGCCACATCATATATGGTCCGCCCCTTACGCAAGCATTATAATCAAAAATCTAAGCATACATTGGGCCTAAAAAGTAGTTCCAAGCCCGAGCGATGTCCATCGCATTTAAATCCAAATTTACTTGCGTACTGATATCGTATATCGATCAATATATTTATAACTATTATAAATACATTGTTTAACAATTTTCAATACATCAAATATAAACTTTTATAATTAACATTCGTAAATACTAATTAATTTATAATGATTATAAATTAGTTAAATCGGATGGTAAAATGTAGTATTCATCGTTTCAGTTGTGTGACTCTTTAGTGTAAATTTGATCAGCGATTAATAACGAACAATTGGAATACTAAAGTTCAAATGTCACTTAGAAAGTGACGAGACATTATGGCCAAAGTTATTGCTTACTCAGTTTCGTAAAAATCCAATTTTACTTTATTAAGTGTTACCTGATAGTGATAATTATTTACACCATTTCTCTTCATCAAACTATAACACTTTGGTCTTTTGGAATTTGGTAATGGTCAAAATTTCAATATTATCCATATTCAACTCTATAGTCCAAACACGAAGTCCATGGTTCAATAATATCAATCATTATTAACCAAACCGCTTTGGCCAGAGACTTTGGCTTTGAGTTGATTTCAGTTGACCGTGATACTAACCTCATATAACTGAGGAGATGAATCCTTTTTTTAATAGTATTTCACTTCCAATGTTTCCACTCAACCTAACTATAGTCGTTCAATGGACGTCATGCCATAACTTTGATGTAATTAAAGCAGAACTTTCACATTGAAGATCAACAATATTCACAAATCAAGTGAATTGTGTAATTATTTTTACATCGATATTTTCTATTTAACCTTAGTATATTAACCAACAGAGAACTATTAAGTGCGTTATTCTATAGTTGTCCAATAACTATAAATACATAACATTTTGACGCTCCCAGTAGTCATAAGCAATAACAGCATAAACATTTGGCGAGCGTTCTGCATTATCAATGGATATATATGATATCCAGTCTTGCTACGTCCCGATTAGGAATATTTAAAACAGCATGTCTAATTGCAACTAATATCACAAAGCATACCAATTATGTACTTTCTATTGAATACACTTTTGATTAAATTAATTAATTAAAATAGCATATTATATCAAGTACGTAATATAAATAAAATGCATTTTATTTCGAACAAGATTGGTTATCGAGTTAGATATATGTAATAAATTACATAATTGCCCCTAGGGCATATCCCTAACTCTATCATAATACATCGCATAGCCTAATACACAACACTGCCCCAACCGATGAACAAATCCTAATTGATTGACTCATATTGACATGCGTTGGATTCCAAACATTAGCTGCACATGAGGTTTATTCAAAGTAAATATAAATTAAATCATACATAACCATGTTCATTCTCAAAATTTTAGTCTTTAAATGGAACATTGTAGATGTTCCATGTTTCTTTCTACAACGTCCTTGGCTACATTCCTTCCACTTCAACACCTCCGGTAGCAGCTTCTACATCTACCCGAGCTTCTGCTTCTTCTAGATCTAGGTGACCTCAATGCCAGCCTGCATAATCTTTACATCTTTCTCTTTATGTACCCATGGGGGACAATATAGCTATGGATGTCAACTTTGTTGGCATCACGATCATCGATAACTCTCGAATTCCCAAACATCAAAGTTAGTGATTGCTGATCTTAAGAGAATTTATGAGAGTCATAGGATTCTTCGTAAAGAACTTATACTCCCTTTGCCACACCAAAGAGCACATGACCACCCTGAAGGCTGTATAACATGCAACTGTTACAAGCGCCCATCCAAAGTTGTTCCTCCATTTAACCACTTCCTTAGAAGAATGCTCCAACTCATGGAATTGGCTCCAGGTCAACTTCACCCAAAAAATATATGCTGCACTCTCCTGTACAAACATGATCTTTTGTCCAACACTTAGCATGAGGTCTACCTTCGAAGAGATTCAATGTCTATACAACTTTAAAAATAGGTCCAACTCTCAATCTCTAACCTTCTTGGAGTCTTTTCATGATTGCCAAGAACAACATGGTTGACCAATTTTGGTCTCTTTCTTCTAAAACACTTAAGTCTTCAAGATTTTGTTCATCCAGTGAAAAATTGGCAAATATCATCAATCGATGTTGAATGATGTCACATCGCATATACTTATCTTTTTCTTCAATTTTGCATATAGTATCGTATTAAAGCAAAGTAGGACCTCACCATTCTTTGGATCATTTGGTGCTTATCCTTATGCATCGATACCGATCGTTATGCTTTGGCCTATACTTGGCTAGTTTTATTGAATATTTAATCTTGATAAATTTCAAGCTTCTTGATCCATTCTTTCATCATTTTATAGTTCAGATCAATCAATATGTTGCTTGATTCAAATATCGAATTGCAGTCTACATGCCATGATTTAATATAATAAAAGCGGAGTATCCACATTGAAGTTCCACGGTATTCTCAAGTCAAAGGAACTGTGTAATGACCATAGAGTTTGATAATTTATAATAAGTAACATAATTACCACTAGGGCATACCCCTAATTCTCTTAAAACCTTATTGAAAGAAAACTATGTATTCACATTATCAACATTGGTATTTGTAATATCCTTATTTGTAATATCTTATAATGTAATCGTCACCAGAATTATTTTCAAGCAATAAATTTTTTATCAATTATTTTCAATAACAATAAGTAAACATAGCAACTAAATACTTTCATTACATAACATTGTCTTTATATTTTTTAATTCTCAAACCTTGCCCATGCAGGGGTAAATGTAATAAAACATAGATAATAATTTCATGCCTGACATAGGAAGATGCCAACATGTAAACTTAACTAGTTAACCTAATCTACAACACTGGAATGTAAAAAAATTATTATCTATGCCTCCTACTTTGTCTTTGGGGCCTTTATTCGTCTTCCAAAATGTACTTGTCTAATTTCATAAGCTCAACCTACTAGAATAAGTACTTGTGAAGTTATGAGAAAATAATAACAAAAACATGGAGCAGACATGATGTTTTGTATGCGTGATACCCTTTTCTAATTTTAATTTATAACGCACCATGCTGCCTTATGGATTGGGTTTTCACCTCACCAATTCGACATAATCAATTTCGTCATAACACGTAGAATAAAAATCATAACATGAATCATATTCATAACTTTTAAATCATAAGGGTGTCCTACACTTAATACCACATCGTGACTAGGTTTTTATACTCATTTCTTCTGAATTGCCACTCAGGCCTTCCACGTCATTTGTAATTATTGTTGAGTTTTGACATTTGGGTCGTCACATAAGTCTTATACCTACTTCTCTATGTAATGTTAAATTTTGGTTGACACTCATGCCTTACACCATCGTCCTCGGATAACATTGAGTTAAGAAAATTAGTTGCCACTCAGGTTTTACACCATCATTCTTAAATAATGCCATGTTCAGATAATTAGTTGTCACACTGGTTTTACATCGTCGTTTTTGAGTAATGTCATGTTTAGACAATTGGTTGCCACTCATGCCTTACACCATTATTCCTGAATAATGTTATGTTCCAACATTGGGCTGCCTCTTAGGCCTTGCATCACCATAGATTTTATCTTTAGATCAAAAAATTTCCAATTCTTTAAATAAACTATTAATGAGTTTTTAATCTAATGACACCTAGTTAATTATGAAGTAATTACAGTGTTGTATGCTTAACTTAATCGGGAATTAATAAATAAGTAGTGTTAAATTTTCTTAGTAACTATGCTTCTATATGCTACATAATTATATTGCTATACTTTAACTATTTGTTGAAATGCCAAGCTTAACTTATATTCGACATTTGGTTAGATATGAAGAAAATCTAATATTAATAGCAATGGATCTAAAAGTGCATATAAAATAAAAGAAGAGAAATTTATGTGGTTCGGATCATGAAGAATCCTATGTCCTTGGGTGAAGATTTTATTATATTCTTATTATTGATAAAATTAATGGTAGAGAGTGCAAGTTTATTTAGTATAGAATTCAGAAAAAGTATCTAAAGTCCTTTTCTCTACTATAGTAACCTTCTATTTATAGTACTATGACATCAGGCGAATTACTAGTTCCCTAGATTGGCATTGTTCCTCCACCATACGATCCTCTAATGCATCATTAATCACATTTCTTATGTATTTTTCATGGATTACTATCGTGGTTAAAGGCGTGGTAAAATTATTTAGGTAGGAAAATTGGGCTGAAGATGAGAATTTTTAATTTGAAGTTAAGCGGGAAATTTGAACCGTGAGGCCTTAAGGGTTTAACTATTGAATTCTTTATGAAGCCTGTGCTTCGCGAGCTTGTGGTGTCATAGATTTTGAATTTGTTCTTAGTCTTTGCAGTTCCTCTTAAACATAGTAACAAAATCCTCTTTTAGTGTTAGTATTGTTTCTAAATTTTTGGCATATAGATCTCAGGAAGATGCAGTGCAAATCCGAGGAAGGTATCGATGCTGCTTTGAGGAAGGTGTTGATGCAGACTTTTATGAGGTGGCGATGTGGTCTTTAAGGAGATGGTGAAATCGAATTTTAAAAGAAATACGATGCAGTCTTCAAAGGGGTAATGAATCAGGCTTTAAAGGGCTGGCAGCTAAATCTTCAAGGAGAGGTCAGTGCAGTCTCCAAGGAGATAATGATGCAGTCTCTCAGGAAAGGTCGACATAGTCTTTTAGGAGACATTGGCTAGTATCGTAGGAGATCTCGGTGAAGTCTTTACCTTCCACTGGAAGATAGATTCTTTGGGTTTACTCTAGCTTGTAGGCAACACTTATTTGGTCATTTTTTGAAGGAGTGACCTCCCTATTTGCTTCCCACTATCGATGTTGCATTATCGGTATAAAGTCTCATATCTCCATACCCTTTGAGTCGACCACAATTCACATCAGTTCAACACAAGTTGAACGAAAATACGAATCTTTAGGGGTGAAGAAGAAAAGGTAAAAGAAGAAACAAAACATCAACACAGAATCTCAATATCGCAACGGAACAAAATATAATATATAACAATAGATTTTTATACAAAAGAATCTATGACTTAAAACAATCATAGTACAACAATCAACAAACCAATTTGGACAGTTATAATAACTTGTCCTCACACAGTGAAAATAATAACCAAGTATGGAGATCATCTATGTCATCTAGCTCATCACCTTAGTGTGAGAAATGCGGATTACAGATCTTAAGGCTAAGATTAACACTAGAGGGGGTGAATAGTGTTAATCAAGAATTACTAAATCTTTTTGAATTTATGTTAATTTAGACAAAAAAGTATGCAATATACAGACACAGATATGATCACAGAAACAATCACAGATGCAGAAATAAAATAAAAGCAGTAAAGGAAAGAACACAACGGATTTTATACTGGTTCGGAGTTACCCTACATCCAGTCCCGCAACACAAGCACGAATTTCCTTTCAAAAGCAATTGTACAATTACACCCTCGGTTTCAAGGCTACAAGGTACACCCTCCAGAATTTCGATCCTCTGGATAGAGATACTTGATTTTCGGGCCACAAGTTTACCCAATTGATTTACCAAGGCTACAATCACACCTTTTCCCTTTTGATTGATTTCCAAGGCTACAATCACACCTTTTCTCGCTTAATAGATTACAAAGAAGTCTATAACTCTGAATAGCACTGAGAATCTTGTAGAGATAGTGATAGAGAATCAAACTAGAAGTAACCGAGTATGATTCAATGTTGATTTCGGCAGAGTAATGATAAGAATATGTATTAAGAAATGAGGAAGAAGAAGAGGAGTGAAAACCAGAAAATTATGATTGAAAATTCGTTGAATCTTACCCCCTATTTATAGAAGAACAACAGCCATGACTATTCTTGAAGAGTTATGACGAATAGACACTTTTTTGAATTTTGAATTTTTGAATCAAACTGTCACCATGTCGACATGGTCATGTTAGGCATGTCGACATCCCAAAGGATTTTTTGGTGTTTTTGATTTTCTTTGAAAATAACCTTTATCTTATATAAAAACTATTTTAAACTTTATAAATATACTTGACTATAGTTAAAATTCATAAGTAAATATAAAGAATAATATATATAGATTTTAGCTATAATTTTATATTTAAATCTAAGTATAAATATTTAAAAGTCAAATGTATAATTTAAAAAGATAGTTTAAAATCAAGAGTAATTTGGCTTTGAAAATAAAGATGTTTTTGAGGCTAAAATTATTTAAAATCAGGATCGAGGGTTTTGAATCTTTTAAAAGGAAAGTTTTGAAAACATTTTGAAAATAGGATATAATTTTGAAAAATCATTTTAAATAAAAGTAGCGGATACAAAACAATGTTCCACTAGATTTTTCGTAAGTTCCATCCTACTTAGGGTTCCATCCCTTTAACGGGCTCGAAGTGGATTCCATTCCACGAATAAATTGGATTTTAAGATGCCTGTGCTTTTCTACAAGTTTTAACAAAAATTCCTAATAATAATAAAAAATACTTATCCTTGAAATCTTGAACTCTTGATAGTCTCGATACTCATGAGTCTTCTATCTTGATATTTTATCTTGATATCTTGAATCTCTATACTGTACAGTCTTCATTCTTAGTACCTGCATGGTTAAATCCTGCATATACATATATATCTAAACTTATAATGTTAGTATTTATATTTTATAATCTAATCTAAGGTTGTTGTCATCAAAACCATCATCTCATGGACTAACAATCTCCCCCGTTTTGATGATGACAACCTTTGTTTATAAAATATTATTTCTATCCTAATAACTCCCCCTAAAACTAACAACGCCCCCTTAATCTATACCTAACTACCCTGTTTTATATTTCTCCCCCTTTGTCATCAACAAAAACTTACTCCCCCTCATTCTTGGACTTCAGTACCTGCATTGATAAACTATACAACGGAATATATAGAGTAGGAATAATTGTACTTCTAAGCATGATAACTAATTTAAAGATTATATACATTTCAATGTGTGTGTGTGTGTGTGTGTGTATATGTTTTACACACCAATCTTCAAATCAATAAGAACTCAATCCACACAAAGTATCAATTCAAATCAAATCAATTCAAACAAATCAAACAAAGTAAATAAAAATAAAAAATCAAACTTTGCGTGGAACTTCCACCTATCCTTCTTCTCCAAAGATTGGGTCTGCCTTAATAGCATCCCAATTATCATTGTCATTGGTGAGAGAGACAGGAGGATGTGCTTCGTTATCATCCTTGTGCGGAGAGGAGATCATCCTTCGTATCGCATCGAAGTGCCTTTCTTGTTCCTTTATCATCTGCATTTGACTTAATTCTAAATGACGCTGGTTTCGTAGAATAAATGAGAGAATATTCTTGAACGAATTAAGAGTTTCTTCAAGATTTTCGAATAAATTGTGAATAGGATTAGCCATAGTTGAATTTGTGAAAGAAATGGAGGATATAGATGATAAGAAATAAATTTCAGTGAAGAATTCTGGAAGAAACAGGTATATATAGGTGTAGAAATTCGTTTGAATTGAATAGACATGTGGTAGTTATTCAAAATTCAAATTAAAAATCAATTGTCATTTCTGACCAGTACATGTCGACATGGTCACATAGGGGATGTCGACATGGGTTAGTGAAATGTTATGACTAATTTGAATTTGTGAATAATTGTGTGTGTGTGTGTGTGTGTGTGTGTGTGTGTAATATACTAACATTTATTCTAGAGATAAGATAAGGTAGATAATAGAAACAAAATTTCATTTCATTGCATACTACAATAATACGATGATTAAGCACACAACAAAATACATAAACATTCAAAATAAAGCAAACTAAAACAAATACAACAGGATACGAAAAGATAAAAATAGTTAGAGGATAAAGATGATGAAGATAGTCCCAGTTTCTTGCTGACTTTGGAAAAGAACTTGTTCATCTTCGAAGAAATATTATCCAACTTTTTACTAACAAATCGTTTTAGAATCCGTTGATTCTCCATAATTATCTTTTGGTTTTTGAGAAGGGTTTTGTTGGATGGATTGGAAGGATATTCAATTCTTTCCAAAGACGTTTCACCTTCTTCTTCTTCAATTTCCATTTCATCCCCTTCTTCTTCTTCTTCAACTTCCTCTCCTTCCATTTCCTTATGAGCCAAACGCTCTTCCTTTTCGGTAAGTGTCTCATAAGGTTGAAAAATAAATAGAATTTTCATAAGCGAAATGTTGGAATGATTGAAAACTTTTCTAGAAACAAATTCTTCGCCTTTGAAATCAACTCCAAAATAGTTAAAAATCCGAGTGAGATAAATTCCATGGTGTAAAGTATTCTCACCCATTTCAAGATTTTTAGGACGAAGTTCATCCAAAATAACTTGCGCCCAATTTATGTCATAGTTTCCGAAAATAGCAAAAAGAGCTTTACAAACTTTTGAAGTAGGATTGTTAATATTTCCTGATCTTGGGGTCAAAGTATGTTGCAAAAGAAGATTAACAATTCTTGCTTTTCGTCGAAAATTTCTATTTTTAAAATCAAAATCATCATCTCTTTCGAAAATGTGATGAAATGTCTCACGATCATGTTCATCGATTTTAAAGTTAGAAAGATCCATTCCCGAACTCTTGCAATTGAGAATGGTACCCAAAAGATCACAATTCAAAACAATTTGAGTGCCTTTGACACTACTCCAAATTTCATCTTCGTTTCCAACATAAAATCCACGATTTAAATTTGCATAGAAAATTTTGACAAGATTAGGATAGCAAACAAAATCATTTTTAGAAGCATCGATAAGACTAAGAACACCATTGTTTGCAAAAAGAGAATCAATTTCATAAGAAGAAAAATCTTGAAAAATAGCAAATTTTCCGGGATGGACTTTGGCATAGTTAGCATAATTGATGTATGCTTTAATTGCCTCTGGATCATTGAATAATTGCTCTTTGATTTTTCTAAAAATTCTCATGGTTGAGGGGTTGCTTGAAGAAGCCATTAGAGTAGAGAGTAGAGAGCTTGAAGTTATGAAGAGAGAGTTTGAATTTGAAAATGAAAGTGAAAAGATACGATAAAAGATAGTGAATAAATAGATTCTTAAAGGACATATTTTCTGGTCAAAAGGTATCTTTTCAGAGAATTGAATGAAGTGAAAAGATGGAGGGAAATTCAAACATTTGAATTCAAATTTTGAAATTTGAATTCAGGTAGCCATGTCGACATCATGGTAGGGACCATGTCGACATGTACTTTTGAATTTTCATGAATTGATTTTCCTAAGATCTTCTAATATATATATTATTATTATTAATGTCTATTATATATTTCTGAAATATTATTATACTTATAATATATTTAAGAAAGTATTAAAAATAATTAAAAATAATAAAAATAACAAAAAATAGAAAATAAATTTTAAATTCAAACAACACACCAATTCAAAATCAATCAATCAAACAATCAAGCAACTAATCTTAAGCAAGCAATTTCAACCAATTGTATTGTAAACGTGTACCTTTTTCTGAGTCTGTTTCTATGAATTCGTCGGAGTCGTGAACAGCTGTGTAACACAAATTTGAATTATCCGTCTTCTGATCATCATCACTTGAGGACGAGTTTGAGTCATCTAGAGTAGCAGTAAATGCAAGCTTCCGTTTCTTTGCTGGTTCATTGTTCATAGGAGGATTCTGCCTTTCTGGATGCAGACAGTCTCTTTTGAAGTGGCCTGGTTTATCACAGTTGTAACACTTGTCATTTTTGGCACTATATTCTGATTTCCAGAATTCTTATAGTTGTTTCTCTTGAGATTATTCATCTTTTTGTATTTCAGGAATCTCCTAAAATTTTTGGTCATAAAGGTTATCTCTTCATCATTATCGTTGTTTGAGTCTGATCCATCGGTTAATGCATTGAATGTCATTGATTTCTTTTCAGATGCTTTACTTTCTCTTCTCCCGATCATTTGAACTTCATACGACATTAGATTTCCAATTAATTCTTTTATCTTCAAAACACTGATGTCTTTTTGCCTCTTCGATCGCAAGTGTCTTTTGATCCCATTCTGGAGTTAGAGAATTTAAAATTTTTCTGACTTGATCTTCTTTAGAAAATTCCTTTCCCAAAGATATTAGAGAATGCACAATATCCTAAAATCTACTATACATATCCGAAATATACTCATTAGCATTCATTTTAAATAATTGAAACTGATTTGTGAACATGGAAATTTTGGTCTGTTTAACTTTGCTTGTTCCTTCGTGAGTAACTTGCAAAGTTTTCCAGATTTCATATGCAGACTTACAAACTGACACTCTATTGAGTTCATTTCTATCTAGTGAACAAAACAGAATATTCATTGCCTAAAAATTATTTTGCGCAACAGTCTTTTGCTCAGCAGTCCACTGTGCAAAATCAATTGTGGGTTCAGAATATTCAGTTTGTGTTATATTCCAAGTGTCTAATCCTATAGATTGTAAATATATTTTCATCCTACATGCCCAATATGCATAGGTAGTGCCATTAAAAAGTGGTGGTCTGACAGTAGACTGACCCTCTACAAATGAACTAGTGAGAGGGATACTAGTGTTAATAACAGTACTAGTGTTGGTAGCCATTTTGAAAACTTTTCAAAAATCGGATTATGAAACTTTGAAAACCTTGCTCTGATACCAATTGTGAGAAATGCGGATTACGGATCTTAAGGCTATGATTAACATTAGAGAGAAGGATAGTGTTAATCAAGAATTACTAAATCTTTTTGAATTTATGTTAATTTAGACACAAAAGTATGCAATATACAGACACAGATATGATCACAGAAACAATCACAGATGCAGAAATAAAATAAAAGTAGTAAAGGAAAGTACACACCGGATTTTATACTGGTTCGGAGTTACCCTACATCCAGTCCCGCAACACAAGTACGGATTTCCTTTCAAAAGCAATTGTACAATTACACCATCGGTTTCAAGGCTACGAGGTACACCCTCTAGAATTTCGATCCTCTGGATAGAGATACTCGATTTCCGGGCCACAAATTTACCCAATTGATTTACCAAGACTACAATCACATCTTTTCCCTTTTGATTTATTTCCAAGGCTACAATCACACCTTTTCTCGCTTAATAGATTACAAAGAAGTCTATAACTCTGAATAGCACTGAGAATCTTATAGAGATAGTGATAGAGAATCAAACTAGAAGTAATCGAGTATGATTCAATGTTGATTTCGGCAGAGTAATGATAAGAATATGTATTAAGAAATGAGGAAGAAGAAGAGGAGTGAAAACTAGAAAATTATGATTGAAAATTCGTTGAAACTGACCCATATTTATAGAAGAACAACAGCCATGACCATTCATGAAGAGTTATGGAGAATAGACACTTCTTCTGAAATTTGAATTTTTGAATCAAACTGTCGCCATGTCGACATGGTCATGCTAGGCATGTCGACATCCCAAAGGATTTTTTGGTGTTTTTGATTTTCTTTGAAAATAACCTTTATCTTATATAAAAACTATTTTAAACTTTATAAATATACTTGACTATAGTTAAAATTCATAAGTAAATATAAAGAATAATATATATATATTTTAACTATAATTTTATATTTAAATCTAAGTATAAATATTTAAAAGTTAAATGTATTATTTTAAAAGATAGTTTAAAATCAGGAGTAATTTGACTTTGAAAATAAAGGTGTTTTTGAGGCTAAAATTATTTAAAATCAGGATCGAGGGTTTTGAATCTTTTAAAAGGAAAGTTTTGAAAACATTTTGAAAACAGGATATAATTTTGAAAATCATTCTGAATAAAAGTTAGTGGATACAAAACAATGTTCCACTAGATTTTTCGTAGGTTCCATCCTACTTAGGGTTCCATCCCTTTAACGGGCTCGAAGTGGATTCCATTCCACGAATAAATTGGATTTTAAGATGCCAGTGCTTTTCTACGAGTTTTAACAAAAATTCCTAATAATAATAAAAAGTTACTTATCCTTGAAATCTTGAACTCTTGATAGTCTCGATACTCATGAGTCTTCTATCTTGATATTTTATCTTGATATCTTGAATCTCTATACTGTACAGTCTTCATTCTTAGTACCTTCATGGTTAAATCCTACATATACATATATATCTAAACTTATAATGTTAGTATTTATATTTTATAATCTATTCTAAGGTTGTTGTCATCAAAACCATCATGTCACGGACTAACACTTAGGTCCATAGTATCCTA
The DNA here is from genome assembly GCA_030765085.1 of Allium cepa. Taxonomy (NCBI): domain Eukaryota; kingdom Viridiplantae; phylum Streptophyta; class Magnoliopsida; order Asparagales; family Amaryllidaceae; genus Allium; species Allium cepa. The sequence goes on along the minus strand of CM060932.1, from coordinate 219,576,882 downwards.
TCCTGAATCTATAATACTTGGTCTAACCTTAGCATTATATAAAATAACACCCAAGTTAGCCTGGAAAACCAGAGTGAGGAAACATACGCAATTTAAATTATTAAAGTTATCAAATCTTTTAAAAAACAAAGGCATCTCGTAAGACCTCGTCACACATAAACACGACTTGTTTTTACCTTACGATAACCAAAACATTTTGTATCAAAATTGTCTGATATTATAATTGTGTCTATAGAAAATAAATAGAAAATAGCTGAAATGCTTGCATCTCACGTTTCAGCATAGTAAGGCATAATCAAAACCATACGACGTTTATTAGAGAATGGATTCCATGCAATGACTAGGCTACTAGGGTACCATCCATTATAGTACACCACTAGAAAAATGTACCGAGGACCTCACCGGGATCCCCTACAACACACGACCGGTTCTACCCCTAACCTGCATAGTACCGAATATGTTATCACCCTGGGTGTCCCTAACCTTATCGTATTAAGCGCACTCTTTCTATGCACAACCATATCCATAATTTATAATATATTTCCGAGGGTATTTAGAAAGGTGATAACATACCCTGATTGGGTGCAACCTACTTAGCCTTTCTGCATCTTTCCTGTTTTAGTCAATCTCGATTGATGAGGCTTGAGGCTAACGATTACCTTTCAAGAAAAATTTCACTTAGAATGATCATCGTCCTCCAATAACAATGTTCTGATAGAATTCATCCATACAAGTTGTCTTGTGTCTGGACAAACCGAGTCACCGCCTCCATTGTCTTCACGATATCCATTCGTATCATTCAAACCGGATCGAAATGGTTTTTGGATAATTAAATCCGATCATGGTCTCTTCGAAACGAAGAATTTGGCCAACATTGATAGTTGTTATTTAACTATCAATAAAACATCCATAAGCAGTCAGTGGGCCTTATTTATTTAATCTTCTCAAAACATTTATTTCAAAATATCATAACAAAGATATATATTCAATTCTCTTTCAAATTTATCAACATTTGGAAACATTTCGAATACTTGTTTCCATAACAGGATATCTCCACCCGTTCTTTACTTCAACACTTACTGAAATATTTCTAACTTCGATTTAAAATCAATTACTTAGAAAATATCTCGATAAAAATCCTTCATCTCTAAATATTTCAAAAACCTACATTTCCTCACCAAGGAAAATATTATAATCCCTTTTTTCGAAATGATTTCCAGCATCAATACTTAGGATTTTTTTTCTTATCCTATCTCCTACATTTCAGAAATTTATATTAATTCCTTTTACATTTTTCAAAGTCGATTATACTCACTTATAATCTCGTTTATCCATCTACTTCTTTACTAATCCAAATTTAATCTCGAAATTTTGGTTTTCTAACATTCGGAATTCCTTAAATTCCCAAAATTTCATTATAAGATTTTCTCTTATAAAATCATATCTATTACATAACCCCGTTTCTCGAGAGAATTTATAAAATTATTTCAAAACACTATATATTTAATAAGTATTTTTTTAAAGAATAATAATTTAATTATTTTTAAAACACGTTTAAGTATTTGTTTAAAATATCCAACTCTTGAAATTGACATCAATTACTCTATTCCAACTCACTTTTAAATAAACAAATCAATTTTCAAAGCTTATTTTAAAAATTAGAATTTATTACAATAAATATTAAATATTTTAATTATTCACTTTTTGATGTATTTCAATTCTAACTAGTTTAAATTTACACAGCCAATAAATAAAAGGGGCATTTTACCAGAAGGACAAACTTTGTAGTCCAATTAGTTTCTAGGACACACATCCATAAAAATTAATTTCAAGGACAAAGTCAATAGGATAATTACTTTTAAGGACAAAATCAACATTCCATTTACTTTCAAGGACATAATTTCATAGGTTTTTAAGCCTTAGAAACTAATTATTTTGCATTTTGTCCTTAAAAATAATTATTTCAGTTGTGTGTCCTAGAAATTAATTACGCTTGCTAAAGAGACCCTTATAGCTAATTTCCACTAAATAAAATTTCCTATTAAAAAAAAAACTTACTTCTTAATAAATAAATAAATACTTTAAAAATCTGAATAACCAATTCAATTTATAAATGTTAAATATACTAATATATGATTTTTGTTTGATGATAATAAACATATATATACATACATATATATATATATACTCAATCAAATGTATTTGTTATTGTACTATTTTATTTTTCACGTTATTTAATAAATATTTATTGAATAAAATAAATAACATAGAATTTAAATTCAAATAAATATTTTATAACAATTTTGAATAGTGCAAATTTGAGCTCTCACTATATATATACAAATTTTCAATTACAAAACAATTTCGATTACATCACAAAATTCACTTTACAATGTTTATCTCACTACATATCACTCATATTTTATCTTCAACTTTATTCCAGATTGAATCCAGCATTTGAATTATCTGCAAAACAAACACTGACGCGGTAAAATTGTAAAAGAAATATTTCTGCAGTGTAAAATAAAATGTAAGTTTTTGAAAATATTATTTGCCTCAGTTATTTGGGTTGTTTGTCATCATATTTACTTCAAATTCATCTTACATGAACCAACTTATTGCATGCACAGTGTATCACTATACATGCCACAAGGCCATGCACATCGATATACACTTGATAAAATTCCAAGAACAGATGAGCACAAGGTCAAACCCAACCAAATGGTAGATTCAACTCAAGTGACTCAAAAAAACTACAACAGCCTACACATACCAAAGACCAGAATTCAACAGGACAAAACCAGATTGAACACAACAGTTCAAAGGTATATAAAAGACTCTGTACAATACAACATGCCACCGTACATGATATACATGTAAAGCAATTCAACATGAAAAAGTGAATACAATGGACTCAGCAAACCAGCCTTACAACATTCAACATGAAAAAATGGTAAATCAACATGTGAAACCGAAATCAGGGCCAACCAACACAAATCGGACCATGCTAACAGGTGCACAAGTGTGTCAACACATCTAGACCAACAGACCATCGCTACCAGAGGCATATGATATGCAACCCTAATCAGTGAACAAGTGAATGGATTACAAGAATAGAGAAATGGAAACAAAGTGAAAAGGCCACAAAAGTTCAGGTTGAAGGAAAAACATAAACCAAGGTTCATATACAACAAGCTTTAGGAATATAAAACAACAATATGCACAAGGACAGCAAGGCACCAAAGCAATCACACATATATACATAGATATATGTATGTATATATGTATGGAGATCATAATGCATCAATGAAATATGCAGATCAATAGACCAATTTGACTCAATGCAACTAGGTACAAGAAACACAAACACATGAACCAAAATTCAATACAGTGAACAAAACAAAGCAGCTACACACATATATAAATACACACACACATGCAGTGTCAACTAGAATTCAACTCAAAGCAAAGAGACCAGAGCAATGTAGGCACAACATATACACACACACATACATATGTATGTACATATATACATGGTGACTTACATACAAACACAAGTGATTCCAATCAAACACATGTGGTAGCATACATGTGAAGTTCTACGCGAATTTATAAATGTGTACAAAAATCATAAAATCAGTGAAGCAGTTGCATGATTCAGAAATCAATCAGATGAACATAGTTCGAACAATTATCAAGGTAGCAGTTTCCAAACAAGTCAAGGCAGATATAAAAAAAAATCAACATAAGTCAGAAATATTTGAAAATGGAAAGAGCGTGATGAGCAAGCATCCCAGATTCTAAAACCAAACATAAGCCGTAGTAATCAAGCAAAGCATATCAGAAAAATATTCAAATTGAACCAGTCTAAACATAGAACGTGTATTCAGGCAAAATCGAACGGTCGAGCGAAATTAACAAACGAATTCAAATGAAATATTCAAACGAAAATTAAGGGGATCGAACCCTAAAAAACCCATAAATCATCATCGTCAAAATTTATCGGATTCGAGTTCAAGCAATTACCGAAAGCAATAAATCTTAAAACTAGAATCAAGTAGAGAATAATAAAAAAATCGAAAAAGGAAAACCGCGTACCAGATTTATAATCATTAGATCTTGACAATTAGAGCAGCCGAAGACGAATGAAGCAGTAATCAATTCAGAAAGCAATCCAAAGTAAACGCATACTTCAATCGAAGCAAAAGAACAAGTGGAGGCTTCAACAAAGCAAAGCCCTAAATTTTGAAAGAGGAACGGATGGTCGAAGGACAGAGTAAAAGCAAAAGGATCGGCAGATAAAAAGAAAAAAGAAAAAGGGGACATCTTATTTGATGTTAAATTGGGTCGGTCTCTTTATATTGGGCTTGAATTATTAATAGGGTTTTGTGTTTATTTTTTAGTTTATTTTGTAATTTCTTTTAAACCTTTCAAATTCTAGTGTGATCAATAAGGTTACGAACTACGGTTTTGTAGTTCGACAATTCGCAACGCTGTGGCTGAGTTGTGGCATGGTTTTGAGCGTAGAGTTAGGTTAGTCGATAGTGGGTGTTGCAAATTTACATGTGTAAGCGTCTGACTACTTAATTTTTAGTAGAAACCTTGGGAGCAACACGTAGGTACCGTTTTGTCGAATCTGGATAAATCTGTGTTGTTTTATTTTTGCTTTTATTTTTCTGCTATTATCCATGCTGAAATTATTTTATACATTTCTGCATTAGTTTTTATTATTATTAGTATCATCCTATACACCCCCTTCTAGGGGGAAATCGATCCTACAATAAATTCCCCTTGATTCACATCACACTGCTTCCATTCCGATCTCCTTAACCATTTTCACTTTTCCAAAATAGTATCCACTATTTTTCCCAACCCTTTTTCCATATCCTAATATAAATTTACCCAATGAATTTATATTCTCAATTATCATCTGATATCGATTTTCCTTGTTTATAAACATCGTTTATAAATTTTATAATTCCTTTGAGTTTAACTTGCTCATAAAAATAATCTTATTTATAAATTTTATTTTATAAATCCATTTCCTTATAAATTCTATTTACACTTTCAATCTACTTTTAATATCGATTATAAATCCTTTTCATATTTTAGAATACCATTTAGAAACCCTTTATATAATTAATTTTCAAAATCTCTATTTAAAACCATTTTCGAATAGTTTCGTATAATCCAAAATCAATATATTTTCCTAACACAATTTTCGTTAAAATAAATCCAAATCCCAATTTAAATATTTTTATATCAAAAATCCCCTTTTAATTCCTTTGAATTCAAAAATAATAATTATGGTATTTAAAATACCAAAATTATGGCCAGTGCTACTATAGCATTAAGAAAATTCAAATCACAACAATAATCTATAATAGATTATTCAAACACATCATATATCACTATAAATGAAAAATAAAAAATATATTTGAGGAATCTAGTTGGATTCCTCCAACCCGTTTTCCCAGCATCCACAGATGTTAAACAATATAAAAATATCAATCCCACTTTGAGGTAGTATATCACAGTAACATAAGGTCATCCGCTATTATATGGGGCACATAGGGTCTCATCCGCTAAAATATGTGGGAACATCAATCCAACTGCTAATATATGCTACTATATATATTTAACATCCAACAGATAATAATTTGTAAATTCAACCAACATTCAATAATTTATTTAAACCATTTAAAATTAAATTCGAAAATTCGAATAAGTGATTATTTCTTACCTTGATTTTTATTTGCCGAACATTCAAATTTTTATTTTCCTAAAATTCTAGCCAACTCCGAAAAATTCCAAATTAGTTTCTATGCATAGATTTCACAGCTACAAACTAAACATTATCGACTTTGTGATTTTTGGACCTCGTATGAATGATATATTTTATAAGCATTCGATTCAATATAAAATAAAATTATTTATATTAAATTTCATCATAAATACATACACGCAGTATTACCTACCTAAACACGCTCGACATCTACTAGTCTGGGTCGAATGCAGCTCTGATGCGATCTCCAGTCAAACTCGAGATTATGTTCTAGTATCGAACGACTCCACCAAATCATCCCACAACCAAACCTCCAGTCTTAACGCGTGCATAGGTTGAGTTCGACCATAACCCTGTTCGAGAACGAAACACCCAGGTCGCTACCAACCATCACCTGCTCGTGCGAGCACCTCCTTGCGAACGCCGCGACTTCTGACCAACCGCATACGCGATTAGTTGCGGTCACCACCTCCAGAATCCAGCGCCCAAGCCATAATGTAACAATTGGAAGTTGCGACCTCCATGAATCGTCGTTCATTCAATTGAAGTCTCGTCCCTCTCCCCCAAGACATCCCATCACGACTCGCAGCGGTGGCCTTCCCCTCCTTCGTACCTAGCGCCGCCGACCTCTAATGTCCAATTCGCACCATCGCCTCGATTCCAGGTGCATGTGTACCTCTCTTTTTTGGAACGAGCTGATTTCGTTTAAAGAGGGAGGAGAGGCCATGATGTCGAATTGAAAAGTGGAAGGAAAAGAAAAACTTGTGATTTATATTTTTGAATTGCTTTTCGTTCGAATCTTGTTTTTTATTAAAACTGAACGAATCGATTACAAGAAGAAGAACAAACGTGATTTAAATTTCAGAAAGCTACTTTGAACAGGGTGGCGTACATTAAATCATAGGGTGGTTGATGGAGATGTTTAGCCGGCTAGGATTTAAATATATATTTTATATTCAAAAATATCTCGTTTACTTACCTTGAAATTCCGGACCACTATCGAGGAATGTCGCCTGGCGTTGCTAATGATATACCGCTATTTTGAACCCAATAAAATGAGTTTCGGGGCTTAATTTGATCATATGTGGAAGATAGCTTTTTGAATTGTCTATTTAAATTAATTTCCATTAAATTATTTCTAGGCGTTTTCAGATCGCACGACCAAATGATAAATTCAAATGCTATGAAATTTAAAATGTAATAATAGTACACTATTACAGATCCAATGGAATGGGTTTCGTAATATTCCGAGACTGTCCCCGAATCGCTATTTTAGCACGTCGATTAAATTGACGATTTCCAAATTTATAAAACCGCTTGAAATTTTTAGATTTAAAATATTACTAACTAAATTATAAGTCCAAATCCAATATTTAAACCATTTAAATATTCAAAATCAAATGACGAAAAAATCCGGGTCGTTACATTCCTCCCTCTTTAAAAGAATTTCATCCCTAAATTGCTAAGACGGGAAAATGCTCCAAACCCAATAACTTAGTAAAACCCACTTAGTTAAAACTCAATATTTACTTTTCTAATCACTTAGTTTCATCTAACATTTAGTATCCATTTCTAATTCAAACCCTCTATTTGAATATCAACTTTTTAGTTACAAATTTTTTTTTTCACAAAATTTCCAAAAAAAATTTAAAAGCCTAAGTTTTCGAATTTTTTTTGCAGTCTCCCTTGTATGGAGAGCCTTTTGCAATATGACAAGAGAGAAATATATACGCATTGACCTACATGGTTGGAAAAAATAATATATATCAACATTTATATATTTTACGGTATTTAATCCGAAAACGTACCTTATTTTAGCATTTTTAAGCGAGTGGCTTATTTTATTTTGCAACTCGCGCAATCAAAGTCAAGAAAAATAGCTCCATGTATCTGAACTTTTAAACACGTAAGTACCAAAAATATGAAATTTTATAACATATCATTCATTTCTATTAGTTAAACACGTTATTTGTATAAATCAAACATGTAACGCATGAACTTATCCAAAATCACAAGGTTCTAACATTCGATTATTTATTTCTACCGATTTATATATCATTTCATCTAATTCGAATGATTCACCACCAAATTACTTGCATTCAATTCATATTTATACCTAACAAATTCATATCCATTTCAAATTGATTTAAAAATCAATTTATTCACTTTCTATTTATTCGTAGAATTTTATTTACTTCCGTTTATGTCAAACGACAATTTTTTTCTATAAAAATTCGACGATATTTATTTAATAAAATAACCATTTCAGTTTATAGCTATTTTAGATTGATTCCAAATCAATTTATGTCCAACTTTATTCCATTCCAAATTTATTCTCTATCAATTCAATTGCATTCCATCTATATCCACATTCATTATATTCAATCCATTTTATTAAGCTTGGAATCATTCCATGTTAATTTATTTATGAAACATTTCATACATTTATTTAAGCCGAATTTCAATCAAAAATATTAACTTAAGTTAATTCATTTATTTCCAATTAATTCAACTCTATAACTTAAGTTTGTTTCCCTTGCCATCAAATTTCAATTCAAATTTCAGATTGATTCTCATTCAATCAAATTCCATTCCATTTACTAATTAATTTAATTAGTCCATTCATTCAATCCACTTCAATTTTTAATTTCCATACTCGAATTCATTTAAATGATATTAAGACCATATTCAATTTATTTACACTTAAATCGAATTTTTTTATAACTTAAATCGTCACCATTTCAATCCACTTCTATTCCATTCAACAACATTTCAAAATATATTTAATTCGCTTATAATTTAGTCGAATCTTACTTGTAACTCAAGTTCCCTATTTAAATTCAATTTCAATTTACTAACTAATCCATTTAATTAGTTAATTCTATTTTCTATTTCACAGTTAGATTTTCATTCCAAAAATCACTCCATTTAATTTACTTGCATTCAAATTCATTTTATAATTCAAGTTATGATTTTACTTCCTTCACCAAAATATTAACCCATTTTTATTTTGGTTTATCTATTCCACTTTTCAATTTTATAAGTTACACAACTTATTTTTCACATTTCCTTCAATTCTATACTCGAGTATATTCACATTTTATTATTTACTCAAGATTTACATCACTTATAGCTTAAATATATTTTTATTTCATTAATTTCAATTTTTATAAGCTATATAAACTCATTTATTCGCACTGTCAACAATTTCCCCTTAAATTTTATTCCAATCAAAATTTTATAACTTATAATTATCTTGTCACTTTACAATCCAAGTTTATATACTCCGTTCAATTTCCGTTTAACTTGCGTAAGTTAAAGTTTAATTTCACACAATTCATTTGAATTTAATCAAGTAAGAATTTAATTCCAAATTCAAAATTTTCCACTTCCTTACTTATATTTATATAGCTATTTCACCATTAGAATTTATTATTCTCTCAACTCCCAATAAATATATTTAACCTTCCTTAAGCTGAATTCAATTCATATAGTCCATCTTAATTTACTCAAGTTAAAATTTATTTCCCAAAACTCAAATTCCATACTTCCCTTTCTCATTAAAATCATTGCCAATTTATAAGTTCATAACTTAATTTCCGAGGTTTTTCCCAAAATTTATATTAAAATTCCAGAATTCAAACACCCGGTTTTTATTTTAAATCATTTTGCAATCACAAATACCCCAAATCACACTTTTTAAATTTAAACCAAACCTAGCTTTTATCCAAAACAAATTCCTTTCGAAATTTCCAAAACAAAACTTATTTTTCTCAAAACAATCCAAAAACAACGACCACGGTAGCAATTCATCACTTAGAAACTCGAAAATGAACACCGATGCTGTCGCGATCATCATCAGAATCATTTTCCGGCGACAAAAGTGAGTTTAATGCTTAGTCATCTCAAAAATCCATCTAAACCCCTTTTTTCCTGTTTAAAAATATCTCCAAAAATAAAAATACTATTATTTACTTTCAAATACTTTGGCAAATATTTTCAAAAATCTTCGGGATTTAATTTTCCAAATTCTGGTTTGAATCCATTCTTAGTTTTTACTCACTTGCTAATTTACGCTTATACAATTTTCATTTGGTTATATATAACCATTTCAAATTTTATAATCTTGTTTTGATTAGAACATCCAAACACATCAATTATACTATAATAATTTCAAATTATTCCTTTTATATCAAAATATAATTTGGGTAAAATTATTTCATTTACCGGCTTCAAAACCATACTGTGTTCAGTTTACCGTGTTCAAGTGTTTAGAAACTCCTATCGATTTAGTGGCATCCCACTACTCGACCAGAATTTATATACCACTTAATAAATAAATCCACACAATATAAAATAATTTATATTCACTAACAAATACATGCTCATATCTATTAATACATTCTGATTCTTTCTGGAGTTCTAATAACTCTATCTCAAATGAGTAATTCCCACCAAAGCCAAGGTTCTCACTTAACCTTCAGCTCCGATACCGAATGTAAAGACATGGTAGGCTTTTCAACCATCCCAAGCAGCGTCCGCTTTCTCCGCGGCATACACTGGTACCTCGAATTATCTTTTACGGCCAGACTCTCGATTGCAACCAACCACTCGGGGACATGTAAGGGTAAGAGTCTCCTGCTCGCTACCAAACACGAAGCGAGAATCGCCTATCATGAAGTAATGAAGCAAACCCGATCACAGTCTCTTCGAAACGATCAACAAATTTGGCCAACATTGATAGTCGTTTATTAACTATTAATAAAACATCCATAAGCAGTCACTAGGCCTTACTTATGTAATCTTCTCGAAACATTTATTTCAAAATATCTTTACAAAGGTATATATTCGATTCTCTTTCAAATTTGTCAACACTTGAAAACATTTCGAATACTTGTTTCCATAATAGGATATCTCCATCAGTTCCTCACTTCAACACTTACTGAAATATTTCCAACTTTGATTTAAAATCCATTACTTAGAAAATATCTCGATAAAAATCCTTCATCTCTAAATATTTCAAAAACTATCATTTCCTCACCTAGGAAACTATTATATTCCAATTTTCCATAATCATTTCTAATATCAATACCTAGGAGTTTTTTTTCTTATCCTATCACCTACATTTTAGAAATTTATATTAATTCCTTTTACATTTTTCAAAGTCAATTATACTCACTATAATCTCGTCTATCCATTTACAACTTCTTTACAAATCCAAATTTAATCTCGAAGTTATGGTTTTCTAACATTCAGAATTCCTTAAACTCCTAGAATTTCACTATAAGATTTTCTCTTATAAAATCACATCTGTTACATAACCCCGTTTCCAAATCTTGAGAGAATTTACAAAGTCATTTCAAAACTCTATATATAATATGTATTTTTTTAAAGAATAATAATTTAATTATTTTTAAAACATGTTTAAGTACTTATTTAAAATATCAAACTCTTTAAATAGACATCGATTACTCGATTCCAACTCACTTTTAAATAAACAAATTAATTTTCAAAGCTTATTTCAGAAATTAGTATTTATTGCCATAAATATTAAATATTTTAAATATTCACTTTTCGATGTATTTCATTTCAAACTAATTTAAATTTACACAGTAAATAAATAAAATTTCCTTTTGAAAAAACAAACTTACTTCTTAATAAATAAATATATACTTTTAAAATCTAAATAACTATATCAACTTATAAATTCCTCTCGATTCACATCACATCGCTTCCATCCCGATCTCCTTAACCATTTTCATTTTTCAAAAATAGTATCCACTATTTTTCCCAACCCTGTTTCCATATCCTAATATATATTCACCCTATGAATTTATATTCTCAATTATCATCTGATATCGATTTTCTTTATTAAACATCGTTTATAAATTTTGTAACTCTTTTGAGTTTAACTTGTTCATAAAAACAATTTATTTATAAAATTTAATTTTATAAATACATTTCCATATAAATTCTATTTATACTTCCAATCTATTTTTAATACCGATTTGAACTCCTTTTCATATTTCAGAATACCATTTACAACCCCTTTATGTAACTAATTTTAAAAATCTCTATTTAAAACCATTTTCGAATAGTTATGTACTACCTAAAATTAATATATTTTCCTAACATAATTTCCTTTAAAATAAATCCAAATCCCAATTTAAATATTTTTATATCAAAAATCCCCTTGTAATTCCTTTAAATTCAATAATTACATTTATGATATTTAAAATACTAAAATTAAGGCCAGTGCTACTATAGCAGCCAAAAAATTCAAATCACAACAATAATCTATAATAGATTATTATAACACATCATATATCATAATAAATGAAAAATAAACAATATATTTGAGGAATCCAGTTGGATCCCTCCAACCTATTTTCCCTACATCCACAAATTTTAGATAATATAAAAATATCAATCCCACTTCGAGGTGGGATATCGCTGTAATATAGGGTCATCCGCCATTATGCGGGGCGCATAGGGTCTCATCCACTAAAATATGTGGAAACATCAACCCAACTACTAATATATATACTACTATATATATTTAACATCCAACGGATAATATTTTATAAATTCAACCAGCATCCAATAATTTATTTTAACTATTTAAAATTAAATTCGGCAATCCAAATGAGTGAGAATTTCCGACCTTGATTTTTATTTGCCGATCATTCATATATTTATTTTCCTAAAACTCCAACAGGCTCCCAAAAATTCCAAATCAGTTTATATTCATAGATTTCGCAGCTACGAACTCAACATGATCGGTTCGTGGTTTTTGGACCCGGTACGAATGAAATATATATTTTATAAGCATTCGATTCAACATAAAAGAAAATTATTTACATTAATTTCATCATTAATACTTACACACAGTATTACCTTCCTAAACATGCTCGACATCCACTGGTCTGGGTCGCATGCAGCTCTGATGCCATCTCCAGTCAAACTCGGGAACACGTTCCAATGTCGAACGACCCCACCTTCTCATCCAACGACAGACCCTCGAGTCTTCACGCTTTCAGAGGTCGAGTTCGACCACAACCCTTGCTCAAAAGCGGAACATCTAGGTCGCTGCCAACCATCACCTGCTTGCGTGAGCACCTCCTCGCAAACACCGCGACCCCTGACCAACCACGCACACGATTAGTCACGGTCACCACCTCCAAAACCCAATGCTCAATCCCTAGCGTGACAATTGGAAGTCTCTACCTCCATGAATCATCGTTCATTCAAATTGAAGTCACATCGCTCTCCCCTACAACATCCCATCGTGACTTGCAACGGCGGCCTTCTCGTCCTTTGTACCCAGTGTCGCGGACCCCTAAAGTCCAATTCGCAGCGCTGCCTCGATTCCAGGTGCATGTGCGCCTCTTTTTTTAGGAATGATCCGATTTCATTTGAAGATGGAGGAGAGGCCGTGATGTTAAATTGAAAAGCAGGAGGAAAAGGAAAATTGCGATTTATATTTTTGAATCGCTTTTCATTCGAACCTTTTTTTTTGAAACTGAACGAATCAATTACAGGAAGAAGAAGAATAAACGTGATTTAAATTCGGGAAAGCTACAATGAATAGGGTGGCCGATGGAGATGTTTAGCTAAGTACGATTAAAAAATATATTTTTATATTCAAAAATATCTCAAAATTTTGAACCCCTATCGGGGCATGTCGCTTGGCGTTTCTAATATTATACCACTATTTCGAACCCAATGGAACAAGTTCCCGTGCTTAATTCAATCATATATGGAAGATAGCTATTTAAATCGTCTATTTAAATTAAATTCCATTAAATTATTTCTAGGCGTTTTCAGATCACACTACCAAACGATAAATCCAAACGCTACGAAATATGAGAACCGATAATGATACACTATTATGGATGCAATATAAATGGTTTCATCAAATTCTAAGACTGTCCCCCAGATCGTTATTTTACACGTCGATAAATCGATGATTTCTAAAATTTACGAATTCACTTGAAATTTTCAGTTTTAAAATCTTACTAACTAAATTATAATTCCAAATCTAATATTTAAACCATTTAAATATTCAAAATCAAACAACGAAAAAATCTGGGCCGTTACAATCAATATAAATCGTCTGTTGAGATTGTGCCATCTATTTTTGATTCGGCTTATTTGTTGTAGTGTCTTGCATCTTCGATTTATTTGTTATGTCATTGATTGTACATGGGCTGCGTATTTGTCCAGTTATCTATGGCATAGTTTGTTGACTTTGAACATGTCCAGCTTTGTGTGTTCCTTCCTTTTGGTGAAGTTGTGGCCGCTTTGCTTATTTCCTTTGGGTTGCGCAGTTCTCTTCTGATCATTTCATATATTTGCGTCTAACATGTTCATAGGAGAAGAATGTGTGTAACAGTCACCTCCCAATTCAACACTTACATATATTCATTCGGACATGTAGACTTGTCATATATGCTGTTTTCTCAATTGTCCGGTCAATCACAACATATTTGATGCTCTTTACACGTTCTTATTATGAGTGGCTATCTTTCTAACCATTATATACGAGTCATTTTGAATTTCAAAAAATCATCCTCATTCTTGAGGAAGGAACAGGGCTAGCCCACAGTGGAGTTAAAAGGTAAATTTCAAAAAATTTCCTTTGGGAACTATTGGGTCGTTAAGGTCTAAAGGGAATTTTAAATCCAATTTAAAATAATTTTATATAAAATCCCTTATTTTAAGATTTACATGAATTTAATGTTTACATATATTAGAGTGTATTAAATATACCCAAATATATGTATTTACGTATAACTGTTACTTGTTATATATAATTTGAAAAAGGAAACCTTTCGTTTCCTTCACTTAACTTATTTAATTAATGAGGGCATGTATGATTTTAATTAGAGAGAGAAAATTTTCATTTCTTACCCTTGAATTAAATTTTTGATGGATTAATTACATAGATAATCAAATTTATAATTAGCATATATAGTGAGCATGTACAAATACACTCAATATATTGGGTAAGTGAAATATATTAACGTGTTTTGGTGCTGTGATTTACACCACAATAGACACATTCTCCCTTTATATACTGATTCTCCAAGACATTGTTTAAAATTATATGAGTGCGCATACAGACACACACACACTAGTATATTAGGCATGTCTGTTAGATGTGAGAAAAGAAAACCGAGAGAAAATTTATTTATTTTGAAATAATGGTGATATACATATATAATATTTGACAGAAAGAAATATATGAGTTATCTTTTGTTTATTACAAAAAAAATTATGAACAAATTTGCACAAAACTCATCGCTATACTTTTGGATATCGATTTATTTTTTGTGTGAGAGTATCAAATGATAAAAAATGTGCAGATATACACTCATAAGCTTGAAATAAAAGTATAAACAGAATTTTTTTACTTATTTTAAATTATGAGCAAATTTGTAAATTTACATAAAACAAAAGTAATATATAACGCGATATAACTTTATATATTATTATTTTAACCATGATAAATTCATAATAATTTAGTTGGATGAAATGTATGGATGTATTATGTTAAAATCAACATCACATAGAAAATCTAAATGAAAATGAGCATAGACAAACCTATATTATATTTTTCCCTTTCCTATTTTTACAACCCATCATATTCAATAATATATTCAAACAGTTGGTTCAGGTCACAAATAAATCAATTCCATGCTAAAAGCCTTTATCATAAGCGTAAGATTAGATTGCCCATAGAAACACTTTAACCTTTCAAGACTAATTTATTTAATAGCGCTTTTAAATAAAATTTTGCTTTTCTAATGTATGTAAAATATGGGAATTTGTGTGTGTAAACATGATGGATGAATATGGAGCATGCCTGCATTGGAATTCGTTGCGCATGGTATTTGAAAGTTGTTCAATACATATAAAACCAATAAATAAATGTAATATAGCTGTAGTATTTTGCAAGGTTTGCGGTTTCGATCGAAACATTGAAATTCCGTACGTAGTAGTTTCTATTTTGGTAGGAGCCAAAATGAAACAAAATTGAAACTCCAATTTAATAAAAATTCTATTGAACTTCAAATTTTATATAGGAAACTCTAAAAACATTTAATTCGAGTTTCATATATACAAATATTCAAAATATAATATTTTAACTTAGAAAACATACAATATCACAAAATATATAAATGATATTACTACAAAAAGTTAAAATCAATGTAATGAATAAAAATAATTTTAATATTGCGTATCGATGATTAATCATTGTTCTTCATTTATGACCTATTTTTCACTTAGAGATCAATCTTACATTTTGTTTCAATAAACTAAACACACACACCTTAAACCGAATCAAAAACTGAAATTCCTAAAATGTACAAATTAAATTGAAATTCCTAAAGTTATAAAGGTCTAAAACAAAACCCAAAACGGAGATCTCGAACCTTAGTATTTTGGTTCAACACTTAATGATGTAGTGGGTTGAAATAAAAACATCTCTTTACATTTTTCAATAGTGATGACATGATTTAGTTTGTTATTTGTGTAACAACAATATGTATCTGCAGTGTGTTTAATATAACTAAGATATTGACATTTGTAGACTAGATTGTAATAATCAAGACACTTGAGTCTTACCTGACACACTATATATGATCAATGATTATACTTTTTTTATGGAAACGTGACTAAAATCATGCTTTCAATTTCCTTTTCTTTTCTTACCTGACACACTATATAATTGAAGCTTATTTGATAATTTGTTTGTAATCAATAACCACTACCTTTTACACCAAACATCCATCCCCATCCATTTATTTATAAGCTCATCTAGCCTAACTTATTAATTTACGTATAAAAATATTCACTTAAGTCGAAAATTGTGTAGCATTTATTAATTATATAGGTAGATGAACATAATGTTAAACTTTCAATATACTTCAGAATTGATTGATCATGAAACCCTAGATCTGAATAGGTAACCCCTATTGATTTGATTGAGAAGAAATTAGAGGAAAGCAAATGTAATGATCCGTATTTTTTGATAATTAAATTTGTTACTTTAATAAGATTTTTGTTATTTAATACCGGAAGAAATTAAATTTAAGATTTGTAATGGGAGTAAATAGAATGAAATGTAACAGCATTAACTTAAGTTAATTTGTAACAAGATTGGTAGAATTCCAATTAAATAAAGTGACTGAAAGGTTATACTTGGTTATAAATTAAATGTAAGAAAGCATGGGTAGATATTGAATTTATTTAATGAAATAATTTCAAATTTATTGTAATTGAATAATATCGGTAGTATGAAAGAAATCATAGCCTTCGTTTTTACGTAATAAACTTATAAATACATTTAAAGGCTAAGGGTGACAATTATTAGATGCTACCTATTTATTTAGCCTGCTAAATTCAAATTCGAAATCAATTAAAATTAATTCACACAATTAGTGCAGTTAATAATGTTAAATTGATAATGGTAGAATGTCAATTCAATAAAATGTAACCAATGAAAATTTTATTCACAATATGATAATTGATTGAATAAAAAAGAATTGGAATCAAGTTTGACCAAGTTATTGGAATTTAAATTATAGTTAATGTAAAAAATTAACAAAATCCAATATGATTGAAACATAGTAATTAAAACAATTAAAAGATGGAAATTGAAGAATATTAATGTAATGAAATATAAAATAATGTTATTTATGTCAATAGAATAATAATTGATTGAGTATAAAGATTGAAATCAAATAAAATCAATTTAGTGGAATTAAATTTTAATTAGTAGGATTAATTGTAGTTGAAAGTGAACACTGTAATTATTGAAATAATTAAAAATGAAATTGATATGTAAACTTATTTTAATTTATTATAAATGTCTTTACAATCAAAATGATGAAAAATCTGCTAGTTTATAAATATTGAATTAAAAAGTGATTTAATTAATTTAATATAAATTTATTTAATTAATGTGAAAATAGTCATTTTGCCCACTGACTCAGATTTCGACGAAACCAGTTTCATCGGATCCGCAACGGTGTATTATTATAGAATTTCAAGTTTCGTAACGATCGGACTTGTCGTTTGATCGTACGGGCTCGAAACGCTGGAAGTTAATTTAATTGAAATCAATTTGAAATAAGATGATTTTAACATAAATTCTTCATACGATGGAATTAGAACTTGAAACCTATTCCATTAAGTTTAAAACTATTGAAAACATCTATTTTGATACATGGGATGACCCATTTTCGTTTCGGAAAATGAAACGGGCTATTCGGGTCGTTTATCGTTTAATTTTCAAATAAATCTTGTCCATTCATTTTTTTAGATCTTCTTATAAATAATCTGTTATAAACCCTTGAAGTCTTTCTATTTTTTATTTTTGTACGTACATTTCTCTGTGGCTCCTCCTTCCCAGAGGCAGAAACAAACTCCAATTCCCAAACCCTCAATTTCAATTTCAAAACCAAATCCAAAATTCAAACTCCTCAAACTATATCATATAATATATCAATTCAAAGGCCTCAAAGAGTGCAACTCAGTTCTGCAATTTGTTTTTTGTATTTGAACCACCGGTTGACCAGAAATTTGTCATTTATCCACAACCGTTCGTATGGAGTTATCTGTTTTAGAGGTGGATCTTCGTCCGGATAGCGATCGGGGGTATGAGTTGCATAGAGGAGGACCAGAGATTTGCATTTGTGGTGAGCTACAGATCATAGGCTTTGCCGGAATTAGGCGGCGAACGTGATGGTGGCGTTCCTTTTTCTGGTGGCTTTGCACGACCGTGAGGCCAGGGGAGGGTCGGCCAGTGGTGGCAGTGACGTTGACGTGCTCAGATTTGGAGATGACGGCCTAGAGTGGCGATCGGCATGGGGTTTGGGCGGCGGCTGGAATGGGATGGGGACACGATGATTAGGGTTTCGTGTGAAAAAGGGGAAGATGACATGGCACGGTGTTTTTCCTTTTATTTGTTTTATAATTTGATTTTCAATTTGTTCTAATACATATAACTTTTGCATATGAGGTCAGATTTATACGCGGTTTGATCCGCTGGGATCGTATTGAAATTACGGAAATTTTGACGCTGCTTTATATTTGAATTTGGGCCCTAAATTGGATTTAAATTCGATTTAAATTCGAAAGTGTGTGTTTTAACCACTCGCAACTTCTAAAATTTCTTATGTTTGTCAAATTAATTTATGATATGATTATAAATTTATTTATGGCTGCTTGGTATAGTTAAATCGTCATTTCAGTTAATTTGGATTTATTTGAATTAAATTGTCATTTAATTTATTATTGAATTTAAATTGCTAGTTAATTACCTGTAAATGATAACCTGTTTTCTATTTATGTTTATTGATTGATTTGGATGACGATTATGATGGATGTTTAATTGTTGATATTGGATGACCGGACATTGTATTTTATATTGTTATAAACTGCAAGTTCATCATGGGTTGAAATGATATATACCAGAATGATCTATAGATTAGCGAAAAATCGTTATGGGTTGAAATGTTAGACTCAAGCGATTTTATATACTTTATTTAATTCATAATTGCAGTTTGAAATGTTATATAACGGTAAAATATTAAATTGCGGATTGAAATGATAAACATCCGTATCACTTGACCCTAGGGTAGAGAATTATATACGAACACCGGATTGGTTAAATTTAATTGATTTTAAATCCTTAGTTTTCTTGAATTTAGTTAAATGATATTTTGAAATAGAATTTGATCGTATAAATCGAAATATTATCAAAATCCAAGTTTTATGTTGAATTGGAATTGGTTTAAGGGAACTATTTAAAGAAATTTAATTTAAATTTCAAAATCCAATTGTGAAGTTAAATGAAATTTATAGAGATCAAGTTATTAAAATTGTTGGAAATATAACTTTAAAATATATTGAAATTGGAGCAATTTAAATTGATATTTCGAACATGGATTTGAAGCGATATTGAATTAAATATTTTATCGATAATTTGAATGGGAAAAATTTGAAATTGGGGTTTTGATATTGAAATGGCCCAAATGTGTCGAAATGAAATAAATAGTTTAAAACGACATAAATTTCAAATTCATGTTTTGATTGTAACTATTTTAAATACATATTATTTTAAGATTCCAATTTTTAGGATTTTAAATTATTAAATCATTTTAACCTACATTAACTATATTAAATCAGTTTAACCTATTTTAAACCATCTGATTTATTTTAAAACTAATTAACCCATTTTAACTTATTTTAATTTTAACAATCTATTTTAAAGCTGATTAATCTATTTTAATTATTTTTAATCTATTTAACTATCTTTAATTATTTAACTATTTACCACTAAGCAAACTATTTATAACTATCTAAACTATCTTTTTAAAATTTCAAACTAAAATAAGTGGATGTGTTTATATTTTAAATCTTTGATTTTGAAGTGAAGACGGTTAAATGATATTACAATCTACGTTGGATTTAAGTTACATATTTGATTCGAATATGAAATTTGTGACATGAGGGTTATAGACTATTCTAAGATATGATTTTTGGAAACAATAATTTCAAATGTGATATGATTTTGAAAATGAATATAATTTCGAAAGCGGTATGATTTCAAAGATCAATGTGATTTCAAAAGAGATATGATTTGAAACTGAATAAGATATTTTGATATAAACCGTGAATTAAATTTTGAAATGTAAAAGAACCATCCGGTGTGAAATAAGTGTTTGGTTGTTAAAGGGACCGAGATCAGATATTGTCATACTCTCTGCCAATACCGAAAACCACTTTTACCACTGTTTACGTGGTGGAGATTCCAGAAATGAAGTAATGGTTTGGTGAACGATTTCTGTATAAGACGTGACCTTGACTCTTGTGAGTCAGCTTAGATGTGACTAAAATCAGGAGCCATGCCGGTCCAAGTGAGGTCATTCCTCCTATCGAGCGCATTCCTTCGATGCTATATTATGACTTTGTGATTTCATTTGACGGCCACCCTTGATTTTTGATTTGGGAGTGTGTCTGAGGAGGGCGGTAGTAGTTGCTTTGCGTTACCACCCGTCCAGATTGGTATATCTACCCTGGCATTGCCTCAGTTGCTGTGTTCACAATCCCTAGAGCGCCTTCTATGAGTTTGTTTTGTACCATACCTGTAGATTGCCCTCTGAAATCCCTTCAGTTTACAGAGAGAGTTATGGTACTGTATAGATTATGGGAATATAAAAAATGTGTTAAGGGGGATATGGGTAACCCCTTAATGCTATTTTAATACTTTACTGTAGACATATTATAATAGCGTATTATACTACATAGTAGATAGTTTAACGGATCCTTAGGTGATGTGAATTTCGAACATCTTTTAAGTTATTGCACTCATGTTAGACACTTGATAGGAGATGTCAAACCGCGTAACATCTCTGACGCTGTTCCACTCATCTTTATTTACCGTTAATTTAATTTACATAAGATCTTTTAGTTCTGACTCGAGTGCCTTGTCTTTTCAATTCTCTCGGGTCAGCCTGAACATTTTAAGATTTGAAGACCTTATTTCTGAAGGACGAAGACAAAGATTTGTATTACTATTATTTACTATATTTATTCCACTGCATTCATACTATTCCGCTGCATTTATTTATCTATCTCTGATATCCGTAACTTTGATTCTATGTTGTATAAGTATAATCGAATGTTTTGTAAATAGCTTCATGAACTGTTATTAGATTATTATATTTTATCATTCCGCTGTGAGATTATGTTTTGTTTTTTTCTTCTTTCTCTGCTTTTTCTTATTTACCCCAATAACAATCTGCCCCTCTGTATGGTTTAGGAGTGACATGGGTGTCTGCTTAAAATTTCCAAAATGGCAGGTCATTACAGTTGGTATCAAAGCTTTGGTTTAGCGATAACCTTTGCTTTGTGGGGTCTGGCCGATTATAAAATAAGGTAGTAACACCCAAGAATGAGTCGCTGAGTGATATATAAGAGAGCATATTTGTGGGTGTTATGAAAGGTTTTTATATTGTGTTAATTTGTTCCATTTTGTATTTATAAATTCTGGTTGGTTCATAAGACGCTATGACCTCGATAAGGATTTCTAAACACTTAATTGGGCAGACCGACACAATATTTGCTTTGAAATACAGGTAAATGAACATTTTACCTCTTATATATTTTGTATATAAAATAATAATTTTATAAATGGTATATTTGGTTGTTATATATTTGTTTGTTAGGTAGTGACAATTATGAATATTGGTTGAAAGTGAGATTTGTAAATAAAACAAACATAAATTGGAAAGTTTAGAATTGAAGTTCCGGGATTTTTGAAAATTTCTTTCGAACGATTTTGGAATATAATAATAATAATATTGTCTAGAGGTATTTTCTGATATAAATATTTCAATATAATTTGAAAGAAATGCTTTAAAAAGGAATTTCAAAGGGAAATAAGTTTTGTACTCCCCTCTTTGTCGTTGAAAAATAATTTCGGTGATGAGTGCATGCATCATCGATATTCATTTTCGAGTTTCAAAGTAAGAAGACCATCATAGTAATTTTACTGTGGATTTATTTTGATAAACAAATATAAATTTCAAAGTTTAAATATGATTGGATATATAAGTTACGATATACATATACATACAGATATATATGTGTGTGTGTGTGTGTGTACACATATACATAGTTTAAATGATTCGAAATGGAACCCGACATTTAGTTCTTAGATTTCTATAAATTAGAGATTTCAATTGTTGTGATAAATGAACTTCTAACAATTTAATAATTGGTACTTCTAAATTGAAAAATAAGAAAGTAAATGCCAAGTTATAAATGAATATACAAGAAATTTGAAATTGTAAACTGTAAATCAAAGGTTAGGAAAATCGGAAAGATGTAATTATTGAACATTTTGCTAAACTAAAATAAGTAAGATAAGCTTGTGTAACATTCAAATGCATTCTATAAAACATATTTATAACTTACCAAAATATTAAAAGTTGAAATGTAATTGAATATTATACAAGTAAAATTTAAGAATGAAAGTGTTCAATAGAATTACTTTTATACATAAGAATTTTGATATTATAATGGTTATAAACTTAATTTACAATTTAAATATTACTAAATAAAATGTAATAGAAAAGTGAGTACTTTAAGTAAATAGTTATAAACTTAAGTTCATGCCTTGGAGCTATCTATAATTAAAGTGAATAATAAAAGGAATACAGTATTAAATTAATGACTATAACTTTAGAAAGGTTGAAATGATTTATAAAATAGATTTAATATCCAATGACATTATATAATGAAGAAATGAATGTAAATTAAAGGGCAAGAAACATAAGTATGTACTTATACACTGATGAATACTAAAAACTAATGGAAATCAAGTATATAAAATAATAAATGTGAACTAAACTGCAATAAAATATATGTAGTACTTGAATAGTGAAGTTATTGATTATTTTAAACAATGAATATAAATAACTTATGTAAGAACGAATGTCAAGTAATGAGAAGAAAATTTCATTATATGAATAAATGATGAAAATGAATTTTGTAAGCAATGAATGGAAAAAATGAAAGTATGCCCTGTATGGATGAATGTGAATTTATTTACAAATTAATCTATATAGCACTTTAAGAATTGATTTACATATGTTTAAATGATTATAAATGAATCACATATGTAAGGAAAGGTAAATAACATATGCGAATACATGAATGTAAATAAATGGAATTAAGTACTGAATGAATAAATGGGAATAAAGTTCGTAAGAAATAAATTTAAATTTAAAGGAAGTAATCATTGAATGAATGAGAGAAAAAAATTATGAAAAATAAATCTTGTGAAAAGAAATTAATAAGAACAAACTAAATAATGTTTGGCATTTGTTGTTTGGTTTGGGAAAGTATACTTTTAATTACTTTGGATGTAAGAATAATTTATTGAGTTTCGTCTGAGACCACTGAGTATATGGTATACTTCATTATATACGATTAAAGGTGCCTAAACCCGAACAAACCATTTGTTTGCTTGATATGGATGAATGGTTGATTAATTTGATTTCAGGTAATGATTGTATGATTGTTTGCAAGTGATTGTTATTTGTTGCATTATTTGTTTTGTTATTAGTTGAAACAACACAGAATACTTCTCTTGTATAATTATTAACTTCTTTGGATTATATAAGTGAAATACAGGTTATGGAAGAAATAGCTACTGCTTTTGGTTTTATAAAAAACTTTGTTTGCCCGACAAATAGGTAGGTTCTCAGACTACGGTTTTCTAACGATATTATATTATTTTCCCACTGTTGGGATATATATTTTTTGAAAAATATGATACATATTATTATTATTGATATTCTTATTTCTCCCAGACCTCTCTGTACATAGGAGACTTTGCCAAAAAAATTGTGAATTTTGGACTTAGAGTTTTTTTGAAATGTTTTTCAAATTTTTATTAGTTTGAGTATAAAAGGATTTAACTATTTATAAATAGACATGTTTTATTAAAATTATTTAATTTCGTAAATTTATTGTTTATAAATTTAATATTTTGGATAAGATATATTGATTTCTTAACTTTTCTTTGCACTTCTTTTTCCTTTTCGAGGACGAATTTTTTTGAGTGTGGGACAGTGTAATGACCAATAATTTTCGATAATTAAACTTGTTAATTTAATAAGATTTTTGTTATTTAATATTGGAAGAAATTAAATTTAAGATCTATAATGAGAATAAATAGAATGAAATGTAACAGTGTTAACTTAAGTTAATTTCTAATAAGATCGATAGAATTCCAATTAAATAAAGGTATTGAAAGGTTATACTTGGTTATAAATTAAATGTAAGAAAGCAAGGGTAGATATTGAATTTATTTAATAAAATAATATCAAATTTACTGTAGTTGAATAATATCAGTAGTATGAAATAAATTATAACCTTTGTTTGTAAGTAATAACTTATAAATGCAATTAATAGCTAAGGATGACAATTATTAGATGCTACCTATTTATTTAGCCTGCTAAATTAAAATTGGAAATCAACTACAGTTAATTA
Organism: Allium cepa; assembly: GCA_030765085.1. NCBI lineage: Eukaryota > Viridiplantae > Streptophyta > Magnoliopsida > Asparagales > Amaryllidaceae > Allium > Allium cepa. Next base: position 219,552,023 of record CM060932.1, on the reverse strand, counting down.
TGTTAAATAGCTAATGGTAGAATGTTAATTCAATAAAATGTAACCAATAAAAATTTTATGCGTAATATGACAATTGATTGAATAAAAAGAGAATTGGAATCAAGTTTGACCAAGTTATTATAATTTAAATTATAGTTAACATGAAAAATTGACAAAATCCAATATGATTGAAACATAGTAACTAAAATAAATAAAGGATGGAAATTGGAGAATATTAATGTAATGAAATATAAAACAATGTTAGTTATGTCTATAGAATAATAATTAATTGAGTACAAAGATTGAAATCAAATAAAATCAATTTAGTGGAATTAAATTTTAATTAATTGGATTAATTGCAGTTGAAAGTGAACATTGTAATTATTGAAATAATTAACAATGAGATTGATATGTAGACTTATTTTAATTTATTATAAATGTCTTTACAATCAAAATGATGAAAAATCTGCTAGTTTATAAATATTGAATTAAAAAGTGATTTAATTAATTTAATGTTAATTTATTTAATTAATGTGAAAATAGTCATTTTGGCCGCTGACTCGGATTTTGACAAAACCAGTTTCACCGGATCAGTAACGGTGAATTATTATAGAATTTCAAGTTCGTAACGATCGGACTTGTCGTTTGATTATACGGGCTCGAAACGCTTGGAAGTTAATTTAACTAAAATCAATTTGAAATAAGCTAATGTTAGCATAACTTCTTCATACGATGGAATTAGGACTTGAAACCTGTTCCACTGAGTTTAAAAATATTGTAAACATCTATTTTGATATATGGTATGACCCATTTTCATTTCGGGAACGAAATGGGCTTTTTGGGTCATTTATCGTTCAATTTTCAAATAAATCTTGTCCATTCATTTTTTTGGAACTGCCTATAAATAACCTATTATAAACCCTAGAAGTCCGTCTCTTTCTTATTTCTGTATGTACATTTCTCTGTGGATCCTCCTTCCTAATGGCAGAAACAAACTTCGATTCCTAAACCCTCAATTTCAATTTCAAAACCAAATCCAAAATTCAAACTCCTCAAACTATATCATATTATACATCAATTCGAAAATCTCAAAGAGCGCAACTCAATATGCAATTCGTTTTTGCATTTGAACCATTGGTTGATTAGAAATTTGTCATTTATTGACAGCCATTTATATGGGGTTATCGATTTTAGCGGTGGATCTTCGTCCGGGTAGCGATCGGGGGTATGCTTTGCGTAGAGGGGGACCAGAGCTTTACATCTATGGTGTTCATTAGGGCTATAGATCATCGGCTTCGTCCAATCAGGCGACGAACGTGATGGTGGCGTTCCGTTTTCTGGTGGCTTTGCACGACCATAGACCAGGGGAGGGTCGGCCAATGATGGGCGTGACGTTGACGTGCTCGGATTTGGAGATGACGCCCTGGAGTGGCGATCGACATAGGGTTTGGGCGGCGGCTGGAATGGGTTGGGGACGCGATGATTAGGGTTTCGCGTGAAAAAGGGGAAGGTGACGTGGCACAGTGTTTATCCTTTTATTTGTTTTATAATTTGATTTTCAATTTGTTCTGCATATACTTTTACATACAAGGTCGGATTTATACGCGGTTTGATCCACTAGGATCGTATTGAAATTACGGAATTTTGACACTGGTTTGGATGAATTCTAAGATCATTTGAATTTGGGCCCTAAATTGGATTTAAATTCGATTTAAATTCAAAGGTGAGTGTTTTAACCCACTCACAACTTCTAAAATTTCTTATGTTAGTTAAATTAATTTATGATATGATTAGAAAATTATCTATGGCTGCTTGGTATAGTTAACTCGTCATTCCACTTAATTTGAATTTATTTGAATTAAATTGTCATTTAATTTATTATTGAATTTAAATTGCCAGTTAATTACCTGTAAATAATAACATGTTTTCTATTGATGTTTATTGATTGATCTGGATAATGATTATGATGGATATTTGATTGTTGATATTGGGTGACTGGATGTTGTATTTTATATTGTTATAAACTGCAAGTTCACCATGGGTTGAAATGATATATACCCGAATGATCTATAGATTAGGGAAAAATCGTTATGTGTTGAAATGATAGACTCAAGCGATTTTATGTACTTTATTTAATTCGAGATTGCGGTTTAAAATGATATATAACGTAAAATATTAAATTGCGGATTGAAATGATAAATATCCGTATCACTTGACCCTAGGATAAACATTTCGCTACTCCGGAAATGAGAGATTTCATTCGTTTTAAATTTAAAAGGAATTTACAACTTAAATAAATGTCATATATAATAAATAATTATATATTCTTATAGTTAATAAATTAAGAAGTTTAAATTTGGATTTTAGAACAAATCGACAAAAGTTAAATTTTGTTAAAAATAAATAAAGGCTTAAATAAATGGACTTAATATTTATTTAAAAAGATAAATCTTATTTAAAAAATCTAAAAGATAATAAAAGTATATTAAAAGATTTAAAATATGTTAATAATCGTTTTACAAAAACAACCAATATTTGTCGCATTCTGTCAGTTTTACATACACTGTAAAATTAGAGATTTTGATATTAATTAAATGATTTTAAAATATAAAGAGACATGTTTTAATTTATTTAAAGAAGAAAAAAATTTCATTTTAAATGTTGGTTTACTTCAATATATAGCTTAACAAAAAGGTCAAATTTTGACTGTAAAATTTGTCAACAAAAAACACTGTTTTCAACCAAAACATGTTGTCGTCAAGTTGTTGCAACTTGATATATTTTCTAACATATAAATACAACTTAACAAACTATGTTACATATTACATTTAATAAATGCACTTTGAAAAATCAAAGTTTACAAATAATTCAAAAAGTAACATGATTTGACATAAACCTATAAACAAATCTATACTAAACAACATCATTACTTTACATCTTGTCTCATTAACGAGATGTTACTAATTTACATGAAAAAGGAGAAAATGTTATTTTAACATTTTAAAATTTAAGAAAATAAGACAAACATCATTTCTTAAGTACAAATTAAAATCAAACCATTTCTTCTCCATTAAGCAAAGGTCAAATCAAGGGTAAAAAAGTAAATGAAAAATCAAAAAGTAGTGGAGGGTATTTTAGTCATTTGCCATCCAAATCTCAAGTATAAATATGCATCCATACCTTCCACTTTTTCATATTTCATTCCTTCCTTCTTCTTCACTTTCTCCTTTTTCTCCACCTCCATTTCCATGGCTTCCCACCTCTTCATTCTCTTCCACCGAAGCTCCATCGAAGCCAAACACCCCTTCCCTAAGACTTACCCACCTCCTCCAAGCCAAATATCCCACACACCAAGGCCAAGCCCATACTCCACCATACCCAAGCCCAAAGCCACATACCGAAGGTCATACACCCTCTTTCCCTCCAAAGCTCACATCTAAATAAAAGAAAAAGAAAAAAAGAACAAAAGAAAAGAAAGAAAGAAAAGAGAGATGGAAAGGAAAGCGACAAAAGTCGAGACGTTGGAAATAGCATGTTAGCGAGAGACGCGTATCTCACGTTAAAGTTTGACGGAGTGGATATAAAGGTGGGAAATTGTCACCGCTTTTGAATTCATATTTTGGCTATATTAAAACAAACACATTTATACCCTTATGACATATGAATGTTTATTTGATTGTTGATATGGATTTGATTGTTGGTTAGATAATTGAATTTTGATAATGTATTTCGTTATGATATAAATAGTGAATGTTGAATTTGAAATCATATGTTATGTGACTGATTGAATGGATGTTATGTTAGTGATAAAGATGGATATTGGTTATGTTCATTTTGATTTGATAATCCCTTTGTTAATAAGACCATATTTTTAGTAATATGAGATATTTTGGAAAAATAAGTCTCTTTTCAATTAGAAGTGAAATGAAAGTTAAAATAAAAGAAAATTTGAAATTTGAAGTGAAATGAGTTTGAAAATGATAGTTAATTTGAAATCGAAATTGAGATGAATAGTGAAATTGAAATTGAAATCGGTTTTGAAAAATTAAAGTTGAGATTAAGGTTGAATTGAAGTTTAAATTGAAATTAGATTTGAAATATGAGTTTTAAATAAGTTTAATTTGAAGTTAGAATTGAAATTGAATTAAAATTGGAATTTAAAATTTAGTATTAAAATAATGGGAATAAAATAATATTATAATATGGTAATAGTGAAAATTCATTTTAAATACTTTAAAAGTGAAAATATTGATTTAAAATGATTTTTAATGATTTTATGAGTAATAGAATTCAATTTGAATAGATTATTTCAAGTATTGAAAAATAAGTTAAAACTAGGTGCGTCGTGCAACGATAGTTCGCGATTTCGCGCCGAAAAGTTCAAATGAGTGTAGAGAGTGAAATATAGCTCGAAATTCTCAGAGATAAGAAAATTCCAGACTATTATATCAATATCTTCTAAACGAAGAATGAAAATCAGAGTTTCGTTGAGTAGATTTTGAATTAAGTCCAAAACAATTCTCTAGAAAAATCGCGCAAGTGCAGCTAAATGACCGTAATAGGAAATTTGTTTAAATAGATGTTTTTAAATATGAAAAAATACGGAATAAATTTGATAAATCTATTTAAATGATTTAAATGAGATTTGGATTGAAAAAAAATGAATTATCGAATGTTTAAAAGTTGTCTAAATTATATAAGCTTATATAACACTTTCCGTAGCACTTTTCTGCTACGAATTCTACAACTTTTGGAACATGAGTGTAAATATAACAAATTTTCTCAAAATCAATTGTGAATGTTTTAAAAAGGATAATTAAGCGTTTTGAAAGATAATTTGGAATATTTATAACTAGTTCTAAAATAAAGTTGAAAAATACGAGTATGCGGAAATGACTAGTGCATTTGTTCCGCCTGTGAGATCTGGAAAGATAAAACAAGATGTTTAACTAAGGCTAGGGATGTAGCAACCAGTGCCCTAAACTTACCTGGCCTATGTTTTCTTTTCTTAGGCGAGGGGTGGAACTGATCGAAAGGAAAGCCCGGATGCTCTTAAATAAAAAGATTCTGTTAAGTTTTCCAAAATAAAAGAAGATTAGTATTATCCAAAATTTAAGCAATCTTCAGAATGAATGATTTCTATTTACTCAGTAATGTTTGCTAAGATTTATTTTAGGGTTTATTGTAAACGATGTCTTAAATAATTTGTTTTTGACCCGCCTAAAAGTTAAGAAATTTGGATCGAGAGTTAAGCGTGAAAATTTGAGATATTTTCCAAAGCAAAAGAATGAATTACTTAGAATTATCCTAAGTCAGAATAAAGAGATTTCTAAATCAACCGAAAAGAATTAAAGAGAAAAGAGACTTAATAAATCCTATATATTCATATTCACTTTTTATCGATAATTGGACTTCTAAGGAGTCAGGGTCGGATTTGGGTAATTCCTATCCGAAAACCACTTCGAACCAATGTATACGTTCGAATGTGAAGATATGTTGAAGATGATGATTATTGAAGACCGTGGATCTTCATAACGTGAGGACTGCTTGTTGATTTGCTCAAGGTCTCACCCATTATAGAGTTATATATAGCGGTGGTCTCCTCGATGTGGAGATTTTTCAAATTGCAAGGACTACTCGCTACTAGTGGTAGTAGGAGAGTGCCTTCGTTTTGTCATGTTCCTGGACAACTTGTATGGTCATTTTTATGACATTGCATTTCTAAAGATTACATACATTGGTTTTTACAAATATACATCAATGGTGGAGAAGAAGACAACTTCTCTTAGCTTAACACCCTCCTTGAGACGTACAAGCTCAAGGGTTGTATTTTTGTGGAAGACAATTAGTAGTTAACAAAAATGACAATGTGACATTCAAAGATGTGATATGTGCTATGTGAAAAGGTAATCGTTGCATCAAGCCTCATCAAACTGGAAATGATCGAAATAGGATTAGATGCCGCAAGGCTAAGTGGGTCATTCCCAAGTAGGGTATGATCATCCCCTTCTAGATATATTTCTTCCCGCTATGACGTTCAGGATGTAAATTAATGTGGTGTATGGAAATGAGTGCTCGGTTAAAGGTCGGTAACGACCGGGGGATGACATATTCGCTACTATCTAGTTATAAAGATAGGCCAGTCTTGTGTTGGTAGAGGAGCTTTGTGATGGTTTCTCAGGACATCCATCTAGAGGTGTACATTCGGATGGTAGATCCATCACCTGGTATTTGTATATTAATCCATTCTCCAATAAGAACCTACGGACTTTATTGTAAACCTATTATGTTGGAATTTAATCAACATAACAATTTCGGCTAAGATTAATAAGTTTAGTTGCAAACATTTTCAAAGAATGTCATTAGAAATAATATCAAATGTTTTGATATAAAAGTGTTTTAGTTATCATAAGGTAAAAACCCGTCCATGTTTATGTATGGGCGTGGTTGTATGAGATACTCTTTTTTTTCAAAGGATTTTATTTAAAGGTTAATATATGACACTGTAATTTATTATTCAGTTTTCTCATGCTGGTTTATCAAGCCTGATCCAGGTATTTTCAATATTTGGGTCAGATTCGAGTAGTTTCAGGTTAGTCAAAGACGGTTGGAGCTTTCAGAGGAGAGTTGGAGATATTCATCTACGTATGGACATATTCTATTATCCGTTGTACTTAGTTAGTTTTAGTTTGATATTTGTCAGCAATTGTAAGGACAGATTTTTACAACTATCCAAGCTGAATCTAGATTAAACTCTAATATATGTATTTAAAAGTTTTCCGCTGTAAAGATATTGTTCAATATTATATGTTATTCCATTCGTGTGAGATTCTATTTTGTTTATTTTCTTTATTACCCTTCATGTCCGTATTTTCGTACAACTTGAGTTGGACATGTGTGGTTTATTGTCGATTCAAAGAGTACGGAAAAACGGGCATTGACATATACGGACACCAAATTGGTTAAATTTAAATGATTTTAAATCCTTAATTTTCTTGAATTTAGTTAAATGATATTTTGAAATAGAATTTGATTGTATAAATCGAAATATTATCAAAATCCATGTTTTATTTTGAAATTGGAATTGATTTAAGGGAATTGTTTAAAGAAATTTAATTTAAATTTCGAAATCGAATTGTGAAGTATAAATGAAATTTATTGAGATCGAGTTATTAAAATTATTGGAAATATAACTTTGAAATTGAAGCAATTTAAATTGATATTTCGAACATGGATTTGAAGCGATGTTGAATTAAATATTTTATTGAGAATTTGAATGGGAAAAATTTGAAATTGGGTTTTGATATTGAAATGGTCCAAATGTGTCGGAATGAAATAAATAGTTTAAAATGATACAAATTTTAAATTCATATTTTGATTATAACTGTTTAGAAACATATTATTTTAAGATTCCAATTTTTAGGATTTTAAATTATTAAACTATTTTAACCTACATTAACTATATCAAATCATTTTAACCTATTTTAAACCATCTGATTTATTTTAAAACTAATTAACCCATTTTTACTTATTTTAAATTTAATAAATCTATTTTAAAGCTATTTAATCTATTTTAATTATATTTAATATATTTTAAATCTATTTAACCATTTGTAATTATTTTAACTATTTACCACTAGGTAAACTATTTATAAATATCTAAATTATCTTTTTAAAATTTCAAACTAAATTAAGTGGATACGTTTATATTTTAAATGCTCGATTTTAAAGTGAAAACGGTTAAATGATGTTACAATCTAAATTGGATTTAAGTTACATATTTGATTCGAATATGAAAGTTGTGAAATGAGGGTTGTAGACTATTTTGAGATATGACTTTTGGAAAAGATAATTTAAATGTGATACGATTTTGAAAATGAATATAATTTCGAAAGCGATATGATTTCAAAGATGAATGTGATTTCAAAAGAGATATGATTTGAAACTGAATATGATATTTTGATATAAACTGTGAATTGACTTTTGAAATGTAAAAGAACCATCAGGTGTGAAATAGGCGTTTGATTGTTAAAAAGACCGGGATCAGATATTGTCATATTCTGTGCCAATACCGCAAACCACATTAACAACTGTGTACGTGGTGGAGATTCCAGAAATGAAGTAGGATGGTTTGGCAAACGATTTATGTATGAGGTATGACGTGACCCCGACTCCCGTGAGTCAGCTTACATGTGACTAAAAACAGGAGCCATGTCGGGCCAAATGAGATCATTCCTCCTATCGGGCACATTTCTTCGGAACTATATTCTGACTTTGTGATTTGATTTGGTGGCCACCCTTGATTTTTGATTTGGGAGTATGTCCGAGATGGGTGGTAGTATCTGCTATGCGTTACCACCATTTCGGATCCTCAATTGGTATATCTACCGTGGCATTGCCTTGAGTGCCGTGTTCACATGCCCTAGAGCGCCTTCTACGAGTTTGTTTTGTACCATACCTATGGAGTGCCATCTGATAGCTTCCAGTATACGGGGGGAGTTACGGTATTGTATAGACTATGGGAATATATAAAATGTGTTAAGGATGATATGGGTAACGTCTTAACGTTATTTTAATACTTTTACTTTACTGTACACATATTATAATAGCGTATTGTACAACATAGTAGATAATTTAACGGATCCTTAGGAGATGTGAATCCCGAACATCTCTTAAGTTATTGCACTCACGTTAGGCACTGAACAAGAGATGTCAAACCCCGTAAACATCTCCTACGCCATTCCACTCATCTTTATTTACCGTTTATTTAACTTACGCAAGATCTTTTAGTTCAGACTTGAATATTTTGTCTTTTCAATTTGCTCATGTTAGCCTAAGCATTTCAGGATTTGAAGACCTTATTTCTGGAGGACGAAGACGAAGATTTGTACTACTATTATGTACTATATTTATTCCACTACATCCATACTGTTCAGCTGTGTTTATTTATTTTTCTCTGATATGTGTAAATCTGATTCTATGTTGTATAAGTATAATCGAATGTTTTGTAAACAACATCATGAACTGTTATTTGATTATTATATTTTGTCATTCTGCTGCAAGATTCTGTTTTGTTTTTCTTCTTCTTTCTCTGCTTTTTCTTATTTACCCCAATAACAATCTACCCCCTTTGTATCGTTTAGGAGTGACGTGCGTGTCTGCTTAAAACGTCCAAAAAGGCAGGTCGTTATAGTAAATGAATTAACGAAAGCCATACCTGAATTCTTAATTGTCGATTGGAAATGTAAAATTGGTTTGGCTTTCCATATTGGCACAAGCCCTAGATCTTACATTAGATTCGAATCAATAGTTGCTGCTTTTCTAACTAATTAAAAGAAAGAGATAGATCTAAAAGATAAAAGTTGGATCTGATCTTTCAAATTGATGTATACCCTAGATCTGAATTATTTCCATAGAAGAGATTAGGAGAATAACCAGAGCTTATGTAATTTGGAAACCATAACCTCTTATTTATAATGTTTGCATTTTCTAATTTGGCCCTTCAACAAATTAGAGTTGCCCCAATATCTACACATTAATACCATGATAATTATATCTTTAAGCATTTTAAATTTAATTCATAATTTGATCACTTTAATTAGGCTTTACACCAAAATAGCACAACACATTTTATTTTGCATATGTGGCCTACGTGTTGGAATTTTCCAATACTCCCCATGGACCACATATGTAATAACCTTATAAATTTGTACAATTTTATCAGCTCAAAAATTTACTATTTATAATATAAGGTGTTTCCAAAACAATCTCATCCATCAACTATGCTGATAAAGATCAAAGCGGCTTTTGCTACTTTTAGCATAACTAAACCCACTAATGGTCACATATACCAGCATAATCAAGCGACATAGATCAATCATGGTTGCATAGCATGAAAATTACATGAGATGTGATCTATACATGCCTATTTCCATCTGGTCCTTCTCTAATGAGATCAAAACATTCAATACTTGAACAACCTAAAGTGTAAACAAAACTTCATTACTTTATTTCTGATCAAAAAAAGAACTTGACATATATCTATAGCTGAAGGATAGAGCAATCTATCATATGATAGTACCAAATACAAATCCCCCTATGAACAAGAATATTCTTACATAAAAGTTACACCGATTGAGAAAGATGCTTATGAAAGACCTTGGGTGATAATCCTTTTGTAAGAGGATCCGCCACAATGGAGTTTGTCACCATATGCTCTATGACTTACAATCATTTTGCACTCTCCCCTTGTTGGAAAATAATATGTTGTTTATTGTCGCAATATTACTTTAATGGTCTTTCAATTTCTTTATTCAATAGTCCAAACTTTGTGACAAAATTTTACAATTATTTTCCATCGTTGGATGCCCCATAACAGAAAATGATAAAAAAAGCTATAGGTGTCTGTATGATAACTTTCCTTATATAGCTTCATCCAAAAAAGGAAATAACAATATTATTATTATTTAAAGTGGATCTTTGTTACTCTTGGCATTCAAAATATTTGAATTTTAATGCTATAAGATCTTCAACCAATTCGATCTTTTATCTATGTACATATAATCCTATGTTCCTTGAAGATATCTCATAACTACTTTGGTTACTAACCATTGAGCCACTTTCAATGTTAGTAAGAGATCTGCTAAATAATACATGCAATATCCATATGTATACATGCTTTAACATGCATTAGATTCCACACCGAAAATGCGTGAGGAATCCTTTGCATTTCTTTAGCTTTAAGGATATTCTTATATTACTATATAAGATAACATTTGTCTATTTTGGCAAAAGAGAATCAGTTGATTCGCAATTTGCATACCAAACCCTTTTTTGAGCCTTATCTACCTAGCCCTTTTGTGATAATCCAAATATCACCCAATGAATAATAATGTTGTATTTGAATCTTTAATACAAAAGGGTAACCCATAAGTGGTTTTCTTAAGTTGTTTCATCAATGCGTCCAATGAGAAACACGACTTTAATATCCTTTCGATATTGCTTAAAACAATAATCTACAATAAGTTTCAAAATAATTCTAAAGATTTTTTGGGTAAAACCAAAGAAAAGGTCTCTTTAAAATTAAAACATTACTTTCCATTTGAGTATAGTCTTTTCAATAATGAGCCTTATACCTCTTCACATTACCCACTTGATCCCTTTTTTTTGAATAGTTATTCATAACCAATGATCTTGTTACTTAAGGTGATAGGGAAAATCTCAAACTTTGTTTTCTTTATAGATTTACATTATATATTCATACCTTAAATCCACATTTCAAATTAGTACCTTGTATGGATGGATGAAAGTTCAAAGAATCATCTTCATCAATTCAATTTTTATTTTTATGGAGAAATACTACATAATCATCCCGAATAGTATTTCTTCATTTTCAAGTGGATTTCCTTAGTGATCTTGCACTTTGAGGTTGTTGAATTTGTTTTCTCGAAACAGTAACCTTAACTTGAAGAAAATTTGTTTAACATTGTCATATTATGGTTCCTAAATTACTTCTTGTTAATGAAATGAAACAAATCATATACATTATTCGAAGAAGTAATTATAGTTAAATCAAGGATAATGATTCACTTTAGTGACAGTGATTCAAAATTATTTCTCTTCCCAAACTCGGCATCCTCAAAAAACCGTTGAATTTCCCGTCTTAGAACTTTTCCTTAGTGGAGGTTTATAAAACTATAACTTCAATGTCACTTAGAATATCAATAAAGTATTTTCTATCTTTAAGGCCTTAATTTAGAATTATTTAGCAAGCTAAAACAAATAATCATATTAATCGCCAAATCAAAATTTGAGACTTCTTTATAAAAGGCATTCACCATAAGTGGATATAGGCTATGTTTTAAACTTAAGAGCTTTAATTCTAGCAATGTTCGAATTTATTCATATGTCGATCTTATTATTTCTAAATGAACAATTATAACCTAATTTGTTCATATTAGAAATAGAAAATAGAAATCTGTCTAAATAATAGCATAACGAAAATATCAAATAAATCCAAACAATACAACTGAAATCTCAATAATAACTTAAAAATATCTTGTATACTTTACTTTATATGTTTGTATATCTCATTAAGGAAACAACTATAAATATATTTGTATGTTATTTCTTTTCTTCTAGATCCTTGGTGACTTCTTTATCCTTATTTATGCATTTATTAACAATGCATGTTAAATAATTACTTCAATCTTTCATGCTTCAACCTCTCTTCTTCATATCACAATGCTAAATGAGCTCAATAAGAGGTCATTTTATTCTTAAAAAATAACATTTAATAATAGTCTTCAATTGGTTACACTGTGAATAAAGAGAGTACCCAAAAAAAATAACTTGAGTGTGTTAACTTTTGAAGCAACCATTTTTTATATGGTACACATTTATGTTTCCTTTACTTTGACTTTATGAACTCAATCAATATAAAGCGTGCTTGTTCCCTTTATCATTTTTAGCAAAAAAAATGCTTTTTAGCCTATGAAAAACTCCTTGATATTGATTATCCCCATGGATATCACATCCTTGAAAACTCCTGAAATATTGTACCTTATGATTCTTTGACTCTTGTTGTTTGAATTATCAGATCTCTTAATGTTCTTCATAACATTGTAAAAGCATTCAACCATAATATAGGTGGGTATGATCCTTCTAATTATAAGAGCTAGATCCATGAAGTTAGGAACAAACAAAATGTACTCTTAATAATCCTTAGAGTTAGTCTCAAATAAGATGACAATATTAAAATTGTCAGACACTTTAGTTAAATTAGTTGAAAATTGAACAAAAATTAAGGATTGACCCGTATATGCTCATATCCCATATCAACCATAGTAAATTCAAGTAATTGGTAAGTCTCTTCTCAAAATACCTAGCACAACTTTACTATCAAGTCTTTGAACAGTAATATTAACTGCAAGTATATACTCTTGCTGTAATGATAAAAAACCGACAATAAATTCAAGTTAAATAACAATATTTCTTTGGGTCGATTAGTTATTCACTTATAAAACCTTATAATTATCACATATTTATTATTTCACATGTGTAAGTTATTCAGACAAATATTATTATTTTTTAGGTCGGCTAACATCCGCATGAATAAATACACAAAAATATCAAATATTTTCATGAACAACTAAAATAAAAGGAGCCACTTTGGTGACATGTTATTTCAATTAGTTCACTTAGAATGTAAGATATTTACAATTAATTTGTGAAGAGACACCAAAAATATATTTGAATTTATTTTTTAGTGTACGTATAACATATTTCGAGTGCTATAAAACACTACCAAAAAAACTCTTTAGGTCTGTACGACACTTGAAAATCTCAAAATTATAATTGTGGCACAATATGTTTTAATCGTAGCTTTTATAATCTTTTACTTTATGCATGTGGATAAATTCATGATGTTTTCTAAATAAATATGATATAAGACATCATAAATAAATCATATAACAAATGCATGGATGAACATCAGAATTAAACGACGCATAAAATTATGCATAAATGACATGGTAAATGTCATACTAATAACATGAATGAATGCAGTAGCTATGATGTATATCTGAATCATAATATAGCTATACAACATGCTATTGTGTCGCTTTATCTTTTGTTTATTATTTGAAAACTTAATTAAGGTCAGTAACCATGAATTTTGGCAAAATATGAAAACTGTTGCTCCTTTTATTTTATGCTAACCAAAGCACGAAAGTAAAACATGGTTTTAAGAAGCATGGGTCAAATATATAAATATCTATATCTATCAAACACAAATGCATCAAATAATAAACGGTATGTTTTTTCTTATTCTACATACAAATATGTTGCATCATCGAATTTATTGCATCCGACGCATTTAGTGCATTTATGATAATAAGTTAATTAATTTATTACCATAACAACCACAGTTAATGCGTCTATGGTAAAAATATAAATGCATTTGACCGTTATGTGGTCCAAGATATAAATTAGTGTCATATTAAAATTTATTTCAATAATAAAATAAATATAAACACTTTAAAAGAGTATACTTTTTTCTAAGTAACCAAAATTTCTGAAATAACCCAAATACTTCATATATATATCCAAGTTACTTAATCAAATGTTAAGTAAGGTAAAATAATCTTAGAATCGGATTTATATTTCTTGCATTATATCTTAGAATCGAATTCATAGTTGCTGATTGGAAAAGTAAATTTGGTTGGTTTTTCATATTGACACAAGCCCTATATATTACATTATATCTGAATCCATAGTTGCTGTCTTCATAAGCTAATTAAGAGAAAGAGACAGATCTAAAATATAAGACTTGGATCTGATCTTTCAAATTGACATAATCCATAGATCTGAAGTATTTCCACAGAAGAGATTATGAGAATAACTAGCTAGAGTTTATGTAATCTAGGGACCATAACTCCTTATACATAGTGTTGGCATTTTAATAATTTGGCCATTCAACAAATTAGAGTTGCCCCGGTATCTACACATTAATACGATGACAATTTTATTTTAAGCCTTTTAACTTTAATTCATAATTTGATCACTTTAATTAGGTTTTATACCAAAATAGTACGATATGCTTTATTTTACATGTGGCTCACATGTTGGAATTTTCCAACACATAATAGTAAATAAAAAAGTAATTAGTAATGATATATTTAATAAGAAAAAGTTAATTTAAGGTACGTTTCACACGATTATCGACAAAGAACATGTCAAAAAAGGAGTTGCTGACTTAAAGATTCCTTATTTTAGCAAAATACCCCCTTCCATGCCCAGAAAATTGGATACAACCAAGCTAACATATAATTATAGTCGTACTTTGATAGCTTAGACTATTATCTATTTCCCTGATAAGGAAAATTAAGGTTTACTATGGTCAAGAACAAACCTTGAAGAGAGAAATCAAAAGTAAGGTTATCGGTGGATTTCCTTTATTTTATTCATTAATTGATCACTACACTTTCCCCAGTAAGTATTGATTTATTCTTTAATAAATTAAAGAAGTTACAAAGAAGATAGAAAAAATAATAAATTTGCAAAAGTAGTGAGATGCACAGAAATAGTGGAAATTGATGCTGTAGGATCACAAAAAGCAACAAAATACCCTAATTTATTTAGTTATTAAGGGTTAACGATGCAAGGGAAATTTAATTTTCAGTAACAGGAATAAGTGTATTTTACCATATTTATTCTATGTAATACAAATAAACTGAATATGTATTATATACATGTGCAAGTCTGATGATAAAATAATAGACAAACCTAGTATTAGTTGAGGCTATTTACTGCGAGAGTTCTATGGAAAAAAGTTATGGACGACAATGATTGAGAGGAACAGGATGATTGACGGGAACCATAACATACTTCATTTTATGCACTATTTTATTTCAATTTCTTGTGAATACTAACTGGCACATTTCGAATTTAAAAGTGGTACACCACATGTACTTTATAGGAAACAAAATATTAAGCTGACATTTTTTTTCTTCTCATTGTTATTAGTGGCTGGGTTGCTAATACTATTACTGTTAAAAGAAAGAACGAATGACACCCAACTCTTTTCTATTCAGTGGTTTGTACATTACACTTCATTATCATTAATCTAATAGTTGCACTAAATGCTTTGTTGACACAATATCGTAATTCCAAATGGTTCATCTGTCATCACGTCATAATTAAACAGGCTCAATCATAGATTGTTCAAATTGTTATTAACTTAATTGAAATTATATTTTCTTCAATAGTATATTTTTTTTAAATTGCAAAAAAAAAAAAAAAAAAAAAAAATCTATAAATTACTGCAGTTGGGTATGACGTATTAAAAGTTTGATGTATGCAGTTTTACTTCACAAATTTAATTTGAGATGAATAAAGTAACATGAAACAAAGGTACTGATATAGTTATTCATCGTTTATTTTCCTCTAACTTTTACAACCTTACTCTTTCCTTTCAAATATATTTCATGCTTTTGCAACAATATAAACCATTTTGAATCATATCTGCTGGGTTTGGAATCTACTTTCTTCATTCTTACTGAGACAATATTAGCATGATCATTTTCTATATAAAACATGTTGTATAGGAAAGTCGGTATTAAATGTCAAATTGCCAAAAACTATAATTAAACTGTTATAATATAATCTATGCTTATTTAGGGGAGAATTATGTCTACTTGGCAGGCAGTAGCTGATTAGACATGATGTCAGTAAATATATTTCCAAGATCTGTGCATCATTGATAAAGTATGATTTAATTGTGCATCAGTTTTTAATAAGAATGTTTATCTTGTTTTAAATTTATGGAATTTAGGCAGTATATTAAGTTGCAAACATAAAGTTTTAGGGATTCATATGGTACTTCGAGCTATAACTTGTAATTAATACTCATATATAATCAATTTACTTTAACTTTTCTACAGTGAACATATGCCCTGATCCATCTGCCGCCATATCTGGGATGTAGATCCTTTCACAGTCATATCCACGTAACACGCACAGGCCAGATCCAAGCCCAAGACGGGCAAGACAAATGTCTAGGGCATGAAAATGGACAAGGGCAACAAATTTATGCGAGCCATCGCCTTTCCTCGAATCCTCCTCGACGTTGCTGCGGCCTGCGACTGCAACCATCGACCACGACGCTGCGGCCTGCGACTGCAACCATCGCCATTCGCCACCATCCCAACACGGCCCACCGCCACCACACGGCTGCCAACGGCAACGAATCGCGACTCGGCTCAGCGAATTAGCATTCAGCAGGTGCGGCTTCTTTTAGACTTTAATCTCTTCATCAATTGATTCGATTAGCGTTTGATTTTACATTCCCTGAATTTAATTATGCTAATTTTAGTTTTAATGTTGAACTGAGATTTGCTTTGTGAATTGCGAATTGCTAATTCGGAGTTGCGCTGCTGCTGTGAATCTGTGATGAATTTGATTTGTGAATTGCGAATTTTGTTATTTGCGAATTGCGAATTTGATATGCTAATTTTGTTATTTGTGAATTGCAAAGGCTAAATGAGTTAATTTGGTTTGCAGACAGGAGACAACAGACTTCAGAAGGAAGAAGCTGCTCCAAGCCTCCAACCACAAATCTACAATAAACATGTGAGTTTATAAGTTTTGAATTTTGACGTTGGTTGGATACATCATACATTGGTATTGATCCAAAGTTCTTAAAAAGAGTCGTACGTAGAAAAAAACAATTTGATGAAGATATTGTAGAGAATGATCACAAACAATCTTCAAAAGACAATTTTAGAATTACTTATTTTCTTCATATAATCGACCAAGCTTTAACTTCACTTAGAGAACGGTTTGAGCAATTTGAACTTTATGAAGAAACTTTTGGTTTTTTTTTAAATTTGAGATTTAAAAATATTGATGAAGAGGAATTGAAGAAGCATCGTATGAAATTAGAAATTTTTTTGGAACACGATGAAGAGCAAGATATTTGTGGTAAAGAATTATTCTTTGAGCTTCGACAACTAAAAGGAATTCTATCATCGAAAGTAACTAAATCAGTCGATGTTCTAAATTTCTTGAGATTATATAGGGATGTAAATGGATTTCTAAATGTTTGGGTTGCTTATCGAATTCTATTCACTGTTCCGGTCACGGTTGCTACGGTGGAAAGAAGTTTCTCAAAATTAAAATTAATTAAAACATATCTTTGAAGTACTATGTCGCAAGAGAGATTAAGTGGACTATCTATTATTTCAATTGAAAACGGATACTTGGATAAACTTAACTATGAGGAGATCATAAAAGAATTTGCTTCAAAGAATGCAAGAAGAAGTTATTTTCGTTAGCTTGTATTTTGACATTATATCATGTTGACGTTTAGTTTTTTTGGCATGTAAACTAATGGAATTGATTTAGTTTAACAATATTTTTGCATAGTAATTGGATTTGATTTTGTGTATATGAAGTGCTGCTGGCATTTAAACTATTTTTTGCATATTTTGCGCATACTCGTATTAATTTTTTAAAATGGGGCAACAGAAATTTAAAAAAAAAAAATATATTCGTCTGGGGCATTAAAGCTATCGGACCGGCCTGAACACGCACACACAAAAGAAGAGCACTTGTTCCAGACCAAAAAAATTGAAGAAAACACCAGGACAGGGGTAAGTGTAAGCACCAAGTAACAATGTGAAAGTGCTTATATAACTGATTAATAATTTCAAGCCACAGAACTGATGATACGCAGCAAGTAACAGTGAATAGAAGATCAAAAGGACAAATAATTAAATATTATACAAAAAGGTTGTGTAGAATGTTTAAAAAAGTAAATCTCCTCGATAGTTTTTGTCTCTTTGTGAGCCTTATACTTTAAGCCTTTTTAAAGGAGACTACCACCTTAAAATCAATTGCTGAATAGATGCCTAGACTAAAAAATATGCCATATTTGATAGCTAACCTAATTGGGGATTGTTGTACTTATAAGGGCATTTCACTATAAGAACAAACTTTGTCGTACAATTAGTTTTTAGGACACACATCCATAAAAATTAATTTCAAGACCAAATCCAGCAGAATAATTACTTTTAAGGACAAAGTCAGCATTCCAATTACTTTCAAGGACATAATTTCACAGGTTTTTAGGCCTTAGAAACTAATTATTTTGCATTTTTTCCTTAAAAATAATTTTTTTAGTTGTGTGTCCTAAAAACTAATTGTGCTTGCTAAATAGGCCCTTGTGGCTAATTTCCACTACTTATGTATATAATATACAAGATAATATTTGGTTTCTAATACTATTCTTTTGATAACCCGGCCGAGCTGCAGGTCCGACCTCGATTATACGTGAGCCATACCTTCACTGCTGCCCGGAAGAGAATCAAGCCATCGACGAAAAGAGCCGAGGGATGGATCGCGAAAACCCACAAAACCGTACAGATCGAACCTCAAATAACATCTACGAGAAACAATTTTGAGAATCCTTGTTGTTTCAAATTCTCTCATTTGTGATTTCCTCAAATCTGGACCAAAACCCTAAATACTCTTGAGATCGGCAGCAAGAGCACCATCCCTAAGCCACTAATTTACGGGCTCCAGGTGATTTCTAAATAGAGAAAATACAGGGTAGATTCATGAAATAATATGTCGATTTGTAGCTGTAATGATGACCAGCTGTGACCTACCAGTTGTAGTACGAAAAGTATTTTGTTTTTTTGGCTATTAATTTTTATAGTCAATGAATTCTTAGTTCCCTTTGTTACAGTATATAATTGAATCAGGTGACCTTATGTTCAGAATATAAGAGACTCAATAATATTTATGCTGATATAATATGGCTTAATTAGCTTCATGTCTTCTACTTGCCATCTCATGCCGTAATATAATGATGGGTTTAATATATCATTGTATAATTGTATAATTGATTAACATTATGTGAATTGCTGTGACTAAATATTATTAATGCACCATTGTATCCAATGACATTGTACACCATTTTTGTTTTGTTACGGGAGTTAGAAAGCTATAAATTGAAGAAGAAAAATGTGATGGTTTTGACGGCTCAATCGATCGGAACTTCAAAACCTTGAACCTTGAACGATCACGGTTCGGTTTTCAAAACTATGTGTAATACCATTGCCTAGTATATTAGCAAGGTTTAATAGTAAAGAGTTTTGAAAAAAAATGTATTTCGATGCATGTATCAGCATATGTAAATTTACTTTTTCTTAATTTGCTTAGATTCTATTCTTTATTAATTATATTGCCTAATATTACCGTATTTTTCTTCCACATTTGGATGACATCCTAAATCATTCTTTACAAACTTACAAAGTGAAAATTCGAAATATACAATTGTTATCCCGCCTTTTGATCAATGCAGAAATATCAACAAATAGGCTAAAAATGATGGAAATCGGCATTAGAGATCGATTGGAAATAGGCTATAACCGATGCCGTCAAAACTTGACCGAGCTTCAATTAAGACGAGATCGATTAAGAATGATGAACAAAGCTAGGAAATGTTGCGTTTCAAATTTCAAGTCAAACGGAGTTCGTATGCTCGAGATGAGGATGGATCAATATTAGAGAGGAACAGTTTGATATCGATACTTTCATATCGATGCAATTCGTATCGATCAGGGTGGAGTTGGTCATCTACTCAGATCAAAATCTTCGTATCGATGCAATGCAAATCAACTGGATATATGCACAGGTGCACTTCGTATTGATACGAGGGATAGAACAACTAATGGAAGCGAGGTAATGGCTGCATGGATTTAAAAGAGCACTTTGTATCGGTCGATATTGATCGATACGAACAAGGCAACATGAAGAACAGGGGATCGATATGAATAGAACGACATGCATGTGTAGATCGATACGAAGGGGGGCTTGATGGATGGATATGAACAGTGTATATCTATGAATATGAAGACTGTAGACTGGTGAATGGTATATGATGGATACGAAACATTGATGGATATGAAGATGGGGATCGATATGAAGAATGGAGCACATCAGGTCGATATGAACAAGAATATGTTCAAGAGGAAGACCCGGTCACTTGGCATAAAAAGTGGATCGATCCAAAACGTTAGCGCTACATCATCAGCATTACTTGTCCAGAAGCGATGCGAACAGATCGATGTGAACAGAAGCTATGCAAACTCAGTAGCCTTCAACCAACATAAACTTGCATCGATCATAACTCAAAATCTACAAGTCCAAATGCTACCAAATTTTCACAGGAGATTGCGTACAATCTCAGGAATGTTCATGATTAATCATGGCTCGATTGGTCAAGATTTGGATGATACGAATCTCATTCGTATTGATCATGGATCGAGTCGAAACGAACATGTATCGATCACGTGGGCCCACACACGTGAGATAGGGAGTCCATCGAGATTTGAGCGAGATATTTACATCCTACACCTATAATTAGCAGTCCAAGAGCTTTAGAAAATGGATCTTATTTTGTTCTTCTACGCTGTTACTCTACAGAACTCCATTGTAACTTGATTTTTATCATCTATACTCTTGTAACCAGCAAGTGATAATCAATATAACAACAAATCCTTCAAAGTGGACGTAGGCTACAACGCTGAATCATTATAAATCATGTGTTTCTACTACTTTCCTTTTTAATTTTTAGTGTTCTTCACATTTATATTCTCTCCATACTTGCTATCTGTGATCTGTGAATGTGAACGGGTGCTTTCATCGATGATTGAGTGTTTGTGACCAATTTTGGCGCAAATATTTTGGTGCTTTCACTGAGAACGACTAGCATTCAGGGGTTCTGCAACTTGGATTTTGGATCTGAAGGCTTAAAGAATTGGATTTGGAAACCTACCACTACTAGAAAATACTGTAGTTTCCTACACAAAGTTTCAGACGTCTTTCCTACGCCAAAAGACGGGGCGTAGGGTAGGCGTAGGAAACTGGTAGAAAGAGGTAAAGGCGTAGGGAAGACGTAAGGCAATTTCCTACGCCTCACCTACATCAACTTCAATACGTAGAAAAAAAATCGAGGCGTAGGAAAGATGTAGGAAATCGCCTACACTAAAATGATACTGTAGAAAAGACGTAGATAATCTCCTACGTCATTTCCACGCCTCAGTTAATTTTATACAATTCCACATTGGCGTAGGAAAGATGTAGGAAATTTCTTACGCTAAAATTATGCTGTAGAAAAGATGTAAATAATCTCCTACGTCATTTCTACGTCTTTTTTAATTTTCTGCGATTCCAAACTAGCGTAAGGAAGACGTAGAGAATTTCCCACGCTATCGGTGCACATGCCATAGGCAAAAAACATAGTTTTTTATTTTTACATTAATCACCGTATACTTCCATCTCCTAACCTCGGTTTTTCACAAATGAAAAAAGAACCTAATTCTAAGATCGATCATTTTGGACGCTGAAATTTCAGGTAATTTCATCTTGGTTCGCACCTCTACTCTGCTTGTTTCGTTGTCAGCTCCCTCTCCGTAACTCGTAAAACCCTCTCTTTCAAAGCCCTAATCTTCCTATTTCATCTTCATAATCTATTAGTTTCAGAGCTCTGACTGATGGCGACTTAGCTTATTCTTCGAGCCATCAGGCGATGGGATGTTGCTTCATCTCTCTCATCTCCTATTGGATCCGTAATTTTATCTATCCCTCTTTAGTAATTGATGATTGATTTGTAATGCTTTTGCTAGGATTTAATGCTAGAATCATTGATGTAATTTTTGAGATGTTAGGTATTTCTCGTCTGTTCTTACATTGAAAATTTCATAATAGAGAACAAAAAGTGCATCGACTTGATTTCATTCTCAGTTACAAGTTATACCAAATATCTCTGAAGCTCGTTATCTTATATGTTTATTTTTGTTTGTCTAATATAATTGTAGCTGCATCAAATACTTCAGATATCTGTTCTGAATTTATGTACGGTTTTTCAATTGCAAAATCTGTATCTTACAGATATACGGAAGTTTGAAAGCATCACCTTCTTCAACCCCTTTCTCACAGAAGTGGGCAAGTGTTACTAGACCGTTTAGGTAACGGCCATCACAAGTCATATTTTTTATTTGTATTTGATATTCCACTTTTTTCTCAAAACAAGCTAACTTAGATGCCCTACTGTAATTTTGCTCAAAACCAGCTGGTAATGATGTGTGTAGGATCTAGATTAACCCTAGAGGGGGGGGGGGGGTGAATAGGGTTATAGCAAATTTTTTCAATTTAAATTCAGAAATAAACTACAGAAATAAATATGCTGAAAAATTAAATCACACACAAGATTTTACCCAGCTTCGGCAACCCCTGCCTACTGCTGCATTCCCAGATTTCTATTAGAATTAAACAGTATCACGCTTACAAACACTCTAACAGACTTGCAAACCCTGCTACCGCCTATAGAGTTTTGCAAACTTGCAAACCTTGCTAACTGGACTAACTCTAACTAGACAATCTGACAACACCTAAACCCTAGGTGATAATTTATCATGTTTTGTTTTGAAGAGAATATACAATTCAAGCAAATTATAAAAGCAAGCACTAGATTTAAAACAATTTGAATTATCTTGCCTTAAAAAAAAAAATTAACCCTATACAAACAAGAAAATAGCGGTCACTTCCCTTTCTCTTATTTCACCCGGTCCATTTTCTTTTGTTTGTGAAACAAATGGAGGCCTCGATCTGATTAGGGTTTCGTTCCCTTTTGTTCCAGTTAGGGCTTCGATTTCTTCGATTGAACTGTGATTCGTTGCCCTAGCTCGCTGCTTCTCTGATGGTTGACTATAGCTAGTTTTGCAGTCGCTCGATCGAGTTCATTGCTTGTGTATTCGGTATGTACTGTCTCTTTTTGCTTTTCTAAATTGATACTTGAACTCGATTGTTCTGTGTGTTCTATGATGATTTCTTGGGTGTATTTATAGGGTTGAAACCCTAATTAACACTGTCTGATTTGATTTCTCACGTCGTTGATTTTCCTGAATTTGTTTTTAGGGTTTTCCTTTCTTGATTCAATTTTGAGTAATTGCTGTCCATATTTGAATTCGAATTAATTGATTTGAAGATCTCTTGCTGCATTTGTTGTCTCGGTCTTCATTTGAATTAATGCTGTCCATATTTGAATTTGAGTTGATTGCTGCAGAGATTTCTTTCCAAATTAGAAATCTTTGATTTAATCAAAGACTTAATCAAAGGATACTAATTTGTTTTAATTTAGGCTTGATTTCTTCACAGCCTTATATTTGCCACTGTCTTTCACCAGTTTACTTTATATGTGCATATATACATTTGTATGTGTGTATGCATATATTTATTTGGTTTGTGCTTTCATTTTGTGATTCATCTGATTACTGACTTGCACATTTTTTTTGTTCACACATCACTTTACTTGAACTTGGTCTGGTGCAACTTGTTTCATTATCTGTTGCATACATGAGAGTGATACTGCACTTTATTCATGCTTGTTACATTCAGTTTGCACTTGAGTTTGTAACTTGGAGTCTGCAACTTGATTTGTGCCTTGTCCATTCTCGTGTGTTCATGTTGCTGGATTTGAATACATCTGTGCATGTCACAGTCATGTCTGCTCTGAACTTTTGATCATGTTGCCTTCGTGTTGTTGTTTGCTTCACTGTTGCATTCCACTTGTGTTTGCACTGCACTGCATGTTATGTTGGCCATTTGGTCTTGTTTTGTAGTGATGCACTTGATTGCTTCTGATTCATCTTTGAGGCAGTTTGCATTGTTTATGTTACTTTGACATGTTGTATCTGCATTCACCATAGTTTGTACCTGCATTTGCCATACTGAGTTTGCATTGTTGCAGTTGGTCAATGTAATTGCTGTTACATTACTTCACAGTGGTGCATTTGTTCATATAGCTCTGTTGTTGCTGTGTTCCATGAGCATGCTTCACTGTTGGTTGCAGTCTTGTGTTGGTAACCATCTTCAAGCATGTTGCAGTTTGTAGCTTTCATGCATTTTCTCTGTTCATTGTTCATTGTTGCACTTGGTGTTTGTAGCTGCTATGCAGTTGCTATGCATCACTATATATATATACTGTGTTCTGTACTGCATTGATGCAGTTTCCATATTTTGTGTATTTTGATGCTGTCTTGATTTTGCTGCTTTCACTTGAAGTCTTGGCCAGTTGATCATCTTGCAACCTGGTCTGGCTTGCTTGAGTTTCACTGTGATAAGTTGTGCATGTGTGCTTTTGTGCTTTGAGACAGTTTCATTGCTTGGTCTCTGTTGCCTTGAATTTCTGGTTGGAGCTGTGCACACGAGTTGGCGAGGCAGTGCACACGTGTACGAATGTACACGTGTGTACTGCAGCCACTCATAGTTACCTGTCCTTGATAAAATTACTGATATGCACAGATATTGCATAATCAAGGATGATGACAATAACCCATGTATCTGAGACACAAACAAATTTTATTTTTGCAAATTTAAATTTGTTTGTTTTCAGATTACTGTTGTAGTTGCTGATTATACAGGTACACAGGAGACAGGACGAGAAGTGGAGCTGGACAATGCAGATAGATGCAGATGTGCAGACAGAGTGAAAAACTGAGTGTTGAGAGTTGTAGTGAGAAGAGTAAAATGTATGAACTGATGTATGTATATATATATATATATAGGGAGAACTGAAAAACTTTGTATTGTTTAAGTGTTGTAAAATATTATATTGAATAAAAAATACTGTTTGAATTATATAAATTCTGTGCAATAGTATAATTATTCAATATGAATATTTCTTCCTTTCTTTATATAGTTCAAACTACAAACACACATATATATTGATATATGTTTGTTATCATCAAACAAAAAATCACATCAAACAATCTCCCCCTTTTGATGATGACAAACATATATATTAAAGATTTTGAAATGCTAATACATGTGTTTGAACAAAAAAATTTTAGCTCCCCCTATTTGAATGCTCCCCCTACAACCAAGACCTCTCCCTATTTAGAAGTTAACAAAATTTACAAAGGAATAAAAGAACTAAAGAAAATTAACTAACGATATTTAACCAAATTTGTTGAAATATTCCAAAAAATATTTA
The DNA here is from genome assembly GCA_030765085.1 of Allium cepa. Taxonomy (NCBI): domain Eukaryota; kingdom Viridiplantae; phylum Streptophyta; class Magnoliopsida; order Asparagales; family Amaryllidaceae; genus Allium; species Allium cepa. The sequence goes on along the minus strand of CM060932.1, from coordinate 219,526,483 downwards.
CTTCCTCATCAAAATCTTGTTCTTCTCCCCCTTTTGTCATTATCAAAAGACTGACAAAAAACAATGGAGCAGTAGGAACAAAAAATAATATATCATAACGAGATAAAAACTTCCATATTGTAGAGGATGGATCGATGATTGGTATTAATAAGAAGAGAGATATTTTAACATTAATTTGACATTTAAGCACAAAAACAAAAAAAATAAGCACTTACTAACCACTCATAACCATAAGGACTTTTAAATGGGATTAGCAGTTACTTATTAGTCTAAGCATCCAGACCAGAATACTTAGTTACCATACTCCATCCATGCATAACCATAAGGACTTTTAAATGAGAATGAAGTAATGATAAAAATAATTCTCTCATATGTTCCATCCATGCATAACCATAAGGACTTTTAAATGAGAATGGATACATGAGATTTATTATTTATTATTAAAATATTTTTTTTTTTTTTTATTTTTTATTTTTTTATTTTTTTATTTAATTTAAAAATAATTCACTCTTCTTATTTTATCAAACCATTATGAATGATAGAAAGATGGTAGAAATAGAAATGATCATGGAATAAGTTACCAAGTTAATTATATTATGTAATATCCAGTACTGAATACCATATTCGAATCAATCTTTGGAAAATATCCAAAACTTGTTTGAATCCTAGAAATTGAAGTTGAAAGTATATATCCAAGAATATTTCTACCTAACAATGAAAAAATGGTTAGTCAATTTCTATAATCCCCAAATCCAAACGTAATCTAGAAAATCTGTCTTCAGGGAGGGGTTTTGTGAAAATATCAGCAAGTTGAGCCTCAGTTGAAATATATTCAATGCAAATGTCTTCCTTAGCAATGTGATCTCTAAGAAAGTGGTGTCTCACATCAATGTGTTTTGTGCGTGAATGATGAACAGGATTATTTGATAAGTCTATTGCACTTTTACTGTCACATTTTAATGGAACTTGTTTATAAACTAAGCCAAAATCAGAAAGAGTTTGCATCATCCATAAAATTTGAGCACAGCAACTTCCTAAAGCAATATATTCTGCTTCAGTGGTGGATAATGCAACACAATTCTGTTTTCGACTTGACCATGAAACTAATGAATTTCCTAGCATGAAACATGTCCCACTGGTGCTTTTCCTGTCAACCAATGAACCAGCATAATCAGCATCAGAATAACCAACTAAATCAAAGTTTTCACAAGAAGGGTACCATAATCCAAATTTGTGTGTGTGTGAAAGATATCTCAAAATTCGTTTAGTGGCTTTCAAATGAGATTCTTTAGGATTAGATTGAAAACGTGCACACAAACATACAGAAAACATAATATCAGGTCTAGAAGCAGTAAGATAGAGAAGTGAACCAATTATCCCTCGATATTTTTTCTAATCAACAGCACTTCCTTTCTCGTCTTTGTCCAACTTTGTTGATGGGCTCATAGGAGTTCTCAATGGTTTGGAGTTCTCAATTCCAAATTTCTTCAACAGTTCCAACACATACTTGGATTGTGAAATGAAAATGCCATCACTGCTTTGCTTGATTTGAAATCCAAGAAAATATTTCAATTCTCCAACCAAGCTCATCTCGAATTTAGCCTGCATGACTTGTTCAAATTTCTCGCACAAGATTTCATTAGTAGCACCATAAATGATATCATCCACATAAATCTGAACAATCAAAAAATCACTTCCTTTGTGTAATAGAAACAGTGTCGTGTCAGCACTCCCCTTTTTAAAGCCATTTTCCAAAAGATATGTACAAAGGCAGTCATACCAAGCTCTAGGAGCTTGCTTAAGACCATATAATGCTTTTTCAAGTTTATACACATGATTTGGAAAAACATGATTTTCAAATCCGGGGGGTTGTTCAACAAAAACTTCTTCTTTCAGATCACCATTTAGAAATGCACTTTTTACATCCATTTGTTTAAGTTTAAAACCTTTATAACAAGCAAAGCTGAGCAAAATTCTAATGGCTTCTAACCTAGCAACTGGTGCAAATGTCTCATCAAAATCTATGCCTTCTATTTGGTTATATCCTTTTGCGACCAACCTGGCTTTGTTTCTAATTACATTTCCTGATTCATCAAGTTTGTTTTTGAACACCCATTTAGTTCCTACAATTGGATAGTCATTAGGCCTAGGAACTAATTTCCAAACTTTATTTCTCTCAAATTGATTAAGTTCATCTTGCATTGCTAAAACCCAACTTTCATCATTAAGAGCCATTTCAACAGAATCAGGTTCTATTTCAGAAATAAAACCACTATGACAACAAAACGCACACAAATTTTTATCAAATGCAGAACGAGTGCGTATACCTTCCGTAGGATCTCCTATAACCAATTCAGGAGGATGATTGGATTTGAATTTCAATCTATCAGCATCAACAGTCCTACTTCCATCTTTCTCAGTAGATGTCCCTTCTTTAATGCCTTCATGATCTACCCCATCATCACCTGTTTTTTCAGTCGTCCTTTCCAGATCAGATTCATCAAATTTCACATTGACTGATTCAACAATTGTCTTTGTTCGTTTGTTGTATATCCTGTAAGCCTTGCTCCTTGTTGAATAGCCCATGAAAATTCCCTCATCGGCCTTTGATTCAAATTTTCCAAGTTGATCACCTGTGTTAAGAATAAAACAAGGGCATCCAAAAACACGAAAGTAAGAGATGTTAGGTTTCCTTTCATGCCACACTTCATAAGCCGTTTTGCCTAGTATTGGTCTAATCATTACTCTATTCATTACATAGCACGAAGTATTCACCGCCTCTGCCCAAAAAGTTAGAGGTAGTTTATACTCACTCAACATGGATCTAGCCAATTCTTGCAATGTACGATTTTTCCTTTCAACCACCCCATTTTGTTGAGGTGTTCGTGGAGCAGAAAATTCATGTTTTAAACCATTTTCTTCACAAAAGTTTTCAAATTCCGAATTTTCAAATTCGCCTCCATGATCACTTCTCAAAGTTTTAATTGAAACTCCTTTTTCATTTTGAACAAGTTTAGCAAATTTTGAAAAATAATCAAAAGATTCAGATTTTTTGGCTAAGAAATAAACCCATGTAAATCTAGAGTAATCGTCAACCAATACATAACAATAACGTTTTCCATTCAAACTTGCAATTTCATTTGGTCCAAATAAGTCCATATGAATTAATTCGAGGACCCTTGATGTGCTAACAATATTTTTAGGGCGAAATGATGATCGACTAAGCTTGCCCAAGGAACATGCTTTACACACTTTGTTATCTTTAAATTTCTGATGTGGTAACCCTCTGACTAAATCTTTCGTTTCAAGATTTCTTAAGAGACTCATGCTAGCATGTCCAAGTCTCCTATGCCATAAAGATGCCTCTTCGTCAGTGGCTACCAAACATCTGGAAAGATTTAGATTGTCAAACGAAAGTGAGTAAACATTTCCTTTTCTTTTGCCCATAAAAACAATGTTATTAGAAGTTTTATCAATGATTTTGCAAGTATCACTATCAAAAACCACATTCATACCTTTGTCACAGAGTTGGCTAATAGAAATGAGATTGTGATGCAAATTATCAACGTATAAAACATTAGTCAAGGAAAAAGTACCATTACTTACTTCACCTTTCCCAATAATCTTACACTTGCTATTGTCTCCCATGATCACATTTCCACCTCTAAACTTCTCTAGGCTAAGGAACTTAGATTTATCACCTGTCATATGTCTAGAACAACCTGAATCTAGAAACCATTCTTGTTGCTCCTTAGCCCGCCAACAGACCTACATAAAGAGAGAGGAGGATGACCTAGAGAAACTCTTAGGTCCAATGATATTAGTAACTGAAGCATTGTGAACAAACAATCCCTTTGGAACCCAAACTTGTTTTGTCCTTTTATTTTTGTTCCTATAGACATGAAATTTGTTTGTAGAATTCTTAAGAACCCAAACTTGTATAAATTTTGTGTTCTTGTTCCTATGACTACAATTTTCAACACGATGTCCAATTTCACTTCTAACAAAGACACTCTTACCTTTTGCATGATCATCAACCTGTGTTTTCCCAAAACCTAGTCCTTTTCTATTATTAACAAAGAGTTGATTTCCCAACAACATGTTAAACGATTTTTCTCCTCTTGAAAAGTTATTCAGAGATTTCTCAAGATTTTGGACTTTGGTTTTTAGTGTTGTGTTTTCAGTTACAAGTGTGGTGCATCTATTTATAAAATCTTTTTTTCTCGTGTCAATGATTTCCTTAAGACTTGAGTTTTCTTTTTCAAGATTATCTAAGCTATTCTTAAGTCTTGATATTTCTGAATCTAAAGTTTTACATTTTTTACAGTCTAGGTTTTGAATATTCTCAAGTTCAGTTTCTAACCTAGTATTCTCATGAACAAGTTCTCTCCTGTCAGACTTCAATTTTTCAATCTTAGTTTCAAGAGTATCAATTGTATTAGTAAGATCATAACACATCAAAACAAGTTCTTTATAAGAATAGTCACGTACCTCACTGGATTCCTCTGAACTTGTTTCTGAATCTGATTTTGCCATAAGGCACAAGTTAGCCTCTTCTGAGCTATTATCCGAAACTTCTTCTCCTTCTTCATCATCCCAAGTTGCTGCAAAGGCCTTCTTCTTCTTTTTCTTTCCTTTGTTGTTTTTGAGAAGTGGACATTTTTGTTTGAAGTGGCCAGGCTTTTTGCAGTTAAAGCAAGTCAATTCATTATCGGAATCATCAGAATCTTTTGACTTATTACCACTTGTTTTCTTCTTGCGTGGCCTGAATTTTGACCATTTTCTAAGATTATTGACTGCCATCGCAAGCTCTTCAATTGGATCTTCTTCTTCTTCACCGCTTTCTTCTTTGCTTTTTAAGGCAATCGTCTTCTTTTTTGATTCGGAGTTGTTACGTTCCTCTTTTGCCTTTAGCTCAAGCTCATATGTCATCAAGTTTCCGATCAACTCTTCCATGCTTAGTTTACTCAGATCTTTCGATTCTTGTATTGCAGTGACTTTTGCCTCAAAGTTCATTGGTAAGACTCGCAGTATCTTCCGTACAAGCTCTACTTCAGTGAAGACCTTCCCAAGCGCTCTAGCATTGTACACCAAAGTTGAAAACCGTCCAAACATATCCTTTATGCTCTCGCCCTTTTCCATCACAAAGTTTTCGTATTCATTGCTAAATAGAGCTAGTCGTGACTCCTTGACTTGAGAAGTTCCTTCGTGTGTCACCTCCAGAGTGTGCCAAATTTCCTGTGCTGTTGTACAATGAGAAATTCTATTAAATTCATTTTTATCAAGAGCACAGATCAAAGCGTTCATTGCTTTGGCATTTGTAGTTTTTAATTTCTTATCGTTAGCATCCCACCTATCCTTAGGTTTAGGAATCTCAGTATCACCAACAACTATAGTGGGAGATTTATAGCCAGTTTCAATAATATCCCAAACATCATAATCGACAGAACTAAGATAAATACTCATTCTAACTTTCCAATAAGCATAATCATTCCCATTAAACATGGGTGGCCTAGCAATAGATTGCCCCTCAGAAAAAGCATTATTTGGTGGATTCATGACTCTAGAGTTAAAGTAAAATACCAGGCTTTGATACCACTTGTAGGATCTAGATTAACCCTAGAGGGGGGGGGGGGTGAATAGGGTTATAGCAAATTTTTTCAATTTAAATTCAGAAATAAACTACAGAAATAAATATGCTGAAAAATTAAATCACACACAAGATTTTACCCAGCTTCGGCAACCCCTGCCTACTGCTGCATTCCCAGATTTCTATTAGAATTAAACAGTATCACGCTTACAAACACTCTAACAGACTTGCAAACCCTGCTACCGCCTATAGAGTTTTGCAAACTTGCAAACCCTGCTAACTGGACTAACTCTAACTAGACAATCTGACAACACCTAAACCCTAGGTGATAATTTATCATGTTTTGTTTTGAAGAGAATATACAATTCAAGCAAATTATAAAAGCAAGCACTAGATTTAAAACAATTTGAATTATCTTGCCTTAAAAAAAAACTTAACCCTATACAAACAAGAAAATAGCGGTCACTTCCCTTTCTCTTATTTCACCCGGTCCATTTTCTTTTGTTTGTGAAACAATTGGCGGCCTCGATCTGATTAGGGTTTCGTTCCCTTTTGTTCCAGTTAGGGCTTCGATTTCTTCGATTGAACTGTGATTCGTTGCCCTAGCTCGCTGCTTCTCTGATGGTTGACTATAGCTAGTTTTGCAGTCGCTCGATCGAGTTCATTGCTTGTGTATTCGGTATGTACTGTCTCTTTTTGCTTTTCTAAATTGATACTTGAACTCGATTGTTCTGTGTGTTCTATGATGATTTCTTGGGTGTATTTATAGGGTTGAAACCCTAATTAACACTGTCTGATTTGATTTCTCACGTCGTTGATTTTCCTGAATTTGTTTTTAGGGTTTTCCTTTCTTGATTCAATTTTGAGTAATTGCTGTCCATATTTGAATTCGAATTAATTGATTTGAAGATCTCTTGCTGCATTTGTTGTCTCGGTCTTCATTTGAATTAATGCTGTCCATATTTGAATTTGAGTTGATTGCTGCAGAGATTTCTTTCCAAATTAGAAATCTTTGATTTAATCAAAGACTTAATCAAAGGATACTAATTTGTTTTAATTTAGGCTTGATTTCTTCACAGCCTTATATTTGCCACTGTCTTTCACCAGTTTACTTTATATGTGCATATATACATTTGTATGTGTGTATGCATATATTTATTTGGTTTGTGCTTTCATTTTGTGATTCATCTGATTACTGACTTGCACATTTTTTTTGTTCACACATCACTTTACTTGAACTTGGTCTGGTGCAACTTGTTTCATTATCTGTTGCATACATGAGAGTGATACTGCACTTTATTCATGCTTGTTACATTCAGTTTGCACTTGAGTTTGTAACTTGGAGTCTGCAACTTGATTTGTGCCTTGTCCATTCTCGTGTGTTCATGTTGCTGGATTTGAATACATCTGTGCATGTCACAGTCATGTCTGCTCTGAACTTTTGATCATGTTGCCTTCGTGTTGTTGTTTGCTTCACTGTTGCATTCCACTTGTGTTTGCACTGCACTGCATGTTATGTTGGCCATTTGGTCTTGTTTTGTAGTGATGCACTTGATTGCTTCTGATTCATCTTTGAGGCAGTTTGCATTGTTTATGTTACTTTGACATGTTGTATCTGCATTCACCATAGTTTGTACCTGCATTTGCCATACTGAGTTTGCATTGTTGCAGTTGGTCAATGTAATTGCTGTTACATTACTTCACAGTGGTGCATTTGTTCATATAGCTCTGTTGTTGCTGTGTTCCATGAGCATGCTTCACTGTTGGTTGCAGTCTTGTGTTGGTAACCATCTTCAAGCATGTTGCAGTTTGTAGCTTTCATGCATTTTCTCTGTTCATTGTTCATTGTTGCACTTGGTGTTTGTAGCTGCTATGCAGTTGCTATGCATCACTATATATATATATATACTGTGTTCTGTACTGCATTGATGCAGTTTCCATATTTTGTGTATTTTGATGCTGTCTTGATTTTGCTGCTTTCACTTGAAGTCTTGGCCAGTTGATCATCTTGCAACCTGGTCTGGCTTGCTTGAGTTTCACTGTGATAAGTTGTGCATGTGTGCTTTTGTGCTTTGAGACAGTTTCATTGCTTGGTCTCTGTTGCCTTGAATTTCTGGTTGGAGCTGTGCACACGAGTTGGCGAGGCAGTGCACACGTGTACGAATGTACACGTGTGTACTGCAGCCACTCATAGTTACCTGTCCTTGATAAAATTACTGATATGCACAGATATTGCATAATCAAGGATGATGACAATAACCCATGTATCTGAGACACAAACAAATTTTATTTTGCAAATTTAAATTTGTTTGTTTTCAGATTACTGTTGTAGTTGCTGATTATACAGGTACACAGGAGACAGGACGAGAAGTGGAGCTGGACAATGCAGATAGATGCAGATGTGCAGACAGAGTGAAAAACTGAGTGTTGAGAGTTGTAGTGAGAAGAGTAAAATGTATGAACTGATGTATGTATATATATATATATAGGGAGAACTGAAAAACTTTGTATTGTTTAAGTGTTGTAAAATATTATATTGAATAAAAAATACTGTTTGAATTATATAAATTCTGTGCAATAGTATAATTATTCAATATGAATATTTCTTCCTTTCTTTATATAGTTCAAACTACAAACACACATATATATTGATATATGTTTGTTATCATCAAACAAAAAATCACATCAAACAATGTGATCGGAATTAATTTAGAAACTTGTGTTGCCGTTATGGAAGGAAAGGTTAGTAGTTTGACATCAATATGATGCTAATGCCAAATCTGCATACCATGTTGCTATTCATATTTACATTTTATTGTGTACAGAACCCTAAAGTAATTGAGAACTCTGAAGGAGCATGAACAACTCCATCAGTTGTTGTTTTTAATCAAAAAGGCGAACTACTAGAGGAAAAGAGTGGACGGAAATTTTGTCTTGGGATCCCAGAGCTTTTATTTATCATAATTTCTTAGTAATCCTTTTTCTTTATTACTGACCCTTTTCTTCTTATATTTAGAATTTGAAGTATTCTTTTCACAAATACATGATACTTATTTGATCCTTTATGGAGATTTGTTAAAGGACTCCGTCTTTTGACATGCACGTGACAATTTTAAGGGCACTCCACTTAAGAAGAATCCTACAATATATTTTATACACGTTATGCTTATTACCGAATCACCCTTGAATATCACGAGACAAGAAACTACAAACACATATATTTGATAGGATCCATAATCTCTCTTATTTAGCACCATCACGTCCTCTTAAAAAAAAGTATAGGCATTCGTTATAGTTGTGTAATGACATGAAGGTAAAAAAATAAGTAGTTCTATTTTTATAAAACCGTTATCAATAGTGGACCCATTCACTTGCACACCCTCGCTTACTTTTTCACTGAGCGAACGAGCTCTGCATCCAAAAGAGAGAAAACTAACTACGGAATCCGTATTTTTAAAAAAAACAAAAGGAAAAAAAGCCAAAGACTTTGTCGTTTTACTTTAAAAATTAAATAAAACGACAAAGTCTTTGTCGTTTATTCAATTTACAATAAAACGTCAAAGACTTTGTCAATTGACAAATTCTTTGCCGTTTTAACCTATTTTTGCAATAAAACGATAAATTCATCAGTCTTTTATTCAGTTCATTATCCACAGAAATGAGGAGAAGTGAAGAAGTCATGTCTGCTTACGTCGTGGCTAGTTCAGTTCATTTTTATCAACTGAAAAGGACGTTGTTGGTCGTGCCCCAAGGGGTTCGTCCTCTTATGAAATTGACATAACATTTATCAAACTAAAAAAAAATTTAAAAAAGAAAAAAAATTCTTACTCAAAAATGAATCACATTCAATAAACTTTTTTTTATATATAATAATTTTCAAATTATAAGCATTTTTTCATTAAAATCTCTTTGGGTCTGATTCTTTTTATTTCAACTTTTGAGGCAAAATTATTGTATAGTTCATTAGCAGATCAAAGTCGTTTATGAAAAACTAGTTTTAAGTAGATTTCATTTTGGATCGGTGACAATGCACCCTAGGATGACTTGTAGTCAGCTGGTGCAAAAACTGTACCTGGCAATAGCTTTTGAGATTTATACAAAAACAGTGGGTATTGCTTGTGTGAGTGGTTAGGCTCTTGTTCTAGTTTAATCAATGTTTTTGAAGTCATGTGTTCTCTCTATAAATATACCTATCCATGCCAACTTTTAAATTTTATAGAACATGAAGAGGTGTTGCATATTCTCCGCTATGAAGTTGGACAGAAATACGGGCCTCACCATGATTATTTCCATGATGATATCAACATAAAAAATGGAGAGCAGAGAATTGCTACGCTTCTCATGTATCTGTATGCATCTTCCTTTTCATTTTATAGAAAATGGAGGGTAGAGAATGGAAATACCCCTGGAGTCAACAAAGCATTATTTTAGTTAGTTTAAAATGTAGAAATTGATGCCATATTTGATAAAATGCAGAAATACAAAGACGCCACTTATAGCATCAATAAGGGAGAAGCACAGATTAGAGCCAAAATAGAGGAAAAGGTAGAGCGCCAAGAAGGGGGATTCAAATGCTGAAGATGTAGTATGAACAACTCACCGAAATGCTTCAACAGAGATTTGATGGAGAGCCGAACGATCATCGTGAGGGATGAGGGTATTGAAAACTTTCTTAATGGTAGTATGATGTCATGTATCATGAATATATTATCGTATTATTTTGACATATAGGAACTTGATTAATATTGTTTGACTTTGTACTATGAGTGAGATATTTGTTTTTTGAATTAAAGATGAATGCTTTGATGTTAATCTTTTTGTTGGAATGTGTATGTATATAAAATAAGTTGATTTTAGTTTCTATTTAATGTGGTGACATGAAATACAATAGTAATATATCAAAATTGCTTCAGAAAAGACGTAGGGAAGGCGTAGGTAAATCGAATATTGATACAGCAAAAAGTCGTGTGCATGGCATAGGAAAAACATTAAAAACACGGGCGTAGGTAAACCGTGGATAAATGAATGACGTAGAAAAGACGTAGGAAACGTAATATGTTAGAATGGCGTAGGGAAAACGTAGGAAAACTCGGCGTAGGAAAGACGTAGGTAAACGAATGACGTAGGAAAGACGTAAGTAGCTAAAAAAGTAAAAATGTCGTAACAAAACCGTAGGAATAAAATGGCGTGGGGAAGGCGTAGAAAAATTATGGCGTAGGAAAGACATAGGAAACAACTCCACGGACGACGTAGGTAAGATGTAGGTATTTTATTAGCTACGCAGATTTTACCCACGGCAGAATTGGCGTAGGGGCTACGTAGTTGCTGTATTTACCTACGCCCCGCTTACGCCATATTGGCGTAGGTAAACCGTAGTTTTCTTGTAGTGTACGACAAGGCAATCGACAAGAAGGCAAAGGACTAAAAGGAGTCAGCATGAATGAAGTCAGGAGGCTTCCTCGGGAGCGAATTAGGCCTTGATCTTCATCATCAGAGACGAGATGGAGACGATGCTGAAGAGACAAAAGGAGATGATGCAGAACCTACTTCGACAAATTGGACAAGTTGGAGTGCAGAATCAAGTTAACGAAATTACAGGAGATGTTGGAGATAAGGATCAGGAGCATGGAGTAATTTGAATTCAGAATAGACTAGGACCATCAGGAGCAGCACTAGGACTAGGGGGACTCTCCCGAAGCATGTTGATCCAATCTCGACCAAAGTACCGGGTGGAGCTGAGCAACATGGCACTGATAGAGGAATGGATGCTCGTTTACGAAAGAAAATTTCAATAATCCCCTATGAACTCGGGGGAGAGATTGGAGGCAATAGACAAGGACTGTAGCTTGGCAACATCGATAAATTGGCAGAGATGGTTAGGCGAGCCATGAGAGGTGGATTGGTGAATTGGGACTTGGAGGATTGAATAGGAGTCCTTTTGCTCCAATGATCAGGCAAGCTAGGAACCCACTGGATTTCAAACTTCCAACACTGAAGGTGTATGACGGAAGAACGGATCTTGTTGTTCACCTGATGAGGTACATGAGGCATAAGGAGGTGCTAGGGGCATCGAAAGAGGTCATGGCACGATGCTTCCCTTTGTATTTGACGGATATAGCAGCATTATGGTTTAGACAGCCGGAGACTGGCTCTATTGGCGCATGGACGGAGCTGATCGAAAGGTTTATGAGGCAGTTTCAGGTCCACCTAGTCCGACCCAAGAATGTGATGAATTTGACATCGATGAAACAATGGAAAAGAGAGTCGCTCAGGGATTTCTTAACCAAATTCAATGCGGCAGTGGCTTCGGTGGGTCGACCGATGCATCGACGGTTTTGATAGCAGTAGCTTTAGGAATTGTAGATAATTCAGATTTCAAGACATCGTTAGAACGTGACCCACTGATGGATCTCAGGGAGTTCTACCATGAGGCGGAAAGGTTCCTAAGGCAGGAAGATGTACAGGCTAAGAGAGAAGGGAGGGAAGTTGAAGCTTATGCAGTAAGGAATGGAGGTCCATCAAGGGAAAATCCAAACAAAGACGATAAAGGCAAAAGGAAAACGGATGACAACAATAACACTTCGAAAAGGCCACGGAGGGAGTCAAAATTTTCGTCTTACATGGATTTAACTAAATCTCTTGAAAGGATTTACTTGGACACTCAAGGGCGCCTCCAATATCGATGACTGACAAGAAGGGAACCCTCTAAATACGAGCGGGCATCAAGAAGCATTGCTTATTCCATGAGCTGGATGGGCACAACACGAATGACTGTAACATTTGAAGGATATTGTTGAGGAGCATATAAGGAACGACAATCTACAACAATATGTAAGGAATCGAGCTGTGGCAGTGGAACAGGAGCGGCCACCGCCCACCTCGAACGAGGATGTCACTGGATCAGGCATCGACGGCTTGTTATCAACTAAATAGATTTATGACTTTGAATAAATAATAGAAGTCGAAGTAATATGGCTAAGTCACTTACGCATGTACGGGATCAATGACAGTCCTTAGCCATAAACTGAGATGGTGATAAATTGCGTTGCTCGAGTCTATGAAATCCTGCTTTTCTTTTCGTTTTTCCAAAAAATTTGGTTTCTCCCATGGATGTGCGGACATTTATTTGGTTTTTCCTAGTTGTAATTTTTTTTTTTGAATGATTGGCTTTGCATTAATGTAATAAATAATACAGGTCTCGCGATTACGGTCCCGACCGGAGAGATGGGGCAATGATCGCAAGTTACGACTCCCTTTGCTGGAGGGCGATGGAACGGACTTGAACACATTATACATGTCCTTGGACGGGGAACACAAAAGTTCTTGGCCAAAGGGCCGAGGTCGGAGAATACAGAAGTCCTTGGCTAGAGAGCCGAGGCCGAAGAAAAAAAAAACCTTGGCCGGAGAGCCGAGGCAGGAGAACACAAAAGTCCTTAGCCGGAGTGCCGAGGCTGGAGAATACAAAAGTCCTTGGATGGAAAGACAAGGCTGGTGAATATAAAAGTCCTTGGCCATAGAGCCAAGGTCGGAGTAAAAGCCCTTGGCCAAAGAGTCGGGGTCGGAACAGGATAACGCAACGCGGAGCGGTCGTGGATTCTGATTTTGGCTTGGACTAAATGGACCCAGAGTGGTCCTGGATTTGGCAAAGGGCCTGGAGCGATCCCGAATTTGAATATCAACCCAGAAAGGGTATGGATTTGGTTATTGGTCATTGGATACTCACGGATTACGACCCGGTTAATGTAACGACCCGGATTTTTAGCGTTGAGCTTAGAATATTTAAATGGGTTTAAATATTTAATTTGGATTATAAATTGATCTTGAATATGAAAAGTTTGGTTTTTATTCAATAAAATAGATTCAGAATTTAATATAGCGGTTTGTTGAATGATATAACTATTTAATTTAATATTCGGGAATTGGGTAAAATATAAAATCTAGAGTTTGAGCTAGTTAAAAACGATTTGAAGGCTTATAAAATTTATAATGATGATACTGAAGATAGTAGAATGTTAAAATTAAATTTAACAGTGATTTGTTCAGTTTTGAAAATATTATGTTTAAATCGATATTTAAAAATAGCCTTTTGTGGTACAGTCTCAGAATTTGACAAAACCAGTTCCATTGGATCCGTAATATTGTATTGTTATCGGGTTTCAATTTTCGTAGCATTTGGAGTTGCGTGAGCACATGGTAAGTAAACGCGCTGAATTTATATCAAAAATTTAAATTTAATATATATATATATATATATATATATTCATACCACTCAGTTTTCAGTTGAAATTATTTCTCATCATAACCTTTTCTTTCCATTTCGAAATCACTGTAGCTGCCTGTACAGTGTCCCCTCATCCCTTCTTCAACACGCCTCCTTTCTCATTTTTGAAAGCCGAGCCTTCTTTTATTTTTTTAACTATCTTCAGTCAAATAAAATAATGGTCGAGGCCTATTCAAATCGAATTCCCCCTTTTATTCAATTCACAAATCAATTTCGTCCTAAATTAAATTAAGTGGCCGATCTCCCTCGTTCTAGATAACAAACGTATATAGGAGATGAACGATGTTATCATGGCCGAAACGAAATCGAATCTTGTTCCCAATAAAATCAAACCCTAGTTCTCTGAAGCGAAGTTCGATGCCGCTACGATGAGGTGATGCGTCAAAGTCTTATCTCAATGCGGCAAGGAGGGAGACTCATGCTCGAAGGAAGGCATGCGAGACCGTAGATGGAGAGGCTCGAATCTAAGAATTGACAATGTCACGTTGGAGGAGAGTTACGCCTTCGCGTGCGAAGAGGGAGGAAATAGAGATGGCGACTGCGGCAACAAGTTGCGATGCTCTGTTCATACGAGCAGCGTCAGCGAGGTTGGAGACGACTGCGGTGGAAGGGAGTCGGGGCCGTTGGCGTGTAATCATGGTTGGATGGGTTCGCGGGTAGACAGTAAGTATTCTCTAATTTGATTTTAGTTTTTGAATTGGGAAAGTTAATTTTATTTTTAACAAGAAGTTCCAACTGTTTTGATTCACAAGAGGAAGAAATTACAGTAAAGTAAGTTCATATTTTTGTTATTTACTGGAAATAATAATAATAATATACACATGCATATTTTAATTTATATATATATATAGAGAGAGAGAGAGAGAGACAAACAATAATTTATATGGATAGTACAGTTAATAGAAAATTTATTTACGGAAGGTATGAGATTGCTTTTTTTAAAATTAAATTGATAAATGATAAGACAGAAAATAGTAATATATATAGATAAGATTTAAGAATAGAAGTTTTAAATTGGGGATTGAATTGTTCAAATTTATTTTGAATATTAATAAAATTATAAAATTGTTTGGCAAGGTCTAGAATCACGAAGAAAACTAGTCCGGAATGGAAACGGATTGCAAACATCAACAAACAAGAAGGTGAGTTAATCTCACTCATCTGGATTATTTTAATTTAAATAGTTAAATTTAAATAATTGATTAAATGTCTGAATTGTTTTGGATGTGCTATATTATATATATAGTAGTATATAATATATCTTGGAATGATTGATTTCCCGCATTATATAACGGATGAGACCCTATGCGCCGAGTAATAGCAGATGATTTTATATTTAAAACCCATATACCACGATATTCCACTTCGAAGTGGAATTGGTATTTTATATTGTGCTAACGTCTGTGGATACAGGGGAACAGGTTGTAGGGATCCAACTGGATTTCTCAAAATTATATATATTGTTTAATATTCTTTGTTATGAATATTTGATATTTTATGATGAATATTATTGATAATTGGAATATCGAATGCTATGGATTACATGAAAATATTTCGGTAAACTGAGTTACCAAAATATATTGAATTGGATTTCTGGAAAGAAAAAAAAAGAGAATTTGTAAGTGAAATAATTATAGAGAATTTAAATAAATTTAACAATGAACTGGATAAGAATTTTAAATTTAAGATTTAAATTATTGAAAAGAATAAGGAAGAAATTTGGAAAATCTGAAATTGGTATGTTCGAGTTAAAAGATTTAAAACCAAAACAAAAATAATAATAAAGTCTATAATTAATAGATTTTGAAATGAATTGAGCAAGTAAAGAAATTTATTTAAAAATGGAGTAAATTGGAAATCAATTTGAAATTTTATTTAAGTGGTTGAAGTTGAAACTTTAAAGAGAAGTGGGACTTTGGAATTTATAAACAGGTTTTATAAAAGTAAAGTAATATATCAGTGGATATTTGGAGAAATAAATCCACGATGGAAATTTATTAGAGAAATGGAAAATTTGTTTAAAAATAAATAGTGATTTATGTTTAAAGGGATGCGAAGAGAAGTATATTTCCCTGGATAGCCACGTATGTTTTCAAAGTAAATTTTTAAATATAAGTTAAAAGTTTTAATGTTGTTTTAAAAAGCGTGTTTAAGAAAATTTATTATTTCTAAAAATTTAAATTCTAAATTAAGTATTTTCTTTTAATCTATTATAGCAGTAGTTATTTAAAAGTGACTTGGTATTTGTTTTTAAAGAGAAAATCTAGTTTTATATTTTATAAAGTAGCCTCATTTTAAATATTCCTAATATATATATATATTTTTAATAAAGTATTGAAATAGTTTTCAATCTAAATGTTAAGATATATTTTATAATAAAGTGTTTTAAAGTTATTTCAAAAATCTAAAGCTTTGTACTAGGTATTTTCAGTGGAAATAAATATTTGAGAATTTATTCCATAGGTAGAGTGTGGGTTGAAAACTGTTTTTAAAAGGGTTGAAAATGAAAATATATCTTGCGAAGGTATTTTGAGATTAATAAATAATTTGAGAAATTATTTATGTTGATGGATGTTTGTGAATGTTAATTGATAGTTAAATAACCGACTACCAATATTTGTCTATGAGCTAATCGTTTCGAAGAGACCGGGATCGGGATTAATTTCTCGAAATCCACTTCGATCCGGTTTGTACGATTTCGTGGGAAAAACAAGTTCAGAGTCAAAGATGGAGCAATGAAGTGCAAGGGCTAGTCGCTACTAATCCTGAGGATAATTCCAAAATGGATGTAGTAGGAATTGTGCCTTCGGTTCCATTCGAACCCGGGATGGACTTGTATGGATGAATGCTTTCGGAACATCGTCAGGTGGACGATGGGAATTCTAAGTGAAACGTTCTAAAAGGTAATGCTTAGCCTCAAGCCTCATCAACCGAGAATGACTGAAAATCAGGGGTTATGCAGCAAGGCTAGGTGGGTAGCACCCATTTCAGGTTGAGGTCACACAGTCTAGATGTCCCTTTTATTTCGGCTTAGTGGTGCGGTTGCTGATCACAACTGTGGGGTGATCTTACTCGGGATTATCCAGTAAGGGGTAGTCCCGGTCTTGTGTTGCAGGGGGTCGGGAATGAGCCTCGGTATGCTGATCTAGACCAGGTATCGTGACAGGTGGTGCCCCTGTAACGACCCGAAATTTTCAAACCCGAAAATTCCAGATTGTTATGGAAAAGAAGAAAGAGATAGAAGAAGAAGAACAGAAACATCAACAACTCACATTCCCAGCGGATAAAATATAATAATAAATAATAACAGCTTACAAAAGATTTACTATATCTGTCAATTACATTTAATATACATCAGAGTTTCACATTATATACAGTCAATATTTACAATTATCATATCTCAGACAACAATAATATAAATACAGCGGAAATACTCTATACGCTCCTGCCATCCAGCTCGCCTCCTGAGCTCCAGAACGTATCTACCTGAAAATCTGTAATACTCGGTCTGACCCGAGCATTACACCAAAGTAACACCCGGGTCAGGCTGGAAACCAGCGTGAGTAAACCCATCTAACAAGGAATACCATAGCAAACAACTTATATAAACCTGGAGTAACATATGTCAATTAACCCAATTCACAATTTGCTATAGCCACACTTATTTCGCATATCAATTTCTAAGTACCAAACTTAGATAAATTAACCCAATTCTCCTGAATCATCTTATTCCAGCCTATTAATTTCACACATTAATTGATTTTTAATCCGAAGTGGTTTCGGGTATTTCCTAATACCCGACCCCGGTCTCTTCGAAATTTATGTCATCCTAAGCTAAGTAATTCAAATGAAATACACAACTTTTCATATCAGAGATATCAACTCATTCAAGGCATTCAATACCTTTCAATCATCCATAAGCAAAGCTTAATCACATCCAAATCAATTTCATTGATTCTAATTGGATTTCTAACCTCATTCACTTAGATACCTTCATTCAACATCAATTAATTAATCACCTTGGATTAAACCTAGATTAATTATCCTTCAATTTCATTCAAGTAATTATCTTCAATTAATTCCACCAGATTTATTATTCTTATCCCAAAATCAATGAGTCATCTTTGAATACCCCACAAAGTAATTAACTATAATTAATTACATTAATCCTAAATCTTAAGTCACTTATTATCGATTAATTCATCTTGATTAATCATTCTTTAATTGCATCGTTAATTAGATAAATTAATGATTTCCAATTATATTTTAATTGATCTGATTCTAAATTAATTTCTTTAATTCACCCACAATATTAATCATTATCGATTTATATCAACACATAATTAACTAACTTTATTTATTTCGCTAAATAAATTATTTATTCCTTAATGAACTATCTAAATTAATTGCTTGATTAATTTCACAAAATAAGTATATCCAAATTATTTTTGTTAACAAACTATCATTCAATTAATTACATCCAGAAATTATTAATAAATTTACTTTCCCAAATAATTACTTATTCACTATTCCATAACTATTAATTAATAACTTTCATTGTTAATTTATAAAACTTAATAGCCCATTTTGTAAATCTCTAACTATAAATTAATCAATCACTAATTACCCATCAATTTCTTAATTAGTCTTTAACTTATTTCATAAATTGTCAAATTTTAATCATTCCTAAGGTAATCACCCTCTTGTCAAGTACTAAATCACATCACCAAACATTACCTTTAAATAACCCTTTCCGATATTTTTAAAATGATTAGGATATAAATATCCTTTAAGTATGCAACATACTTAATTTAACAAGCAAATTGTTCTTAATTTAAGTTTGAAAGACCCTTGATCTGACGAATTTATAAATAATTAAACCATATTACTCAGACGAACCAATAAAATTTCAGCTTTCAAACTCTGAAAGGGATAACAAATGAAAAAAAGAATTTACTCACCGAGTACACACTTCTGCCGTCATGCGTCCCTCTTGCTTTTTCCCCTAAGCTTGCTCAGCCACCAAAATCCACGCGCGACCCAAAGTTCGTCGAACGAGAACTCTCGGCAATCCCACTTGCCGCCATCACGAATCCTTCGAGTGCGCGTGCGACTACTACCCAAAAATCGAGCTCATGTACCTGCGTTGTTGCGCTCGAGCTCGTCATTCAAACCGCCGCGAAACCTTGGCCTCGGCCGCGAAGTCCTCCGCATCCTACTCGAGTTCGCCCCCTGCTTGCGTCGCCGACCGAAAGCTTGTCGTGGCCGTGCCTCCAAACCCTAATCCACGCACGCGAGCTTGAACAGCAAATGGAAACCCCAAATTTAAATTGAGATGAGGCAAATAAAAGAAGATGGAATCGGCCATCCCAAGTTTTGAACGATGGAAATATCGAGATGAGAGAGTGGTTTCAATTTCTTCT
Source organism: Allium cepa (assembly GCA_030765085.1). Classification (NCBI taxonomy): domain Eukaryota; kingdom Viridiplantae; phylum Streptophyta; class Magnoliopsida; order Asparagales; family Amaryllidaceae; genus Allium; species Allium cepa. Next base: position 219,507,189 of record CM060932.1, on the reverse strand, counting down.
GGCTTCGGCCATTTTTTTTTAACGTTCGATTTCCTGCTATTGAAAAGAGAGAGAGAGACGAGAATATGGTATAAGGTTGGAGAAGCTTCCTGAGAACGATTGTGAATAAAATATCTTTGACTTTAATTATATTATATTATAAACTCTCAAAACGTCTCATTAACTGCCATTTAAAATTTCGAAGTCCCCTTAAGGAATGCCACTAGGTGATTATAAGGCTTTACCCGCGATCTGAACACAATGGAACGTGTTCCGGAAGCTAATTTAATCATATGTGCGAGTTACGTAAGTAAAAAATCAATTTTAATTTAACTCGATTAAAATAGTTCTACGCGTTTCGAGCTGTCAAGGTCAAACGACAACTCCGCTTGCTATGAAAATTGAAATCCGATAATAACTAACTATTACGGATCCAATGGAACTGGTTTCGTCGAATTCCGAGACTGTGCCTCGGAAGGCTATTTTAAATGTCAATTTAAACGATATATTATTAAAACTGAACAAAACACTTCCAAACTCAATTTCAGCACTTTCACTGCCTTCAGTGCTATCAATATAAATTTTATAAGCCTTCAATTTTTTTTGTTTTTTTTAAATAGGCTTACAAATTCCAAATTCAGCATTTTACCCAATTTCAGATTATATGATTCAATATTTAATTATCAAGTAAATATTTATATTTGAAATTTAAGTTAAAATTTCCCTCTAAATATTCAAAACCAATTAATTATTTCATTTAAAATTGTTAAAAATTCTGGGTCGTCACATTCTTCCCCCCTTAAAGGAATTTCGTCCCTGAAATTACTAGTTAGGAAGAACGGACCAATACCCGTTTACCCTTTTCCCCAAAACCAACAGTTTTATCAATTTCCTACCAACTATCCTTTTTTAAAGACCCACTATCACCTTAACCAATTTTCCAAAACCCTCTATAGTTCCAATCAATACTCTTCTGCTCAATCATTTAAATTTCAACTTAAAACCAAATTTTGAATTATTAAGATTTTATCAAAAAATTTCTAACTCTCTAAATTTCCGAAAATTTCTGTCAGCGTCTCCTTTGCGCGGCTAGCTCGGTACTACTACAAAAGGCCTCTACGGGCTCCCAAATTTCCAAATGAAAACAAAAGCCAAGTGGCTACATCCAAAAACCCAATCCAATTTCATACAGAAATTAAAATACATACCTTTTTGTCGGGCAATTCACATTTATCTTTTGGAATCAAATCCAATTTTCTTTTCCTCTTTTTAATACCTGCATATCTTGTTTAGCAACAATATTCAATCGTAACTTTACAAGTCATTTTATACATTCTCTTATATAGGTTTCCATATTTACTTCTATTCAAATTGTTTTTTTTTCCGTTTTAATATGAACTCAATTTATTTTTAATTTTGAATATTAAATTCAATTCTCCATGTAATTGATTCATATTAGGTCACCTACAAATTTACTTTAAATTTCCAATTTAAAATTGTTTTGTCGTTAACATAATTTTTCCTAAAAATTTCAAAAATTTTCTAACTCCCAAAATTTTGGAAATTTTTTGGCAGAGTCTCCTTTCTACGGAGGAGCTTTTGCAATTTGACAAGAGATATAAATATGTATACATCAACCCACACGGTCGGAAAAAGCAAAAACAGTTCATATTTCCTATTTTTATTGCGTAGGCGTACTTTATTTAGCATTTTAAGCAAGCATCTTATTTATTTAAGCAATTAGTGCAATCCAAATCCAGCCAAATGGCCTTCAGGTACCTGTACTTACTCAATTTAAATATGTAAGTGCCATATAAGAAAATCTATTTGCATCACACTTATTTTTAATGGCTAAACACAAGCATTTAACTTATATTCAATAGCTAAACACACATATATATCATAAACAACAAGCACCAAAACGCTTCCCATAAGCTATTTATATGCTTTAAAGCTAATTCAATTTCTTTTCAACCAATTCATATGTCGTTTCATTTAAGTTTTAATGGTTCACAACTCAATTTCTGACATTCCCATGATTTATAATCCAAACAAGCTCATATTCACTTCAAATGATTCAAAATCAATTTCATTAAATCTCTATCAACTCATAATATTCTAATTACTTTGGTTTACGCCAAACAACAATTATTGTTATGCAATCTAGACGATATTCGGTTAATAAAGTATCTATTTTAGTTTATAACTATTTCAAATTAATTTCAACTCATTCTGAATTTAATTTAATTTCATTTCTAATTTATTAATCAACCATTCAATGCATTTTATCTCATCCCCACATTGGATTCATTCAAAACCATTTATCAAGCTTGGCACATTCAAACTTATAAATTAATAACCATTTTCAAATTAATTTAATCCAAGCTTTTATTTAATGGGCTTCCACTCTTATTCGAAGCCAAACTTCCATAAATTTTAAACTTAAGTTAATTTACTTTAATTTATTCCAATATCGAACTTAAGTTTACTTCTATTTGATTCTCATTTAATCAATGTCCATTAAATTTAGTTAGCCCATCCATTTTAAATTTTAATTTCAAATTCACCTTCTCAATTTATCAAAATAATATTCAAGCACAAACTCAACTCATTTACACTTCAAATTAATATGCCACCGAACTTAAGTTCAGTCTGATAATCCAATTCCCATCACAACTTAGGTTTAATTTTTATTCTATCGGACTTCATCCATTTATTATTTAACCCAATTAACCCATTTAAATTTTCATTCATTTACTTAATTCATTATTGAGTTCATTTTATTAATACAAGGCCATTCTCAATTTATTTCTATTTACTTGAGTTTTGTTTTGCAACTCAAACCATTTCTAGTATAATCACTTCCCTTATATCCAATTTACTTGCAAATTTTATTAAATATTATTCAAATCACCCTTGAATTTTATTTGTAATTCAAACCATCACATTTCCAATCCAACTCAATTTTATTTTTATTTTACAACATCTCTTCTTATTTAATTTAGTATTAAATCTAAGTTGAATTCTATTTAAAATTCGAATTCATTTTCAAACCCATTATTAATTTACAATCCATTTGTTTACCCAAGTTAAATTTTATTAACATACTCAATCAAATAACTATTTAGCCAATTAGTTTACTTTCGACTTCTAAATCAATGTTCGATTTAAATTACAAATTCACTTTATTAAAATTCCAGTTTGGATTTCTTTTTTTATTTTCCCCAACTTTCCACATCTTTATTTAAAATTTTTTAGAAATGCTTTTAAATTTACATCATACTATTAAAATAGCTTTTTATCAAAATATTTCTTATAACTCGATGTCTCAAACAGTCATCCTTGTTCTCACAGAAATTCAGTCATACATTGATCAGGCGTAGGACTGAAAATCTATAAGTACTTGTAAATCCGTTTCAACACCCAGTGAAAATACTTGAAAAATAATTTATTTAAAATGCTGAAAGCTTTTGGAAATAGAGGAAATATCTTTGGTGAGAATGCTCTGGAAATCATCACCCCCATCCATGGTCGCAGTTACATTCCAGGGTTACGTTGCCATCGCAACAAAAGTCCATGCAACTGCAGGCTCTCCGCGGCCTCTCAATTACGCCATGGATCCCACACAACATATCACAGTTACATCCAGGGTTACGTTGTCGTCGCAGCAAAAGTCCATGTAACTGCAGGCTCTCCGCGGCCTCTGATTTTCGCTGTCAAAATGAAACCTCTCCACTCCTACATAGTTCGCAGTCTGTCGATATAAAATCAAACGCAGACTGTTGGCTCTCAGCGGCACACACGACTTTCGCTATGTTATACCATAGGTCGCAGTCTACCGATATAAAATCAAACGCAGATTGTTGGCTCTCAGCGGCACACACGACTTCCACTATGGTATACACTACTCATAATCTCCAGGAACTAGTTTTGTCCGGATTCCTCACAAGATCAACTTTAGAACCCCCCTTGGGGCTCAAGGCAGTACCACCCGGTGGCACTCCTGAGAAGTTCATTTCAAGGGAGCGCCTTTTTCCCCAGAGCCATCATCAAAACATTTTATACTATACACATATAGTATTTTCACATCATACACCTAGTATGATATCATACAAAGCTGCTTTACACAAAATCGATTATCCCAAAATCGATAATTCTCAAATTAGGCTTTCCAAATTCCAATATTGATTTTATCCAAAAATCAAAAGCCTTTCCAAATCCAAAGGTTCTCAAAACCTTTTTCCAAATTCCTCATAAGATCCTTTATATATATATATATATATATACAGATATATATAATTTTTAAGACTTTGGATCATTCCCAACTTGTATAAAACCCTTTTATACTTCAAACACTTTCAAAAGTATTTTCTTCTGGCTATAGATTTATCAAGGGAAGTTTTATCACATATAACAAAGATATATAGCTTCATTTATTCAAAAATCAAATACTCAAATTTGACTTCTCTTTCCAATATCAATTTCCTTTCTATTCACACTTCCTTAAATTTCCATTCACATATTTACAATTGCCTTAATCCCCATTTGGATTATCACCTCAATTCTTATCTCGGTTGGGTATTAAATCCATAACAGTTTGAACTCCGACCAATTTATATTTAGACAATAGCTTGAATTTTTTTAGAAAGATAGATATGTAGTTGAAAAATAATTATTGGTTTACAAATAGCTATAAAATAGTTAACCAATCGTAAAATAGTTGGAAAATAGTTAAATAGTTCCATAAATTTTTAGGTAATTGAAAAATAGTAATTTATTTGTAAAATAGTTGAAAAATAGTAATTAGTTTATAAAACAGTTGAAAAATGATTAAATAGCTCCAAAATAATTGTAAACCAAGTATAAAATAATTTGGCTTTAAGAAAGAAAGGTTGTATATATTTAATAGTTTGGAAACATAAGTTTATATTAAAACAATTTATTGAAAATAGTCCAGAGTCAAAACTGTTCAACCCCCCAACCATTCAATTTAAATTTCCATTCCCATTTAAATTGACTCAATTCCAATCTGAATAATCTTCAATTTCCATTTGATCTTTAAACTTATACAACTTTAATTATAATTTCAATTTTACAACTTCTATTTATAATCAATTACATTCACATTATGCTTTTAACTTGGAATTATACATTTTATTTAGCCAATATATTTTTATTATTCCATAAACATTTTAATCAAGATTCCAGAGTTTAAACAAATTTCCAAAATTTCAATATACCTTAGAATTCAACCATATCCAAAATTCTTTGGCAAATTCAATTATCCCTTTGAATTTCAAAACCAAACCCAGTTCACAAACAATTCTAATTTAAAAACAATTTGGTAGCAATTTCTCTTTTAGAAACTCGAAAATAAACATCGATGATGCTGCAGTCATCACCGACGTTATTTTCCAGTGACCGGAAGAGTTCAATACTTTTATCTCCTTTAAAAACATTTCCAAATATTTTTAATTTCAAATCTCCCAGATTTCAAATTCAACACAAAATATTTTTGAAATAATACTATTATTTCTCCAAATATTCTTTGGAATTCTATTTCAAATTATAATCTCATGTATTTATGAAGTTTATTCCAATTTATAAATTACATTTACAATCTATATTTCAAATTCCATTTTGTTATATAAATTTATGCTTCAACTCTGGTTATAAGTTTCAACTTGGTGCTATTTTATATTACTTCTTAATTAAATTCCAATAATTTAATACCCAATCGCCTTAATATTTACTAGAAGGAAATGTTGCTATATATATGTCAAAATATACTTTTATATAAAATCATTTAAAATCTTTATATAAAAAAATAACAAGTACACTCTCATATATATATATATATATATATATATATACATATATATATACATATATACACGCAACTCATTCTAGAGTACTACGGACTCTATTCAATGTGTAATCCCACTAGAGCCAAGGTTCTCGCTTAACCTTTCAGCTCTGATACCAAATGTAACGACCCGAAATTTTCAAACCCGAAAATTCCAGATAGTTATGGAAAAGAAGAAAGAGATAGAAGAAGAAGAACAGAAACATCAACAACTCACATTCGCAGCGGATAAAATATAATAATAAATAATAACATCTTACAAAAGATTTACTATATCTGTCAATTACATTTAATATACATCAGAATTTCACATTATATACAGTCAATATTTACAATTATCATATCTCAGACAACAATAATATAAATACAGCGGAAATACTCTATACGCTCCTGCCATCCAGCTCGCCTCCTGAGCTCCAGAACGTATCTACCTGAAAATCTGTAATACTCGGTCTGACCCGAGCATTACACCAAAGTAACACCCGGGTCAGGCTGGAAACCAGCGTGAGTAAACCCATCTAACAAGGAATACCATAGCAAACAACTTATATAAACCTGGAGTAACATATGTCAAATAACCCAATTCACAATTTGCTATAGCCACACTTATTTCGCATATCAATTTCTAAGTATCAAACTTAGATAAATTAACCCAATTCTCCTGAATCATCTTATTCCAGCCTATTAATTTCACACATCAATTGATTTTTAATCCGAAGTGGTTTCGGGTATTTCCTAATACCCGAACCCGGTCTCTTCAAAATTTATGTCATCCTAAGCTAAGTTATTCAAATGAAATACACAACTTTTCATATCAGAGATATCAACTCATTCAAGGCATTCAATACCTTTCAATGATCCATAAGCAAAGCTTAATCACATCCAAATTAATTTCATTGATTATAATTGGATTTCTAACCTCATTCACTTAGATACCTTCATTCAACATCAATTAATTAATCACCTTGGATTAAACCTAGATTAATTATCCTTCAATTTCATTCAAGTAATTATCTTCAATTAATTCCACCAGATTAATTATTCTTATCCCAAAATCAATGAGCCATCTTTGAATACCCCACAAAGTAATTAACTATAATTAATTACATTAATCCTAAATCTTAAGTCACTTATTATCGATTAATTCATCTTGATTAATCATTCTTTAATTGCATCGTTAATTAGATAAATTAATGATTTCCAATTATATTTCAATTGATCTGATTCTAAATTAATTTCTTTAATTCACCCACAATATTAATCATTATCGATTTATATCAACACGTAATTAACTAACTTTATTTATTTCGCTAAATAAATTATTTATTCCTTAATGAACTATCTAAATTAATCGCTTGATTAATTTCACAAAGTAAGTATATCCAAATTATTTTTGTTAACAAACTATCATTCAATTAATTACATCCAGAAATTATTAATAAATTTACTTTCCCAAATAATTACTAATTCACTATTCCATAACTATTAATTAATAACTTTCATTGTTAATTTATAAAACTTAATAGCCCATTTTGTAAATCTCTAACTATAAATTAATCAATCACTAATTACCCATCAATTTCTTAATTAGTCTTTAACTTATTTCATAAATTGTCAAATTTTAATCATTCCTAAGGTAATCACCCTCTTGTCAAGTACTAAATCACATCACCAAACATTTACCTTTAAATAACCCTTTTCGATATTTTTAAAATGATTAAGATATAAATATCCTTTAAGTATGCAACATACTTAATTTAACAAGCAAACTGTTCTTAATTTAAGTTTGAAAGACCCTTGATCTGACGAATTTATAAATAATTAAACCATATTACTCAGACGAACAATAAAATTTCAGCTTTCAAACTCTGAAAGGGATAACAAATGAAAAAAAGAATTTACTCACCGAGTACACACTTCTGCCGTCATGCGTCCCTCTTGCTTTTTCCCCTAAGCTTGCTCAGCCACCAAAATCCACGCGCGACCCAAAGTTCGTCGAACGAGAACTCTCGGCAATCCCACTTGCCGCCATCACGAATCCTTCGAGTGCGCGTGCGACTACTACCCAAAAATCGAGCTCATGTTCCTGCGTTGTTGCGCTCGAGCTCATCCTTCAAACCGCCGCGAAACCTTGGCCTCGGTCGCGAAGTCCTCCGCATCCTACTCGAGTTTGCCCCCTGCTTGCGTCGCCGACCGAAAGCTTGTCGCGGCCGTGCCTCCAAACCCTAATCCACGCACGCGAGCTCGAACAGCAAATGGAAACCCCAAATTTAAATTGAGATGAGGCAAATAAAAGAAGATGGAATCGGCCATCCAAAGTTTTGAACGATGGAAATATCGAGATGAGAGAGTGGTTTCAATTTCTTCTGGCTTCGGCCATTTTTTTTAACGTTCGATTTCCTACTATTGAAAAGAGAGAGAGACGGGAATATGGTATAAGGTTGGAGAAGCTTCCTGAGAACGATTGTGAATAAAATATCTTTTACTTTAATTATATTATATTATAAACTCTCAAAACGTCTCATTAACTGCCATTTAAAATTTCGAACTCCCCTTAAGGAATGCCACTAGGTGATTATAAGGCTTTACCTGCGATCTGAACACAATGGAACATGTTTCGGAAGCTAATCTAATCATATGTGCAAGTTACGTAAGTAAAAAATCAATTTTAATTTAACTCGATTAAAATAGTTCTACGCGTTTCGAGCTGTCAAGGTCAAACGACAACTCCGCTTGCTACGAAAATTGAAATCCAATAATAACTAACAATTACGGATCCAATGGAACTAGTTTCATCGAATTCCGAGACTGTGCCTCGGAAGGCTATTTTAAATGTCAATTTAAACGATATATTATTAAAACTGAACAAAACACTTCCAAACTCAATTTCAACACTTTCACTACCTTCAATGCTATCAATATAAATTTTATAAGCCTTCAATTTTTTTTTGTTTTTTTTTAAAATAGGCGTACAAATTCCAAATTCAGCATTTTACCCAATTTCAGATTATATGATTCAATATTTAATTATCAAGTAAATATTTATATTTGAAATTTAAGTTAAAATTTCCCTCTAAATATTCAAAACCAATTAATTATTTCATTTAAAATTGTTAAAAATTCTGGGTCGTCACAACCCCTGTGCCCAGTCATTAGTTGGATATCCATTCTCCCTACGTGCCTTTTATGAGTTTGTTTGTATTACCCACTTCATGGCTAGGAATTTAATCATGTAACAATTTCGGCTATTTTAATAAGTATTTGTAAATAGACCCTATTATAATATTAGAGGATTTTAATAAAAAGTGTTTTAGCTATCGTAAGGTAAAAACCCGACATGTTTTGTAACAACCCGCATATTTATCGATTTTATATTTAAATATTTTATCGTCAGTCGATTTTTAGTCCGAAAAGCTACTTTTTGCATACGGTCGAATTGGGGCTCGAGACCACCCCCATTGAGTTCAAAATGACGTTTGCGACCTTTTTGAGTATAAGCTTCGATATGTTTGGAGAAAGTTGATTTTTGCTACTTTTCACTTAGGGCTTTGGTTTGGGCTGAGCCAATTAACCACTTATGTATTCAGTTCCAACCCCTCTCCTCTTCATTCACTTCATTTCTAATTCCTAACTCTTCAAGCTTTTACAACAATGGAGGTGGAGAGTGGAAATTAAAACTCCAAGCCCTAGCTTCCTTTGCAAATCCATCTCCTAGCTCCAAAGTTCAAGAGAACCCATCGGTAAGCTTCCTCTTCATCTTCTCCAACTCATTCCCTCTTTGATTTCAGAAATTTCCTAAACCTAATTTAGGAAATGTTTCTCCTTTAAGCTTAGATTCAAGCTTGTTGAGTTGGAATTGAAGAGTGCTTGTTCTTGCCATTGCTTCATAGCATCTTCTTCATTCGTTTGGGTTCAAAGGTGAGATTTTTATCTCACATCTATGACTATAATTATCTTTGGTTGTTGGGTATGAATTCCTAACACTTCTTCATGTGCATTTGCTCTTGATTTGGATTGGTTTTGTGAATACTCCAATTTTTGGGTTTTTAAGTCAAATTTGTGTGAAATCCTTTTATGGATGTTTGATCATGCTTTTGGTGATGCATCGAGGAGCATATAGGGCCGGGTTGCCGATTGGCATAAACCCTTAGAGCTAATGTTCGTCCGGTTGCATTTTGGAAGAGTTTGCTCTTCATTTGAATAAGGCTGAAAAACAGCCCAGGCATGATTCAGTCGACTGAAAACTCTGTTCAGTCGACTGAATCTGAAACCCGAGAGTTTCCAGGCATGATTCAGTCGACTGAAAAACTCTGCACAGTCGACTGAAACTGGAAACAGAAAGTTTCCTGAACCTGGAAAATTTCCAAGCACAGGGTCAGTCGACTGAAAACTCTGTTCAGTCGACTGAACCTGCTGTTTGAGTCCAATTTGCCTTTTTGGATTGAAATTCCAATTTAAATCGATTCGTGATAATCCTATTTGTTGTTATCATCTATTATGACTTTGATGACTCTTTTTAGGGATTTTTGAATATCCATTTCGATGGATCCTTTATCGATTTCTTTGGATTTTATTCACGTCTTCGTATGTGAATTTTTGTGATTGATTGTTCTTACAATCTTCTTCGTGATTTGTCACTTTAAAAATATAAAGGTTTTCTATACTAGTAGTAAATATCAAAACCCTTTCCTCAAACGATTTTAATACTATTTTAATACCAAATTCGTTTATAAAACCGTTTTCCAATCTATTAGTATATACAAACCTTTACCTCACTCGTATGAGAAATCTAATTAAACGGCTTAGTAAAACAAGTGGTATGAAACGCTTGCGTTTACTTTGTCGGTTAATTCTTGGACTTGTTCGATTGAACCTCTTGTGACAATTTTCTAGTGGAGATTTACAGTTTGTTCGTAAATATTTAAGTTAAGCTAGTGGTTATGGGACATGAAGCTAAACTCATATATTTACTAGCTTAGTGTAATTGACACTTCTCGTTGATCATGACGATCATCTTTGTGATTTAGACTAGCAATGTGCGATGTCTCTTTGTCTGCGAGGGAGACTAAACCCCGTTTTGTGGAGTTTCGACTCAATTTGTGATGTGGTAGCAACCCATGGTCTTTGGGCCGTTTGTGGAGCTTCGGCTCAATGTGTGACGGTTAGCGACCATGGAATTAGCGTTCCGTTTGTGATACACGTGTTGGTGGGCTTTATGCTCCCGTTTGTGATAGGCCTCCCCCCTTTTGTGATTTTTGGATTTCTTGTGTGGATTTCTTGTGTAGATTTCTAGAATTTGTGTTTCACCAATTTTTCGTGATTTCCATTGATAAGTCTTGTCGATATTTATGCATTGGTGAATTTGTGTGTCATTGACTTTAGTGATTTCTGGATTTCTTGTGTAGTCTTCTGGAATTTGTGCGTCATTGACTTTTGCGATTGACATTGATATTATCGTCAATATTTGTGGTTTGATGAACGAAATAAAGAGTATGACACTTCTTGGATTCTTGTGTAGATTTTGTGATATTGATTAATCTCTTGTTGATTATCAACTACTTATATATCACATCTTGGCCTTGTGATTATTATGTGTTTAGTCATAACTCTGATTCTATATCATTTCATCTGATATCTATAGTTAGACTGATCCGTTTATTATTTTCTTATTAAATAATACTCGGGTCAGACCGAGATGTTACAGGTGCTTCTGCTTGACTTCTCTCTTGGGATTGATTTCTCTTGCTTTTGGTTAACTACTTAGATTAGTAGTTTTTGTTGTATACATTTGAGATATAGACTCCATAATGTATACTTATTCTTTTGTGTAGTTCATGTAACTATTCTTTTGTGATATTGTGGATCTTTTTAGACCACTACTCTGATGTACACTTCCAAGTGTAATATTCATATCTATTTCCGCCTTTGTGATATGAATTGTCTGTGACTGATTTGTGTTATGCTTATTTCTATATTTGTTTTTCGAAGGATTTATATAGCCACCGTGTAGTAGCCTTGAGTTTGTGTCGGTATGTCGGATTTCCTCTTGAAATAGAATGCATGTTATATTATCTGACATATCGGTGCTCGCGCAAAGAAATTACACGGATGGTCGCTCCTCAACAGCCTTATTCTCCGTGCTAGTCGACAGCATTCACCGTAATGTTCTTGGCTAGCGTGGGTATAGAGGTGGGGCGTCACATGTTTATTTGTGGCGTGGTTTTACGAGATGCTCTTGCTTTCAAAAGGATTTTGAAACTTTAATAATCAATTTGAGTGTGATTTCTCACGCTGGTATTCCAGACTGACTCGGGTGTTATTTAACTGTAATGCTCGGGTCAGACCGAGTATTATAGATCACAGGAAAGGATGTCGTGGAGCTCAGGAGATGAGCTGGATGGGGATACATACTTTCGTACTTGATTTATATTTCGTTGTGTATTCAGTTGTGTGAGGACAGGTTATGATTACTGTCCAATTGTGTGTTATGTGATTGATGTACTCTGATGATGTAATGTATGAACAGATATATTTATTTTTGTGTAAAGATCATTTATTATCTATTATATTTTATTCCGCTGCGATGGTTAGATTCTGATGTTGTTTTCTACTTTCTTCTTCTACCTCTTTTCGTTAACCCAAATGGTTCTTATTTACATTCATCTTGATTTGATTAACGTAGAATAGTATTGACTTAAGGGGTACGGATTTGCGGGTCATCATAGTTAACGAGTTCGGATAGCTATGGAATTGGCTAATGATTTGCTTACCGGACTTTGAATTGGACATCGACTCGGAGCAGTCATGGACTTGGATATGGCTATGGCACTTGGATAGGATGGCTTGGCAATAAATTGGATTATGAATAGGATGGTATGTCTATGGATGAAAAAGTTCCTATTACAGGCCCCCAAGCAAATATTTATGGAATGTTTAGCAACACTGTCAAATGAAGCAAAAAAGATTCTAAAAGAACTTCTTTGGCAAAACTATTCTTAAATTAAAAACTATATGCACTTTGTCTGCCTTCACATTCACTAACACGTGATCGTATTGGAACTTCAAAAATGTTGATCTATATTTCAACAAAAAATTGAAAACTTATAGCTTTACTTCAACTTAAGTAGAGTGTTAAAAATGATCTACTACATTGCCATTTTTCAATGAATTTAGTGGAGTCTGGTTTCAACTCAAAATGAACAAACTTGAGAAATGAAATTAAAATTAAACCTCTAGGAGGGGAGAAAAAATGGTTAAGAGTTTTACCCACTCAACCTTTTCTCATTATTAAGCCACTTATAAATAATCAGGAAGTATACCGATTTTATATTTATGGAGAAACTTACTGTATATGATAGGACATCATCATACGTTAAGATATCAAAGAAAAATTCTTGCACGTTTTCTAGATTTTTCAATTTAGACATGAATAACAATGGGTGCATTTGTAATGAATCATCAATCTCAATAGGGAGATGGTGATAAACACATAGTCGTAGCGGCTACAAATTTGAAAATGGTTCATTACTATTAAACTACTTACAAAGGAGGGTATATAATTAACCAAAATTTCATTCTTTCATCACAAATGGTTTTAAATGTTTGTATAGTTTACCTCAAATCACTACAACTAAGTGCATGTGTAGTAAGTATGAATCGCTGATAACTGTCCTCCTTATAATGTATGTCCATTATCATTGAGGTTGACATCAGGTTGAACACATAAGTAACTTTGTGAAATTGGACCCCTAGATTGTTCCTTTTCATTGAATGAGGGATGAAGCTAGCCCAGTTTATTCTATAAAATTACAGGATAATTAGCAAATGCATTCAAACGTCACTAATTCATTTGTGGTACTGAGTAGAGGAAAAATCATTGTGGATTTCACCTCATCGATTTTTCATTATTATTGAGCCATTACCAACATATTAGGCAAAAAATATAGGAATATGTTGAAGAAGGCAAGAATATGCTGAATATTCTCAGATAGATGTTATATAAATGTCATGATAGTCCTCTAAATGGGCCAATATTATTTTTTTATGCTATGTGAAGCATGTGAAAAATGCATAATTCAGCTTTTTATCTTATACGGTAAGAACATAAGAAATTTTAGACTTAATTTGTGGTAAAACAGTGGAATGCAAGTGAAACTATCTTATTGGGCTCAAGTTATATCGATAAAAGAAATCCAACCCAGTACATATTATCAGTGCCAGTTGAAATCATCATTTAATAATGAAAATCTGAACCATTGTTAGGATTAAAAAATGTGAAAGAAGATGTAAAATATTACATATATACTGTGTCGAAAAAAATCTATTTATAACCTGGTAATAAAAATGGACTAGAATATGGATAAGGCCACACATTAGCCTAAAAAATTTATGTTTCAAGAGAGTAAACTAGGAAATATGTAAGCTAACATTGTAGTGGAAAATATTAACATTACCGAACCAACTCATTTATTAAAAAACAATTTCATATTAAATGATTTGAAATATACATATTTATCTTTCAATTATGTTGTTAAAAATTTATAATTGAACAAATCAATAACTTGGACCATGGAACTGACTAAATATGTTCATTATGGTAACACATAGCAATCATGCTTAGAACATGCAAATCACATTCAAAATTCTCAAAAGTTGAGTCATGCAATTATTAAAAAGAAACCAACAAATTTATCAATCCAATGATGAAATTTCAATACCCAAATGATGGAGTGAAACCAAAAAAGGACCTAAATTAGCACTGGTTACAACATAGGCCTCGGTGACAAAATGACAGTATTTGTTTCTTTGAAACATCTTGAAATTTGTTGAATTCATCAAGCACCTCTAACGATCAGTTGGATATAGTTGGCATTGTTTGATTCACCTGCATAAATGAAAGCCAAATCTCAGTGTGATTTATTTATACAAAATCCACCTAATTAATATCATATATAATTTCTTTTAAATCAGCTAATATTTTTTATGATCAAGTTATGCAACTCTCTTTTTTATTTTAGTAATACAAATAGTGAAGTATCTAACTTGATACTATGCATACATGCGTATGTACGTACGTACATCTGTATGTGTATGCGTGTGCAGTGCGTAATTCAGCATGTTAAATTACACTGTTTTAATTTAAACAAACCAACACCTACTTGCTAGTAGCTTCAATGAAATTTAAGAAGTGGAATATGCTCCCTCTTTCGATGAAGTATTTAAATTAACTCAAATGTATGTAACCTAGGATATGTATTAAGGCACTTATCCTTAGTGCTCAGTTACTGCATTATGAATCCAATCAGTCTAATTCTAGAATCCTACTATAAAGTTAGTTATAATTAATTCAAGTCAAAAAATCAGTGGCTAAACTAATGTTGACAATTCATTAATTAATTAATTCATGTCAAAAAATCAGTGGCTAAACTAATGTGGACAATTCATTAATTAGTAAGATAATAAGAAAATTTTCAAGCATGGCTACCAAACACATATATTTAACTTTGAAAATCCATTGACTATTTGAATTACAGTTTTCTAATAATATTTATGAAATTGTCAGCAAAAAAGGTATCAATAACGATCTTAAAAAAACACCACATCATCTCACTTTGAATCATTTCAATAAAAAAATTTATAAACAGATCAGCACCATTTTAGCTAGGACCAAAGCTTATTTTCCTAAAGTCTTTTACTATTTTGGACAGATATAATATTAACCACAACCGTCAAGAAGATGATGATGATATCTTGAGATATACACCTCTATGGTAATTATATAGTAAAGAAGAAAAGGAAAATCCCTATATTTTGACATATGCATGTGATCAAGTGAAACCGTCTACTCAAATATAACTCACTTTACCATTTTAGATCTTTGCGCGCTAACCTTCGATTACAGGAGCATCGTCTCAGAAGGCATATTGATTATCGTATCACCTGCATTATTATAATAAAATATAAAATTAGTTAAAAAGTAGCTATGGTAGTTGTTAAAGTACGCCCTAAATAAAGATTAAATCGTTCACCAAAATAAAATTCAAAGAACTACGAAATAAACTCTCCAATCATAAATGAAATAGGGCTGAACCCAAATCATCATTAGCATAACTAATAAATTCGAAATGTCAATAGAGGTGGAAAGTTTGAAAGATTAAGTTGTTTTGCTCAATATTAATGCTCATATAGAGATTTTTCTTTCGTTGCAGGTCGAGTTTCACAGATTGAATATCTACCTTTGTTTATTTTGCATGATACTTGGTGAGGTGAACTAATTACACTAAAGTTTGCATACTGAATTTGAATCAATGTATATAATCGGTACAATTTTGTATATAAAAAGGATAGAACATGGAAAATAAGTAAATAACTATGAGAAAATTGTGAACCGCATATAATTTACTTCTTTTGTCCTTCCTTTGTGTTGATTACTAACTCAGTTTTAAGTTCAACTCTATGTTCTTATATATATATATATAATAGAAAACAAATATTTAAACTTCTTAAATTATTGTTATCATCATCTATGTAGCAAAACAAAAATTTCAACACAAGAAAATATAAATCATAGAAAATGGAGATGAAAAAGGTACAACATCAAGACACCGACTTACTCATGGACATTTTTACGTTATAGTATGAAGAGACAATAGGGAAAAAAGCAAACCAAATAGATGCAAGCTGAAGTAGTAAAGCGATAATAACATAATGGTTGCCTAATAGAAATTAGGTTTTTTAAACCTCAAATATGGTAGACAATTAGGCGAAGGAAGCCAGAATGGCCCTAAATATACAAATAAAATGAAAGGCTCTCTATCGGAATCATTATGAGCAAGGGGAGGAAAGTTTCCAGAAAAGAGCGATGGGAAAAGGTTGGAAATTGCCAAGCTTGCCACTAAAAACAGCCTTCATTGGACCCTAATATGATGTACTATGCACAGACATAATTAAAATAAAATATATAAATGAGGGAAAATGCCAAATTGAGAGGAGTGATACAATTAAAATAAGTAAATTTGAATAGAACACAATTGGATTATAAACTACAGGTTGAAACAAAAATTGACCCAAGGAAAGAAAATACGTAAAAGGAGAGGGCAAAAAAGATCTACTCACTGCAATTTTAGGAGAACGAAGGATAGAGCGAGGCACTTGAAATTATCGACTATTAAGATTAGGCTTTTCATCAAGAGGAAGTGGAATAGGGACGTTAATATCTGTTTGGAGGGTGAGGAAGAAGCGGAGAGCTGGGTATGAATAAAAGGAAAATAAAACTTATGACTGTTCATTTCAAAAAAATAGTTCGTGGCTTGGGCGCTCTTAGAGTGCAACTCGGTAAAATATAATAGTATGAATATGTGTGTGTGTGTGTGTGTGTGTGTGTGTGTGTGTGTGTGCATATGTGTGTTCAAATATACTTAATATAAACGTATGTGTATTCTATTAAATCCTTTAATTAGTCTAAATTGATCATACCAAGTTGACTAGTTTGAATTCAAGATTTATTTTCAAAACATGTACTGATTTGATTTAATAAAATAATTTGAAATATATCTTAATATATCAATTCAAATATAACCTATGTTTATATGTTAATAATTTAAAGTAAGCTAAAATGTAGATATTCTACAAGTAATAATAATGTAAAATTTATTAAACAAATTAGAATGTTGATACATGTAGATTTCTTCATTAAAATTAGATCCCTATTAGAGTCAGGAAGTGTATGTGTGTGTATGTATCTATCTGTATGTGTGTGTAGTTGTACCTTTTTTTCTCTTAAGATTCATTATACAATAGTTTTCAAATTGATTTTAATACAAACACATACATACATGTATGTGTGTTTTGAAATAGAAAAATAATTATGGAATAATGAAATCACGATTGACATTCAACTAAATAAATATATAATAATTAATTAGTTATTATATTTAAATCTAAAATAACACCAACAAAAAGATAAAGAAAACAATAAGAATCAACAATCAAAACCATTTTTATTATTTTTAGATTTAATTCAAATCAACAAATTCAAAAAATTCAGATCTATACATATACAAATTAAAGATGGACAACAAATATGTATGAAAATTTGTCAAAATAATCAAATAAATTAACCCATAACATCATGATGAATATACACAAAAATAGAATAGACCATATCTAATAGACGTAGCCCTTGAATGCGCCTTGATTGATAGATGCTCCTAGATCCAAATCGGAATTAGTCTCCTAGATTTGCAAAAGAAAGATGACCATCTTTTATTTGATTGATTTAATTGGTTGCCTTTAAAATAATATTTTCCTTTATTTCTCCTTGAATTATCAGCCATGAATGATAGAAAAGGAATGGAGGCTAGGATTTTGAAAGAGAATGATTAATAGAGGCAAGTAAATGAAAGACAAGGTATTTATAGAGGTAACCTTCCTTCCCTTTTTTTTCTTCTAAATAACCATCGAATTTCAAGCCTCCTTTTACATTATATAGATTACAAATACCAATGAAATCCAATACATCAAATAAATAAATAATTGATATTTTCCAAAAATATTAGTTAATTTATTTAATTTACAACAACTTATAGACTAATTAAATTATGTGATATTTTGAAGAATCTATTAATGTGGTTATGCGACTCGTAGATGTAAATTAAGTCAACGATTAATATCAAACTATTCGAATATTAACATTCACTCGTCACCTTAGCTAGTGGAGTGATAATTTGGCTAAATTATGGCTTACACATATTTTTGGTAAAATCCAGTTTTACCTATTTAAGCATTTCTCGATAATAATAATTATTATACCAATTCTATTTTCCAAAACTATATCGCTTTAGACATGTCAAATTTGGTAATGCTCAGAATTCCAATATCGTCTATATTCAACTTTATAATTCAAAAACAAAGTCATTGGTTCAATAATAACAGTTATTATTAACCAAACATTTCTTGGTCTGAGACTTTGACTTGACTTCGGTTGACCATGATATTAACCTCATATAACTATAGAGACGAATCGTCAGTTGAATAGTATTTCACTTTCAATGCTTTTCCTCGACCCAACTCTAGCTCTAGTCGTTCGATGGATGCCATGCCACGATTTAACCATAATCAAACCGGAGTTTTTATATTGACGATCAATAGTATTCTCAAGTCAAGAGGATTGTGCAGTATTGTAACGTCAACATTTTCCTATTTGACCTTAGTTATATTTACTAACAGAAAACTATCCAATGAGTCATTCTACAGTTATCCAATAACTATTAGTATATAACCCTTGTTGCCTCCAGTAGTCATGAGAAATACACTGTCCAACATTTGGAGAGCATTACGCACTCCAGCCTCGATAGATGCATCGATATCTGACGATACATCTTGACTAGGAAAATTCAAAATGATATGTTTATTTTAGTGTGATAAATCACACATGGCTACAATACATTGTAATTATTATCACAAAACGTACATTATGGATTTTCTATTAAGTTTATTTCTAATTAAATCAATTAATTAATATAACTCATCATATCAAGTGTATATAGAGAAAAACACTTTTTATTTTCGAACCAGATTGATTATCGGGTTAGATATATATAACAAATTACATAATTGTCCCTAGAAAATATCTTTGTCTCTGTTGCTTTATGTATTGGCAATCTCGTTACTAAAATCTATAGGTCATTGATTAGCGTACCTGTAAAATTTTAGAGTTGAGATAAATCTATACAAATTCCTCTTCCCCTTTTATTTCTCTCTTACTTAAGAAATTCTAACTTCAAATGGTGGTGATTCTTCTCTTTTTTCTTCATAACGCTCCTTTCTCGGATTTGTAGCCTATTTCCAATCGCAGGTTAGACCTTCGTTTTTCATTTTTATCTCTCTTTACATTTTTCCTTTATTTGGAATGTTATATGCCAATTCCATTACGGTTAGTTTGTGGATCTTCTGTGGCGTATGAGTTAGCAAAACCTTGGTAGTGAAGTCAGGTTCTCCTGGCCTTTTCTTAAATGGGCGGTAGTAAGCTTCTGGCCCCACTTCCTTTCATTATGTGCTGGACCAGTTCTTTCTATTGTAACTCTTCCAGCCGCTCTTGGTTCTTCAGTACGTATACACTACAACGAAAAAAATAATTTTATTGATGTCAAAATGGCAATCGGCTTGGCATCAGAAAACCTTTTTCCGACGCCATGCTGATGCCATTTTTGGCATTGGTAAAACTTGCATGGAAAAAAAATTACCACAGCTTTTCGACGTCATGTGTCAAGTGTTTTTCGACGTCTTTTCTTTCCGACACCTTTTTTACGATGCCATACCGATGCAATTTTTAAACACAATTTTTTTTTTGGATTTTCCTACGCCTTTCCGGTGTCATTTTAAAAGCAATTTTAGAGCATTTATATCGTATTACCACCCCTTAAATTCAACATAAAATACATTCATTTTGATAATGCCAAACATGCAATGAAACATACATCTCAATTAAATAAAATAATATCATCAAAAACATTATAGAAACAAAAAACAGTGATGTAATCAATGAAACATTTAGATAATGCACAAAATTAATAGTATCATCCGATACAACTTAAATTAATGTCACATTAGCAAGTTTAAACAAAAAAACATATACACACATCACGTCTGAAGTAAAAATAAATCATAGTTGCATTTCAAACAAAAAATCTTCGCTCGTCTTCTGTGTGGTCCTGGTTCCGACAGTTGTTGATCCATCCAGTGATGGTCAATCTAACGTAAGCCGTTTGCTTTGTTACTTGCTCCGTCATTCCTTAGGAATACCAGTTTTCTTCACATCAATTTTGATAATGATAATAAGTTATTATAGCAAGTGAAAATTACGTAAAAATTAAATTGAAAAGGTGAACTAATTAAATACATACCTTTTTGCTAATATAATTACCGTAGAATTTAGGCAATCGACCGCTACATTTTCGCTATTGCAATCTTACAAGCCGGGTAAGCATTTTTTCCCAAAAGCTGTTTGATACGGTCGGGGTGATAGGTATGACCACATTCTAGCTCAACCATGTCATCGTTTGCTTCATATTCCTCCTACATCACGAATCCATATATTTTGTCGTTAGTTTGTACATCTATCTATCTAATAATAGAACGTAGCTCAAAAATTTATCTCATGTGTTATATATCAACTACTAAGAAGATGATACAGGTATCCAGGTGATACCTCTTGTGGTGTCAATGCAAATGAATACACATCAACTTTTTGTCATACTCTTCATTTCAGAGAACTTCTAAAGCTAAATACCCGCCTGTAAGATGTGAAAAAAATCATCACAAAGACATGACTTTTTATTCTAAAATATGAGACAAAGCCGCTCAACAGTGACAACTATTCAACTGGAAATTAAGTTATTTATAAAATATTGCACTGCTAAATATACACATTCAAAATAGTAGTTGGATTTATAACTATTGCAATGTTCAATTTTTTTTTAAAGAAAAGAATTTGACACTTTTATATGTTTGAAAATTAATAACTATAATTATATATTTCCTTAGAAATATTTAGGGTTTCCTCTTAGCCATGGAGGAAAATCATCTCCCTCGTCTTTCTTCCTCAAATCTCTCCCAATCTTCTCTAATCAGACCACCTGAGGCATCTCACATCAGAAAGCCATCAGGGGTTACCAATGTTGATAATGATGATTTTATTTTGGTCCAATCTAAACAGCAGAAGAGGAAAGAGGCCAAGAAATCTCAGGAGTTGCCATCTGGTTTTTATAGGGACAGCAGAAACGGCAGAGATGATCAGTTTCGGACCAACAATCATGGTAAGAACGTACAAAGTCTGCCCCTAATGAAAAAACCGATAGCCATCTCACTAAATAGAGATCAAGGCCGCAAATCTTGGGCTCATATTATTGCTGATCAGCCTCAAGAACCCAATGATGAAGATTGCAATCTAGAGCACATTGCACTAATCAAGATCAACAACAAAAAGTATGGTCTGGTGAAGGAAGAGGTATGTAAAAGAGCAACTGAAATATGGAACAATTCTGTTCTAGTGTATGTTGTGGGAACCAAACCATACTATGTGTTTTTTAAATCTTACATCCAAAGAGTATGGAAGCCGATTGGTGATTTTGAAGTTTATACAAGAGAGAATGGATTCTTTCTTGTCAAATTCAAAGATTCTATAGATTGCTCTTCAGTTTTGAAGAATGGACTATATTTCTATAATGGCAAACTCATCATAGTGAGAAAGTGGTCTGATTCTTTGAAAATGGACATAGATTTATTAACATCTATGCCCATTTGGGTAAGATTACCCTGCGTTAATCTAAAACTGTGGGATAGAGAAGCTTTTAGTGTCATGGACAGTATTATAGGAAAACCCATTAAAATGGACGCAGCTATAACCTTAAAGACGAGATTGAATTACGCTCGCCTTCTTGTGGAAGTTTCTACGACTGATGAACTTCCATAGGAGATCAATATCAATTTGTACAATGGTGAAAACATCTCACAAAGAGTGGATTATGAATGGGTTCCACTGAAATGCAATATATGTAAATGTTTTGGTCACACCAAAGAGCAGTGTAATCCAAAACAAGTGTGGATACCCAAAACCAGTAATCAAAACAGAGGTAATCTTCAAGAAGATAATTCAGGCGTTTTTCAAAAGCCAAATTTTAATAAAGATTCAATAAATCATTCAAGAAGTCAGAAAGACAATGATCGGATCAATCAAGAATGTTTCATTTTCGATCAAGAAAATAATACCGTGGTGCTCACTGACCAAGATGATCAGATCACAGCAATGGAAGTTCATCAGTATAAAGAATCTTGTAAAATTTCAAATGTTCTGAACCAATGTGTAGTGGAGGGGAATGTTAATGCAAAGGTCTTTAGCTCTGAAACCCCTCCTTTATCAGAGCCATGTTTAGTTACAGAGATTGATGGTACAAAAATACATAAAATTTTGCATAAAGATATTAGTCAAATCAGTAATAATCCACCACTTGAGGAGTCTCCTTCAGAAATTTCTGCAGATATTGAGGACAGGGTAGATATCAACTCAACATTGCCTCGCGAGAAGGTCTCTCCTTCGAAGCAGGCTGCAATTGCAGAGCTCGTTGACTCTACATTGCCTCGCACAGCTTTCGATATTTCTCTGATTAAGGTTCCTGTAACAGAACATAAGGAAGTTAATGAACTAGATATGTTAGAAGCTGCAGACCAATTTGACATTTCTAATTTACACATTCCCAAACCAAAGGCTACTGGTAAATTGAAGGGAAGTAAAGAGAAGAAAGTATTCAAACAAAAGTACATCTCTATTAATCCAGAATGGAATGAGATGTCTACAAGGTTAAAAGCCAAGAGTGCTGATAATAAGAGAAGAGGTAAGTGTTCCTCTATGTTAGGTACCATCTGAATTTCCTCTTAATATTATTTTTATGTCTGTGTTTGTTTGGAATGTCAGGGGTATGAATTCCCCTGCTAAGCAATCTGATATTTTATATATGATTAATATGTACAAACCTACCATTGTTACTCTTCTCGAAAACAAAATGAATGATGAAAGTTATGAGAATTTTTGTTGAAAGTTATCTAGTAATTGGAAATCTACAAATAACAATGATTGTAATTGTAAAGGTAGAATCATTGTTATTTGGGACTCCAATATTTGGATAAACTTAAATATAAATAAAGACAAACAGTTTATAGATTGTCAATTTAAAAATATAGGTGGTTTCTTGATTCAAATTACTAGTGTTTATGGTAGTAACTTTGAAACTGAAAGAAATAATTTATGACATCAATTGACTGTTATGAGCTCAAAATATAATTTCCCTTGGATTATTTTGGGAGATTTCAATACTGTGTTTCATGTTTCTGAGAAATTTGGTGGAAAAAAAATTCCTCACAACAAATTTGATAAAGTTAATAACTTTCTTTTAAACACTGGTCTTATGGAACCAAATACAAGTGGAAATAAGTTTATTTGGAAATCTGGTTTGGCTAAGAACATTCATTGTAAATTGGACAGAATTTTAATCAACAAGGAATTTTCAAAAAAAAAAATGTTCAATTTTTTTTTACTCTAGTAGCCATCCTTGAGAATAAGTTTAAGTATTAATAATCTATAAATGTATAGAATTTCAATAGAGAATGAAAGGGAAGTAAATCAGTAATGCACAATAATGATGATAGTTGTGGAATACTTCAGTTTGGAACAAATCTTGACGGTTATTAAAGAAGTTAAAATCATGTGGGAAATGCTTGATTCTAATAAAACAAGGGAGTTTAACATTGAAATATCTCCGCTTATTGGTTTTACCAATTGTCTACTAGAAACTGGTTTAGTAGAAGGATTACACGAACTACGTTGGAGCTGGAAACATGAACGAATAAAAGCCTTGCAAGAGAAATGTGTTGTTTTGCAAGCTGAGCTGGAAATAAATCCTAAAAATGAAACATTAAACAAGTAGCGTTATTGGCCATGACATTCAAGTTCAACTTATGAAATGTTAACGCAGTGAAGGGAAAAAAAGGCCAACAAAATAAGGAGTATTATTAAACTTATGAATGGTCGACTTGCTAAACTTATTCACTAAATAAGGAGTATTCTACTTTACGTTCAAAAAAATGACAAAAAATCAAACAATATATCAAAAGAATCAAACAACAGTACTGGAAATTAACTGACCGATGTGTGTGTTCGCCGTCGTCTTGTGGTGGAGCTGCAGATTGGTGTTTGCGGTCATCTGGTGTGCCCAGTCAGGTAATTACCTGACCGATTGTGTGTTTGCGGTCATCCGGTGGTGGAGCTACAGATTGGTGTTCGCGGTCGTTAGTCGAAGATAGGGAGAGCCGGTTGTCGGGTGGAGGTGGAGATGTGGGTGGAAATGGATTGAGATTTTGTTTACGAGTATTTAGCGTTTTGATTTTAGGATTTAGGATGGCTGCGTGTAATGAAAGTAGGGAAATAACGCTGAGCTGCGCAGGTACGTGGGGTTTGGCTTAGCGTCGGATATCGACGCCATTCCAAGGACTCCTTTCATTTGACAATATTTTGTGAAATTTAAATCAAAAAACATATTTAGTTTTCCTAAATATTATTGAATTGGAAATAACTAATTTTATATCATTAAAAGTGTTAAAATATATGTAGAAATTTCGATAATTACCGGTAATTTCCAATAGAATTACAAACGTAACTTTTATGTAAAACAACTAGTTTGATTCAACTAACTTGTCTATGTTACAAAATTTTAAAATCCGATCGTTGAGAATCAATATCGCTATCTAGGATGTTTTAGCATACAATTTTGCGGCATTGTGAGTCAGTTTTATCCACGTTCCTGTAAGTTAGTCGAATATTTTCATTAATTAACTTAAAACTTGGAATATTTACATCTGATAAGATGGATGTTCAAACGGACTCATAATTGCATGAAGTTGTATATTTAAGCTTCTCATATGGTATTAATGAGTGTGTATGGTCGGATTTCATAAATATGGAATGTTAGTAGGAATTTCAATTAAAACTTAGTTATTTACAATATTTTTTGTTCTTTTAAAAATTATCGAATTGGAATTAAATGATTTTATATCGTTAAATGTGTTAGAAAATATATAAATTTTTTGGTTAAAAGTGGTCGTTTCTAGACTTACATAATTTTTAATAAAAACAACCAATTTGAACCAACAAAATTGTCTACACTAAAAAATTGAAATCTGACCATTAGATAATGACGTTGTTGTCTTGAATTCTCAAGCATAATTTGAAAACTATGTAATGTTATTTACTAAAATTATATAATATATGTAAATTAGTATACAAATGTAAAGGAAGAAAGGGTAAACATAAAGTTTCCATAATGGTGTCGGAAAATACAGACACCTTTTCGACGTCATTTATTTACACGATAGAAATAACAAAGGTGTTGGAATGGCGTCGACATGTTCCGATGCCGTTTCGATGCTATTGTTATTTTAGTTGGATAAATAAATGACATCACAATAGTGTCACTGTTTTCTGAATCCATTTTGATGCCATTTTTCTGTTTTACGACGTCGCAATGGTGTCAGAAATTTTCGTCATTATTTTGCATCTTTTCTACTAGTGATATAGCCACTCACCCTTTCATAAAAAGCCTTCATACTATTACAGGGTTTCCTGCTATTATTATCCCGCATGTCTGTATACTTCCTATTCCCGAGTGTGCTGCCATTGGTAATGCATCCTCACTCTATCCTCGTTGCTTCTTCCTTGAAGCATTTGATATACCACACAAGCTTTCATCATCCCTTTTCTTAATTCATGATAGGATATTTAGGCATGGGGTAGTTTTTATCCACGCATGGAATTGTCTATGGAAATCCACCGACAGCTGCATCCAAGAATGGATTTCCGTTGGTGAATACCTCTGAAACCATCTTGAGGCTGCTCATGCAAGGTACACAGGGAACAATTTGAAGCGAGCTATTCTTCTCACCTTTAATATGTCCATGTAATATTCAAAGGTGGATAAATGATCATTCAAATTGGATGACCCATCATACTTTTCGATGTTAGGAACCTTGAAGCTATTTGGAAAAGATTCTATGATTGCTTTACTAAGTGGGGAAGAGCACTCTTCCTGCCCTCCTTCCTTCTTGTTCCGCTCCGACAGTTTTGACAACTGTTCCACATAAGATTTTAGCTCTCGTATCTCTTCGTCCTTCATGTTTATATGTGATGAGCCACCTCTATAACTTAAGAAAGCCTCATCCGCCTCTTGGGATGTTTGGTTATTTCATTTTTCCTACAATAATGGGTTTATATTGGCTGGTTTGGATTTATTGTTCGAGATTATTAAGGCTTTATTCTTCACCCTAGGCCCTAAGCTTAATTATCTAGCATCATCGTTCTTGTTAAAAAGATTGTCGTGCTTGTTCTTTTCTTATATTTGTTGCACATCAGGCGAATGTTGGCAATGTGATGTCGAGCCGTAGAAGTTAGATGACCTTGGGGGTTCTGAGACACTAACTTTTCAATTCCAACTATCCTTTCATTGATCTGAGCAACAAAGGCATTAAGAGTATCAAGTATGGGATCAGTAACTATTTTCTATGGTGCACAAAGGTGTTTAGATGAAGAAGTGAAATGTCTGTTACCTTGCTTCAAAGCTAGATGTTCAAGTTCTTATGGAGGAGGAGTAAGAGAGCTCACCGGTTGCATGATTTAAATCTTCAAAGAAGTTGTGGGGATTGAGGTTATGGTAACTTTGTTTAGTTTTGTTGGGGATAGGCCCTCCTTCTGGAGCCAAAATATTAATGAGAATTTTCTCTTACAACACCAAGTTAATTATGTAGTAATTACGATGTTGTATGTTTATCGTAATCGAGAATTAACAAATTTAAGTAATGATAAATTTGCTTACAGTGGTAATTATGTTGTTGTACGATGACACGATTATATAGTTGTAATTTAACTAGTTGTAAATGCCAAGCTCGACTTATATTCAATTTTTGGTTATATAAGGAGAAAATCTAATACAAAAATTACTGAATCGAAAAGCGTAGATAAAGTAAAAGTCATAGCAATTTACATGGTTTGGATCACGAGGAATCCTACGTCCATAGGAAAAGCTTTTCTTATATTCCTTTTATTGATATGGCTTTAATAGTAGAGAGTAGAGTTTATTTAGTATAGAATTCAAAAAAAAGCATTCAAAGTCCTTGTCTTTGCTACAATACCCTTCTATTTATAGTACTATGACATCACGTGAATTGCTAAATCCCTAGTTCAACAGCACTCACCGGTTGCTTGATTTAAATTTTCAGGGAAGTTATGGGGATTGAGGTTATGGGTAACTTAGTTTAGTTTTGTTGAGGGTCGGCCTCCTTCTGGTGCCAAAATATTAATGAGAATTTTCTCTTACAACACCAAGTTAATTATGAAGTAATTACGATATTGTAATCGAGAATTTCAAATTTAAGCAATGTTAAATTTGCTTACGGTAGTAATTATGTTGTTGTACGATGACACGATTATATAATTGTAATTTAACTATTTGTAAATGTCAAGCTCAATTTATATTCAATGTTTGGTAAGATAAGGAGAAATCTAATACTAAATTACTGAATCCAAAAGTGCAGATAAAGTAAGAGTTGCAGAAATTTACATGGTTTAGATCACGAAGAATCCTACGTCCATAGGAAAAGCTTTTCTTATATTCCTTTTGTTGGTACAACTTTAATAGTAGAGAGCAGAGTTTATTTAGTATAGAATTCAAAAAAAGCGTTCAAAGTCCTTGTCTTCGATACAGTACCTTTCTATTTATAGTACCATGACATCACGTGAATTGCTAATTCCCTAGTTCAGTAGCGCTTCTAGGCCATGCGATCTTCCCCATGTGTCATTAATCGTGTTGCTTGTCAATTTTTGCATGGATAGTTAACGTCACTGAAGGCATGGGCAGATTCTTTAGTTGAAAAGATTTGGTTAAAGGTGGGAATTTTGAATTTGACGTTAGGTAGGAAATTTGAACCTTGTGGCCTTAGGGTTAACTTCTGAATTCATTCTGAAGACTACACTTTGCTAGCTTATGGTGTCGTGACTTCTAAATTTGTTCTTAATCGATGTATTTCCTCTTAAACATAGTAAAGAAATCCTCTTTTAGTGTTAGCGCTGTTCCTTAATTGATGGTGTAGGAAAATGCCGACGTAGATTAACGGGTGTGTTGGTGCTGGTTTCAGAAAGGTGTTGATGCAGATTTTTATGAGGTGGCGACATGGTCTTTATGAAGATAATGAAGCTAACTTCTAAACGAAACATGGTGCATCCTTCAAAAGGGTAGTGAATTATACTTTAAAGGGATGGCAGCTTAGTCTTCACGGAGCGGTCTACGTACTGTTCGAGGAGATAATGATGCAATCACTTAGGAAAGGTCGGCGAAGTCTTTCTAGAGATAATGACAGGCTCTCAGGAGAGGTTGGCACGACCTTTACCTTCTGCTGGTAGATGGATTCTTTGGTTTTACTTTTGCTTGTAGGCAACACTTATGTAGTCTTTTTTTTAAGTAGCGACCTCCTTATTTGCTTTCCATTATATGTTGTTGCAATATCTGTGTAATTTGTTTATTGAGATTACGCGGCCTATAATTAATTCAGCTAGCTATTGTAGTGTCTTCTGTCTTTAATTTTTTTGTTATATCGTTGACTGTATATACGCTGCATATTTGTTTGGTTGTCTCTTAACGTAATTTATTGACTTTGAAGGTGTCCAACTATGGCAGTTCCTTCCTTTCGGTGAAGATTTGCTTTTTTCCTTTAGGCTGTGTGGTTCTCTTGTGCTTGTTTGATTAATCTATGTCATATATGTTTATAAGAGAAGAATGGGTATATAAAAAAAACTTTTTTATCTTTCCTTTTTGAATAATACAGCGTATCGTTTCTTATCTTCCCTTAAGCTTAGCTCTCTTTTCTCATTTTCACAAAGTTCTTACATTTTAACCTATCAATTGTCTTCATAATTTCAGTACTACAAAAATCAAATTAAACATCACGGAATTAAGCTTTTAAAATTCTTTCCATAATTCACTTATTTTACTTAATGGATTTGTTACCATTAGCTATTGAAAATATAGCTACTTAACCTCTAGGTCCATAATAAACCACATTTAGCAACCACAGGTCCAAGCTATCGCACATCTAAGCCATTGCATACCTATGGTAAGCTATCTTGTAACTAAGCAATCTGCTTCTAAGATCTTGCTATTGCTTATCTAAGCTATCGCGTATCTAAGTTATCGCAAATCTAGCTATTTCATGTCTAAGCTATCCAAAGCTATTACATGTCTATGCTATCACATATCTAAGTTATCGCATGTCCAACCATCGCGTATTTGGGCTATTGCATGTCTAGCTTCCACATATCTAAGCCACTACTTATTTTGCCATCACAAATATGAGCTATTGCATGTTTAACCGAAAAGCTAATATTTATCTAATATGGTAACTACTTTTTGACTAACTTTTTACACGTCATTTACTTACTGTTACTTTTATAAAGCCACGAAAATCTCTAACACGTTACAATTTGTTCCCTTAATTGCTCCTTCTTTGAGTTAACTTGCTAATTAAAGAAATTTCTATCCCACAATTAAATTCATAATAATTCAAAAAATCATGAGAAAAATTCTAAAATTTCAAAAAAATCATCAGAAAAATCCTAGAAGTTTAAAAAATTCGAAAACACCTCCTTTATCTATGGTAATGATTTTGGATGAAAAATATTTTTAAATGTTAAGTTACAGCTAAAGCTGCCCATTTTCCACTTAGAAAAATCATAATAAATTATTTTATCATATGAAATTAAGAAAATTAAAATCCCTTTCTATCTTAATTTTATAAACGTAATAAAATTTCAACCATTTTAGATGATCGATTCATGTTTTTCTCTTGAACATACCAAAACAGTGATATTTAGCACTGTTAACAAATATCTTTACAAACCAAATAGCAGGGCAAGCTAAGATTGGTTTGGATAAGGGCTTAAGTAGCATTATGCAAGTTTAGGAGAATATGAAAGTCTAGTTTGAGTTTAAGTGAAGTCATATGCATGTTCATTATTTAAACTCAAGTCCAGAAGATAGTCATATGCATGTCCATAGTTCAATAACGGTCCAATATAGTCATTCGAAAAAAGTATGCTAAATAAAAAATATTATTGCCTAAGTCCTTATGTATAAAGTTTGAGAGTTACAATTCTTCCAAGGAAATATGATATGAAATTGTTAATCAAGGCCTTATGTGCAAAATGTCATAAGAGTAAAATCGTCTCTAATAATCCCCGAATCAATTTAAGGTTTACAACTTGAAAAAGAATTGAAAAAAGAATTCATCGCCCCTATTTGAATGGCCAAGGGGGTCTATTTATAGAGGAAGGTGGCATGGCTATCACGTGCCCATCCAACCATAAATTCAACATCTCTTATACAGTGTTAATATTTAACACCCCTAGCCATTTCATAAGTTCGACAACACAATCCCCTTTGTAGAAACTTGTATCATTTACATCTTTTGAGCTGTGATATTTCTTACTTGTAGAACTCGAAACCCCTTGCTAAAGTCAAAATTTATCACTCCTTCAAAATTCATCATATTTGTAGAAGCTCGACAATACTTGTTTTCAAATGCTCTACAATAGCTGATGTTGTAAAGGATCGATAATGATTGTTTCACTAAAAGCTTGTTTTCGATATCTCCTCGTATAATTGAATGCTCGACACATTTTTGTAGCTCATTATCATCCCCTTGTTATATGCTCTACAACATTTTGGTAGAGGTTCGACATCTTCCATTTTGTAGACGCTTGACACTATTAGATATTCATTGGCGCGATATCTCTATTGCCTTTTTGAAATTCAACACCTTCTTACTCATAGGAACTCAACACCCTCATTCACTTTTAATGTTCGACATCATTTATTGCTTGTTAAAGGGTCAATATAACTTACTGCAATAGTAACGTGATCCCTTTTAAAGATTCGACACTTCTTCTCTACTTATTAACTATTTGGAGATCGACATTATCAGAGACTCGGTATCTCTTTGCTGCTAAATGTTTGACACTCGTAGAGACTCAGTATCTTTTCTTGAGTGCGGAGTGCTTATGAACTTGACTCTTTTCTGGCTTGACACCCTTTATCATTATCAACCTTCATACATTCTCTTTAAAATCTTAGCATGTATATTTGTAGTAACATTTACTCCAAAACAATAAGTAATGTCGAGCTTCTAAAAATATGATGAATTTTGATGGAGCGACAAACCTTGGCTCTAGCAAGGGGTTTCGAGCTTCTACAAGCAAGAGATATCAAAACTCAAAAAATGTAAAGGAAGACGAGTTTCACAAAGTGGATTGTTGCCAAACTTATGAAGTGGTAAGGGGTGTCAAATATCAGCATTGTATAGAAGTTGTCGAATATATGGTTAGATGAACACGTGATAACCATGCCGTTTACCTTTACAAATAGACCCCTTTGGCCGTTCAAATAGGGGCGATTAATTCTTTTCTCATTTTTTACCTTTTCAAGTTGAAATCCTTTTTGGGGATTATTAGAGCCGATTATACTCTTATGACATTTTGCACATAAGGCCTTTAACATTTAACAATTGCATAGCATATTTGCTTGGAAGAATTGTAACTCTCAAATTATAAATAAGGACTTGGACAATAAACTCTTTGGTATAGCATACTTCTTTCGAATGACTATATTGGACCATTATCGTATGATGGACATGCGTATGACTATCTTTCGGACTTGAGTTTGAATAATGAAAATGCAGATGACTTCACTTGAATTCGAACCATACTTGCATATTCTCCAAAACTTGCATAAGGCTATTTAAGCCCTTATCCAAACCAATCCTAGCTTGTCCGGCATATTTGGTTAGCAAATAAATTAGTTAACAAACAGCCAAACATGTATGGATTCATTCAATTATCATCAGTAAGATTATCATTATTCAAAAAATCATAAACATGTATAATCCAAAGCTAAATTTATTTGCATAAGAGTATTACTCACCGGATTAATAGCTTGATTAAAATCTCTTCTTTTCTTTAAGTCGAAAACTTGAATCCCTTCTTTGTTTTATTTTCTTCTTTTTTTCTCTCTCCCTATGATAATGATGACCTAGTATTCTTTGTTTTTTTTGGTTTTAAAATGATTGAGAGAAAGGTGGGGAGAATTGCGTGTTTTAAGGGAATAAGGGTTAATACCTTTGACTTAGGCTAATATACCTTTCAAAATCAGTCTTATTAATTCCTTAACCACTTTTTTTTTTATCTCATTCCCTCTTTATTTATTTAACTGTTTATGGTCGAATTTATTTTATAACAATTATTCATTTATGATTTAATTAATCTTATTGTTAATTTATCCAATATGATTGTACTCAAAAATATGAGATGTTACAATTTTCCCTACTTATAAGAATTTTGTACTTAAAATGTTGATATGGCTAGATAATGACAACCGTCATCAATACAAATGTACACACAAGTATAACCATTACATTGCTCTACTAATGTAAATCGTCAATCAATAATCATAATGTATTGTGCCACTACTGATATATAATCACATTATAACACAAAATATACTAATGTTACTACAAGTACATACAATAGATAAACAAAACACACTTTCTTAAACATACATTTCTGTAACAACTCAGGATCAGTGTCCTTAAACCCATCCTCAACCTCCTAGGTATAGTCATTTTGTCACTCCACTATGTGTAAATAAGTCTAATATCTTTGCTCCTTTTCTCTTTCACATCACGACCTACTATCCCTTTTGGCCGTCTAACATATATCAAATTTGGTTCTGTAGATAAGTCTCTGATAGCCCTCGATTCCACTACTGTACTAGGGTTATGCACACACATTCTTAAATGTGATAAGTCTTCGATGGCCTTCAGTTCCACTACCGTACTATGGTCATGTACACATTTCCTTAAATGTGATATGTCAACTCAGGATTGATGTCCCTTAACCTATCCTCAACCTCCCAAGTACAATCATTTCTATCGTCACTCCACCATATGTAAACAAGTCTAATAGCTTTGCTCCTTGTCTCTTTTATATCAGACCTACTATCTCTTTTGACCATTTAATATATATCAAATTTGGTTCTATAGATGAGTCTTCGATAGCCCTCGATTCCGCTGCTGTATAGGGTCATGCACACATTTCCTTAAATGTGATAAGTCTTTGATGGCCTTTAGTTCCACTACTGTACTAGGGTCATGCACACATATCCTAATGCGATAAGTGAAAAACATTGTGCATACCTGCCAAACTACTTGGCAACTCAACCAAAAATATGCGAATTTACCAATCCTCTTGTAACATCCCTAATTTTTGATAAAAATTTTCAGGAGATTTAATTGAATAAATGAAATAGAATAATGATGATAAGGGGATTGAGATTTGAATAAATTATATGATGTGTAATGCTTAATAATTGAATAAATGGAATTTAAATTGGTTTAAAGGTTAATTAGTTTACCCATGGGCATGTTAGTAAATAGCCATTTTATTTTACATGGCTATACGCTTCTTATTATTGTCCATTCATGTTTCATTTCTCACCATCACAAATGCAAATCAAAAATAAAAATGTAGACGACCATTAACAAAGAGGAAAAGAGGAAAATTCAGTCAAAAGCTATGCTTTAAAGCTAGGAAGGATTAATCAAAAACATATCTCAACTTCCTTTTCATATCTAAGGTGAATAATAATTCATTACATCTCCTTTTTATGGTTTGGATCGGTATAAAGCAGTCGTTTTAATTTGAAGTATTTGAAAAGTTTTATGGCAGCCAATCAATGGTTTAGAAATAGACAAGTTGTTAAAAAGCAATTACTAAAAGAAGCTGTATTCCAACCTTTAATTCAGATAAAGGTGTTCTGCCTCAATTATTACCCCTTTCGACTCTAATGATTCCGCCTCATCCTAGTTGAGACATACCTAGTTGAGACCATCATTGTCGAAACCAATACATAAGGCACATCTAGTGGTGCGTAGTGGATTGGAAGGATGGTGAAAGTCTTGGTGTCGAAAGGTAAGCTTCCGATTGGGTCGAAACCCTGCCTTGTTTTCAAAAGTTAAAGCCTTGCTTTGTTTTACTTAAAACTTTCGACATAGTCGAAACTTATGCTTTCGAAAGGGTTTATAAATAGCTTTCGAAGAAGGTTGTCACATTATGTTAAAATATTAGCTTTCGAAGAGGTGCCTTTTTCTTTAAATAAGAGCTTTCGAAAGAGTAGGTTCAGACCTAGGCGAAACGTAGCCGCTATTTTCCTTCTAAGGTGTTGAAGTCATCAATAGCCTTCGAAAGGTTATCTTTGCTTTTACCTAAGTTAAGCTGCTTTCTTATTACTTTCGAAAGGGGTTGAGGGTTTTGAAGGTGATGGAGTAGAAAGGTGGTTTAGACTCTATCTTTCAAAGTTTTAATTATTAAAGGACTTTGCTTTCGACTAAGATGGTTTCGACGCCATCAACTTTTCCCCAAATTAATTTTTATTTCTTTTGAAAGAGATACTTTTGTATATAACCATTTTGACCCAAATGATGTTTTTAAAGAGTAAACCCAATGCTTTCGAAAGGGTACTTTATTTTGTTTTGAAGCTATGTTTTAAAGAATGTTTTCTTGATACCATCGAAAGGTATCATTAGTTTCGAAAGGTATATAGTTAGAGTTTTGAAAAAGAGAAATTTATGCTTTCGAAGGAGGTCATCCAATAGTTTCGAAAGTGATGTTTTAAAGTTTCAAAACAAATAACCCGTTCTCATTTTTAAATGAAAACCATGGCATAAATAAGATTTTGGAAATATTATTCACGTTTTTATTGACCTATAAATGTATTTTAGGGTAAGAGCAGAATAACCAGTTAGATTGACCAAGTAGTGAATATAAATTAATAGATGTTAAAATCTTAAATAAAGATATTGGCAAGGGCCAATAGGTTTACAGTAAGCCTATGAAAACTGTATGATATTGGCAGGGGCCAGTAGGTTCATAGTCAGCCCATGAAAACTATGATTTGATATTGGTAGGGGACAGTAGGTTTGTAGTTAGCCCATGAAAACTATATCCGGATTAAGATATTGACAGTCAGTCAATAGGTTCCTAGATAGTCCATGAAAACTAGGATAAGAAATAAGATATTGGAGTTACCAATAGGTTTTTAATGATCCCATGAAAACTAAGTAATTGGACAGATAGTCCATAAACATTTAATAGGTAAATAGTAACCCTAAAAACTATAATTGAGACAAATAGTAGAATGAATGGGGATAGGTAATCCAAAATTGATTAATTTGTTTTGCATATCATCATAATGTTTTGAAATACTATATTTTAACCATTGTGGATGCAGAAGAATAGTATATGATTTTATAAATGTTTTAAGATACCAGTGAGGGAAAAACCCGTTCCGTTAAGCGGCGTGGTCACACTAGAGATTTAAATGGTTTGAGATGGTAAATTATTATTCATACCGGATTTTATGTTTGACTTAAAATTTTTGTTTTCCCTTAAAACTCTCAGGTACTCAATTTATTTTGTGTGGGTTAAGAGTTAAGGTTTCCAGGTATTCTCTTAGACAAGTAAAGCTTCCGAGGATGTGCAGGAGGCAAGCTCGTTATTAGAGTTCTTTTATTTTCGCCGTGTGTTTTGTTTGTAAAGGCATTTTGTTTTCTTGCCTATCTATATACTCTGATCATCCAAGAGGACATCTTTATATGTCGCTCTTCGTGTACTTTGTAATAATTATTTGTTATCTGAACGTGGTCTGTGAATTGGGATTGTGTGAGAAATCTGGAATATTTTTCAATATTCTTGTGTTTCTGTGTATCAATGTATCTATGTCACCGTGTTTGGTCGTCGAAGACTAATAACTATGGATGGCTGTAGCATCCATAGTCATTAGTTTTGGGTCTCCAAATAGGGGGATGTTACACCTCTTGACCACTAGAAATGGATATACATATGCAGAAGCCAATTTCTATGCCTTTCCAAAGCATATATCCCTTGCATCGGTGAAACCTTCACTGACACATGGTTCCCTACTGCGAACTCTAGTTCCTTTGGCCTCTTATCAGCATAACTCTTTTGTCTCGATCGTGCAACCTTCATCCTTGCGTGAATCACTTCTATCTTCTCAGTAGCATAACCTACCAAGTCAGGTTATAAAACGAACATACCAATGTCCAACCAACAAACATGTGACTTATAGGGTCTCCCATAAAGCCCTTCAAATGGTATCGTTTCTTGCTTGACCGGCCACTATTATTATATGCAAAATCCACTAAGTGCAAATTGTGTTCCCAAGACCTTATAAAATCTAAGACTCCCACTCTTAGCAAATCCTCCGACACTCGATTTACCCTTTTCGTTTGACTATCCATCTATAGATAGTAAGCCATACTCAAGTTCAATTCTATATCGAATATATAATGCAAACTTCTCTACAAATCGCTGGTAAACAATGGTCTTTATCAATAAAAATGTTGCTGGGAATCCCAAGGAGTTTCATAACATTCTTTACATGTACCATTGCTAAGCTAGATATCATTCCTCTCATCTTCGCTGGGATAAAATGGGCCTCTTAGGTAGGCTATCGGCTAAAACCTATGTACTATCATTTTCTATTCTCGACCTTGACGAACATCTATGAAATCCATTGATATCAACTTCCACTTTTAAGTTGGTACTTGCAATGGTTAAAGTAGTATATTTGGCTTGTGATGTTCAGTCTTAACTATTGACATGTGAAACACTTCTTCACACTTCTCCAACATATCTTTTCATCCGCTCCTAGAAGAACACATGGTTCAAACCATAATACATCTTTATTCCTCCAGGATGAATCATAAACTTAGATCAATGACTCTTCTCTAAGAATTTCTTTCAAAAATATCCCACATATATTAGTTAGTTCTTAAATTAATTACACCAAGTAATTAATTATTAATTACTTGCACTAAGTAATTATCTTTCATATTAATTAGACAAAGTAATTAAACCCAAATCACTTTCAATCTTCAATTAATTACATCCAGTAATTACCCATCTTAATTACTTCACTAAGTAATTATACTTTATTAATTACACTAAGTAATTATGCTTAACAAATAATCCAATGATTATCTTAAATTAATTAAACTTAGTTAATTAATTAACTTAAACTAATCTCATTACTTTAATTAACTACATAAAGTAATTAATTCCTTTAATTACTTTCATTAAGTAATCATACTTAAACAATTCCATAAATGATTATATTAATTAATTAATCTAATTAATTGTTAAAATTAATCACATTAATTAATTATTTAATAATCCTTAGTTAATGATCTTCATTAACTATTAATCAATTCCTTAATTACTTTTCTTAACTAATTAAACTTAGTTTAATCACTATTAATTACAAATTAATTAATCTTTATTAACCAATTAATTAATCTCTAATTATTTAATTAATTAAGTGCTTAACTATAACTTAATTAATCTTTAATTACTTGATTAATTAATTTCTAATCATTAATTAATGTTCTCTATTTAACCAACTAATGATTCTTAATTACAATTTAATTAATCCTTAATTAATAAATTTAAAACCTTAATTACTTTAATTAATTAACCCAAATCATAAATTAATTAAAAAAATTAATTATCCATTTTAATTAGCTTAATAATTTAATGAATCATAAATCATTAAATTCTAATTAAATTTTAAGATAAATATTAATCTTATTAATGATTAAATTATCATTAACAAAACATTTAAAAACAATTTACTTTTTAAATTTCATTTTAAATTTAAGATATAAAATGAATACAAATTTAACAAAGTTTAAAACAATTTAAAAACCTTTTTAATTACATGTTTAAAGAAATACTTATCTTCTAAAAGGAATTTGAAAGAGTTTTAAAACCAAATTCAATTTAAATTTAAATTAATTTAAAATACACTTTGAATATTCAAAGTTGTTAAAACATTTTAAATTAAAAAAAATTATTTTATTTCAGAACTAGGATACAAATTCATTTTTGAATCCAGATTTAAACTTAGATTTAAAACTTGTTTAAATCTTTTACTTACAGATTTTTAATTCATTTTGTAAAATACTTTAACAATTTAAAGTTGTTAAAACATTCATTTTTAAAAAATTATTTATTTTAAAACTAGGATTCAAATTCAGATTTGAATCCATACTTTAAAATTTGCTTTAAAACTTTGATTAAAACTTGCTTTTCATTTTTAAATTTAGTTTAAATTTCAAAATCTAAACACTGACTGGTTTTAGAACCTGTAACAGAATTTGACCCGAGCCTAAACTCAACTACTTCGAGCCAACACACTCCATACTTTGAGCAAATCACAAATTGACTCGAGTAAAACTCGAGTACAAATCCATTTCTACAACCCAGGCTAATCAAAACTCAAATTATCAGAAAACAAGAGCATCGTGCATATTCACGGTGGCTCTGACCATCTACGGTCATCACCACACCCTCGAGCAAGTCAACGATCATCCAAGCATCCTCATCTGACCACCAGAATTCCACCATCAATTCGAAATCAAAATCGAGTATAAACCGCAAACCTAGAACAAAAAGACTGGAACACCACCTCAACCTGGAAACGCCTCGTTCCCACATATCCGACCACCAGAGAGATAGCAACTCCGGCCACACATTCGCCAACTACCATGCATCCATATCCCAAAACCCCAAGCAACTCGATTCACCATAAAAGCCGTGACGATCAAACATACCCAAGCTATCCAAAATAGGGTTACAAACTTCAATGATCAACCACCATCGCCACCATGCCTGGATAACCTTCCTGGCATTTTTCCTCTTATCTCTGGTTATCCTACTATCACTAGAAGGAAACCCGAACTTCCAGATCGCCGAGATCACCAGAAACACCCCATTTTCCCTTCTTTGATCAAACAAGATCTGCACCTAAATCCTATTACTAAAAATTATGATTTTAGTTTTAAAATTCATGTTTCTGGTTGACGATTCAGTTTACATT
This sequence comes from Allium cepa, assembly GCA_030765085.1. Classification (NCBI taxonomy): domain Eukaryota; kingdom Viridiplantae; phylum Streptophyta; class Magnoliopsida; order Asparagales; family Amaryllidaceae; genus Allium; species Allium cepa. The sequence continues at coordinate 219,467,742 of CM060932.1, read as the reverse complement.
TTTGAATTGATAAATTAGGATGTTCGAATTTTGACCAAACTAACATTTACCTGTTCTATTTGGTTTTCCAGAGACATGCAAGTTTATTTTAACATGATTAAAATTTTTAAGCCTATTCTATGATCTAACAAACATATTTTATTTAATACTTAAATCCAAATATAGATTGGATCAAGAGGTAGTGATTTTTGAATAAGTCTTTAGCTTGAGAATTTGATAATAGAGATGTTATAGGCAAAAAACATATACACATATACACACATTCATATATATGCAGAAAGTTACCAAACATATCTATATATTCACTCAAAAACACATACATTCCAGAACTTAACATGCAACCAGAATCAACTTAAAGCTTTTTAAAAGTGTGATGTTACTTACCTGTTTTTTTAAAAAGAACAGAGCACTTTGTTTTGAAATATCTTTGAACTTGTGTTGCCTGAATTTGTCTTTGATTTTAAAACTACAGTTGTTACTGGATCTTGCATGCATGCAATTAGGACTTGAACTTGCTTCGAACAAATTCCAGATTTGAAGAAAGATACAGGCTTATCTTTCCAAATTGAAGAAGAATGCACAGGCTTTGCTTTATAAACTTGCTTTAGTTTTGAAAATGATGCAAGATTTTGATTTTGCTATTGCATTACAGGTTTGATTACAGATTGAAAGAATGCTTGCATTTCTGGTTTGAGAAAATGCAGACATTTGTTTTGATTTGAAAATGAGATTACAGATTTATTTTTATAACATGATTTCTGGTTTGAGTTTCAGATTTTTACTCTAAGCTTTTGAATTAGAGAATAGAACAAAGAATTAGGAAGACGAAAAGTATGTTTAAATAGGCTAGACTATGATTTATCAAAAATAAAGGAAAAAAAATGAAAATTAAATGACACTTGTCATCTAGAATTTATATTTACTTAACACTTGTTATTATAAGGCCTTAAGGAATTAACACTTGTTTTTGTAAGTAATTTCTGTTTATATTAAATGTTAAGTTAAAGCTTTTATATTAATTTATTAGTTTATAAATACTTATATAAATATATAGAAAATTTTAAAGAAATAAAACCAATTACATATAATTAAAAACTTTTACAAATATTTTAAAATCCAAAACATTTTAAATGTCTATCTTTCTAAATTTCAAAACTACAAATTCAAATCATATTTTAAAATCAAATTTTAAAATCAAGATATACATATACGGCTACATATTTAAATTTGAAAATATTAAATTTTATATTCATTAAAATCTATTTATGTTTATAAAAACTAAGTATTATAATTATTATTTGAAAATAACAAATTTGAAAATTTTACATAATTTATAAAAGAGATTATAAATTACTTCTATTATTAAATGAATTAATATATCATATTTTATATTGTATTTTAAACTTATATGTATAATTTCAAATCATATTTATTAAACAAAATTTTAAAACAAACCCTTTAATTAATCTTATTAAATTCACATTTACTTTAAGTATTTAAAATCATATAATTATTTATTAAAAAATCTTTGAAAAGCTATATATTAAATTAAATCAAAATTTCCTAATTACCATAATATTATTTTAGAATTTGAAAACATGATTTTTATTTATCAAATTCAAACCAAAGATTATCTATTTACAATATATACAAATATATACATTATAAATAGAAAATAATTTATTAGCTTTTAAAAGATAAAATCACTAATTAAATATTTATCAAAATAAGATTATTAAATCAATTCAAATTTTATTAACACAAATTATCAAATCAATTTAATTTTTAATACAGATTATTAAATTGATATTGCTCAAAATTCAGGGTCATCATATTATTCATATAACTGAATATGGTTACAATCCAATTAGAGTTTTCCCCTAATCAATTTAGGGTTTCAGGAGTTTAATTTGGAAGTAAAGAAAATAAATGATCGTCCCTTTCTTCATGCCCCTTAGTCCATATTTATAGGAGTTGAGGGATGAAACATGGCTGCTATATGTCCATGCAGCATGCTTGACCTCGGCATTATCTATGTTGATGGCACATGGCGTCATACTTCAGCATCCACTCGCTCAATAGTGAACTTCGACGCTTAGCATCCATCCACCTTGATAATCTTCATTGACGATATCCAATGTCTACATTGTATTGAGGATATGCAGCCTCCTTTGAAAGTTGATGAAGTGTGACATTACTATGGCACAACATCAATAAGCGGTGACATTGATAAGTGGCAATATTAGCAACGATTGGCATTGATAATAAGCGGCATTAATAATAGGCGGTATTGATGATAAGTGGCATTGATAATAGGCGACATTGATAATGGGCAATATTGATGATAAGCGGCATTGATAGCAGGCAACATTGATAATAGGTGGTATTGATGATGAGCAGCATTGATAATAGGCGACATTGATAACATGCGGCATTGATGATAAACGCATTAATGAGAGACGACATTGATAACAAGCGGTATTGATAGGAGATGGAATTACTTTGAAGGGTGACATTAAAATAAGGCGACATTGGCGAGATGTGGTACTACGCCAGAGTGGCATTGCTTCATCTGGCTATATGGAAGAAGTGCTCCATCGATGGAATATGACAAGAATGTGATACAACATCAATGCTATATCATGTTGTTATAACACTGATAGCTTTTGACATGAAGCTTTCCAGTGTCAACGTTCCCTTACTAACATGCGACATTGTTTCCAATTTCTTTGGCACTATATCGTTCATCTAATCTTATAAGCAACATGCATCATTGATGGCATCCGGTATTTCAGCTTTATTAATGACCTACGACATTATTTATTATTCTTTACCGATGAAGGGTGGCATTGTCCTTCTCATATCGACGATTGCAATCTTTCGACGTTACTTTTACCTTGTTAGTTTGTATGGCGCTTGTCATATCGACGATTCACGACATGCTGTTCTTCGGCACCATCAATTACCTTACTACTCTTCAATTTCGACATAAATGTCTTTGCTCTTATCCTTTAGAAATTTTATGAATAACCTTTGCCCCTTCTTGTATAAAAGCAGCTTTTTACACTTTGGTATAAAACCAAGAATTCCTTTGTATCACCGATTTCTTATAAAGTTTTCTTTATAACCCGATTTTTCTATGCAATACAAAACAAAATGTCAATTTTATTATACTTTTGTATTTAAACCTTTAGCAATTATTTTTAGATTCAATAAATTCTTTATTTTGGGGAATTTACCATGTTCGTTCAGATAAGTCGAGATTATTTTCAGTATTGAATATTAATAACTTCCCGAATAAAAGCTTTGGAAACCATGTGGCGATTTTAATTTCCTAAATCATTGGAGGGAAGACCAGTAACTCATTTTAGTCATAATACGTTTATCTCGAATAGAAGCCTAGAAAATTGTCTGGCAACAATAATGGACTAGAAAATTCTTCCAATAATAATAAATGATCATAAAATCTTTCTCAGAATAATAGAAGATCAGAGAATCTATTTGACAATGATAAGAAAAGGCAAAAAATCCATTTGAAAATAATGGTAGAAGACCGGAAAGTCCATCTAGAAATAAGAATAGAAGACCAGGGAATCCATCTTATAATCGTAGATCAGAAAATCTATCTAGCAAGAAGAATTGAAGATCAAAAAATCCATTTGGCAATAGTAATAGAAGGCCCAAAAATCCATCTGACAATAGTAGAAGTCCATAAAATCCGTCTGGTAATGATAATGGAAAACCAAAAAATTGAAGACCAAAACATCCTTCTAACAATAATAATAGAAAACCAAAAAAATCCATCTGACAATATTAAGAGAAGACTGAAAAATACATCTGGCAATAGTAAGAGAAGAACAGAAAATCCCTCTGGAAATAATAGAAGAAGACCTGAAAATCCTTCTGGCAGTGCTAATAGAAAGCCAGAAACTCCATTGGGCAATAATAAAAGACCGAAAATTCCATCTGCCAATAGTACTTATTTTTGGAAAAATCTAATTTTAAATTACGGGGAAACCATATTTGGTAGATCTTCCGCTAGAAGATTGATTGGAACACCACACCTCTATACCTATACTATCTAAGAGTATTATAGAATAATATTAACAGATAATATAGAGAATGAGGCTATATGGGGTACACATGTGAATATTCTCTTGGGCTAACACTTGTGCGTATTAAAACATCAAATATAAAACTCATCAGTACATATATAGTGTCGATACAAAACAATAAACACATGTTCCTCCAGGACAAAGCAATGCATAATATATAGTACATCACAGAGAACAAAGAGTCAATCGCAGCGATAACGTATAATATATATACAATAATGTTAAAAGAATAAAATACAACTCAAATATTAGTTATCTTAGTGTAATGACATGCAATTAATATGCATACAACTTAGTGGCTAAGTATACCATGTATTAATTTCATTTAAATATCATCGAACGTCCTAATATGTCTCCTCTAAGTCTATTAAAGAAAATGCCGGTCAAGTCGTCCATGTACCTAAAATGTCTCGGACTAACCTGAGTATTATAAAATAACATATGGGTTAGACTAGGTCTAATCAAGGGCATAATAATAATGGAAGCATAATATAATCATTGAGTAATAATATATACACATAGATATATATAACCATAAATAGTCATCAAGGCATCACAGTACCAAATAACTAAAATCTATATGGAATAGTCAACACCGAATTCAAAGATGTCATCGGCTATAGAGAAATACATTAAATCATAAAATCATAGAATCAATATAAATTGATGAATCATACATATCTAGAAATAATCATCAAATCCAAAATAATCAGTAATGAGACATCTTCAAGTGAAGTCAAGCAGTAATGAAGTAATTTTCACTATCTCTCCCAATCTCATATTAAAAAAAATATCAATATCATGTCAATAATTAAATAGAAAGATTTGAGCCAGCTCATAACAATGATGCACTATAAAAAATCATATATCTTGACCCACAACCCTTTAAGAGGCGAAACTCTCGACTGAAAGGTCCAAAGGGAGAAAAACAAAAAATCAATAATAAGCAGGCCGTCTGCCTAAGAAGGATATAGGATTGATCATTCTCTGTATACAGTCTCAGGTATAATCTCATCCATACATAATTTATGTCTATCTATTACTCTCATACTTCCGCATATATCCACATATACTAAAACAAGACCAAAGACTAACAGTATGTCTGCTTGTTCCAGGAGCAACACGTGGTCCATATGACACGACTCCTATAGTCATCGGTTACCATCACCTCTCCCTCCCGGTATTGTGACAATGATCCACTATAGGCTCGACAACGCGTAGCCTCTTCGGCCATGACTATCGATATGTTCTTTATATGGTAGTTGACTGTTGGCCAATGTGACATAAGGGGAAACCAACTATCAATCTAATGATGCGCGTCAAATGTCATAAACAACAACAATGTTGCGGATCTGGGCTGCGACCCCACGATCAGGCCGCAGGGTGGATGCTGGCCAATCTAGTTTACTTTCGAAACAAAAAGGGAGCCAGTTTAAGGTAGATAGATATATAATGTACAAAATCTATATGGCTAACAAGTTGCCTCCATAAATATTCACCGCAGCGAGTCATACACAACATACCACGTATTAAGCGTCATCCACGAGCAAAAGAATAACCGAATAAATAACACAATGGCGTCCCATACCACCACGTATTACTAGTCCATTTATTTAGTACTCATACATCACACTTGCCATTCTTTATTCTACATAACAAATCCAAAGAATAACCGAAAAAGTATAACCGAAAGTGTCATACCAGACGATATCACTAAACCATTTATTCAGATTCTTCGTTACGTAGAATAAAACCCAACACAAGGTCACTTAAAAGGATGTCATCACTGTATCATACAAAATCACCAAATAACTCAACATCAACGGTAAATCACGCTTGCATCAATATCGATATGAATATAAGGAATCATAAAAATACAAAATAATATAGAAATAGATTATTCCAATAAACAAATCGATACTTAATAATGAATCATTTACCATATATAATTTTATATAATCAAATAAATGTTGAGAAATATATAATTAAGTCGTATTCTAAAATCAATTAAATATTTGTCTAAATTTTAGATATAGTTTAATAATTACAATAATTAACTTATTTCTTATTATATATAAGTAATCAATTACAAAATATTCATTAATAACATTAGAAAGTCTATTTTTAAATTTACAAAATAGTTTACAAAGTTAAATATTTCATATAAGATTTATCTCATAATTTACTATAATTAAACTCTATTTTAAATGAATGTAAAACTTTTGAATTAGTTAAATTTATTTCTAATCAGTTAAATAAATTATTTAAAACTTAGTTATGTTTATATATTAAAGCCTCACACATTATGACATGATTATTAATACCATTTAAACATTGCAATTAAATCCGCTTATTAGATATGAGACTTTAAATTATTTTGTATTCATACAATATATAAAAATATGTAAGAATATTGGCAAAATTATTTTTATTTGTTTAAATGTAAAGTTAAAAGATACATCATTTACAAAAGCAAACAAGCTATATAATAATTGTTGTTCACATACAATATTCATTCATACTTGTAAATAAAATCTAAGAAACAACTAAATGATACAAAATAGACTAATACTCAAAAGTATATCCAAACATAGATTATATGTCACAAAATGTCATGAAGTATGAAACAAAAAGGACAGCTCACAACAGATGCACATATCTATATATATTACGCAAGCACAACCATATATTAACACACTTGAAATACACACACCATACAACACGCCTGCTCACTCGTGAACGAAAATAAGTAAATAAACTCACATGCATATATATATTTTCCACGAATGCCCAGGTTTCTACAAGCCATCTCATAAGATTGCATCTACAGTTTAATACCACTACAACTTTATATATAAATATAACAGCCCCTTCAATTTTTACCCAGCTTTACACTGCCCAAATGCAATGAAAAGAACAGTAGCAAGGCACAAAAGAATGAAAACATGCAAACCATCACTCTTTAGACAATCTTTACTTTTGTTTACTATAATATGAGTTTATATATATATATATATATATAATAGTGAGTGGAGTTATATTTAGTCGTGGATGATAGTGTTTATATGCATGTATATGCGCATGCATAGGTGGCTGCATCCATGTTTTAAAGCGTGAATTTATATACATGTTTTAAAGCATGAATTTAGTTGTGGAGCTATATTTTCACACTTTAAAACATGGATGCAGCCACCTATGCATGCGCATATACATGCATACTAGTATAACCGCACAACGGTGGGAAAACCGACCGTTGTGTTATTTGACATCAAGGAAAAAAGTATTTGTTAATTTTTTTATTTATTATTAATTTAATGAAAAATTAACTAAATTAAAAAAAAACTGAAAGTAATTGAAAAGGTGTAAATCTGATATAATACTAATCTTGATCCTAATTTTTCATAATGAAAAACTGAAATTTACTTTACTAAATACTCTTGAGAAAGCATTTGAAAATGATAGGCTTCTTGTCTCTTCTCATTGCAACTTCTATTTTACATTGAAAAAACTACCAAAGATGCAAAAAATCCACCAGCTCGAGTGGTAAAGTTTCAGTTTTGAGTTTGTTGAGGTCCTAGATTTGAACTCCAAAGATATACCCAATAGTTTTGCATTGTCAATGATACATTTACTTTGAAAAATCTTGGATAGATCCTAATAAAGTTGCCTAGCTGATTATTCATAATAGGAATCCATGGTAATCCAGCAAGCTTACTAATCCAAATCCATAATGTAATTTAGTAGTAGAATATCAAGCTATGAAACATAAGATTATTAGATTTGAACCTTAATTCAAGTGGAAAACCTATAAGAGATAATCTTGAAAGATGAATCTGGACTAACTTTTCATGTCTATATGTTTGAACTGGCAGATCAAATAATTGTCTTCAACACAATATGTAAATCCACTTTAACAAAAAGAAGCTTAACAATTATCTTCAACAAAACTTCTCAGTAAACTTGAATTTGGAAACTACAGCTTCAAAGACAAAAATAAAATTTAACGTAAGCTTTTTAATCTCCTAGAAATTATTATATTTTTAGTTTTATTTTATAAAACTTAAAGTATGTTTTCATCGAGGTTTGATTAAGTTTATAAACAAAGTCAAAATGGAGGGCATAAATTAATTTCCATAAACACATTATGTTGCAAAAACATTCCTCGGTAGATGTGGAAATTTTAAAACTACAATCTTTTGTAAGGAAAATAAAACTCAAACAAAGATTAGAACATTGTAAAACTTATGATGATGCATTTTTGAGAATGCATACCAATCAATAAATCCAAGTGCTCTGAGCAAAGGCATCATTACTAAACCTGAACCCAAAATGTTCAGTGTAAAAAGTAAAGTTTTGAATTGAAATGTTATATTATAGGACTTCTGAGATTTTGACTCTTAGATTGTAAAATTTAAACTTATTTGAAAGATCAAATTAAATTTATGAATATGGGTCATGATTCATTTCCTCATATATTATGTTCTCATACGATAAATAATCGCATTTCTTTTGTAGCACCATCACAATCAATAATCATAAACTCACCATTTTGCAAAGATGGATGATATTGAACTGTACTGAAGTCTAAACAAAAGAAGAATAGTTTGGTTGGTAAAACAAATGTATGTTTGAATAATATTGTACATCAAAAACACCTACGAAATTATTTTGAATGTTTTGGTGGAGTATTACTGGGTTTTGACGAATCAAAATGGTAAGAGCTAATCAACAGTCTATCAACTAATTTTTTTCCACAATCAGTCAATCAATTTACATTAACAACTACTATGCCATGACATTATCTACTAGTATAAATAAAAGGGAGATTATAGAAAAGCTATCTTGATTCACGATGGAAGACATTGTTAAAAAACTTAAGTGCCAATTCCATTTCCTAACACCATCTGAATTGGTAGACTGTAAAATCAAATTATCGCAGTAAAATGTTGTACCTGGAGGATAGAAAGTGGCAGGCAAAGGCATGGGTGAGGTGCTACGAAGAATTAGGGAGGTGTAGCGGACAGCGATCGAGATGCGGCAAAGAATGGTGGTTTCGATGTCCGAGACGGGGATAGTGGTCGCAATACTATAATTTAGGGGTTTTTCATTTTTGATTTATTAAAATTGATTGATGTAGCCGTTCGTTTGTTTTGGGACAAGGGGTGTGACAATGGCGGTGAGAAGGAAAGAACCGAGATTTGACATAAGAACGGAAAGAAATGGAGCGTGGAACAGTGGAGAGAAAGGGGCCATGCTTTTTTAGCTTTAGAGGAAATTGATTTTCACTGACAGTAAAGAAACCTCCCTAACGGTCGGTTTGATAAACACTATCATCCACGACTAAATGTAACTCCACTCGCATTTACTCAAAATACACATATATTCATATACCTGTTCAATCACTCTCACAAGCAAAACTAGACCTGCTCCTAAATGCATGCATAAAACACACATATAAAGAAACAAATTTTATAGCAACATAAAGTATTTAGTTTAAAAGTAAGGGTACTAGTAAAGCAAGGTACAAAAGTAATTACTTAAGCTCATGTGTGTATATATATATGTGTGTGTGTGTGTGTGTATATATATATATATATATATATATATATATATATATATAAAAAACTTGAACAAAAAATACAACAGAATTAGAGGTATATATATTCTAGATGGCATATAGCTTGTGCCCATTAATAGTATCAGATAGTGGAATAAATTTTAACTTATGATGGTAAATAAGAATGCCCATTAAAACAAACGAAATGGAAATATATTATATGAAATGATGACAACCATGGTTATTGATATTTCCCAATGTTATCTATAGTCAACCATAGTACTTAAGGGAACGAAGTAGACTCACGCAATATACAAACTAGATAAAAGAGCAGACAATTTAATTAAGTGTTTAAATATATTTATACATGATCAGAGCAAGGCAGGGCATTAGAATAGGAAAACAATAAGACACCAATGCACATACATGCAACATATATCTATATATATATAACAAATATTAAGTATGTTTAGCTTTATTTGTTCTAAGAGTAATACACACACATATATACATACATACACACACACACTGTAACATTCTTGGATTTTAGCTAAAAATAATTTGATAATTAATTTAACCTTTCGAATTAAACTTTGGAATATTTGGTAATTAATATGAAAATTCTAGAATAAAGAAAAAAATATGTATTTTAAAATAGAATATTTGGAAATAAAATTTTATTGTAAATAGAATGTTGAATTGGAATTCAACATTAGCATTTTATAAAATTGTATTTGAATTTTCCAAATTTAATAAGATGTATACTTATCTATTTATATAAATGGATTATATGACATAATTTGAATTTGATTTAAATATAGAGAGATAAATAAAATTTGTTTTCTAATTTTAATATATGAAAGTTATATTCTGAAATTAATATAGTAAAAGTTGTGTAAAGCTAAAAATCATATTATCTAATATATATATATATGTGTGTGTGTGTGTGTGTGTGTGTACCTATTTTGAAATTAATGTATATAGATAGATATTTATTTAAATGTATAATAGTTTCAATTTCAATAAGATTTGATTAAAATGAGTTTTAAAGCTAAATTGAAATTATAAAAAAATTTAAAGCGATTTATACAAAGATATTTTTACTCAAGTTCAAGTTAAAATCTTTATATTTTACAGAACTAATATATATATATATATATATATATATATATATATATATATATTTGAAAACTAAATAAGGAAACAAAATAGATTACATAATTAAACAAAGTAAGAGTTTAAAACAAATTTATAAATAAATTTAACCAAGGGATTTAAACATAAATATTCAAACATTTACATGTGTAAAGGAATTAATATCATAATATTACAAGTGTTAACAAATAAAGACAAGTAGCAAATTTCTTTCTTGTAAAAATTTAAAATGTAATGTAATGTATAAGGGAAAATTCGTGCTAATGCATGTCCTTAAAAAAAATCTTTTATCTTCAACCTGAAACCAAAGATACAAAACAAAGAAACCAGAAAACAGAACCATCTCAACTCAAAAGCAAGTTTCAAACCTAGTAAAACAAAAGGAAGAAAATAAGAGTGTTCATTTTTTTCTCATTTGAAAAAAAACTTGAAAACAGACTACTTCATATAAAATTTGAACCAGAGACTAAGATCTAAAAGCAAATCAAAGCCAAGTTCAAGATTTCAACTAAGAAAACCTGTAAGTTTAGATCAAAGAAAAAACAATCATCTTCAACCTAGGAAATCAAAATTGGAAACTAAATCAAAAGCCTGGAAAAACAAGAATAAAAGCCGAGTCAAAATTTTGAATCTGGAGCAAGGATTAGGATCAAGTAATTCCATAAACAAATCAAATTTCGAGTAATTCAAAAATGGGGCAGGAGTACAATGCAGATTCAAATTAAATTCAGATTAAAGAAGAAAAAATATAATGCTCTGTTCAACAGTTAATCAGGTGAGAAAACATCATTTTAAAACCCTTAATATGTTTATATCTCAGTGGTATGTGATGATCTGTGAAGCTGTGAAATGAAATATGCTTGTATGTATATGCCTGCATGTTGTAGAAATGTATGTGTATGCCTGCATATAGGAAATCAGGTTCCTGTTCTTGTTACAGGGTTTTAGAAACTCATTTAAAAATCCAAATCTAATCCTCCAATCTCCTTTATGCCTTGACATTTGAATGAGAAATGATTGTAAGATTGTAACATTTCATTTAAAAATAATTTTAAGAATTTATGTTGAATATTTATTGCGAAAATAATATATAACAGTGATAATTTAAAATAAGCCCAACATCGAATATGTTAATTTTAAAATCTGATTACATAATCGCGTTTGAATTGAAAAATGGTGATTTTAGGTGGAAATATCATGATTTTTAAGTTAATAAATCTCGAGTATGAGTTAGTTGAACAGGAAACCTATTTTGGCCAAATTCTGATGATCGAAATGGAGGTGGGCCTCGCGATCATGGCCGTAGTTAGCTTAAAGGTCAGTGATCATTAGAAAAATAGTGGTAGATTTTATTGGCGATCAAGGTGGCTGATTGACGTTGATGTAGGGTTTTAGGTATTGATGGGTTCGACAGGGTAATCGAAGCAATTGTGGGATCATGGGCGAACCAGAAGTTGCCGGAGTAGTGGGGATCAGAGTGTTGATGTGTGATGAACCTTTGAATGTGGTGGTAAGGCTTCAGATCATCGGGATAGGCAGCACGAGGTGGATTTAGCAATCAGGTTTGGTGCCAGTGGGTTCTTGTATGCTTGATCTTGATTTCGAGTTAAATTCAAGTTGCTGGGTAGTCGTGGCGTTAGAGGGGATGGTTGTCGACTTGTCGACAATAGTGGTGATGCTCAGAGCCACCGCATTTGGATGTACACGTGCACGCGGGTGCATTCATATCAGGTATGGTTGTAGTGTTTGAGGAAGATGGGGATTCTCCGGTTAAAATCAAAGCATTCGAGTGATCGTCTGCATTCGAGTGATCGTCTCGGGGAGGATGCTGTCATGTTTTTGCTCGGGGAAGTTTGTGGGTTTTGTCGGAGGTTTTGCTACATTTGCTCGGAACAATTTTGTTTCTAGGATTTTAAACCAGTTCAGATTTTTAAACTGTAAATGAATTTTAAATTTTAAAGCAAAGTTTAATTTTAATATAAAGTTCTTGACTAGTTTTAAAAGACATCTGAAATGTTGAGTTTAGAGTATGATGATAAACAAGTTTAAGTTTTGAAAAAAAAATATTTTCAAAGTTTTAAAGTTTGTTTTAAAAATAGTTTTGACTTACATAAAATGTGACGACCCTGACTCGACTTTCGAAAATCGACACCAAATACTTCACCAGTATTCAAATGCCGATTTTCGAAGGTCGACTCAGGGTTGTCACATTTGGTATCAGAGCTGAAGGTTGAAACTTTAGCTCAGGAGTATAACACATTAAGTGACTCATTAGAGATAGGGTGAAGTATACCCTAGAATGAGTATATCCCTAATGTCATGACCCATTTTTCCGTATCGATTTAAACCGATGTTGAACCTCTCTTGTCTGCTAAGTCGTACGGAAAGACGGATAATGAAATGAAGAAAGAAGGTAGAAATAGAAAGAAGATGGAAGAAAAGAGAACAAATCAGAATCTCACAGCGGAACGAATAAATTATAATATAAACAAATCTTTACATGAAACCAAAACTGTTACCTTTATATATAACATATACAGGTTTTACATCAGAGTTACAACCATACAACTCGGACAGTTATATCAATCCTGTCCTTACAATCATAATCACAAGACCAAAGGATTACATATAAGCATTTACGAGAATACGTCTCACAATCCAGCTTCTTCTCCTGAAGCTTCCAATCTTCCTGTTAACCCTGGGAATATGCTCGGTCTGACCCGAGCATATAGGAAAAACACCAAGCCCGGGTCAGTCTGGTATACCAGCGCGAGAAACACAATCAACTTGATTATTAAATTTTGAAAATTCCTTTTGAAAACAAAAGCATCTGGTAAGACCCCGCCACAAATAAACAGTCGGGTTTTACCTTACGATAGCTAAAACATTTCTTATGAAATCCTCTGACATTATAATAAGGTCTATATAAAAGTACTTATTAAAATAGCCGAAATTGTTACATTACTAAATTCCAGCTACTACTCACAGAGTGGGTAATACAAACAAAACTCGTACAAGGCACGTAGGGGGAATGGATTTCCAACTAATGACTAGGCACAGGGGTACCACCTGTCACGGTACGTGGCCTAGATCACAGTACTGAGAATCACTCCCGACCCCGTGCAACACAAGACCGGGACTATCCCTTACTGGATAATCCCGAGTAAGATCACCCCACGGTTGGGATCAGCAACCGCACCACTAAGCTGAAATAAAAGGGACGTCTAGACAGGGATGACCTTACCCTGAAATGGGTGCTACCCACCTAGCCTTGCTGCATAACCCCTGATTTTCAGTCATTCCCGTTTGATGAGGCGTGAGGCTAAGCGTTAGCTTTTCAGAACATATCCCTTAGAATGCTCATCGTCCACCTGACGATGTTCTGAAAGCATTCGTCCATACAAGTCCGTTCCGGGTTCGAACGGAACCGAAGGCACTATTCCTATTACATCCATTTTGGAATCACCCTTAGGATTAGTAGTGAGTAGCCCTTGCACTTCATTGCTCCATCTTCGACTCCAAGATCTTGTCTTCGTCCTGAAAACGTATCGTTGGATCGAAGTGGTTTTCGGATTTCAAATGCGATCCCGGTCTCTTCGAAACAACGTTCTTTATTTCCCGGTAAACTCAACCCCGGTTCTTTAGGAAATACACCGACGAAATACAAGATCAGAGTTCACCTCCTAACCGTTAGTGTACGGGTCTCCTTATAATTCATCCTAGAGAACAACGAGTATATACGTACGGTATAGCACCTCGATCGGTAATCATACCATATAATTCTCGAGTCTTCTCTAGATGTTTCCAAAGTCAGGTTTTGTCCAATTTTGATAGTCGGTTATTTAACTATCAAAGTAATCAATCAATACAACAAAGTTATTTCCCATTGCAACCGTTAAACCTTGTTTACCTTTAAAAATCCAAGCGGATTACTATTTATTTAAGAAAGCTTATTTCATTTGAAATATATATATAACTGTTTCCTTTCAAAACATACTTATAAATTTCCAAATATCATTTCAAGTTTAATAAATAAAATATTCTTCATAAAAGTTATTATAATTTATTATTTAAACTACTTTTATTAAAGAGATTTTAATTCGAAGAAAATATGCTTAAATATTAATAAAAATTATCCTTTAAAGTGTCGTTACAAAATGAGTTAATACTTGAAACAATTTAAAATTTATTTATTTATAAAAATTATAACTTAAAAAAGAATTTCAAGGTAGAAATAAATAACTACTTTCAATATTCCAAATATTGATAAATCTTAAAAACATTTCTGAAAATAATATTTATTTTATTATTATTTTATACAAAATTAATTTCATAAATCCTTCCAAATCGAACAAGGCTTATCAGTCCAAACGATACTTATCAATTCACATTTCATAATTCACAATCACAGATATTCAAATCAATCAACTTCCATAGATCGATCCACAATATATTCTCAATAGAATTAATAGGCACATAACAGATATATGCAAGAATCAATGGATTAGGGATTATCATTACTAGAACAATATTCAGACATAATCACATCAATGGCTTACACCCTACACAACAATTAGATTAATTATATAGCGGAATGGTGTCAGTTTCCGCTGTCCGAATGTCATCTAGTTAAAACAATCTAAATAAATACAACTAATCAATCGGGAACATTTTAACAGTTTGGCCGTGAAATTATTAAATGGCATTCATTTTCGATTGATAATTAGATCCTATCTAAACAAGCTTATACAATTTCACACATTAACTTTAAAATGGATCATACGACGACGTAACATTCGTCGATACGAACCATTCATTCCATAAAACTTTATTTTATGAAATGATTGTAATAAAATATCACTCAAGGACTCGAATTCACTTCAAAGTATAAGCATTTATTTCCCTTTAGTATTTCAATTATATTTCACTTTTAAAATTAATCATCCTTGATTAATTATTTTCTAATTACATTAAGTAATTAACTTTTAATTAATTACACAAATTAATTATTCTTAACCATTTATAGCAATTGACCTTTAATTGCTTTATTAATTACATAATCCCTTAATTAATTATAATTAATTACTTGATAATCATTTATATTGATTAATTATTCCTTAACTAATCAACCCTTAATCCCCTCATTAATTATTATAAATTAAAAATCTTTAAGCACTTGATTAATTCAAAAGCTCAATTATAATGATCTTCTAAATCATCTTTACTTTACTCAAATTATTCGAATAAACTTAAGTAAAAGAATTTTTTCCTTTAAGTTAAATCAAATACTGATAACAATTTACGTAAATAACCATAATTAAGTATTAATATAAACAACGTTTATTATTATTAAAAGCCCATTGTTTTTAATTAAATCTTAAATAATATTTAAGATTAAGAATGTTGTATAAAGGATTCACTTGTATCATCATACTTGTTAAAATGTGGGGAAAACAATATGAATTTAAAACTTTTTATATACCAATTCTTTTAAAATAATAAACTTTGCTTTTAAACAAACCGAACCCTTAAGCACAATCCAAAGTAACAGGCTCGACCCAACAATTTAAACCAATACAAAAAATCCAAGCCCGATATAACTCAAGCCCGATACCTAAAAAAAAAAAATCAATAATGCAACTAGTTGGGCCGAAGCCCAACACCCCAAACTCCTTTCTTCTCCTCTCTATTCCTAGAAACCAAACTAGCATCTCCCAAACTGATGAAAAATCCGATGCCATGAACCAAACGAAACCATCTCCGATCATCTCGAAGACCACCCTCCTGAACATCGGCAACACGAATAAACACAACCGTATCGGACCCTCCTTCTCGCCTTTCCAAATTCCACCATGTCCGGCATCACATGCATGCAGTGCACACGCACAAATGCTCCGATGCCTATTTCAACATCGTGAATCCCTGGGTCGATGTCTTTTCCCCTTCTGGTCACCATCGTCACCTCGACGACGACTCGAATCCGCTCCCTCGAAAAACACCTCTTCAATTCGAACCATCGGAAAAACCCAAGATCGATTTCCATCGAACTGCTCTTAACTCCCCTCACCGATCGACATAACTTACCCACCGATGGTGAGTTCTACTCTGACACTTCCTTCCTGCCAAATCTCGAATATCTCGGTTGTGTCCTTTCTTCTGAGATTGATCGCATTTACGGGCCTCCCATCGCCACCTCAAAACCCTACAATCCATTTACCTACCTAATCAAAATCCAAATCGAACAAACGACCACGGTCACCACCTTCCCCAAGTCACCCAGCACCCTCCAGTCCTGGCCGCACCACCCCACGGCGATGAAATCGCATGAAATTAATATTTGAACAGAAAAAGTTCATCCCCAAATTTCTTACAATCTAGGCTGTTGAAAATCACAATTTAACCTCTAAAAATCCTATCTCTAACAGGGAAACAAACATGCATGCTTGAATCTTTGATTCAAATATATTGAAATTTCACAAAAATATGATTTTTACTGTAAAATGAACCCCAAGCTAACTACACAGCATAAATCATTCATGAAAATATTTTAACTTAAACTACACTAGAATATAAACATATTCTTAGTTCACAAAATTTCCAAATTCAAACTAGATCAAAAGATATGGGTTTTAGAAGTGAAGATAAACACTGTCAACAGAGCATGCATGTTATTTTCAATTTGAAACGAACAGTTTCTCACCTTGAACATCTTGGTTCCAGATGCTTTTAAAACTTGAAGATTTGAAAAGTTGAAATCTTGTTTTTGAATCCCTGAGCTTGAATCTAACAGAGAATGTCTCTGTTTTCTTACTTGCAGAATATCAGAGTGCTGTTATTCTTCTTTTTATTTTTATTTACTGATACTTAAAATTGTTAACAGAGATATTCTTTAGCTACTAATTTTAGAACCTATATATTTATAAACTATGTAACATCAATGTTGGACAGAAAATAAATTTTGGAGGCTGAAGTAATATTTTCTAAGCAGAGAGAATTTTGAAAAGAAACTTGAATAATTATGTTGGATTTCCTCAGATTTTTTTTGTGCCAAATGTTAGTTTGTTTTACTGATACAATTTCTTACTCATTTACCCATTGTTTACATTTGTTAAAAAACTATTTTTAGGTTTTGGTTAACCTGTTCTTATTTAACAGTAAATAGTTTTGCAACCTTCCTATTGTTATATTTATACAAACTATACAAAAATAAAACATATGCAAGTGTTTCAAGAATTTAAACAGCCTATTTAGATTACTTGTCAAAGTAGTGTTGTGTTATACATTTTAAACTCAAACGTAAGTGAGAACTATTTTGAAATAATACTTAATTTAATTTAACATTTGGAAATTAATAACTAATATATATAGAATCACTCAAGAATATTAAACAAGAAGATTAACACTATCTATAAATAAATAAAATGAAATAAACACTATTTCGATGATGTTAGATAGCCTATATGTGATGACCCAGAATTTTATAGCAATATCAATTTAATAATTTGAATTAAAAATTAAATTGCTTTGATAATCTTTGTGATAAGATTTGAATTAATTTAATAATCCAATTAGGATAAATATTTAGTTGATAAATTTTATCTTTTAAAATCTAATAAATTGTTTTATATTTATAATGTATATAGGATATGTATATATTGTAAATAGATAAACCTTGTTTTAAATTTAATAAATAAATAAATCTTGTTTTCTAAATATATATATATATATATATATATATATATCTTTGGTAAAATTGGGAGTTATGATTTATTTAAAGATTAAACTTTAAAAAGCTATGGAATAAACATATGGTTTTCAATTGTTAAGATAAAAGTTTAATTTGTTTAAATTGATTTTGAGTTTAAATTTAATAAATTAACAATAAGGGTTGTTTTGATTTCTTTTTAAAATATAGTTTGATAAAATAAATAATTTATTAACAAAGAGATAATTTCTTTCATAAATTATTTCAAATTGATAAATTGTTATTTTCAAATAATAATAATAATAATAATAATAATAAATGTATAGATACAGATAGGTTTTAAAAACAGTGGAATTGCTATTGGATGTGTTGTTATAGACTGGCTTTAAATTGGATTTTCAGAATTCAACTTAAATTTGAATTTAAGTTGAAATTTAAAAGACGGATATTTAAAATGCTTTGGATTTTATAAGTATTTGTATATGCTTTTATCTTAAGGAAATTCATATGCATTTAGATGAGTATTTTAATAAGTAAATTAAGAAAAGCATTTTTATTTACTTTAAAATAAATAAAAATTTCCTAATTTACAAGTGTTAAAAATCTAGAGACATTAGTAACATGTGTTAACAAATAAACAACTCCTTATGACAAATGTTGTGATGTAAACAAGTGTAATTTTTATTTTTATTTCTTTTTAATATAAATCACATTATTATCTATATAAATACATTGCTTTTACCTTCATTTTCCTTTTCTATCCTCTCCAACTCAAAGCTAAGAAGAAAAAAAACCAATACCCTGTAAAATAACCCAAACAATCTGAAATCAATCCACTTCTAAAATCTAAAATCAAGTACAAGGCTGTAATTCATTTTGTAAAAATCAAGTCTGGAACTTAAAATGGAGCAGTAGTATAGTTCCAAATTTTAGATCTAGTTCAAATTCAACACACCAACATGCAAAATAAGATTTAGCAAGAATAGATTCAGATTCAACAAATCAATTCAACAACAAATGCAAATCCAGTTTCAACATCAAAGAACTCAAATCATATGCAAAGATCCAGGAAATCAAAACAGAGTTCTGAAGCCTGTCACTCTGTTGGAAACTTGGTGAGTAAATTTTTAATTTAAAAACAGTTTTTAAATCTGAAATTATAACTTTGATGCATGAATGAAAATCTTGTGATGATGCAGTGTTAATTGCATGCATATGAATGCATTGTATGAACTGATGATATGACTGTAAAATGCATGAGATTATGTTTATAAGCTTCTGATTGTGTTACAGGCTCAAACTGTTTTCCCAAAGAAATTCCATTCCTCTTAATTCATTAAGTTTTAAACCTTGATTTATAAATGGAAAATGAAGATAAGACTATAATGTGATTTTTATAGAATATCTCAACATAAGAAAATTACAGTAAAAAAAATGAAGAGAAGAAGAAAAGAAATCAAGGTCAGAAATCAAAGTTCATGATTTCTTTTTTTAATTATATGTCAGGTTTGTATTACCAAATAATGAATTTTGCTATAAAAATCTGAATTTTTAAGATTTATGTCTTTAAAATTTCTGAGTTGATTAGATAATATACTTTCATTGATTATCAACGATCGGCAGCACGTGGCGCGCCTCGATTGTGGATCGAGGTAGTAGGAGCGATGGGGATCATGAGAAAAATGATCGCCAGAATTTAAGTTCACCGTGGTGGCCAGACGTCAGCGTTGTAGGGTTTGTTTGCTGTTTTGGTCGAGGTGATTATTCTAGGCAATCTCGATGTTAACGGTGAATCGGAGTGAATCTCGAAGTTTGGAATCGTCGCATTGGTTTGTGATGATACTCTGGTAGGAGGGACAAGGGCTTAGGCGAACCAGATTGACTTCGATGATGGGTTTGTTGATCTGTCTGAGTTTCCTGTTTGGTTGATTTTCTCGATTTTTGATTCGAGGTAGGACGTTGAGATCTGGACGATGGGAAGGATTGGAGAAGTCAGCGGTGATGTGTGGGAGGCTTCGCCATTGGTCGGCGTCGAATGGTTCGCCGTGCACCGTGCACGTGCATATCAGTTTCTGATGATTTAGGAACAGGGGAGGATCGAATTTTTCTCGAGGACATCGCGTGTATGTCTCGAAGTTGAGGGTGGGGTGGCTCGTGTAGTTGAGTGTTTGGGTTTCTGTTTAGGTTTTTAAAACTTTAACAAATTGTTTCTAAAAACAAAAAAAAGGGTTGAGGATGGGAAGGGACTCGAAGCCAGATTCGAGTGTAGCTCGGGTTGAACCCGTAGCTGAAATCAACATGTTTTTAAAAGAATTTTTTTTACAGGTTTTTAAAAACTTGTCTGTTTCAAATTTTAAAAGCATAGGATTTAAACAAAGTGATACATCAAGTTTTAAAATATGGTTTCAAATTGAATTTGTATACTAGTAAAGTTTTATAACAATTTAAATGTTTTAACAACTTTAATATGTTTAAAGTGTATTTAAAATGAATTGAATTTAAAAGGAATTTGGTTTAAACTCTTTTAAATTTCTTTTGTAAGATAAGTGTTTCTATAACATGTGACTTAAAAGGTTTTTAAATTGGCTTTAAATTGTGTTAAAGTTAAATTTATATTTATTTTGAATTTTGAATTAAAATGAATTTAAAAGTAAATTTTAAATAAATTGTTTTTAAATGTTTTGTTAAGAACAATTAAGTCATTAATAAGAGAAATTTTTAATCTTTAAAGTAAATTAAGGTCTAATGATTTGGGAATCATTAGATTATTAAGGAAATTAAAGAATAATTAATTAATTTATTAATTAATGGAATGGATAATTAATTAAAGTAATTAAGGGTTTTAAATTAATTAATTAATTAAGGTTTAAGATAATTTATTAAAGATAATTAAATGGGTAATTAAGAATCATTAATTAGATAAGATTAAATTTAATTAATGATTAGCAATTAATTAATCAAGCAATTTAAGATTAATTAAGTTATAGTTAAAACTTAATTAATTAAATAATTAAAGGTTAATTAATTGGATACTGAAAATTAATTAATTTGAAAATTAATAATGATTAATGTAAGTTAATTACTTTAAATAAGTAATTGAAGAATGATGAATAGTTAATGAAGGTCATTAACTAAGGATTATTTAACAATTAATTAATATGATAAATTTTTAAAATTTATTAGATTAATTAATTAAGGATAATCACTTGTAAATTATTTTAAGATTAATTACTTGATGGAAGTAATTAAGAAATTAATTACTTAATGTCATTAATTGAGTTTAAATGTAATTTGTTTAAGATTAATTAATTAAGTTTAATTAATTTTAATCACTTGTTGGTTTGATAATAATTACTTGATGTAATTAATGAAGTACATCTACTCAGTGAAGTAATTAAAGATAATTACTAGATGTAATTAGTGGATAATGATGGAATTGTGAAAGTAATCTGGATTAAATTACTTTGTATAATTAATCAAGGGATTAATTAAAGACATTAATTAAGGAATAATTAATTTGATAAGTAATTAAGGGTAGTTAATTACTGAATGTGATTAATCAAAGGTGATTAATAATTATGGTTTAATTGAGATTAATTACTGAATGTAATTAATTTAAATAAGATAATTAATTAAATCTAATTTAGGATTATTAATTAATATAATTAATGATGTAATTAAGATTGATTAATGAAGATTAATTAATCAATAATAAGTGATTAAGGGTAATTAATTAATTGTAATTAATTAAGTTTTAATGTAATTAATTATAGTTAATTAATTAATGAAGCAATTAAAGGTTAATTATATATTTGGTTTAGAGTAATTAACTTATGCAATTAATTAAAGGATAATTACTAGAACGTAATTAAAGTATAATTAATCAGGGGTGATTAATTAAGATGATAATTAGGGGATAATTAATTAATTAATTTGCAATTAATTAATAATTATGTAAGCAAGATTTATATTGATGTAATTAATTAATTTAATTCACCTTAAATTAATTAGAGATGATGTAATTAATTTAATCATTTTAAATTAATTATAGATGGTATGATTATAGATCATTGCTTATGAATGGATGATATTGGTTGCCTTGAATGGTTGAAGTCTCAACTATGAGATTAGTAATGTTGAGTAATATGGATGCATTGGTTGCATTGTGATCATGATATGGATTATCTTTGATAATGATAATATGGATTATCTGTTGTGAATCTGTGAATTATCTATCTGTGTGTATATAGATAATTGTATTGAATTATTTTAAACTCTAAAACAACTTGGACCTAGAAGACACGCTTTGGATTTCGATGAGACCGGGATCGGGTTTCCATATTTGGATATCCGAAAACCACATCAGTCCAAATTAACGATAGGTCGTGAATCTTATATGAGGAGTGAAGACTCGAGGTGTAAGGACTATTCGTCAGTATAACTCGGAGGGTGATTCCGAGATGAGTTTGACGGAGATAGTACTTTCAGATTCGAGATGAAGATTTAGAGTGCAAGGGTTATCGTCGTTAACTCTGAGGGTGATTCCAAAACGAGTGTAACGAGATAATGCCTTCGGTTTCGTTCGAACCCGGAACGAACTTGTATGGATTGAATGCTTTCAGAACATCGTCAGGTGGACGATGGGCATTCTAAGTGATGTGTCCTATAAAGGTAATCGTAGCCTCAAGCCTCATCAACCGGGAATGGCTAAAACAGGGAAGGTGCAGCAAGGCTAAGTGGGTCATGCCCAAGTAGGACGAGATTTTCCCCTGTCTAGAGGTCCCTTTTTATTCGGCTTAGTGGGCAGTTGGAATTGCGCGCCAACTGCGGGGTTGTCTTATTCGGAACTGTCAAGTAAGGAATGGTTCCGGCTTTATGTTGCAGGGGATTGTGAGTGATCCTCGGTATGGTGATCTAGGCCACGTACGGTGATGGGCGGTACCCCAGTAGCCCTGCCATTGTATGGAATCCAAAAATCCAATAAGTGCCGTCGGTTTTGATTGTATTACCCACTTTTGTGGCTAGTAGCTGGAATTTAATAAATGTAACAATTTCGGCTATTTCATATTTACTTAAAAACCCTAGACCTATTATAATAGCACTGGATTTCCTATCAAATGTTTGGTTAGCGTAAGGTAAAAACTTTTCCATGTTTATGTGTGGGAAGTCTTACGTGATACCTTTCTTTCCAAAGGTTTTTCAAAAGTTAAGCAACTTTAACCCGTTTACTCACACCAGACCACTGTCTGGCCCAAGTGTTTATTTTCTGTTTTATTAAACTCTTGGGTACTCATATTGTGTATGAGTAGTCGAGAGATTTAGGTTAGCTTTGACGAATTGTGGAGGAGCAATGGAGCAGGAGGCTTCTTCGTGTAGATATGTTTAGTGTTCCGCTGTGTTTGGTATCTCTTTGTTGAGTTGTATTAAGTTGTAAATACTAGACATGTGTTTATAACTGTCTGGTATGTATTGTTTTATCTGAGTACTCTGATAATTTATGTTGTACTATGTAATACTTATGTTATTAATATAATTTATTCGTTCTGCTGTTTAGATTCTGATGTGTTGTTTCTTCTTTCTTCTCTTTCTTTCTCTTTTCTATCCCTTTCTTTCTTATTAATGATGCGTCATTCTGTGGAGATGAATGGCGGGTCATTACACTATAGTTACTTATTGCCTTATAAAATGAATGCTTGCACTTTACACAATTTTTAGAAATGAACTTGTTATTTTAAATTTTGGAACAGAAAATAATACTTATGAAACATTCTCTAGTCAACATATTTTCCTATACATGTGTTGCAAAACAAAAGCTACAAAAGTGGTTAAAATTATTTTAAGTATTCATGTATATATTTACTATATACACATTTTAATTTAAAATATAGAAATATATTATTTCAAAATAAATCAAGTCACTTTCTTTTTTTATAATATGAAAAATATGACTTCAAAACAAACTAAGTCTCATTGATATTTATGTGTAAATAGTTTCTCTTATTTATTTAAGTGATTTCATACACATCAATTTATAACATTTTTCTCAATTAAATATTATAAAATTTTCTTTTAACTTATCATAACATATATATAAAATTTTCTTTTTCAAAGTACATATATTTTTAAGAAACTTATTTTATTCAATATAAACAACATTGTTTGTATATACCAAATCAAAGTATAACACTTTCACTTCATTAGGAATTTTCATCTAATTTTATTACATAAAAATTTATCATCCTATATATGAAAATAATGAATTTTCAATAAATTTAAATTCCTATTATATTTCAACTTTAGAAAAAATATACAAATTTATCCTTGAAACAAATACATATATTAAATCTAAACATTATATACATATTTTACTTTAAAGCAAAATATATATTTAAGAAATTTTATTTAAATCGACTTAATAATTTAATATAGTTTTGAAAACCCAAGTTATATTGATTTAGAAAAAGTTTAGATAATTATTAATCATTGATTAATGGAAATATTGTATATTAAAATAAAATATCGTTGAATATTATAAATAATATTCACAACTCGAGATGTCCAAAATCCCGGGTCGTTACACCTAAGATATCCATCTGTATCAGTAAATTCTCTTACTATCCATTGATAGTGAGTATGGGTGCAAGAAGAGGACGAGATAGGGGACAGGGGAGTGCCACTACAAATGGTCAATACCTTGCAACAACGGAAACAACTTTCTCTATCAATCTCCTTTGATCCAATTTCAATTCTTTGATTGCTTTGTGTCAGCTCGAGGGAGAAGTTTTGGTATGATGGTTGCCCTACGAACCGTTGTAGAAAATCCTTACTTTATATCTTCATCGGTTTCTTATCAATCTTCTCGTTTTTAACTTTAACAAAATTGAAATTTTATTGGAATAAATTGGTAAATTAAATATGAATCTAAATTAAATTGTATCGATAAAATGATTTCAATTAAAGCCAAATTTGGAATTCTATTGTAATTTTTTGTGAGTATCAAAGTCCGAAGAGGGACAAGTTATATATACTTTAAGATATTCCGACCTAAGTTTGGAATCCATATCTAGTATTTGAGAATTTTGGAAGATTAAATCCATTTATCTATTGTTCAGGTTTAGACATATTCTACGAGTGGTTAATTATTCCTTCGAACTAACCAGTGCCCTTGCATATTTCGTAGATCTGGATGACCCGAGTATTTCGTAAAGTGTTGTATGAGTTTATTCTCATATTTATTGATATTCTGATTTGGTAAGCCAAATGCAGAATAAATATTCAGTTTAATTTGAAAAGATATTTCTCTATCTTTGTTGTCTCCTTGGCAAATTTCGGGGATGAAATTTTCTTAAGGGGGGAATTTGTAACATTCCTGGATTTTAGCTAAAATGATTTGATAATTAATTTAACCTTTGGAATTAAAATTTGGAATATATGGTAATTAAAACGAGAATTCCAAAATAAAGAAAAAATATATGTATTTTAAAATAGAATATTTGGAAATAAAATTTTATTGTAAATAGAATGTTGAATTGGAATTCAACATAAGCATTTTATAAAATTGTACTTGAATTTTCCAAATTTAATAATACGTATATTTATCTATTTATATAAATGGATGATATGACATAATTTGAGTTTGATTTAAATATAGAGAGATAAATAAATTTTGTTTTCTAATTTTAATATATGAAAGCTATATTTAGAAATTAATATAGTAAAAGTTGTGTAAAGATAAAAATCATATTATCTAATATATATGTATACCTATTTTGAAATTAATGTATATAGATAGATATTTATTTAAATGTATAATAGTTTCAATTTCAATAATATTTGATTTAAATGGGTTTTAAAGCTTAATTAAATTTTTTTTTTAAAATGATTTATATAAAGATATTTTTACTCAAGCTCACGTTAAAAATCTTTATATTTTAAAGAACTAAAAAATATGTGTGTGTATATATACATACATACATACATACATACATATATATATATATATATATATATATATATATTTGAAAACTAAATAAGGAAACAAAATAGATTACGTAATTAAATAAAGCAAGAGTTTAAAACAAATTTATAAATAAATTTAACCAAGGGATTTAAACAAAAATATACAAACATTTACAAGTGTAAAGGAATTAATATCATACTATTACAAGTGTTAACAAATAAAGACATGCGGAAAATTTCTTTCTCTTAAAAATTTAAAATGTAATATAATGTATAAGAGAAAATTCAGGCTAATGCATATCCTCAAAAAAAAACTTTCATCTTCAACCTGAAACTAAAGATACAAAACAAAGAAACCAGGAAACAGAACCATCTCAACTCAAAAGCAAGTTTCAAGACCTAGTAAAACAAAAGGAAGAAAACAAGGCTGTTCATTTTTCTCTCATTTGAAAAAAAAATTGAAAACAAACTACTTCATACAAAATTTAAACCAGAGACTAAAATCTAAAAGCAAATCAAAGCCAAGTTCAAGATTTCAACTAAGCAAACCTGTAAGTTTAGATCAGAGAAAAAAAAACAATCATCTTCAACCTGGGAAATCAAAACTGGAAACTAAATCAAAAGCCTGGAAAAACAAGAATAAAAGCTGAGTCAAAATTTTCAATCTGGAGCAAGGATCGGGATCAAGTAATTCTAGAAACAAATCAAACTTCGAGTAATTCAAAAATGGGGCAGGAGTACAATGCAGATTCAAATTAAATTCATATCAAACAAGAGAAAATATACTGCTCTGTTCAACAGTTAATCAGGTGAGCAAACATCATTTTAAAACCCTTAATATGTTTATATCTCAGTGGCATGTGATGATCTTTGAAGCTGTGAAATGAAATATGCTTGTATGTATATGCCTGCATGTTGTAGAAATGTATGTGTATGCCTGCATATAGGAAATCAGGTTCCTGTTCTTGTTACAGGGTTTTAGAAACTCATTTAAAAATCCAAATCTAATCCTCCAATCTCCTTTATGCCTTGACATTTGAATGAGAAATGATTTTAAGATTGTAACATTTCATTTAAAAATAATTTTAAGAATTTAAGTTGAATATTTATTGCGAAAATAATATATAACAGTTTTAAAATAAGCCCAAAATCGAATATGTTAATCGAATATGTTAGTTTTAAAGTTAATTTTAAGAAAAGTTTTGATTTATATAAATACTTCATTAGGTAAATTATGTAATAAATCTCTAAATGTTTTTGAATAAAATAATTATTTAATATAAGTAATTAAGGGTGAATAATTAATAGTTTTAGAGATTGATTAATCAAATGATTAACTAAAGGTTAGTTAATTATGGAATAATTAATTAATGTGATTAAGAAATTAAGGTAAATTAATTAGTGATTTAAGTTTTGATTAATCAAGTAATTAAAGTATAATTGATTTAAAGGATAATTAATTACTTAAAAATATTTACTTAATGAAAGTAATTAAGGGATGATTATTAATTAAGGATTAATTAATTAATTATAGTAATTAATTAAGGATAATTAATCAAAGAATTAATTATTAATTAAGGGTTTAAAATTCATTCATCTCGGCTATTCGACAAGAAAAAGAAAAAAAACTGTGGATCTGTTGAATTTCAAGTATTTAGTTTCACTGATAAGATACAAAGACTTAGTTAATTAAATGTAATTGATTAAGGATAATTAATTAAGGGTTAATTAATTATTGTAATTAATTACGGATAATAAATTAAATGGTAATTAATTAAGGGTTAATTAATTAATGTGATTAATTAAGAATAATTAAATAATTAAAGGTTAATTATTTAATGATCAAGGGTTGATTAATTTAGTAATTAAAGGTTAATTGATTTATTAATTAAGGATGATAAATTAATGATTAAAGGTTAATTATTTAATGATTAAAGATTAATTAATTTATCATTAAAGGATAATTAATAAGTGATTAAAGGATAATTAATCGAATTGGTTTGAAATTAATTAATGATAAATTAACCAGAATTAGTAATTAATCTGATTTAAGTAAATCAGATAATTAGTTGATCTTACTTATGGATGTTTGAATTGTATGAACTACTTTTGAATTGTTTGATATTTTTACTATGTGATGCTTTGTGATTTGAATTATTTTTATTCAAGCTGTGATGAATGTAATCTATTTTATCTATGATAAGTGTATATTATTTATCTGTGAATCTGTGAATAAAGATAAGTGTTATGGATTATACCGCTTATCGATATTGTTGTGACTGAATCAATGATGATTGATGTTGTGCACTATTGTGTAAAACCCCTGGACTACACCATACACAAACAAATATGGATTGCACGAGGAAATTGGTTAAGTCACATATTTTTGAAATGGTTTTAAAATTGAATTTTGAATCTAAATGGTTTTGGAAATTTAATTGGATTAAATTTGAAAATCTTTTGTAAAGAAGTTTTGAAGATGAAAGTTATTCTGAATAACTTAACAAAGTTTTGAAATTTAAATAATTTGTTTTGAATTTGAATTCAATATTTGAAATTGAATTCTATGATTTAGAAACTATGGTTTAAAAAGGTTATACAAGTTATAAAGGTATTTATATGGGTTTTAAACCATTTAAAAAGGTATTGTTTTGGGAATTTAAATTTAAATCCAAGTTTTATACTTGAATGGCATTAACTTATGTAAATGTAATCAGTTTTTTCTAGAACTAAAACTATTTGTTTTCAAATAACGAAAGCTTTCATATAAGGAAAGGATTTCCAATTTGGGTCGAAAAGTTTCAAGTTTGAAAAGAAATTGTGAATTGTTTTGAAAGCTATGAATGAACCTTTGTGAAAGATTATTAAACCTTGTTTTGAAATCGAAGAGGATTTTAAATGGTGTATCTTTTATATAAAAGATTTTAATTGAAAATGGTTTTGAAAGCCATGAATTGAATCTTTGATTAAATGATTGGAAGAGTTAATCTAATATGAAATGGAATTGTTTTGAAAGGTTATGAATGAATCTTTGTGGAAAATTGGTGATCTTTGTGAAATGAATCTTTTTGTTTAAAAGATTTGAAAATGGTAATTTTTTTAAACCATTTGAAAGGAATGTTTTGGTTAATAAGTTGTGACTTAACTAAGATCCATTTATCCATATGGTTTTTAAATATTGCGCTCATTATTCGGTTTAGCCGGGAGAGGACCTTGTGTCATATAACCCATTCCGAAAAATGATATGACGTTATGGATAACATTTGAAGACCGGTGGTGAAGACCAGATATTTCCAAGAACGAAAGGATAACCCATCGATTGTCTCTGCACTGAGTCACGCTGGTATAAAGATCTCCATATGTGATGGGGAGTCCGATCGGGATTGGGAATTCTCGGATTTGCAAGGGCTTCTTTGGAAGTGCCTTCGGTTCTGTTCGAACCCAGAACAGACTTATATGGATGTTTGTCTGACATTACACATTGAGATGTAAAACCGGTTTCTATCAAATACATTTTTGTTTGGTGGCGGAGATTTATTCTTTTAGCTTAACACCCTTCTCTGAGACGTATGAGCTCAGAGGTTATGTAGTTGATGGTTACCAGTGGTACATTCCCAATTTGGTAATGTGGCATACGAAGTGCTGCTGATCATTTATTGATCAAAGCATGGATTTTGTGAAAAGCGTAGTTTGTGGACGTGACTTCGTCGAGCCTCACAACCTGGTAATGGTCGAAACAGGAATCATGGCAGCAAGGTTATTTGGGGTAGTTCCCCTTGAGGGTATGACCATTTCCTTTTGGATAAAAAGTGATATCCTGGTATGGAGCCCAGATATTTACTTATGTTGATTTTGAAAATGGTATCATGGTATGGAGCCCAGATACTTTACTGTGTGGTTGTTGGATTGAGGGCCCTCGGATAAAGGTCGGTAACGACCGGGGGATGGCATGCTTGTGTCAGTAGTTACTTCCGGGCAAGGGTAACCCGGCCTTGTGTAGTAGAGATCCGGTTAGGTTCTCGGGGGCGTCCCTCCAAAGGCGTTCCATTTTGTGTGGGAAGTTCCTTTCCCTGACCATTTGCTGGAAATCCAAAGAAACAATACAAGCCCCGTACGGTTTTAGTTGTATAACCTGCCATGGAATGTGGCAGTAACTTGCTATTGAACATGGTAGCTATAGTAGGCATACGATGAAATGTTGTATGCTGGCTAAGATTAGTATTATACTTTCGAAAGGTTTTCTGCACTATGCACTAATAATAATATCAAAAGATTTTTTGCGTAATAAGCATGTTTGACTATCGTAAGGAGAAATCTCCTCCAAGTCTGCGTTTGCATTGTGTGTGCGGTGGGAGGCCTTATGGTAATTTCATTTTCTAAAAAGCATTACGGATTTCAATGTTTTAAATTCTTTGTTGTTTGTTTTAAAGATAAAACTGTTTTTGTTTGCTCATACCAGTCCCATGACTGACTCGGAGTTCATTATTCCCTTCCTAAATTCTGGGTGACCACAATTTTCTACACGGGCAGTTTAGAGTTGGGTTTTTCAGATAGTCGAATAGTAGGAGTAGAGTCGATAGCTTTCATCCTTTGGATTTTGGCGATAGCATTTCGAGATCGTATTTGCTTAAGCCAACTTGATGGGGGTTCGAGATAGCTTTGGATTGGAGATGGAGTTTTTGGAGTTTGGCATTGAAGATATTATCTTTCCGCTGCTATTTCTTGTATCTCTGATGTATAATTGATATTCATTGTATCATTGTTTTATCAATTGTGTATCAGTGATATTATTCATTTTCTTCCGCTGTGTTGATGTACTTAATGTGTTACAAGCTCCGACGAACCAGATTCGGCGTTTGAATCTGCGGCATTTGAATACTGGTGAAGTATTTGGTGCCGATTTTAGAAGGTCGAGTCTGGGTCATCACACACACATACATGCATATCTATCTATCTATGTAAGTAAGTAAAAATATTCTCATTCTAAATATAAAACTATATGTAAATATATACAGGAAGTGATACTGCTGATAATGGTTGTAAAATATATGATGACAGGAATAAAGTATTAGTTCGACGATTAAGTTCTAAGACTAATGTTAATGAAGCTTATACAAAAAAATGATTGGTTAAATATTGAATTGAGATAAAAAATATATAAAACAATGCAGTGTTTGTCATTGAGAACCTAGAGATCAATAGAGCAAATTATATGGGTATTAACAGGAATTGGTATAAGGATATGTAGGCTGTTTCTCCAATGGATGTACATATTCACAACACACTTATATAAACTGACATAAAAGCATTACAAGCCACAGGAATACTCTCATAATGGGATGATAATAGTCACGCACACAAGGGAGAAGTGAGGGGCAATCACATTGGCTACTGGTCGACTCGATTTCAATACATAAAGTAGCGAATTCATCCAAGTAACAATTTACATTTCATTTGCAAGAATATAAAAAATGAATCAACATAGATTTCATGAGCCAAAGAAATAAAAGTGGTTGCCTCTGTAAAGAACACAAATACAAAATGGATGCGAGTGCACAACTATGGGTCAGTTTTCAAGCCCATCAGTAAATATGCCTCTATATTATATAAATACAAACTGTTGTATCAGCTTTGAATGCATCTTTCATTTTTCTGATGATTGTACTAAAGTAAATGTAAAATCAACATCAGATTGAAATCATAAAATCATTTTTCTTCAAATTCTTTCTTGGTATCAGAGCAAAACCATATGCTTAACAACAATCAAAGAGTATCTCCTTGCCAGTGATCTCTCAGATTCAATATCATCCTAGAGATCATGCTGCGCACCCAATATCATCAGAGAATCAAGATCCTCATCATTTGATTGTAAAAGTTCGAACATACCTGAGTATGTATCAAGGCTCTTATCAGTTCTATATCAAGTTTCTGTCAGTGCCATGCCAAGAATTAACTGTTAGAGTTGTTTCATCATCCAGTTAACCTCTAGCTGCACTCTTTTATTATCTGTTTTTCAGCATTTTCAGTTTCTTTTTCAAGATCTCAGCATTAAGGAATCAAGATCTTGTTTTTTTCGTCATATATCAGTCTGCATCAATGGCTGAAGAAGAGTCATCACCCTCATCCGCAGCAAGAAACATAGAATCAACCACCCAAAGATATGTAACACAAGATTTGATCAAGGTTTTGGTCAAACCACAAAGTCAAATTATCAATGTACAACTAGATGAATCAAATTTTATCTCTGGAAATTTCAAATCAAAATAACAATCAAAGGCTATGGATTGGAGGATTATGTTCGTGGAACATTAATCACACCATCATGATTTGTCACCGATAAAGATGGAAAGCTGATAAGTAATCAAGAATTCGTATCACATCAAAGGCAAGACAATTTAGTAAGTTCTTGGTTACTCTTTACAATTAGTTCCAATTTTTTGGGACAATTAATTGGATGCAAGACTGCAAATAAAATTTGTTCTACAGTTGAACAAATGTTCAGTACTCAGTCGGCAGCAAAAGTTATGT
Organism: Allium cepa; assembly: GCA_030765085.1. Taxonomy (NCBI): domain Eukaryota; kingdom Viridiplantae; phylum Streptophyta; class Magnoliopsida; order Asparagales; family Amaryllidaceae; genus Allium; species Allium cepa. Next base: position 219,434,723 of record CM060932.1, on the reverse strand, counting down.
ACTATAAGAGACAGTTGCAAAACTTAAAAAAGTAGACTCTATCAATGAGAGATTACTTGTCTAAAGTTAAAACGTTGTGCGATCAAATTGCTTCAGCTGGTCATAAAATTTCTGATTATGAAATTTTTTGTCAATTTTAAATGGTCTAAATGAGGAATATGAGACTGTTGTAGCAGTAATTTCGTCAAAAGAAACAACACCCAATATTCAATATGTTTATTGTATACTTCTTGCTTATGAAGGTAAAATAGAGAAAAAGAAATCTATCGGTTCAGATTTTTTTGCCAATTTTGTTAGCAATAACATATACCAAATCCAAGGAAAGAGCTACAACAGCATAAATCAATTTAACAATCAAAGAAGTGGCTAGGCAAATAGAGCCAGAGGAAGGGGTGGTAGACAGAATAACAACGACAGAATCAGGTGTTAAATATGCAAGACGGAAGGGGTGGTAGACAGAATAACAACGACAGAATCGGGTGTTAAATATCCAAGACGTATGGTCATATTGTAAGTAAATGCTATCTCAGATTTGATTGCAATTATGTGCCACAGCAACAATATAATGCAAGAAAGTACCAACCAAACACTAGCATGGTTAACACTCAGCAAGATAACAGAAATCAATCAGAAAACACAAACTACGAGGCAACCAAACTTGAAGATATTCATGACAAATGCTGGTATCCAAATTCAGGTGCTACTGATCATTTGACAAATGACCTGAACAATCTAAACTTGGGAAGCAAGGAATACAAAGGTACACATTCTATGCTTATGGGTGATGGTAAATCTATTAGAATTACACACTGGAAATGAAAGTTTTATTGGCAAGAAACAATTTCATCTTAACAATCTATTAAGAGTTCCATTAATAAGGAAAAATTCACTAATTGTATCCCAATTTGCAAAACCTAATGATGTGTTTTTTGAATTTTATCCAAAATATTATTTAGTCGAAGATATTCTAACAAAAGAAATTTTGTTCCAGGGTAAAGAATTTAGAGGATTATACAAATTCAATGTTGCTAAGTCAAGAAATTTTGGATTTAAGGGAAATGTAATATTTTTGAAATCAAACATGAAAATGACTATAAGACTTTTGATTCATGGCATTATAAACTAGTTCATTCAAATGTAAATATTGTTTAGCATGTGTTGAATAATAATACAATTTCTTTTAAGAAAATTTCTTTACCATACGTTTGCACATACTATCAAATGGGAAAGAGCCATAAACTTGCATTTTCAGACTCACAAATTAAATATAATAAACCTCTAGAATTAATTGCCATACACTTGTGGGGACCAGCACCAATCAACACTGATTATGGATACAAATATTATGTCTCTATGGTTGATGCTTACTCTAGATATGTATGGATTTATTTTCTGAAATCAATCTGAAACTTATAAGGCAGTTCTGCAATTTATAGTTCAGGTTGAGAATCAAACAGTTTGTAATGTGAAAATCATACAAACTGATGGTGGAACAGAGTTTCACCCACTTAAAGAATTTTTCTCAAAAAAGGGAATAATTATAGAACAACTTGTCCATACACATCTGAACAGAATGGTCTTGTTGAGAGGAAATATAGACAAATAGTTGAAACTGGTCTTATTTACTTGCTCAAGCATCATTACCACTGAAATTTTGGCCTGATGCTTTTTCAACAACTATATACTTAATTAATAGGCTGCCAACAAAGGTCTTAGATTTTAAAAGTCCTATAGAAATGTTACAGGGACTTAAACCAGATTATCAAAGTTTAAAAGTGTTTGATTATCTATGTTTTCCTACCTAAGACCTTATAATAAACATAAACTAAATTTCAGATCATCACCATGCACATTCTTAGGTTATGCCACATATAAAAAGCGGTACAAGTGTTTCTATAATAAGGGGAAAATGTTCATATCAAGACACGTTGTATTTAATGAAAATGTGTTTCCTTTTAGCAAGACAGAAATAAAACCATCATAAAAAATATACAATCCATGATTCTCAATACTTGAGCTACTAGAATACTCTGAGATTGCTATGCATTCTCATACAAAGGTGAGGCAAAATGCTCAACACGCTACTTCAAGTGAAGAAGGCCAGGGATCACAACACACAATGAGCAGAAATGAACCAGGTCATGAGCAGTCAGAATTTGAAACTCAAATTCAAGATACAGAGCATGATGAAGATATTCAATCAGGCAATCATCAATCATTAGATTCACAATCATCTAATGATGATGAAGCCACAGCTAGAAACACTGATCAACAACTGGACATCATACGATAACAAAGGCTAAAAGTGGAATTTTCAAGCCAAAAACTTATAATACTGTCATAGAAATCAAAGGGCCAGACACTTATTTTGAAGCTGTACAAAATGAAAAATGGAAAATGATAATAAAAGAAGAATATGATGCATTAATAAGAAATAAGACCTAGACTTTGGTTTCTTTGCCATCCAATAAAAATATTATTAGATGCAAATGGGCATAAAAAATAAAGAAAAACTCCGATGGTTCAATCTCTAAGTACAAGGCAAGACTTGTAGCAGAAGGCTATTCACAACAAAATGGTTTTGATTTCAATGAGACATTTTCACCTGTTGCGAAACCTTCTACCATTAGAATAGTTCTTACTATTTCCTTAAGTAGAGATTGGACCATTAAACAACTTGATGTGAATAATGCCTTCCTGGATGGTATTTTATAGGAAGAAGTTTACATGGAGCAGCCACAAGGATTTAGATAAAGGGGCAATGAAAAACTTGTGTGCAAATTGAACAAGGTAATTTATGGACTCAAACAAGCACCCAGAGTTTGGTTTGACAAACTGAAGTCAACCTTAATCAGTCTTGGCTGTTCATAACCAAATCTGACAACTCTTTATTTACAAAATTCAGTAAGCTTGAAGTTACATATGTGCTAATATATGTTGATGATTTTATTATTACAGGCAGTAGTGATGAAGAAATCATCAAGCTTATTGAACATCTAGATAAAGAGTTTTCAATTAAAGATCTAGGGTGCTTAACTATTTTCTTGGAATTGAAGTTAAAAGAATGTCGAGCACAATGCTTCAATTAAGCCAGGAAAAATATAATTCAAAAATTCTTGTTAAAGCAAAAATGGACAAGGGAAACGCACTATCTACACCCATGGGAAGCGTCTTACATTTATCCAGGAATAAAGGTGAAGCAATACAAAATAGAAAGCATTACAGAAGCATTGTCCGAGCATTGCAATATGCAATAATCACAAGACCAGAAATTTCTTTTACTGTAAGTAAGGTCCGTAAATTTATGCAAAACCCACTGGATGAGCATTGGAAAGCAGTAAAAAGAATTCTAAGGTACTTAAAGGCACAACATGGACTGATCTTAGAGTCATGCAAGAATATAAACATCAATGGATACACAGATGTAGATTGGGCCACAGAACCTAATGATAAAAGATCTACAACATGATAGTGTATATTCTTAGGCAAAAACCCTATATCGTAGTGCTTAAAAAACAACCAACTGTATTTAGATCTAGCACAAAAGAAGAATATAGATGTGTGGCTAACGCTACTGCATAAATAATCTAGGTTAATTCACTTTTGAATGAACTTAAAATCAAAACTAACAATAAAGCTGCAATTTGGTGCAAAAACCTTAGCACTGTTTTGCTCAGTGCATACCCAGTTCTACACGTAGAACCAAACATATGGAGATTGATCTTTACTTTGTTAGAGAGCAAGTTACCAACAACAAATTGAATGTAAACCATATACCTACATCTTACCAAATCGCATATATATTGAAAAAGCTGCTATCTAAAAGGAACTTCCTAATATTCAAGCAGAAGCTCAAGGTCAGCGCTGTCAACAATGATCATCAATTTTGAAGCAACTTTAGTTGAGCTAAAGAACGAAGTTCATCAAATCAAAATCTGGAGTATCAAATTGCATAGATCTGGAGTGTGATATTTATCAAACCTTCATCAAGGAAATCTAAGTCAGTAATTCTTCTTAAGAATAGTCTTACTGGTCATAACTATTCGTTTGAAAGTATGAGACAAAAGACCTTACCAGATACGATGTAATAACTTGAAGCAACTAGTTACTCAGATCTAATCTTCATCCTCATAAAAATCTAATTCCAAAAAAATTGCATCCAAGTTAACAATTTTTCGATGACAATTTTTCTTCCAAGCTTCTAAGAAATTGAAGATCTTCAACTTATCGGTTATGATTCAAGGCTATGGAGAGAGACGCAGAAGACTCGCTACCAGATTTGAAGCAAAACTCGACCTGATCGAAGAAATTTTTGAAAGAAAAATAGAGTCGGCTGTGCCATTATTTTTCCTCTCCAAACCCTAGATCTGATATAGGGTTTGAAGGGGCGAAATAAAAGTGTTTGCCTCTGTAGAGAACACAAATACAAAATGGATGCGGATGCACAACCATCAACAATTATTCAAGCCCATCAGCAAATATGCCTCAATATCATATAAATACATACTGTTGTATCGGCTTTGAATGTATCTTTCATTTTTTTGATTATTGTAATAAAGCAACTGTAAAATCAACATCAGGTTGGAATCATAAAATCATTTTCCTTCATATTCTTTCTCAAAGGACTCATTTGGAAGTTGCATCCCCTTTCTTGCTTTGATACACGCACACGACAAACCAACACCATGGCAAGAAAATCTCATACCATGGATGCATGTTATCTAGAGATGAACATATCTTACTTTGAAGATTTTAGGTAATTTAATTTATTTATTTTAATTTTCGAAGTGGTGATGTACCATGGATTTTTGTCTTCAAGAACAAAAGAAATTTAGTAGAGCGAGACATACGTGAACAAAAGAAAGGAAGAAGAAAAATCTAGATTTAAGATTTTGGGCTTAGTATTAACTTTTGGGCCAAGCAAACGAGAACATATATATATATATATATATATATATATATATATATATATATATATATATATATAGGCACACACATACGTTTGTAATTTCTTTTACTCTTTAAATTAAATTCCATTCCATTAATTAAATACAAATTTCCATTTCAAAATAGCCTCTTTTACTAAGTATTGAATTTTAATTAAATTACTATTATAAAATATTATTTTTATACTTTTAACTTATTTAAGTATAAATATTACATTCTCACAATTTAAATTCAAATCTAATCAATTATTTTTCTATTATTGTCTTATACCACTTAAAATTCAGATTGTTATATTGATTGACTTATTTTGGGATGCAAGTGGCTTGCTTTGTCAGATCTTCCTCTAGAAGATTGCTTTTTTTTAGAGCACAAGCGGCTTATATTTGATAGATCTTCCCCTAGAAAATTGTTTGACTTTATCCTAGATGATGATCTCAACTTAAATAAAATCCATTATCATCATGTTAGGTAATGGTTTAGGTTCTCGTTCGGTGCATTTGGTTTGTTATCATTGAATAGAACTAAAGACTTCCCCACCCTCCCCTTAGGAGGCGCTTCAGTTAGGCCTTGTAAGTGGTGCTGAAGGCTAGTTCGATGCTTTGACCTAGTCGTCTTAGGCGGTTTCAAATGCTTCCATCCTCTTAGGAGGTGTTTCAGTCAAGCGTCAAATGTTCGGCACTCCATATTCTCGCAATTACATTGCCATCTGGTCGACATAGTCTATTGGTGCCAATTAGAATTACTTCATGTAAGATTAAGAGTCCTTCCCAATATGGCCCAAGCGATCCATCCACTGGATTCTTAGTATTTTCCATGACTCTTTGAAGCACTAAATCTCCTTTCTGAAATGATCTCTTTCTTACTTCAGAGTTGTTATATTTGGATATTCTTCGTTGATATTCAACCGTTAATACGGCTGCATCATCCCGTAACTATTTGATTAGGTCCAAGGATTCTTTTTTTGATTCTTGATTAGGATTAAATGCATACCCAATCCTTCGATGAGAAGGTACTTCAACCTTAATCGGAAGCATGGCTTCGCATTTGTAATTAGGCCTATCATTGGTACGGGTTTCGGTTCGAGACCGGCCAAAACCACCGTATTAATGCAGGTAAGGGTTTTGCATTTCACTGCCCAAGCCCGACCGTGTCCCGATCCGTGTCTGGTATGGTTTTATCAAAACTTGGTCCGGTTAGCGCCCAACTCAACAATTATTTTCTGTCATATCAAAACATGAGTGTGTATGTTATTTATTACCATTTTTGTGTACATGTACATATTTTTGCATACTTTTATCGTTAACTTGACTACATCACCATCCACTTTATGTGTTAACATTGTTTGTATACAAATTTTACCAAAGTTGTAGTTTTAAAATATAGATTTAACATAAATATTCTGAGTTAGGTATACGGTTATTACCCAGTGGCCCTAAATAGTCCGATGGTTCTGTCTTATTTGGTAGAAATACCCTACGGGTTTGGGCTGGGCTCGGGTTTTAATTGATGTATTCGGACTCGGATCTGGGTTTTATAATACCCGTACTGAACCCGGCCCATTGACAGGCCTATCTGTAACGACCCAGAATTTTAGCATTTGAATTTAGGAATATTTAATTTATTTTAAATATTAAAAAGTTATTTTGATAAGTTAAATAACTTGAATTTCAAATATAGAGATTAATTTGGTAATAAATTGTTAGATTTAATATTTGAAATTGTTTAAGAAAATTGAATCTTGAATTTATTACGAATGAAAATGATTTAAATTAGAATAGAGTTAATAAACTTTAAATTTGGATTTAAAAGTGAATAAACAGAAATTGGAAATTTACTCATTTTAATTAACGTGTAAAAATAGCCTTATGGGATATTGTCTTGGATTTTGACAAAACTAGTTCCATTGGATCAGTAATAGTGAGTTGTTTTATGCCATCGAATTTCGTGGCGATCAGACGTATCATTTGGGCATGCGAGATCGAAAGGTATAGAAATTAATTCAAGGAATTTAAATTGAAATAATTTGATTTTGAAAAGTTAACTTCTATATATTATGGAACTGGCTCGCGATATATATTCCATTATGTATGGAATAGGGCTATAACATATAGAACGCCAGACGACACGCTTTGTTTGGAGTTTAAAATTTTCACGGATGAATAATGCCACAAATATTTTATATATAAGGCTATTCATTTCTTCTATTTGCAAACCTTAGTTCATAGCCGCTATGTCCCAAATCCTCCATCCAATGGCCATGGCCGATCGGAGCCACCACGTTTATTTTCAAGCTTCGACCCCAACTAGAAAAGTATAGAGCTCGACAAGGAGAAGCAAATCAATGGTTGGATTAGGGTAATTGACGATGAGAGGGTCGAATTTTCGCTCCGTTCAAATGTGTTTTTTTGGTTCAGGTGGTGATTTCATGCACGATGTGCGCGCGTAGTGGGTGGCGTGGCTTGCACAGGGGGCGCGACGGTGGGCAACAACGTCGGTGGTGGCGACTCAACTGGGTTGGTACGCAATTGAATGATTTAAAAAAACAAAAGAAAAACTTGAGCGGCTTGGAACATTATTGTGTTGGAGGGAAAGAGGAGAGAAAGGGTTACATTTAAATTTAATTGTTTATTAATTATGTTAATTACAAATTAATTATATTCAAATGTTCATTTATCCATAAATTTCTCTTACGAGGTTCTTTTCGAGCGCAACAAGTTGCATTGCGTTCATATCAGCGAGCACTACCCTATGGAGTTGGATTGGACGAATTTGAAGCTAGTTGGAATTTTAGGTTAAAATTGAATATCTGTTCAGTTTTAATTCAAAATGGAACATTTGGAAACTATTAAAAATCAAAATGAGTTAATCTCACCTTTTTGGCTAACCAAAAATATTTTTAGTCGATAAAATTTTATCTGTTGGATGTATGGATATTTATTATTGATAATTATTGACTATTTGGATAATTTACTAATTATTTTTAGTTGGATTGGATATATTCCTGCCTATTGGTGCGGATGAACCCTGTAACATTCCCATGTAAGAGAGGATGACTCTTTATATATGAATCCCGCCTCGAAGTGGTTGATTTATAGTTTTATGATTATATACTTTATTTGACGTAGGAAGACAGGTTGGAGGAATCCAATATGATTCCTTACAACGTTGATTTTATTTTCATATATATTGTGATATATGATATGATGGACGTTATATTAGATGACATGAATATGATTTTTCTAAATTAGTGCTTTAGTAGCACTGGGCCACATTTTTGGTATTTTATATTACTATAAAACGGCGATTTGATTTAAAGGGGTTTCAAAGTGATTTTGGAAATTATATATGTTTTATATGATTAATCTTGAATTATTTGAGGGAGTAAATTATTTAAAAATGAAAGATATGATTTTTAGATATTATAAATTGATAGATTTATAATGTAACGACCCTCCTTTTTGGACAGTTTAAACCGACGATCAAATACACATGTCGATTCCAAACCATTCAAAAGGGCAGATGGTTATTGGGGTAAATAAGAAAAGAAGAGGAAAGAGAAATAAAAGAAAGGAAACAACACAGAATCTTGCAGCGGAACGATAAAATATAATAATCAAACAAACAGTTCATGAAGTTGTTTACTATACTTTGATCATTATTTATACAACATTTATCAGAGTTATACATATTCAACAGAACAAATAAAATAATGCAGCAGACAGCATGATGCAAGGATAATAATAGTAATAGTATACCAAATCTTCGTCTTCATCCTCTAGAATAGATCTTCAAAAATCTGAAAACTCAGGACTGACCCGAGCGTAATGAAAAGACAAAATACTCGAGTCAGGACTAAAATATCCTTATGAAAGTTAAATCAATCGTAAAATAAATATGTCTGTAACGGCGTTAGAGATGTTTACGTGGTTGACATCTCATATCCAGTGCCAACGTGCGTGCAATAACTTAAGAGATGTTACGGGATTTTCCATCTCTTAAGGATCCGTTAAACTATCTACTATGTAGTAATATACGCTAAGTAGATAATGCCTATCAGTAATATAAAGTATCAAAATAGCGTTAAGGCATTACCATAATCTCCCTTAACACATTTTTATAATGCCATAGTCTATACAGCACTGTAAGCCCCACCGTAGCCTGGTGGTTATCAGAGGGTACCCCATAGGTATAACACAAAACAAAACGTAGTGGTCGCGAATAGGATAATCAGTATGACAAGGTACATGAGGAGATACCAACTAGGATACTAGTAGTTGCGTGATCCGGATTGATGTTGAGCATAGCCAGCAGCTACCCCAACACCGCGAAACAACACTCCCAAATCAAGGGGTGCACCCAAATCGAATCACAAATGTAATAGATATGGTATCGAAGAAGTGTGTCCGTTAGAGGTGGCGAACCTCAATGGGCCGGCGCGGCTCCTGTTTTAGTCATATCAGGGGTCATCCAATATCGTTCTCTTTCTTCAGTCAACGCGTTCACCAAACCATCCACTTCATTCTGGATCAACACTCCGCGTATAATAGTTATTAAAGTGGTGTTCGGTATCGACAGAGAGTATGTCCATATCCGATCCCGGTCTCTTTAATAACTACGTATTATTACACCGTTGGCTCTTTTACATTTCAAATCGATTCATAATTGATATCAAAATATCATATTCGCTTCAAAAATCAAATCCATTTCAAATATCACCATATCTCTTAAAATGTCAGATTCCGTTTCTAAAATCATTTTCGTCTCAATATCTTATTTCGATCTCAAAATCAATTCGAATTTCAATTTAGGTTGCAACTTCATTTAACCCAATTCGTATTTAAATTCAAGATTTAAATATAAACATTTCACCTTATTGATCAGCTTAGAATTTTAGAAAATAGTTTTAAGGAGTTTAAAAGTAGTTTTAAGTAATTAAAATAGTTAAAATACTTAAAATCTTAAAATGGATTTAAAATAGATAAATTAGTTTAAAATAATTTAAATCGGGTTAAGTAGATTTAAAATATATTAAAATAGTTTAAGTATTCAAAAATGGTTTATGTAACGGAGTAATTTGGAAAACAAAATAAAACAGCTTCAAAACCAATCCATTTCAATTATAACTTCCCAATTCAAATCAATTTCAATTTCCATTCTACCGATTCAATTTCGATTTCAGTTCAAATCAATGTCAACTTTGACTTCAAATTAATTAAATTTTACATTCACCTTTAATTTATTCAATTTCAATTTATATCGATTTAGAACTTGATTTTTCAAAATATCAATTTATAACACTTAACAAATTATCCTTCAGTATTCAAATTTAAATCCAAATTTCAAATATGATTCAATTCCAAGCTTGCTTTCAAAATATCATTTTTACATCACTTTTACTTAGTGATATTCAAAGCTCGAATTAAGGTTCAATCTTTTAAACAAATCAATTTTCGAAATTCAACCATATCCCCATTTTTTATTTCCAAAGTCTCTACTTTAATTATTTAACAATTTCTTTTAACCAAAATTTATTTCAACATTCCAAACTCAATTTTCGATAAATTCGATTTCTATAAATTGGTTCCTATTTATAACTTTTAAATCAAAACATTTAAATAAATTTCAAATCGACGATTTCAAAAATTATTAATTTAGCCAATTCGGTGTCCGTATATAATTTTCTATCCTATGACCAAGTAGTTATTTATTTCAATTAAATGTCAGGGATGAATATATATCACTTAAACCAATCACAGGGTAATATGTATGCATAACAGTATATATAAGAAAATAAACATCCAAACATTTAAATATCAACCAATAACATTCATCAAAATACATCATCCAATAGTCAATACAATTCATGGCAGTTTCATAGTTATCAATGTCAGGTAATTTAATCGCAATTCAATTTCAATTTCAATTTAAATTTAACTATCAATTTAATTTCAATGGTTAATTTAAATGACAATCTATATGACAATTAAATTTTATCAAACAACAACAAATAAAATCATAACACTTCATAATGTCAATTTAACTAGCATAAAGATATTTAGTACGTTGTGAGCGTTATAAAACACTCACCTTGATTTTTACGATTTCAAATCAAATCGAATGACGTTCGATTTAACCCAAAATTTTTTCTAGCTCCAAACGATTCCAATCCAATTCCGTAGCGTAGTGCTCGTCCATACGATTCCAACGCACCCTGTTTCGTCCAATTCTGATAACGAACGAAGAAGATACGGTATTTACAAATTTATACGATTAATATAAAATTAAATCACTAATTTCTTTTAAATTTTATAACCTAAAATTCTTAGCCGTTCGATCCAAGCCCCCAGGATCTCGGCCGTTCTTTCACACTTCTTCCCCAACCTGGTAATCACGCTCGCGTTCCTCCAGTAAAACCGAACCCAATCAAGCGAGCTAGGGCTCGAGATTTTCGCCACCAACCTAGCCGAGACGACGATCAGAAGATGCCGTTCGAAAGCCCATCTCGTGCTCGACACTCGGCCTCAACATGGCGGAGCTCGGCCTCCTTATGGCCCATCAAACTGCGTGCAAACGACAAGAAGTCGCGGCCCCCTTAGTCCCTCCACGTTGCTCGAAACTCGATCATCTCCGTATGAAATCGAAGATCTCTCAATGCTCTATATTTTTGCAGTTGAGAGTTTTGCTTGATTGCTAATGGAATGAGAGGAAATTAGAGAGGAAAATCGAAAAATTCTGGCCCTTGGTTTTAATGGTGGCGGCCGGCTGTAGAAGAAACCCTAGTTTTTTTTTTGTGAATAAAGGGGCTATTTATAGGAAACGACGAATACTATTCATCCGGCTTTTCCAATCTCCGAATTTCGCACGGTAACTGACGTTCCTAGGGTTTATCCCACGTTCCGGACACAATGGAATAGGTTTCGGAGGCTATTCGATCGTATGTGCGAGTTACGGAAATAAACGATCAAATTTAAATTAAACTGATTAAACGAATTTCTAGGCGTTTTGGCTTGCCCCGGACAAACGGTAAATTCGATTGACACGAAATTTGAAATCTTACAATAATATCACATTACGGATCCGATGAAACTAGTTTCGTCGAAATCTGAGACTATTTGAAAAATGAGTATTTTAACTCGTCAATTAAATATTAAAATAATTTCGATGCGTTTCGAGCTGCCACGGTCAAACGAAAACTCCAATTGCTACGAAAATTGAAATCCGATAATAACAAACTATTACGGATCTAATGGAACTAGTTTCGTCCAATTCTGAGACTGTTCGAAAATTGGCTATTTTTCAATCGATAATTAAATATTAAAATATTCAATTTTCACAAATTTACTTTTAATTCAATTTTAAAAGTTCTACAACATCATTCTTACTTTAATATGATAAAATAAAATTTTAGAAATCATTTTTAATCATATTAAACTAGTTATTCGATTGTCCAATAATTTCCAATTTTAAAATCTTATTAACTCTATTATAATCCCAATATAACTTATATTCACTTTGGAAACCAATCTGAATCATATTAAATCAAATTTCAATTATTCACTCTATTTTCATATAGTAAATTTCAATATCAAATTGATCATATCAAATTCGGAATTTAATTATTCAAACATCTGTAATATTAAATTTAAACAATTTGATTATTCTTAAATCACTATCTTTTGAGATATTCAAAATGAACTTAAAAATTTAACAAATTCAAATTATAGAACAACCATTTCCATTATACGGTTATCCAATTGCCATTATTAAATTATTCAATAAATTCCAAATATTAAATTTAAACAATTTCGATTATCCAATTATTCATTATCCTTTTGAAATATTGAAATTGAACTTATAAGAATCAACTTTTAAAACCAATTCACAATTTAGAACACTATTTTCATTTTACAGTTATTCAATTATTCAATAAGTTTTAAATATTTAATTTAAACAATTTACCTGTTCAATATTCAATATTTGATTTTTAAATAGATTTTACATATCAACCAATTACTCTATTATACCCAATGAATTCAACATTTATTATCCTATTCAACTTTTGATTGCAAAGGCATTCACTAAGTAGCTTTTATTTTTCATTACTTGGATAATTATTATCGCAATTCATTCCAGTTATTATTATTCCAAACGAATTACAAATTTTTTTGTAACATTAAATCATGAAATCTTTTAAATTAGCTATTTTAATTATGGAAAATTTACGGGTCGTTACACTCTCCCCCACTCAAAACTTTTCGTCCCCGAAAAGGAAAAAGAAGGGAAAAGGAACTAAGTATAGAATTCAACATTAGATATATTTTATTCAAAGTTACCAACTTATAAACAATGAAATTCCATTTATAAAGTCATTACTACACTTTTACTAAGTTATTCCAAACGGCTTTCTAACTTTAAAAGTTAGTTATCAAAACAAGTTATAAAAAAATTTAAAACTTGAAAAATTTTGTAACACCCGGATTTACGAAAAAATTCGTCAGAGTCTCCTTTGCGCGGCTCGATCGGTACAGCTACAAAACGCCTCTACGGGCCCCAAACCAACAAAAGAAAATCAAAAGCCAAGTGGCTCATCAAAAATCACCAAATCCAATGACAAAATAAACATGTACCTTATATTTTATTAGCGAGCATATACGACTAATATAGCGCGAAAGCGGGCTCCAAATGCGAAGCAAGCGCAATCCTCACCTACTAAACACTCAACAAACAATGAGAATCATGCATATATGAAAATAGTATCAATATACATCATATAGCAACATAACAACTACATGTGCCAACATAGCAAATGCAACAAAACAACAAATGCAACCATCAATCAACTATCATCCAACAAATCCATAACCAATCAATATAAATTCACTTCTCATTAATATTTATCGACTTGGGTTTCAGTTTTAATCACAGTTGATTCATTAACGTTGGATTTTACTAACATTCATTCTCAATTCAATTAGTTAACATTCACTAATTTATATTTACATTAGTTCACTTCCAATTTGAATCAAATTAAATTCTTTTAAATTCATTTAACTTCCAATTGATTTCAATGATTTATAGCTTCCAATTTCATTAACACTTAACGAATTATATACAATCAACTAACAATCATATAACAACCAAATCATATAATTTTAAAAGAATCATTTTATATTTGGCATCTTAAATTTCCAATATTAACTTTTAATTAAGTCCGTAAGCCGTACATATATCACCCGTGAGCAATATCAATCTAATCGCTTATTCAATCACACAATTTCACTTCCAAACTAGTATCGTTCACACGACTCTTTAGTGCGGACTCAGATTTGGTTCCTTGATTGGAAACTGTTACTCTCCTTGCATAGCCATATACTATGATAGAGAATTCCAGAATCAAATTAAAAATCCATATCTAGGGTTCTCCATCAAAAATCGAGTGAAAAATCCTAACTTGGATCGATATAAATCATCTTGAAATTTTGTGCTCGAATTTGGATCAAATCGTTATGCAAATAAAATAATATACGTGCAATCTCACGTATTACCTTCCAATGGATTTCTATCCAATTTATTTATACTAAATTATTTTATTGACTTCTGTTTTATTTACAATTAATTATTCACAATCCATTATTCAGTTAATATCCATTTCTTTACATAGCATATTCTTCAACATTATCTTTTCTTAAACATCATATCATAGAATTTGACTACTCAAGTTCATTTTAAACATTCTATATAATTTAATTAAATTCAATTTCATTTTCCAATTGATTCTTAGCTATAAGAAATTCCTTTGTTTACATTTATTGCATTTTCAGAATTTCAGTTAATAATGAATTCATTTGTGAAACATTTTATTAACCGGCACTTTAGTTTATTAATCATCCAATAAAAGTCTAACCTCTCATAAATGACTTTTCTTAGTTTACAGCTATCTTAAAGGTTACAATCCCTTTGCAATTTTATATTTATTTTCCATAACCAATTTACAAAGATATAATACGATTCATTTATCTTCTTTCTTAAGTTCACTTACTTGTTCCATTTATCCATTCATCATTTCATGTTATATTTAAGTATATAACATTTTATCACAACCAAATTTTCATTTATATACATTCTAATTCCTTTGAGTTTTCCTTACTTGTATACTTCAATTATTTCCAGGTTCTGTTTATTTGTACAACATCTCATTACGTATCCAAAACATCATTTTAACTTCTTAATATTTGGTAAGTCATATTATATGTTATTAGAATGCAAATTTGGTACTATAAAAATTTATAGAATTTCATTTTACTAATTTAGAATGTTCACAATTTAATTTGTTTAAATCCTCTTTACCTTTCAACTTTAAAGTTTTCCCAACTATAGCTTAGATATCTTAATCCTCTTATTTTATAAATTCTGGTTATTCACATTTCATTCAAATAATTTGAAAATTACTAATTAACATAACTTAGAAATTTAAATGCCCGGTTCTTTTCAAATCGTTTGAAATAAACATATACACTTATATCCTTTTTAATATATCAAATCATACCTTTGGAATTTAAACCAAAACCCATTTACCCAAAATAATTTCGAAGAAAAGCAAAGCTTCTTAGAAGTCTGCCCCACTTTGAGACTCAAAAATGAACGTCGATGATGCTGCGCAGTCATCACCGAAATTATTTTCCAGCGACAGAAGAGAGGAGTACTGAATTCATTCCTTCTTAAAAATCCTTTCAAAATATTTCCATAAACATTTTCCAAATAATATTACTATATATTTCTTCAGAGCTTTGCGAACCATTTTCAAAATCCCGGGTCTTAAATTCAATATTTTCCGATTTAAATCTATTTTAATTATAAGTCACCTTTATAAAACATTGTTATAAGATTTTCTTTCTTAAAACATTCCACTAGTGTTTTATTATTGTTTATTTTTCAATAAACCTTATTTATTAAAACACTATATCCAATTAATGATAACAATCAATATTATCGTTTCCAACAACCAAATAAGCTAGATAGATCACAATAATTTTTGAAAATAAATTCTTTATATACAAAATATAATTAGGGCAAAATTATTTCATTTGCCCAATTTAAAACAATACTATGTCGAATTGTTCTGTTTAAGTGTTTAGAGATCCCTATCAATGACGTTAATTACTCGTATTGACCAGAATCCATAAGCCACTCAATAAATCAACCGACACAATATAAAACATTTTATATCACTAACAAATACGCTCTCTCATATATATACACTCAGCGACTCATCATAGGGTATAACTACCCTATTTACAAAGAGTCAGACCCCACAAAGCTAAGGTTATCGCTAAACAAAAGCTCTGATACCAACTGTAACGACCCGCCTTTTTGGACAGTTTAAACCGATGATCAAATACACATGTCGATTCCAAACCATTCAAAAGGGCAGATGGTTATTGGGGTAAATAAGAAAAGAAGAGGAAAGAGAAATAAAAGAAAGGAAACAACACAGAATCTTGCAGCGGAACGATAAAATATAATAATCAAATAAACAGTTCATGAAGTTGTTTACTATACTTTGATCATTATTTATACAACATTTATCAGAATTATACATATTCAACAGAACAAATAAAATAATGCAGCAGACAGCATGATGCAAGGATAATAATAGTAATAGTATACCAAATCTTCGTCTTCATCCTCTAGAATAGATCTTCAAAAATCTGAAAACTCAGGACTGACCCGAGCGTAATGAAAAGACAAAACACTCGAGTCAGGACTAAAATATCCTTATGAAAGTTAAATCAATCGTAAAATAAATATGTGTGTAACGGCGTTAGAGATGTTTACGGGGTTTGACATCTCATATCCAGTGTCAACGTGCGTGCAATAACTTAAGAGATGTTACGGGATTTTACATCTCTTAAGGATCCGTTAAACTATGTAGTAATATACGCTAAGTAGACAATGCCTATCAGTAATATAAAGTATCAAAATAGCATTAGGCGTTACCATAATCCCCCTTAACACATTTTTATAATGCCATAGTCTATACAGCACCGTAAGCCCCACCGTAAACTGGTGGTTATCAAAGGGTACCCCATAGGTATAACACAAAACAAAACATAGTGGTCGCGAATAGGATAATCAGTATGACAAGGTACATGAGGTGATACCAACTAGAATACTAGTAGTTGCATGATCCGGACTGATGTTGAGCATAGCCAGCAACTACCCCAACACCGCGAAACAACACTCCCAAATCAAGCGGTGCACCCAAATCGAATCACAAATGTAATAGATATGGTATCGAAGAAGTGTGTCCGCTAGAGGTGGCGAACCTCAATGGCCCGGCGCGGCTCCTGTTTTAGTCATATCAGGGGTCATCCAATATCGTTCTCTTTCTTCAGTCAACACGTTCATCAAACCATCCACTTCATTCTGGATCAACACTCCGCGTATAATAGTTATTAAAGTGGTGTTCGGTATCAGCAGAGAGTATGTCCATATCCGATCCCGGTCTCTTTAATAACTACGTATTATTACACCGTTGGCTCTTTTGCATTTCAAATCGATTCATAATTGATATCAAAATATCATATTCGCTTCAAAAATCAAATCCATTTCAAATATCACCGTATCTATTAAAATGTCAGATTCCGTTTCTAAAATCATTTTCGTCTCAATATCTTATTTCGATCTCAAAATCAATTCGAATTTAAATTTAGATAGCAACTTCATTTAACCCAATTCGTATTTAAATTCAAGATTTAAATATAAACATTTCACCTTATTGATCAGCTTAGAATTTTAGAAAATAGTTTTAAGGAGTTTAAAAGTAGTTTTAAATAATTAAAATAGTTAAAATACTTAAAATCTTAAAATGGATTTAAAATAGATAAATTAGTTTAAAATAATTTAAATCGGGTTAAGTAGATTTAAAATAGATTAAAATAGTTTAGGTATTCAAAAATGGTTTATCTAACCGAGTAATTTGGAAAACAAAATAAAACAGCTTCAAAACCAATCCATTTCAATTATAACTTCCCAATTCAAATCAATTTCAATTTCCATTCTACCGATTCAATTTCGATTTCAATTCAAATCAATGTCAACTTTGACGTCAAATTAATTAAATTTTACATTCACCTTTAATTTATTTAATTTCAATTTATATCAATTTAGAGCTTGATTTTTCAAAATATCAATTTATAACACTTAACAAATTATCCTTCAGTATTCAAATTTAAATCCAAATTTCAAATATGATTCAATTCCAAGCTTGCTTTCAAAATATCATTTTTATGTCACTTTTACTTAGTGATATTCAAAGCTCGAATTAAGGATCAATCTTTTAAACAAATCAATTTTCGAAATTCAACCATATCCCCATTTTTTATTTCCAAAGTCTCCACTTTAATTATTTAACAATTTCTTTTAACCAAAATTTATTTCAACATTCCAAACTCAATTTTCGATAAATTCGATTTCTATAAATTGGTTCCTATTTATAACTTTTAAATCAAAACATTTAAATAAATTTCAAATCGACGATTTCAAAAATTATTAATTTAGCCAATTCGGTGTCCGTATATAATTTTCTATCCTATGACCAAGTAGTTATTTATTTCAATTAAATGTCAGGGATGAATATATATCACTTAAACCAATCACAGGGTCATATGTATGCATAACAGTATATATAAGCAAATAAACATCCAAACATTTAAACATCAACCAATAACATCCATCAAAATACATCATCCAATAAACAATACAATTCATGGCAGTTTCATAGTTATCAATGTCAAGTAATTTAATCGCAATTCAATTTCAATTTCAATTTAAATTTAACTGTCAATTTAATTTCAATGGTTAATTTAAATGACAATCTATATGACAATTAAATTTTATCAAACAACGACAAATAAAATCATAACACTTCATAATGTCAATTTAACTAGCATAAAGATATTTAGTACGTTGTGAGCGTTATAAAACACTCACCTTGATTTTTACGATTTCAAATCAAATCGAACGACGTTCGATTTAACCCAAAATTTCCTCTAGCTCCAAACGATTCCAATCCAATTCCATAGCGTAGTGCTTGTTCATACGATTCCAACGCACCCTGTTTCGTCCAATTCTGATAACGAACGAAGAAGATACGGTATTTACAAGTCTATACGATTAATATAAAATTAAATCACTAATTTCTTTTAAATTTTATAACCTAAAATTCTTAGCCGTTCGATCCAAGCCCCCAGGATCTCGGCCGTGCTTTCACACTTCTTCCCCAACCTGGCAATCACGCTCGCATTCCTCCAGTAAAACCGAACCCAATCAAGCGAGCTAGGGTTCAAGATTTCCGCCACCAACCTAGCCGAGACGACGATCAGAAGATGCCGTTCGAAAGCCCATCTCGTGCTCGACACTCGGCCTTAACACGGTGGAGCTCGACCTCCTTATGGCCCATCAAACTGCGTGCAAACGACAGGAAGTCGCGGCCCCCTTACTCCCTCCACGTTGCTCCGAACTCGATCATCTCCATATGAAATCGAAGATCTCTCAATGCTCTATATTTTTGCAGTTGAGAGTTTTGCTTGATTGCTAATGGATTGAGAGGAAATTAGAGAGGAAAATCGAAAAATTATTGTGACGATGACTCCCGCACAGAAACAAGGGAATGGTGCGCTGAAAGTGTGCCAGGCAGCCATGGACGATGGTCAGGGTAGAATAAACATCGCAGAATCTCTATCATAGAACTCACAGCGCATGGATCAAATACAATAGAGAAAAATATATATAGTGAAGCTCCAAAACAGAATATCATCATAGACATCATAGTGGTTTGATACAATCATCTGAAAGTTAGTACAATCATGCCTCACTACAAACACTCGGAGTAACAACAAAACAGCGGAAATATCCAGTACATAGAATATGAAAATAATATGTAAAAGCCTCCTGCTCGTCTTCGCCATCTGCATCGTCAATCGCTAAGGTCAGCACCTGCCACCTGTCACTTAGTCTGCCCATCCCAAAACATGGATGAACAGCCCAAGGTAATAAGAGGAGACATAAAACCTTGAGTCAGACAAAGTCCTAGTGAGCAGTAAATCAACAATCAAACATACCAAAGGAACATAAAGGATAAAAGGAATAGGAACCCAAATCATCCCACTCCACCTCTTTCTACAGTGATAGCCCCCAGACACACACTAATAAGAAGCAAGCCTAGCAACAGGTAACTAAAGTAAAGCGATAATCACTCGAGTCAAGGTCGATGTTTTCCAAATACAAACCCCCAAGGCCTAAACCAAGATCAGATAAGCAGCCAGAAAACACCGCTCTTGAGACCGAATGATGATATAACCAACATCCATGACTCTGGCTATCACTGTTATCATTGCCTTGATTTCATCGTTAGTTGAATGAACGGCACATTCTTTCATCCATCAGTCAAGGGCTAATGGTAACCCCGGTTCTAGACATAACTCCGCACGTCATCGTGACCCGTGCCTAGGATATCAATGCTGCCCAGAGTACTAGCACATCATCGTGACCCGTGCCTGGGATATCAATGCCGCCCAACGTACTCTTGCTTTGAGCATGCTAGAACCTTCAACAACGATGAAGTCTTAGCCTCCTAGTCATCCTCCTCGACGACTATTCCCATACTAGCTCAAGCGCCTCTCGAGCCATCCATTATCCATCAAAACTCGAACCATATCACCGAGTTAACATCATGCTTGGAATGATCCCGCCTGGACTAGACCAAGACTATCTCATATCATACTTTGCTTCATCGCATCTTAGCAAAGTCCATATCATACTTCGCCTCATCATATCACGGCAAAGTTCATCATCATCATACTTTGCTTCCTCGTATCATCGCAAAGTCCTCGAATCCATCCATATGAGCTTCCTTATCCGCTTCATATGCCACAAGCAGCTTTCACCATTCAAGAGCCTTTCCACTTAGCTTTTGAATCATCTTCGACCATCTTGTTCCAAATCAACTACTAGCTAACTTGAAACAATCAAATCAATCATACATTCAAACAATCAATCATTCAAACAAGATCTAATCAAGCAATATCAACTATAATGGCAATTTCGTAAATAAATGAGCATAAGTCTAACATATATGAAATCATGGATTTTAGCATAGATCTATCAAATATAAAACATGGGTTTTGTCTCTATAACTTATTAATTGAACTTGCATAGGTAAACATCTTCAAAAGCAATGAATCTAGTCTTGGAACTAAGAAAAATGCATGAAATCTCTAACTTTAACACTCAAACAAGCCACCAATCCAATATACTCTTTTGGGTCCGCGTGAGAGATAACTACCACTCACCAAATCACCCAAACACTTCAAAAACTATCAACTTCAGATCTGGACAGCGAAGATTCAAGCTTGATTCGTCGAAATCCCGCTTGAAACGATGAAATCTAGCTTGGTTGGATGAAGATCTTCAACTTTGGCTCTTAAATCTTCAATCTTGATCTTCGATCTTGGATGGATGTTAGCACTCGATCAAAGTGGAGAAAAGGAGTGAAGAAATGTTGTAGTCGAGCTCTCAAAATGGCAGCACTTCGTCGCTTCAAAATCCGGTGCCAAAAAGTGAGCCAAACCCCTCTATTTATAGGCTGAGTCTTAGGTCGTCGCCCAGTTTTAGGTCGTTGCCGACCTAAAGATCCCCGACCTAACTTAGGTCGTTTACGACCTAAGTCTCAATAGTACATGCAACCTAAAACACAGCCGCCTTCCTTAACTCGAACCAACGACCTACGACTTATCCAAACACACAAGATCTCACGACCTAACTCCTATGCGACCTAACAAACAAGGCCGACTTAGCACACACATGCACTTACACGACCTACCTAGCTGCCGACTTAAAAGCTTACGACCTAACACACAAGCCTCTATACGACCTAACCTAGTCACGACCTATCGAGCAACACGAGTTACGACTTATCAGCTTACGACCTAACAATGCTACGACCTAAAACATGACGACTTAACTACCAGGCCATAACTCGTCTACGACCTAACTTCCTTAGGCCGTTCCAAAACTCCACCGACCTAACTATCATACGACCTAACCCCTTAGGTCGTCAACCCTTAACTCGTCCCAAATCACTAAGTCGTCTAACCTTTAGGTCGTCTATTACTATAGGTCGTCTATGACTTAAGACTCTAGTAACTCCCTAACTCGTTAACTCTTAGGTCGTTACCTCTATAGGTCGCTCTATCACCCTAACTCGTATACGACCTATCACTTAACTTGTGCCAACTTCTATAACTCATAATACTACTAGGTCGCTCAGAAACCCATAACCCGTAACCTCTATAACTCGGCAACTCTTATAACTCGTTAACGACCTAACACACTAACTCGTTAACTCATCTTAACTGCTAGGTCGTAATCTCCTAAGTCGTTTACGACTTAAAACCCCACTGACTCGTACACGACTCATCTCTTAACCCATTAGTTCCTCTAACTCAACCTAACTTCCACACGGGTCAATTCCTTACGAGTTAAATTCATACGACTTAGGCTAAAGATGCCTTAAACAACACTAACGACCTAATAATTCTACGATCTATCGATACGTAAAAATACGGGTCATTACATTCTCTCCCCCTTAGGAATTTCGCCCCCGAAATTCCAAACAAACAAGGGCAACCAAAACTATTCTGCATGCCTACCATCCATAGCAATCAACAAACCATGCATCCAATTACTAGCCTAGCATGCAGAATTCTAAAATTAGAATCAAGCTACAAATTCATGAGATGCCACGACACCTTAGGGCCATACCTCGAAGAGTTCAGGATGAGCTTCCTTCATCCTCTCTTCCTCCTCCCATGTACAGTCGTTAACATCATCACTCCATTGTATCTTGAGCAACGTAATCGTCTTCCTCCTAAGCTGTTTCGTGTCGGTTTCTACAACACGAAGCGGCTTACGAGGTCTCGTAACAACTGGATCAACCTCCAAATCTTCACAGCTATCGGCAGAAACCACTGTATTCGAGTCGTGCACATACTTCCGCAGATATGATACATGAAAAACATTGTGCACACCCGACATCTTTTCCGGTAACTCCAATCTATAAGCGAGCTTCCCAATTCGCTCGATAATCGGGAATGGTCCAACAAATCTCGGAGTCAATTTTCCTTTCTTCCCGAATCGAATAACATTCTTCAGAGGAGAAATCTTCACAAAAACCATATCACCTACGTCGAATTCCAAATCTTTTCGACGCTTATCGGCATAACTCTTCTGACGGTCTTGGGCTGCCTTCATTCGTTGCCGAATGATCTCTATACAATCCGAAGTCTGACGAATCATCTCAGGCCCAAGTATCAGCTTTTCTCCAGTTTCCAACCAACATGTTGGAGAGTTACACGGTCTTTCATACAGTGCCTCATATGGTGCCATACCAATACTTGACTGGTAACTGTTATTATACGCAAATTCCACCAAATGAAGATGATCTTCCCATGATCCTCCGAAATCCAAAACACATGCCCTCAGAAGATCTTCCAAAACTCGATTGACTCTCTCAGTCTGACCATTTGTTTGAGGATGATAAGCTGTACTCAAACACAACTCGGTTCCCAAAATCTCCCGGAAGCTCTTCCAAAATCCACTAGTGAACAATGGGTCTCGATCACTCACTATACTCTTCGGAATACCATGGAATCGAACTATCCACTTAACATACAATTCAGCCAACTTCGATGCAGTCCTAGTTGATCGAACAGGAATAAATCTTGCACTCTTAGTCAAACGATCTACAATGACCCAAATCCCTTCATTTCCCGTTCTGGTTCTAGGTAAACCATCGATAAAATCCATCGATATTTGCTCCCACTTCCATGTAGGAACTTCTAACGGCTGAAGCAATCCACTGGGCTTCTTCTGCTCTGCTTTAACCAACTGGCAATTCATGCACTTGGAAATAAAATTTCCAACATCCTTCTTCATACCTTCCCAGTAATAGGTTCTCTTCATGTCCCGATACATCTTATTTCCTCCTGGATGAATTGTCAACTTCGAGTGATGACTTTCCTTCAAAACTTCATCTCTCAACTCATCGATATCGGGAACAACCAGTCGTCCTTGCTTCCGAAGCCAGCCCTCTCGATCGACTTCGAATCTTTTATCCTTCTCTGAGTCCAATCCAGATTCCAAATCACGGATAATCTTGACAAGCTTATCGTCTCGCTTTTGGCTCTCGCCAATTCTTTCCACAAGAGTAGGCCTTATCGATAAGTTTGCCAACATTTCAGGTTCCAATTCACATCTAGGCCTGAAATCAAATCCAGCCAAATACTCGAGACTCTTCCATTCCGAAAACATGACTCCCAATCCCGCATGTCTTCGACTCAACGCATCAGCTACTGCGTTACCTTTTCCCGGAGTATAAGCTATACCAAAATCATATGATGCTAAAAACTCTAGCCATCGTTGCTGCCGAAGATTCAAATCCTTTTGGGAGAAAAGATACTTCAACGACTTGTGATCCGTAAACAACTCGAATCGAACCCCCAATAGATAATGTCTCCACATCTTCAGAGCAAACACAATTGCCACTAACTCCAAATCATGGGTCGGGTAATTCCTTTCATGCGGCTTCAGTTGTCGACTCGCGTACGCAACAACTTTATCCTTCTGTATTAGCACTGCCCCAAGTGCAGTACCACATGCATCGGTGTAAACCACCAGCTCATCATTCCCACTTGGAATAGTCAAAACAGGAGCACTCGTCAGTCGCTCTTTCAGGATTCCAAAGGCCTGCTCACACTTAGCATCCCAACTGAATACCTGATTCTTCTTCGTCAATCCTGTCAATGGTGCAGCTATCTTGGAAAAGTCTTTGATAAACCGTCGATAATATCCTGCTAGTCCAAGAAAACTTCTCACATCTGATGCATTCTTAGGTCTGACCCAATCCTGGATCGCTGCCACCTTAGCGGGATCAACCGCTATTCCATTTCAAGAAATAACATGGCCTAAGAATCTCACTTCACTCTTCCAGAAGTGACACTTCGAAAACTTAGCCTTCAGCTGATGTTTCCGCAAGATTTCCAAAACAATACGCAAGTGCGTCTTGTGCTCTTCCTCAGTTCTGGAATAAATCAGAATATCATCCACGAACACAAGTACAAACTTGTTCAACTGATCTCTGAACACTCTATTCATAAGATCCACAAAATATGCTGGTGCGTTAGTCAATCCAAACGGCATTACCAGCCACTCATAAAACCCGGATGGTGTCCTGAAAGCAGTCTTCGGCACACTATCCTTCGCCACTCTCAACTGGTGAAATCCCGTTGCCAAATCCATCTGAGAGAACACTTTAGCCTCGTGAAGCTGATCAAACAAGTCATCTATTCTCGGCAATGGATACTTGTTCTTCTTCGTCACTTTATTCAGCTCACGATAATCGACACACAACCTCAACGATCCATCCGCTTTGGTTACGAACACAACTGGTGCACCCCATTCGGACACACTACGCCGAATGAATCCTTTCTGCAAAAGGTCATCAACTTGCACCTTCAACTCTTGCTGCTCCCTAGGCGCCATCCGCCTAAGAGGCATCACCACAGGTCTGGCTCCCTCAACTAGATCAATACGAAACTCGATCTCCCTATGCGGCGGTAACCCTTTGACTTCGTCAAAGACATCCTCAAATCCATTCACAATAGGCACCGATGACAGTCCATCCCGTGGAACAACCAGCGAATACATGAAGCTCATGAAGACGCCTTCCTCATGCTTACATCGTATCACAACCTTTCGCCCTTCCACATTCCCGACTGTCACCTCCAGCCTCTCACAATCAATCCTTGCCGCATACTTCCTAAGCCAGTCCATACCCAAAATAATTCCGAACCCCGCAAAGTTCAGAACAAAGCAATCACAAACAAAAGAGCAATCATGACTCGATATAACTAGACCACGGCATAGCATACACAAACAAGATGAACCCCCAACTGGATTAGTCACAACCAATGGCCTATCAACGATATCCGGTTCCAAACCCAACCGGTCTACTAACTCATTACAAACAAAGGAATGCGACGCCCCAGTATCAAACAGAACTCTAACTGGAACACCACAAATGGAAAGAGTACCTTGAACCACCACACTCTTCCCTTTCTTTTCAGCAGTAGGAGCTTTCGAAGACGATGGAACAGCCCCCAAAGCATAAGCTTTCACAATCTGCTTTTCCCTCAATGGTTCCGGACAATTCTTCTTAATATGCCCCAGCTTGTCACAGTTGTGGCACTTCACCGATACCTTTGGATTCTTGCAATCCCTGGAGAAATGGCCTTTCTGTTGACAGTTGAAACAAGTCACTTCGCCTTTCGGCTTCTTCTGGCCATTCTTACCCTTCTGCTGTTGCTGCTTCCTCTTCTTATTTCCACCCTGCTGTGGTTTGAGCTCTTCCTTGGTCACAGCGACAACAGACCCTTCCTTAGGAAACAAACTCTCATGCCTGAGAGCTTTTTCCACAAGCTTCTCAAATGGATCGTCCAGGTGATCCACCAGCTGCCTTCCAAGATAAGCATCCAAGCCTGTCACGAACTTTTCATTCTTCTGATAGGGAGAATCAATATACGACCGAGCATACTTGGATAAAGCCTCAAACTCAGAAACATACTCAAGAACCGACCTCCCGCCTTGCTTGAGCTCAACAAACTTCTTAAACAAAATAGACTTCTGAGCAGTAGAGATGAACTTAGCTTCAAACCTAGCTTGAAACTGCTCCCAAGAAATCTCTTCTTCTGGAGTATCAATGGTGATAGAGTTCCACCAATCAGAAGCTCTCCCTTGAAGCTGTCTTGATGCAAGCTTCCTTTTAGTTGCATCCTCAATTCCCAAGTCGCCAAAGATCCTTCTACAAGCATCTATCCATCTTTGGACTTCAATGGTAGATTCCGTCCCTAAGAAAACCTTCCCTCCAAGAGCAGTATAATCCTTACAAAGCTTAGCAAAATCCACCGGTCTTGGAGCTTGAACTTGAACTCCAACATCTACAGATGGCCCTGGAGCTGGTATCCTTCTCATGATAGAAGTCATCATGGCTTCAAACATAGCTCCATAATCAGCAACTCCTTCAGCGGCACGGCCTTCCCTTGCAACTAGTCTCCCTCTTCGACTCATCCTTAGTATCTACAAAAAGGACTAATTAGAACACCTTGAGGAACAACTACATAAGGAGTTCAAATCCATCTAAACTACTATATTATATATAGTAATCATCCATCAAAATACAATTACGTCTCTCTTACGTAGTTACGTCAGCGAGCGTTGGCTAAAATCGATTAACCAAAGCTCTGATACCAAATGTGACGACCGCCCATGACTCCTGCACGGAAACAAGGGAATGGTGCACTGAAAGTGTGCCAGGCAGCCATGGACGATGGTCAGGGTAGAATAAACATTGCAGAATCTCTATCATAGAACTCACAGCGCATGGATCAAATACAATAGAGAAAAATATATATAGTGAAGCTCCAAAACAGAATATCATCATAGACATCATAGTGGTTTGATACAATCATCTGAAAGTTAGTACAATCATGCCTCACTACAAACACTCGAAGTAACAACAAAACAGCGGAAATATCCAGTACATAGAATATGAAAATAATATGTAAAAGCCTCATGCTCGTCTTCGCCATCTGCATCGTCAATCACTAAGGTCAGCACCTGCCACCTGTCACTTAGTCTGCCCATCCCAAAACATGGATGAACAGCCCAAGGTAATAAGAGGAGACATAAAACCTTGAGTCAGACAAAGTCCTAGTGAGCAGTAAATCAACAATCAAACATACCAAAGGAACATAAAGGATAAAAGGAATAGGAACCCAAATCATCCCACTCCACCTCTTTCTACAGTGATAGCCCCCAGACACACACTAATAAGAAGCAAGCCTAGCAACAGGTAACTAAAGTAAAGCGATAATCACTCGAGTCAATGTCGATGTTTTCCAAATACAAACCCCCAAGGCCTAAACCTAGATCAGATAAGCACCCAGAAAACACCCCTCTTGAGACGAATGATGATATAACCAACATCCATGACTCTGGCTATCACTGTTATCATTGCCTTGATTTCATCGTTAGTTGAATGAACGGCACATTCTTTCATCCGTCAGTCAAGGGCTAATGGTAACCCCGGTTCTAGACATAACTCCGCACGTCATCGTGACCCGTGCCTAGGATATCAATGCTGCCCAGAGTACTAGCACGTCATCGTGACCCGTGCCTGGGATATCAATGCCGCCCAACGTACTCTTGCTTTGAGCATGCTAGAACCTTCAACAACGATGAAGTCTTAGCCTCCTAGTCATCCTCCTCGACGACTATTCCCATACTAGCTCAAGCGCCTCTCGAGCCATCCATTATCCATCAAAACTCGAACCATATCACCGAGTTAACATCATGCTTGGAATGATCCCGCCTGGACTAGACCAAGACTATCTCATATCATACTTTGCTTCATCGCATCTTAGCAAAGTCCATATCATGCTTCGCCTCATCATATCACGGCAAAGTCCATCATCATCATACTTTGCTTCCTCGTATCATCGCAAAGTCCTCGAATCCATCCATATGAGCTTCCTCATCCGCTTCATATGCCACAAGCAGCTTTCACCATTCAAGAGCCTTTCCACTTAGCTTTTGAATCATCTTCGACCATCTTGTTCCAAATCAACTACTAGCTAACTTGAAACAATCAAATCAATCATACATTCAAACAATCAATCATTCAAACAAGATCTAATCAAGCAATATCAACTATAATGGCAATTTCGTAAATAAATGAGCATAAGTCTAACATATATGAAATCATGGATTTTAGCATAGATCTATCAAATATAAAACATGGGTTTTGTCTCTATAACTTGTTAATTGAACTTGCATAGGTAAACATCTTCAAAAGTAATGAATCTAGTCTTGGAACTAAGAAAAATGCATGAAATCTCTAACTTTAACACTCAAACAAGCCACCAATCCAATATACTCCTTTGGGTCCGCGTGAGAGATAACTACCACTCACCAAATCACCCAAACACTTCAAAAACTATCAACTTCAGATCTGGACAGCGAAGATTCAAGCTTGATTCGTCGAAATCCCGCTTGAAACGATGAAATCTAGCTTGGTTGGATGAAGATCTTCAACTTTGGCTCTTAAATCTTCAATCTTGATCTTCGATCTTGGATGGATGTTAGCACTCGATCAAAGTGGAGAAAAGGAGTGAAGAAATGTTGTAGTCGAGCTCTCAAAATGGCAGCACTTCGTCGCTTCAAAATCCGGTGCCAAAAAGTGAGCCAAACCCCTCTATTTATAGGCCGAGTCTTAGGTCGTCGCCCAGTTTTAGGTCGTTGCCGACCTAAAGATCCCCGACCTAACTTAGGTCGTTTACGACCTAAGTCTCAATAGTACATGCAACCTAAAACACAGCCGCCTTCCTTAACTCGAACCAACGACCTACGACTTATCCAAACACACAAGATCTCACGACCTAACTCCTATGCGACCTAACAAACAAGGCCGACTTAGCACACACATGCACTTACACGACCTACCTAGCTGCCGACTTAAAAGCTTACGACCTAACACACAAGCCTCTATACGACCTAACCTAGTCACGACCTATCGAGCAACACGAGTTACGACTTATCAGCTTACGACCTAACAATGCTACGACCTAAAACATGACGACTTAACTACCAGGCCATAACTCGTCTACGACCTAACTTCCTTAGGCCGTTCCAAAACTCCACCGACCTAACTATCATACGACCTAACCCCTTAGGTCGTCAACCCTTAACTCGTCCCAAATCACTAAGTCGTCTAACCTTTAGGTCGTCTATTACTATAGGTCGTCTATGACTTAAGACTCTAGTAACTCCCTAACTCGTTAACTCTTAGGTCGTTACCTCTATAGGTTGCTCTATCACCCTAACTCGTATACGACCTATCACTTAACTTGTGCCGACTTCTATAACTCATAATACTACTAGGTCGCGCAGAAACCCATAACCCGTAACCTCTATAACTCGGCAACTCTTATAACTCGTTAACGACCTAACACACTAACTCGTTAACTCATCTTAACTGCTAGGTCGTAATCTCCTAAGTCGTTTACGACTTAAAACCCCAGTGACTCGTACACGACTCATCTCTTAACCCATTAGTTCCTCTAACTCAACCTAACTTCCACACGGGTCAATTCCTTACGAGTTAAATTCATACGACTTAGGCTAAAGATGCCTTAAACAACACTAACGACCTAATAATTCTACGATCTATCGATACGTAAAAATACGGGTCATTACAATTATGGCCCTTGGTTTTAATGGTGGCGGCCGGCTGTAGAAGAAACCCTAGTTTTTATTTACTTATTTTGTGAATAAAGGGGCTATTTATAGGAAACGACGAATACTATTCATCCGGCTTTTCCAAACTCCGAATTTCGCACGGTAACTGACATTCCTAGGATTTATCCCGCGCTCCGGACACAATGGAATAGGTTTCGGAGGCTAATTCGATCGTATGTGCGAGTTACGGAAATAAACGATCAAATTTAAATTAAACCGATTAAACGAATTTCTAGGCGTTTTGGCTTGCCCCGGACAAACGGTAAATCCGATTGACACGAAATTTGAAATCTTACAATAATATCACATTACGGATCCGATGAAACTGGTTTCGTCGAAATCCGAGACTGTTTGAAAAATGAGTATTTTAACTCGTCAATTAAATATTAAAACAATTTCGATGCGTTTCGAGCTGCCACGGTCAAACGAAAACTCCGATTGCTACGAAAATTGAAATCCGATAATAACAAACTATTACGGATCCAATGGAACTAGTTTCGCCCAATTCTGAGACTGTTCGAAAATTGGCTATTTTTCAGTCGATAATTAAATATTGAAATATTCAATTTTCACAAATTTACTTTTAATTCAATTTTAAAAGTTCTACAACATCATTCTTACTAGAATATGATAAAATAAAATTTTACAAATCATTTTTAATCATATTAAACCCGTTATTCAATTACCCAATAATTTCCAATTTTAAAATTTTATTAACTCTATTATAATCCCAATATAACTTATATTCACTTTGGAAACCAATCTGAATCATATTAAATCAAATTTCAATTATTCACTCTATTTTCATATATTAAATTTCAATATCAAATTGATCATATCAAATTCGGAATTTAATTATTCAAACATCTGTAATATTAAAGTTAAACAATTTGATTATTCTTAAATCATTATCTTTTGAGATATTCAAAACGAACTTAAAAATTTAACAAATTCAAATTATAGAACAACCATTTCCATTATACGGTTATCCAATTGCCATTATTAAATTATTCAATAAATTCCAAATATTAAATTTAAACAATTTCGATTATCCAATTATTCATTATCTTTTTGAAATATTGAAATTGAACTTATAAGAATCAACTTTTAAAACCAATTCACAATTTAGAACACTATTTTCATTTTACAGTTATTCAATTATTCAATAAGTTTTAAATATTTAATTTAAACAATTTACCTGTTCAATATTTGGTTTTTAAATAGATTTTACTTATCAATCAATTACTCTATTATACCCAATGAATTCAACGTTTATTATCCTATTCAACTTTTGATTGCAAAGGCATTCACTAAGTAGCTTTTATTTTTCATTACTTGGATAATTATTGTCGCAATTCATTCCAGTTATTATTATTCCAAACGAATTACAAATTTTTTTTCTAACATTAAATCACGAAATCTTTTAAATTAGCTATTTTAATTATCGAAAATTTACGGGTCGTTACATATAAAATATTTTAAATAGAGATTTTAGAACGGTAAAATAAAGATTTTTGAAAGTCTTAATAATAAGTTCGTTTTTTAAAGTGAAGGAATACGATTAAAAGGAAATTAGAAAATAACTTTGCATTGATATTTATTAACCATTTGGAAAAAGTAATATATGTGTGTGTGTGTGTGTGTGTACATATATAAAAGATTAATTACAAATGGAGATTTTGTAAATGTAATAATTTATAAACGTAATATTTCACAAATGAAGTGAAGATTTTTGAAATCATATTTAGTTAATAAAAGTATGAGTTCATAAATGAGGTTTATAAATTAAAGGAACTATTATCGTTTAATATATTGGAGAATAAATCAAATGATGGATTTATTTTAAGATATAGAATGAAATTTTAGAAATAGTTAACTCTATTTTGGGAATTGATGTTAAGGGTAAATTTGGAATGTTAAACGATATTTTATAGATGGAAAGGGATTTATAAATGAAGTTTTTGTAAAATGAAAAGAGATTCTTAAAATATAATTTTATAAATACAGAATGAATAGGTTAAAGATTTAAAAATGGATTTTTACCAACAAAATACGTTATGTTTTAAAACTGGTTATTCATGTTAATATTGCTAAAAGTTGTTTATAAATACTTAAATAGTTTTGGAAAGTTAATTATTTAAATTATTAATATGGCTAGAAATTAATAATAATGATTATTAATAACATTTTAGCAATTTATTATCATTATTTATGTGGTAAAGATAAACTATTTTTTATCGATAATGTTTTGAATTAATTATTATTATTATTAAGAGGTTAAAAGTTAATAATAATAATTTATTATGTTGGTTTCAAGATTCATATATGGAGTTTTGTAAATGGACTTGGGTTTTTTAAGAGAAGCTGATAAAATGGTTTGAGGATTTAAGAAAGATAATTTACAAAGGTAAAGAGGTTTATAAATAGATGGATATTTATAAACGAATTTTGGAAATGGGTTTATAGATTTATAAAAGGGAGTTCAATAAATAATTACATGGTTTATAAAGGGTTTATAAATGACTTGGAAAAATAAATTATAAATGGTTCATAAAGGGTTTTAGAAATTTATAACGTAGTTTATAAATGTTTTTAGAATTTTATAAAATGGGATCTTCCTTGATGATTGGTAAATATACTTATACCTTTAAGGCAGGTATATAGGTATTTTCTAAGTATTGAAAATAAAAAGGTTATCTTTGTAAAAGAATTTAGATACAAGTATTTACAAGATAGTTTAATTAATAAAAAGATTAACTAAGGGGGCTTGGTGTTGCTTGGTGGTTAACCAAATGCTGGTTTTCCCTATGGAATTTAATCCCTGATTGAATGTTTGTTGTTCGATAGTTAAATAACCGACTATTGAATTTGGACCCAAAGTTACTTTGGAAATATCAATGAGAAACACATGAGTTATATGGCACAGTCATCTCCAATGATGTTGTACTGTGCGTGTAAATCTCGTTTCATTCTTCTAGGACAATGATAAGGAAATTCATCCACTAACGGTTAGGAGGTGATCTTCAATCTTATCTTTGACTTTTTATTTCCTAAAGAACTAGGGTGGAGTTTAACAGAAACCGTTGAATGTTGTTTTGAAGAAATCGAGATCAGATATGTTATTCGAAAACCACTTCAATCTAACTTTTGCATTTCGAAGTAAAGACATCTTAAAGATGACAAGATTGGAGACAAAGGTCTTAATCGTTTCGTTCAATCCCAGAACGAACATATATGGATGAAAATTGACATTTCATTGTTGCCGGGAGGGCACTATTAGCATTTCAATTATGGAGTGCTATATAAATGGTAAGAGCGTAGCCTCTTCGGGCCTCACACTTGGGAAATGAATAAAGCAGGGACATGCAGTAGGGCTAAGTGGGTCGCACCCAAGTAGGGTATGATCATCCCAAGTCTAGAACAATATTCATTTATGCTTCGGGATCCCATTGTGTAGTTGTTGATTGCAACCAAAGGGTGATCATATTCTATGCTACTCGAGAAGGGGGTAGTGCCAGTCTTGAGTAGCAGAGGTGCAACATGTTGTAGCCTCCCATACACTTGATCTAGAGGTGTATGGATTCTGTGGGTAGACCCTTACCCCTTTTATAGTTGGAATCCATTCTCCAATACAAGCTTTCGGTTTTGGTTAACCTAGTATGTTGGAATTTAATTAATGTAATAATTTCGACCATGATTCATAAGTATTTGTGTTTTAGACATTATTATAATATCAGAGAATTTCATATGAAATGTTTTGATTATTAAGGTAAAAACCCGTCCATGTTTATATGCGGCGTGGCTTATAAGATACTCTTGATTTTTAAAAGGTTTGTATAATTTTAAAATTT
This sequence comes from Allium cepa, assembly GCA_030765085.1. NCBI lineage: Eukaryota > Viridiplantae > Streptophyta > Magnoliopsida > Asparagales > Amaryllidaceae > Allium > Allium cepa. The sequence continues at coordinate 219,400,512 of CM060932.1, read as the reverse complement.
CATTTGCATATGTTTTCTCATGCTAATTTTCGAGACTGGCTCGGGTGTTATTTTATTATAATGATCGGGTCCGGCCGAGCACATTTACAGATTACATGGGTGCATTGGAGCTCACGAGACAAGATGGAGGCCCAAAGATGTATTCACGTATATGTTTATTTCCATTGTTTTGTATTGAAATCATTAGCAATTGTGAGGAAAGGTTGTTACTTGTTATAACTGTCCGAGCTGATGATTATGATTGTTGTTGTACTCTGACGAATGTATGTATATAATAGTTTCTCTTTTGTAAAGATCATTATATTATATTAAATGTTGTTCCGCTACGATGGTGAGATTATATGTTGTTTTTAGTTTCTTTCTTCTTCTTCTTCTTCTCTTCTTCTCTTCTTCTCTTCTTCTTTCTTTTCCTTAACTATCCGTTTATCCATTCAGTATGGGTTAGACATGTGTGGCTTATTATCAGCTCGAATTGTATGGAGAAGCGGGTTGTTACACGTGGTATCACAGATTAGGTGGAGTGAACATCTAGGCTTTATTGCGAATTTACTTATTTAAGATAGGGCAAGCGAGACCGCAAGAGTCTATATATATGAGCATGTATTTGTTAGTGATATAAAAATGTTTTATATTATGTTAATTTATCTATTGAGTGGCTTATGAATTCTAGTCGGTACGTGGGATGCCACGATATCGATAGGAGTTTCTAAATGCTTAAATAGGGCAAACCGACACGATATTATTTTAAAAGTGGGTAAATGAAATTTTTTACATAAATTATATTTTATATATAAAAGAATAATTTTTTCAAAGATTATTATAGTTATATATGGAGTGTTTCATTGATAAGTAATTGATGGTATTTGATTATTATCATTTGTTTGTTATTTTAACAAAAATTGTTATTATCATAAATTAAACAAAGATAAACATTTGTAAGTATGAATTATACAGAATTGACTATGATTGAAACAATCCACATTTGTGAAATAAATTACATAAGAAGTGATATTTTATAAATATGATTTATAAATGTTTACAAACGCAAAGTAAATGGAATCGCCTAAGTATATTTATAAATATGATTTGTTAATAAAAATTGTTAATAAATTTTGATTTAAAACAAGAATTTTGATAACTTAAATCTCATTGATTTTGAAAATTATTTTCAAAGGTTTGGAAAAATAATAATAGTACTATTTTGAAAAAAAATTGGTTAGAGATATTTTAAATGGAATTTAAAAGAAATAGAAAGCACTGAACTCACCTTAGTCGCTGGAAAATAATTCTGATGATGATTGCAGCGTTTTCCGCATTCATTTTTGAGTTTCTAAGTGAGGGATTGCTACCTAAGTAATTTACCTTGAAGTTGTTTGATAAAAAAAATTTGTTTTAGATTCCAGAAGAGTAATTTGGTATATAAAGGAGTTATATATATATACACATATGATTTCAAAATGATTTGAAAATAAAATCGGGTGTCAAAATCTTGAATATTTCTGTCTAAATGTTTTGGAAAACCTAAGATAATAATTTTTGAACTTATAATTGAAAATAGCATAAATAAGAAAATAAGTTTTATAACTTATAGATTTTAGAATTAGCAAGTTCAAAACAAATTTAAAGCCTGATGAATACAAGTATTAAGAAAAGTAAAATTGAAAATTGAGTTTGAAATGAAATCTAACCTAAGTTAAATAAATGAATTTTGAAAAGAAATTTAACTAAGTGAAGATAAATTAAATTGAAATCGAATTCGATTTGTAATGAATTAATTGAACGAATAGATACTTCACTTATAAAATGAAATTTAACTTAAGTGTAACATGAATTAAGTGAAGTTAAATATGAATTGTGAAATGAATTGAAGAAATGAATACATATTTGAGTTATAAAGTGAAATTTAACTCAAGATAAGTAAAGTGGGATAAAATGAGTAAATAAATTAGACTTTCTCTTTCGAAATGAAGGTGAACTTAAATTATAAAGTAAAATGCAATTTGAGTTGTGAAATAAATGAATATGTTTTATAATGTTGTTTGCTAGAAATAAATAAAATTGATTGTAGTAACGAAATTCAACTTGAGTCGTAAAATGAATTGAATCGAGCTAATAAAATTAATGAACGAAATATGGTTTGGTACGTTGTTAAAATTAAATATGAACTTTTTGTGAAATGAAATAACCATTAGAAGTGTCACATAAAAACATTTGAAATGAACTAAAGTGAAATTTATGTATGTAATAGTTAACAAGTAGTATTAGTATTGAAGAAATATACTAAGTGAAAATAAAATAAGTTTTAACTTAGGAAATGTTAAAATGACATGATTTTATGACATAATTCATAAATAAATTAAATATGAAATGAAATGTTGGTAACATGAATTGGATTTGAAAGTGAAGATTAATAAGTGAATGTAAATGATTAAATGTAAATCAATTAGGTGGAAGTAAATTGAGATAAATATATAAGTTGCATGTATATTATTTTATCCGTAGAAATGCATGATCCAAATTTGAATATATGATTTCGAGGTGATTTACATCGATCTGAGTTAGAATTTTTCACTCGATTCTCGATGGGGAATCCTGGTACGAATTTTTGATTGAATTTGATAATCTCTATAGTATATGGCTATGCAAGGAGAATGACGGTTTCTAATCAAGACACCAGATCTTAATCTACACAGAGTGGTCGTGTGAACGATACTTATTTGGAAGTGAAATTATGTGCTCAAACGAGCGATCAGGTATGGTTTTGCAAACAGATGATATTTGTACATCATACGAGCTTTAATAAATTAAATGTTGATATTAGAAAATGAAAATTGATAAGATTATGAATAAATTGGATGAATATTAATTGGTTGATGGTTTCTTTTGTTGCATTTGATATATTTGCATATAGTTATTGTATAGTCTATATTATATATTGATATTACTTTCTAAAAACATATTCTCTTTTGTTGTTGAGTGTTCAGTAGGTGTGGATGTCGTATGCTTCACATTTGGAGTTCGCTTTCGCATTATATTTGTTGTATGTGCTTGTTAAGATGATAAAAGGTACATATCTCGGATTACATGTCATAATTTTATATTTTGTTCCCTACAAAATACCTCATCCTTGAAGATGAGATGTATGTTTGTGCTATATGTATATATTGTGATTTACTGTGGTTGAACCATGCAAAGGAGATGCTGGAGAATTTTTTCTTTTGTAAATTTAAGGCGTTAGAATTTTTTTGAGAATTTTGGAATTTTCTTTTGATAACTAAAATTTTGATTTTAGTTATAAAAATGGATGAATGAATGGTATTACTTGATTTTTGAAATAGTATTAGTAAATAACTAGGAATGAATATGAAGACTTAGAGAAAAAGTTTTTATAAGACGTTTAACAAATTGATTTCGGAAATTAAAAGGTTTAATTGAATTTGGTAGTCTATTTTAATTAAAAGGTTTTTGAAAAGTTAATGAGTTTTGTGGCATTTTTCTAACTTGAAAATTTCAGGGATGAAATTCTGTTTAATGGGGGAGAATATAACGACCAGAATTTTAGTCATTTGAATTTAGGAATAAATATTGAAAAGTTATTTTTACAAGTTAAATAACTTGAATTTCAAATATAGAGATTAATTTAATAATTAAATTATTAGATTCAATATTTGAAATTGTTTAAGGAAATTGAATCTTGAATTTAATGTGAATGAAAATGATTTATAAAGTTGATTTCAATTCTATTTAAATTAGAATGGAGTTAATAAACTTTTGATTTGGATTTAAAAGTGAATAAATAGAATTAGAAATTTACTCATTTTAATTAATGTGTAAAAATAGCCTTCTGGGGCACTATCTCGGATTTCGACGAAACTAGTTCCATTGGGTTCATAATAGTGCGTTATTATATGTCGCGAAATTTTGTGGCGATTGGACGTATCGTTTGGGCATGCGAGATCGAAACGCATAGAAATTAATTAAAGGACTTTAAATTAAAATAATTTGATTTTGAAAAGTTAACTTTTGTATATAATGGAATTGGCTCCCGATACATATTCCATTGTGTCCGGAATATGGGTATAACATATAGAACGCCAAGCAGCACGCTTTGTTTGGAGTTCAAAATTTTCATAGATGGATAGTGTCGCGAAAATTTTCTATATAAGGCCATTCATTTCTTCCATTTGTAAACCCTAATTCACAGCCGCCAATTCCCAAACCCTCCATCCAGTGGCCATGGTCGATCGGAGCTACCATGTTCATTTTCAAGCTTTGACCTAATAAGAATAGTGTAAAGCTCGACTAGGAGAAGCAAATCAATGGTTGGATCAAGCTAATCAACGATGAGATAGTCGAATTCTCGCTTCGTTCGATTGCGGTGTTTTGGTTTAGGCGGCGATTTCCTCACGTGCATAGGTGGGCAGCGTGGGTGGCATAGGGGGCGCGATGGCGAGTAGCAACGTCGGCAGTGGTGACTCGACTAGGTTGGCGCGCGATTGATCGATTTAAAAACAAAAACAAAAGAAAAACTCGAACGGCCTGACAACATTACCGTGTTGGAGGGAAAGAGGAAAGAATGGGTTAGATTTAAATTTAATTGTTTATTAATTATGTTAATTATAAATTAATTATATTCAAATGTTTATTTATCCGTAACTATCACGTACGAGGTTTGTTTCGAGCGAGACAAGTTGCGTTGCGTTCGTATCAGCGAGCACGATGCTATGGATTTGTATTGGATGAATTTGAAGCTAGTTGGAATTTTGAGTTAAAATTGAACGTCCATTTAGTTTTAATTCAAATGTAACATTTGACAACTATTAAAAATCAAAGTGAGTTAATCTCACCTTTTTGGCTAACTATAAATATTTTTAGTCGATGAAAATTATCTATTGGATGTTTGGATATTTATTATTGATAGTTATCGATTGTTTGGATAATTTACTATTATTATTAGTTGGATTGGATACATTTACGCAATTAGAGCGGATGAGACCCTATTACATTCCCATGTAAGAGAGGATGACCCTTTATATACGAATCACGCCTCAAAGCGGTTGACTTATATTTTTATGATTACACACTGTATTTGATGCAGGGGGACAGGTTGGATCCAACCGGATTCCTCACACTGTTGATTTTATTTTCATATATATTGTGATATATGGTATGATGGATGTTATATTGGATGATATGAATATGATTTTTCTTAATTAGTGCTTTACTAGCACCTGGCCTCATTTTTAGTCTTCGGTATTACTATAAAATGGTGATCTGATTTACACGAATTTCAAAGTGATTTTGGAAATTACATATATTTTATATAATTAGTCTTGAATTATTTGAAGGTATATTTTATTTAAAAATCAAAGATATTATTTTTAGATATTATAAATTGATAGATTTATAAAATATTTTAAATAGATATTTTCGAATGGTAAAATAAAGATTTATGAAAATCTTAAAAATAAGTCCGTCTTTTATAATGAAGGGATAAGATTAAAAGGAAACTAGAAAATATTTTTACATTTATATTCATTAACCATTTTAGTCAAAGTAACATATATATATATATATATATATATATATATATATGTTACTTTGTATGTATGTATGTATGAAAGATTAATTACAAATGTGAGATTTGGTAAATGTAATAATTTATAAAAGTAATATTTTACAGATGAAGTGAAGATTTGTAAAATCATATTTTGTTAATAAAAATATAAATTCAAAAATAGGGTTTATAAATTAAAGGAACTAGTATCCTTTAATAAATTGGAGAATAAATTAAACGGTGGATTTATTTTAAGATATGGAATGATATTTTAGAAATAATTAACTCTATTTTGGGAATTGAAGTTAAGCGTAAATTTGGAATGTTAAACGATATTTTAAAGATAGAAAGGGAATTATAAACAGAAGTTATTATAAAATGGAAAGAGATTCTTAAAATATAATTTTATGTATATGGAAATGAATGGGTTAAAGATTTAAGAATGAATTTTTACCAAGGAAATACATTATATTTTAAAATTGGTTATTGAGGTTAATATTGCGTAAAGTTGTTTATAAATATTTAAATAGTTTTGGAAAGTTAATTATTTAAATTGGTAATATGGCTAGAAATTAATAATAATGATTATTAATAACATTTTGGTATCTTATTATCATTATTTATGTAACGATAGCGAATTTTTCGCGCTCGAAAATCGACATCCATACTTCATATCGTATTCGAATGCCATAGATTCGACCGTTCAAATCCGATTCGCCGGAGCTTATAACAACATTAAGTAAATAACACAACGAAATAAAAGAATAATACATTGATATACAGCACAGATACAATATCTGATACAATATAGAGATACAATGAATATCAATATACATCAGAGATAAGATACAATAAAATAGCAGCGGAAAAGAAAACGATAACACCAGCAGCGGAACAAGTAACTCCATCTCCAAAGCATCAATCCAGAAATAACTTGAACTCCCACTAACGATGCACAAGGATAAGCAAGTGCAGTTCGTATCCAAAGACTGAACTAGCTCCAAATAATCCAGTGAACCTAATAATCTGAAAAACCCAACTCTAGACTGCTCGTATAGAAAAAATTTTGAGCACCCAGAGTTTAGGAAAGAAACGATAAACTCCGGATCAGTCATGTGATTGGTGTGAGCAACAAAAATAGTTTATCTTTAAAAACAAACCAAGAAGTATTCAAAAAAATCAATTCGCAATGTTTTTTTGAAAATGTAACTACCATAAGACCTCCCGCCACACACACAATGCAAACGCAGACTTGGAGGAGATTTCTTCTTATGATAGTCAAAGATGTTTCGTACGCAATTTCTTTGATATTATTACTATAAGTGCAAAGTGCAGAAAACATTTCGAAAGTAGAATATAAATCTTAGCCAGCATAGGTACCATTATATTATGCCTACTATAACTACCATATTAGATGGTAGGTTCTACAACTAATACCATACAAGGCTCGTATTGTTTCTTTGGATTTCCAACAAATGGTCAGGCCAAGGAACTTCCCATTTCCACATGAGAACGCCTCTGGAAGGACGTCCCCGAGAACCAAACCGGATCTCTGCCAACACAAGGCCGGGTTACCCCTAACTGGGTAACTACTGACATGAGTATGCCATCCCCCGGTCCTTTGGGAGCTTTATCCGCGAGCTCTCTAACCAACATCACACAATGATAAATAAAGTGTTTCAACATGAGCAAGTATCTGGGCTCCATACCATGATACAACCCTTTTCCAGAAGAAAATGCACATACCCTAAAGGGAGCTACCCCTCATAACCTTGCTGCATCTTTCCTGTTTTGACCATTCCGGGGTGTGAGGCTCGACGAAGTCACGTCCACAAAGCCACGCTTTATACAAAAGCCATGCTTTGGGTCAACAAATGATCATAGAAATGATCACAAAGATAAACGATCAAACAAATGATCCTATCACAAATGATCAACACAATGATCATTTCACAGCAACACTCAGCATGTCACATTACCAAATTGGGAATATATTGCTGATAACCATCAACTACATAACCTCTGAGCTCGTACATCTCAGAGAAGGGTGTTAAGCTAAGAGAATAAATTCTCCGCCACCAACAGAAATATATTTGAAAGAAATCAGCTTTATATCTCAATTTGTAATGTCAGACATACAATAAATACAAGTCTGTTCCGGGTTCGAACAGAACCGAAGGCACTTACAAAGAAGTCCTTGCAATCCGGATATTCACTAATCACATTCGGACTTCCCATCACATATGGAGTCTCTATACCGGGGACCATTCGATGCAAAGACATTCGACGAGTTGTCCTTACGTTTTCGAAAATATCCGGTCTTCAACATTGGTCTTCAAATGCTATCCATAACGACATATCACATATTCGGAATGGGATATATGACACAAAGGTCCTCTCCCGACTAAACCGAACAGTGAGCGTAGTATTTCAAAAACATATGGATATTGGGATTTCAATTAATCACAACTTAAAACCCAAAACTTTTCTTCAAATGGTTTAAACCAATTACCATTTCAAATCTTTATATTACAAAAAAGATTTATTTCACAAAGATCAATTTATAGACTTTAAAACAATTTCCATTCCAATTGGATTAACTCATTAAATCTTTAAATCAAAGATTTAACTCATAGCTTTCAAAATTCGATTAACTTGTTGAACCTTTAAATCAAAGATTCAACTTATAGCTTTTAAATCGTTTTCATAACTTGGAAATTTTCTTCATTTTCAAACTTGAAATTCTTTTTAACACAAATTGAACGTTCATTTCTCATGTGAAAGCTTTTATTATTTGAAAACAAACAGTTTTCGTTTCAGAAAAATCCAATTATATTTACACGAGTTAAAGCCCTTGAATTCTATTCACATCCTAAATCAATACTTTTAAAATAGTTTAACCCATATATAACTGGTATAGCATTTTTAATCCCTAGTTTTAAATCATAGAATTCAATTCCAAATCTTGAATTTAAGTTCAAATCAAATTATTCAACTTCATATTTTATCGAGTTATTCAAAATAAATTTCATCTATGAAATTCCATTTCAAAAGCTTTTCACTTTAAACCCAATCCATTTCCAAAACATTTGAATTCAAATATTCAAATTTAAAACCATTTCAAAAATCTGTGACTTAATCGATTTCCTCGTGAAATCCATATTGGTGTGTGTATAAGTGTGGTCCAAGGGTTTAACACACTAGTGCAACATCATTTCAATCATCACAGATTAAAACATAGAAATATAGTTGATAAGCGTTATAAACTATAACGCTTATCTTCATTCATAGATTCACAGAAAATATACAGATGTATCATAAATAAATGAATAAATTATACATACCACAATTTATAGAATAAAATATCACAGATCAGATAGGACCATCAATTCAAGGCATCTCATACAATACAATCATTCATAAGTAAGGTCAAGTATTCAATAGTCATTTATAAGTAGAATTAATTAAGCGTTTAATCCTAATCAATTCAATTTATTTCCAAGTAAATTTATTACTTATGAATTAATTATCTAATAATGATTTATTAATTACAAATCATTTGATACAAATTTATTTATCAAACACTTTAATAAATTAAATTACTCTTAATTAATCATATTAATTAAATCAACCTTTTAACCCAATTACGTAATTAATTAACTTTAATAAATCAAAATATCCAAAATTAATTACAATAAGTGATTAATCCTCAATTACTCTTATTAAGTAATTCATTTAAAACAATTTATAATTGATTATCTAAATTAATTACTCTAATTAATTATTTAAAATTAATCACCTTAATTAATACTTAATAATCCTTAGTTAAGTATCTTTATTAACTAATAACTTTCTTAATTTCTTTTTAAATTAATCTCTAATTATAAATAAATCTAAATCATTAATTTAATAAATTTAATAAATTATCCTTAATTAATACTTAAGGTAATTCATTTCTTTGTTAATGACTTCATTTATATTAAAGTGTAAAACATTTCACCTTTGAATTCAAATTTAAATTACATTTTGAATTTAAGATTCAAAATGATTATTCTTTTAAACCTTAATCCGATTTAAAGTTCAATTTATAATCCAAAAAAAAAATGTAAATAACATTTATTACCTATATAAGAGAAACTTTTAAACTAAACTACTTAGTCTTTTATTTAGAAATTAAGCTTCCAAAATACATTTAATATTTTTAACTTGAAAATTCAAGTTAAAAACAAATCCTTTAACTTCCCATTTTGAATTAAGAAAACCTTTATAAAAGAATTTTATCCAAATCAAGTTAAATATTTGTTTAAAAACCTTGATTTGAAACTTTTAATTTAAAATCCAAATTCCATTTTAAAACTTTAAGATTCAAAGTTATTTTGAAATTATACTTCATACTAGATTTAAACTTTGTTTAAAATCTAACTCACAATTTAATCTTAGTTTAAACTTGCTTTAAAAAAAATGAATTCAGGACTTAAACTTTTTGAAAACAAAACATGTTTCCAGGTAAAAACTGGAACAAGAATTCGACCCGAGTTTTCCCTGTAGTTTACTTCGAGTCCTATACGACACTTCCACGAGAAATTACCCTACAACACACGACTTCTTCCCAAAACAACTTGCTTTCCCTGATATACAAGTGCACATGTGCACTTGCACCTCCACCCGAGCCACCTTCGGCCAATGTTGACCATCCTCCCACATCGGCTATCTTTCCTCAGACCCATTTCGATCATCAGATCGATGATCAAATCATCTAACCAAAATCGAGCATTCAAGCTCGATACAGGTACCAGGAACAAAACCTGGAAACGCACGTGCAAATACCCCTTCGAACCTGTCAACGCTTGGTTCTCCGACCCCCGACCACTGGCCAGCCTACAACTCCGGCCATCAACACGTCAACTCGACCCCCTACCATCCCCAGAACCCCGAGACACTCGGTGCTTTCACGAGACAGCGGTGCACAAGTTTCTTATGTGGTTAAAACTAGGTTTACAAAATAAAATCCCACGCCGCCGTCGTCGCCGTTATTTTCGCCACCTCAAACTATTTTTCCAGGCATTCCTGTAGCCTCCTCTATCTCCTCAAACAACCCCGATATCTCCGATCTACTTGATCACCAGAAACCCAAAATATTCCCATTTCCATTCAAACCCAAACCACACCTTCATTTTGATTCTAAAAATCCTGTTTTTGGCATTAAAAATCATATTTTAGTCTACTGATTTGATCTATATCACTGAATAAATGAATTACTAAGTTTGAATTTTCACTTATATATGTACACTTGCACAGTTGTTTTGGTTTACAGAGATATGTGCAAGTTATTTTAATTTAAATTGATTTTTAAAATTAAGTTCATAATCAAACAATCAACTTTTGTTTATAACTCAAATCCTAACTGAGATCAAATCAAATGGTAAAGACTTCTTATCAAAATCTTAGTTTAAGACAAATACAGGCAAAACAGATTCATAGCAGCCCTTATGTATTTACATATACACATAGAGGAATCATCACAAACTAAGCATTTAAAGCATACTTACTTCTAGTTATCCACATGCAACTGATAGTTAACATTTATGTTTTAAAATGCAAAGTTACTCACTTGGAATGTGAAGTGGAGAAGAACAGATAACACTTATTGTTTGAAAAATGCAGATGATTCCCTTTTAAATCCTATTTGTTGTTGATCTTGTTGTTTGAATTGATGTAGTTGCTTTTCTCTTTGTTTTCTGATCTTTGTTATGATTGTTGAACGTATAAACTAAGACAAATCTCATGTATATAGAGAGGACATGCAGGCTCAAGTAAAGTACAGAGTATCATTATATTGTATAATTATTTTTATACAGGCTTGTACAACCCATGCTTTCCTCCTTCCTTCAAGGGTGGCTGAAGAGTAAGCATTTAATGAAAGCATGTTGCTTTGTATTTATAGCATGTCGTGTTCATGCTTGTTTACAGCTTATGTTGTTCACTTTATTTATATGTAAGTGTTTTTTTTTTAAATAGTTACTTTCTTGTTTTACTTTGCATATTTTGTTTTAAAGTTTTTATATATCAACATTTTGTAAGTCATTTATTTATTAAATACAAATACAATCTTCAAATTCAAATTTTTAAGGTAAATTTTAAATAACTTCAAAATTTATTCCAAAATTTACATTAATTATTAATTTAAATTTGATTCAAAATTCGAGATCGTTACAATTTATATGTTAAACATTAACGATTGTTAATATGGTAGTGTTAGCATTCCATGTGGGGAGTGCTATATAAATGGTAAGAGCATGGCCTCTTTGAGCCTCACACCCGGGAAATGAATAAAGCTGGGACATGTGGCAGGGCTAAGTGGATCGCATCCAAATAGGGCATGATCAACCCAAGTCTAGAGCAAACATTCATTTATGCTTGGGGATCCCATTGTGTGGTTGTTGGTTACAACCAAGGGAAGATCATATTCGGTGCTATTCAAGAAGAGGGTAGTGTCGGTCCTGAGTAGCAGAGGTGCAACGTGCTATAGCATCCCATATACTTGATCTAGAGGTGTACAGATTCGGAGGGTAGACCCTTACCCTTTCATTATTGGAATCCATTCTCCAATATGAGCATTCAGTTTTGGTTGTAGAACCTAGTATGCTAGAATTTAATTAATGTAACAATTTCGGCTGTGATTTATAAGTATTTGTGTATTAGACATTATTATAATATCAGAGGATTTCATATGAAATGTTTTAGTTATCTTAAGGTAAAAACCCGTTTGTTTTTATGTGCAGCGTGGTCTTACAAGGTACTCTTGATTTTTGAAAGGTTTTTATAAATTTAAAAGTTCAGTAGGGTTTATTTTCTCACGTTGGTTTTCCCGACTGACTTGTATGTTATTTTATTATAATGCTCTGGTCAAACCAAGCATATTTACAGGTTGCCTTAAATGAATTGGAGCTCAGGAGACGAGATGGAGGCCCAGAGACGTATTCACGTATATGTTTATTTTCGCTGTTTTGTATTCAAATCGTCAGCAACTGTGAAGACATGTTGTTATAACTATCCAAGCTGATGATTATTATTGTTGTAGTACTTTGAAAAATGTATGTAGATAACAGTTTCTCTTTTGTAAAGATCATTGATATTATATTTTATGTTGTTCCACTGCGATTGTGAGATTCTGTGTTTTTTTTAGTATCTTTCTTTTTTCTTTTCCTTAGCCATCTGTCTTTTCGTTCAATTTGGGTTGGACATGTGTGACTTATTATCAACTTGAATTATACAGGAAAGTGGGTTGTTACAGCATCCATACGTTAAGGTATATGGGGTATGTCCTATTATAGTTTTAGTGGAAGTTCCATATGCCCAAAGTATGAGAGGTAGTTCTTCTATCCAATTTCCTTTATCTTAGTCTAAATTTTTCTTGAGAATGGTCTTAATAGTCTTATTAGCAGCTTCAATGGCTCCGCTTGGTTTAGGGCAGCTCTGCGGATGAAAAGCTCTTGATGATTCCATTTCTATAATAGAATTATGTAAATTCTTCGCTTTTAAATTGAGTTCCATTATCAGACATTATCTTATGTGGAATTCCAAATTTAGTAATGCTATTTTTGATTACAAACTTGTGAACTTCCCCGACGTGATGTTTGGAAGTGGTTCTGCTTCTACCCATCTTGTGAGATAGTCAATGGCCACCACTGCGTATTTATCTCTTCCTTTGGATATAGATAGTGGTCTAATTAGGTCAATTCGTCATACATGGAAAGGCCATGGGCTTATGATTGAAGTCAATTCGCTAGGTGGCAGACGTGAGATTTTAGAGAAATTTTGGCATTTTTACATCTTTTAAGATAATTGATAGCAGGACTAGTCATCTGAGGCCTATAGAAGCCTTGTCTCGTAACTTTCTTGGCCAACTTTATGCCGTTAGAATGGTCCCCACAGAACCCTTCGTGGGCTTCTCTTTGTAATTTCCCTCCTATTTTCAAATCAACTTATTTTAAGTAAGAGAGTGAATATCCTTTCTTATTAATTTTTTCATTCATTATGATGAAAGTTAGAGCTTGGTGTTTTATTCTTCTTGCTTCTTCTTCTTTATTGGAAATTTCTCATTTATCAGGTATTCAACAATGGGCGTCATCTAATTGTTCTTATACTGGTCATTCGTCTCTAGATGAGCAAATTTCTCTTGGAGGGCTTCGCTTCCATTTTCTGACTCCTCTTCGTCATGTGTTAAGGCTTAAGATCTGGTCAATATCATGGATTCATTTCTTGATTTAGGTGCCTTCTCTTTTATAGTGGGGTTTGGTTGGTAGGCTACCTGTACATTCGTGTTTCTGGTGCTCCTCATGAGCTAGCTAATTTTTCCACAGAATCGGACGTAGAATTCTTTCCACTCGATATTTGGTGCATGGAGAAACCTTCAAATCAGGTTAAATTTTTTAACACTTTTTTGACATACGGGACTAATTTAGCATTCTTCATCTGATTTGTTTGATTCAATTGATTTACCATTAGATGGGAATCACTAAAAATTTCAATTATAGGGATTTTTAACTGTAGGGCCGAGGTGAGTCCTGCCACCATTTATTCGTATTGCTACATTATCAGTAGATGGAAATCCTAACTTCATTGCATAATGTAAATGATGTCTATTGGAGGTAATAATCACATATCCTACTCCAACACCTTATTCATTTGAATCTCCATTCATGAAAATTTTCCATTTAGGCTTTAGATCCTTCTTCTTTTTCGATTGTTCTTTCATGAACCCCATACATTCATTAACAAAATCAGCTAGGGCTTGTCCTTTGATTGCACATCGGGGAAGAAATTCAATATCATATTGATTAAGTTCTACTCCCTATTTTACTAGTGTTCCTGAAGTTTCAGATTTGCTAAAAAGTTGCTTGAGTAGGAAGTTGGTTAAGACCTTGATCGGATGTTCTTGGAAGTAGGATCTTAAGCTTCCATTCAATGAGAATTTAGCAGTATGGTAATTCCTCTATAACAGGATATCTAGTTTCTGTATTTTTGAGCCTCCTACTTGTATAATACACTGGAAGTTGAGTTCCCCTATCTTCTTTTACCAGAACAAAACTAAGGCATGTTCAGAAATCGTGATATAAAGATAAAGGTTCTCCCCATCCATGGGACTGGGCAAGGTTGGTGGCCTCTTAAGATGGTCTTTCAATTCCTTGAAGGCTTTTTGACAATCATCCCCTCAATAATTTTTTTTTCTTAATCACATCAAAGAATGCATTTTTTTGTGGCCTTGGAGATAAATCTATTCAATGCTACTACCCTCCCGTTTAAGCTCATTATATCTTTACTTGTCTTGGGTTACCTGAATTTATTATGGGTTGGCATTGATTCCTCTGGCACTGACTATATATCCCAAGAACTTCCCAGATTAAATTGCAAAGAACATTTCTATGGGTTGAGCTTCACCTGATATTTTCATAAAACCCCAAAAATTTCCTCAAGTTCCTTCAGAAGGTTGCTTTCCTCTTGAGATTTAACTAGCATATCAACCATCTATACCTCCATGTTTCGACCAATCTGCTCTCTGAACATTCTGTTAAGTAATCTTTGGTATGTTGCATAGGCATTCTTCAACCCAAAAGGCATTACTTTGTAACAATATGTTCCCCAATTTATTATGAAAATACCGTTTTCCTTATCTGGTTTGAACATCAGAATCTGGTTGTATCTGAAATAAGCGTTCATGAAAGATAAAAGTGGGTGTCCACTTGTCGCATTGACTAATTGGTTTATTCTTAGAAGTGGATAGCTTTCCTTCAGGCATGCGTTATTTAAATCATTATAGTCGATAGATGCCCACATCTTAGATTTTTCGACTACTACTGGATTAGCTAACCATTTCGGGTAGAGTACTTCTCTGATGAATCCATTTTCAAGCAATCTCTCAACCTCTTCATTTAAGGCATTAGATCAAACTTTATCAAATGTCTTTTCTTCTACTGAATAGGTGTGATACTCAGGTCTATTCAAAGCATGATACAAAATGGCCAGATCTCTTCCAAGCATATGTGAATGGGTTTAGGTGAACACATCTTTGCTGGATTGCAAAAATTGAATTACTTCTCCTCTAAGTTTGTTGTCCAACTGTTTTCTAATTTTTATAGTTTTTGTTCAATAAATATGATCCAAACATATCTCTTCAAGGTCCTCTATGGGCTTTATTCTTTCCTTTTCAACTATATAATCTAATTCAGTGATGATCTCCTCGCTTTCTACTTCATCTTCCACTATGTTTGTTTCTTTTCTCTTCCTTTTCATTTCAAAGAAATCAAATTTTCTTAACGCATGCTTTGTTTTTCTCAATAGACTTTTTTTTGCTTTGGTTGATTGGCTTGAAGAATCCTCATCCAAAGGCTTTCCAATATCATCTTTAATTAATTCATTTTTCTTTAAGGCATAGCAAGAAAGATTGTCTCATTTATATTGCTCAAGAGCGGAAAAGTTCATTTCACAACAGCTAAATTGTTCTCCCCTTATGTTTCCCCAACTGCAAGAACTTCACCTTTAAGTATGGTTGTGAAACAAAAGCATCAACTTCATCAAGAGTTGATCTCCCAAAGAAGGCATTGTAGTAGGAAGGTTGATCCATAATGACAAAGAGAGTTTCGAAGGTCCTAGAATGTGGTGGAATTCCCATTTGCACCAGAAGCTTTATCTGTCCTATGAGGGTTGATTCTTTATTACTGAACCCAAAGATGGGCTCAAAGCTTGGATCTAACTTCTCCTATAGAATCCCAATTGGTCAATGGCAT
Source organism: Allium cepa (assembly GCA_030765085.1). Taxonomy (NCBI): domain Eukaryota; kingdom Viridiplantae; phylum Streptophyta; class Magnoliopsida; order Asparagales; family Amaryllidaceae; genus Allium; species Allium cepa. The sequence continues at coordinate 219,384,168 of CM060932.1, read as the reverse complement.
GCTTAAAGATTACATCGACAACACTTCTAGTATCGACAAGAATTTTGGTAACCACGGAGAGCCCAATTTGAGTAGTGATTATAAATGGATCGTTGTGGGGATGACAGACTCCTCTTAGTTCCTGTGGAGTGATGATCAAGTTATGCATCTGAATTTGGTACTCGGGAGTCATAAGCAATGGCTCTTCTTAAATAGAGAAAACCCCATCTCTTGCTTCTCTAATGTAGCGATTTCTAGCTCCTTTGGTGCTTCTAGCCAAATGTGGTCCTCCATGGATTACATCGATTCTATTGACGGGTGGAATGAAATCTGGCTGACTTTCTCCTTCTACTAAACTCGCAAAGTTGTTTGAGAGCTTTTGGTAGCCATTCTCAGAATAAGCAATTTTCTATTCATTCTTGATGAATTCCTTCGAATATCCAGCACAAATCAAAATTTGGATTATACCTGCTAACACACGGCATTCATACGTCTTATGTCCCTTTACTTTATGGTATGTGTAGTAGCTGCCTCCTTTCCTTGTCTCGGGATTGGTTTGAACTTTGTAGAAAAATGGAAAATTAATGTTTTCTTTTGTTGTAGCATAAATGTAGGATATTGGCTTGTTCAAAGCGACATAGATAGAATTTGGGGAATCTTCCTATCTCGACTTCTTATTATAGCGGTAAAAGTTGGCTTTCCCATTTCTCTTTTCATTCGAGCTTTCTTATTTGTTTGATACATTTCGTCCATATGGATGAATTTTTCGGTTTGGAAATGGAAATCTTGTAAATCTCTACAGCCATGAATATAGAGTTCTGTCCAGAACAGAGTTTGCTCAACTAACCCTAAGCGCACTTCGATTAACTTATCCCTATTAGTCATATCCTCCATCTTTAGCGCCTCTGTGTTGAACCTCCTAAGATAATCACCAAATAACTCTCCTAGCATATGTTTAATATTAGCTATTATGCTATAGTTAATTCTGGGATATTCGCAAATATAAAATTGTGCTGAGAACTCATAACAAAAAATTTCCAAGAGTAGATAGGTTTTTTCACGATAATATCTATACCACTTAGTCGCCGCCCCTTAGAAGGTAGTAGGAAAAAGTCTACAATGCACTGCTCTGGATGCGTTGTAAAGGTCCATTGACTTTTGAATGCCATTAAGTGATCATTGGAGTCAGTAGCCCCATTATTTCTTAAGAACAAAATTTTGATGTGGGATGATATCTTGATAGACATGATTTCGCCTTTAAAGAGAGCTCCTCGATGGTTATTATTGACCCTCTCATTAAGAGTTCTTTTTCCTTTAAGATTAAGCATGTCCTTTGCATTTTCTCAGTCATATCTCGTAGATAAGCTTCGTCGTTATGGTAATTATTCCTAACAGCTTTGTATCCTTCAGATATTGAACTTCCAGATTGCTCCTTGGATTTTTGCACCAATCTTCCTTGGTAATCTGCATTAACTTTGTTATCTGTCAATGATCTTGGAGAGTGCTCTGGTGTTTTAGCCAATTGGTCACCTATTCTCTTTAGTAGAGTTATAACGAGTTTGCTTTTACTTTTGTTTTTAAACGAAGAAACATCTAGATTTCTTGTCGACGATTCAACTTCAACCCTTCAGTGAATTTAGAAGTGTTGTCGTGCAAGGATCTTCCCCAAGAAATCTTGCATCATTGCCATTTGATGTGTTACATCTTTTATTTGAGCTTCGCTACAGGTAGCTTTACTGGTTTTGATGCTTGCCCATGTTCTATACTTCCTAAGTTAAAGTTAGGAACACCATGTTCTTCTAATGTTGTCATTTGTATGACTTCTTTATCTGGAGCATTAACTCGCCTTGATCTCCCCATTTTTCTGGAATAAAAGAATCTTCGTGTAATCAGTTTAGGGTGAGATTTATAAGGATACAGAGGTTCAAACCCTCCATCTAGTGCCAAAAATGTTAGAACAAAAGTTGGCTTAATACCCATGATGCCAAGTATGATAAGTTGGAACTTGATTTCCAACACTTTTGATGACATGACTAAGCATGACTTAGTTGGTGTTGACCAAATGGTGCTAAAGAATCAAGAACAAACTTAGTATTCAATGCTAAGTACAAGATGATATTATCAAGAAATTACTCCATGATGCCCATGGGCTTTTGGAATAAGGAATTCAGAAGACCATATAGTCTTTTGGAATAAGATATTCAAAAGCCTATATGTTCTTTTGGAATTAGGTATTTGAAAGTCTATGATGCATGATCAAAGGATAGAAAGAATAGGCCATATATGTGCATAGTAGTCCATTAAGCACGTTAATGAACTAGGCAGGCATTCTTTACGTTCATAGTCCAATGTCCGTATGTAATATGCATACAAGCGCTTTTTAGATCGAAGTTCATGTGATTCTAATTATATCACAATTTATTTATGTCCAAAGACCTTCATTATATACATATTCATGTCTAATAATGTCCAAAGTGCACAATTAAGGTAATAGACATGTCTAAGCCCTTATTCATATATATAATATGGTTACAATCAAATCGGAGTTTTCCCCAAATTAATTTAGGATTTCAAGGGTTTAATTTGAGGTTAGAGAAAATAAATGGTCGCCATTTCCTTCATGCCCCTTGTTCAGTATTTATTGAAGTTGGGGGATGCGGCATGGCTGCCATGTGTCCATGTGGCATGCTTGCCTTTCGGCATTATCCACGTTGATGGCGCATGGCTTTATACTTCAACATCCACTCGCTCAATGGTGAACTTTGGTGCTTAGCGTCCATCCCGCCTTGATAGTCTTTATTGATGACATCAAATATTGACATGGTATTGAGAATATGCGGCCTCCTTTGAAGGTTGATAAAGTGTGGCATTACTATAGCATGACATCAATAGCGGTGACATTGATAATTGGCGATATTAGCAATGATTGACATTGATAACAAGAGGCACAAATAATAAGCGATATTAATGAGAAGCGACACTGATAACACGTGACATTGATAATAGGCGGTATAGATGATAAGCAGCATTGATAATAGGCGATGTTGATAATAAACAGTGTTAATGAAAAGCGGCATTGATAATAGGCGGCATTGATAATAGACAGTATTAATAAAAAGCGGCATTGATAACGGACGACATTAATAATAGGCGGCATTGATGATAAGTTGACGTTAATGAGAGACCACATTGGTGACAAGCGGTTGATAGGAGACGTTATTACTTTAAAGGGTGACATTAGAATAAGGCTACATTGGCGAGGCGCGGTATTGATCCTGAGCGGCATTGATTCATTTGGATATATGGAGGAAGTGCTTCATTGATGGAATACGACATTAATGTAATGTGGCATAAATGCTCTATCATGCTATTATAGCATTGTTGGTTTTTGGCATAGATCTTTCTAATATTGTGATTCCCTCACTAACACGTGGCATTCTTTCTAGTTTCTTTGGCATTATATCATTCATCTAACCTTATAAGCGGCATGCGACATTGATGGCGTCCGATATTGTGGGCTTCATTGATGAGCTTCGACAATGCCTACTATTCTTTATTGATGAAGGGTAGAATTGTTCCTTATCATAGCCTTCAACATTGCGGCCTTTCGATGTTACATTTACCTTGTCAGTTTGTATTAAGCTTGTTGTCATATCGAAGATTCACGACATGCTGTTCTTTGGCACTGTCAATTATCTTATTACTCGTCAATTTTAACATAAATATCTTTGCTTTTATCCTTTGAAAATTATGTGGATAAAAGGTACTTATAGAAGCTGATATGGGTAGTGGATGGCTGAGATTTTACTACAAATGGTTAGGAATCATTCTCAGCAATTAATTCAGTCACTTGAATGGATGGAAAGCAGTTATAAAAGCGGTATGAATATATGTCTGAGAGCCATACCAGTTGTAATTTCATATAAGACCCATGTTTTATGCGAAGAAAGGCGGCATGCTACATGATTTGGTAAGCTTCTAACAGACAAGTTGATTGTACTTTTTGATGTCAAGTACACTTCTATAAGCAACAAGGCAAGAGAGAAGCTTCTTGCACAATGAAAGTCGGTTGCTTATTGTCGATGCTTGCTGAGAACAAGATGAAATGCTCAGGTTGAAGATGAAGGAACTAGCTGAGCATAGCGATGAGATGGGCTACTTGGGCCTGGTCATAGGCAGGCTAAGAGAGTCGGGCTATAAGAGGGTTGCTTTGAGCTAGGTTAAGTCATTTGAGATGGCTCTATCAGCTCGTGCTGGGCTGGGTCGAACTTAGGAGTCTTGGTTGACCTATCTATGACCAACTTATTGGGTTTGCTAGGATAGAGCCAGGTGGAGTGTGGGCCAGTTGGAACTGGGCCGGGCTAAGAAGTGCTAGTTCACATGGATTAGGTTCGGGCTTAGAATTGCTGGCCTACTTGAATCTTGTGCAAATTGACCTGAATGGGTTTGACCTTATTGTGCAGGACGACTAATCATACTTGCAAGAAATTTAAGCAGAATTTTGCCCCTCAACCCATTTCTATGAGCAGGGATGGGCTTGTCAAATATAGAACATTTTTCGGTCGAACCTTCTGCTTTGCATTTAATGCATGCCATACGTGGTGCACTGCCATTAGCTAAGGCGATTCCCTTTTCCATATGTGGCAGGGGCAATTCATGTTTCCAACACATTTGTTGTGACAACAACATTGATTACACCTAGACAGTTGAGATCCGATTATCTTTTGAATCCAATGGCCACCCTTCTCCTTCTTCTTCTTTTTTTACCCAAGCTTTAGAGAATTTATGCCATTGAAAACCTTAAAAAATCCCAAAAATTTAAAGCTTTCCTTCTTGTTCCATTCAAACCAGTAAACATCTTTATCTTCTTTGACTCTTACGCAAGTTTCAATGCTTTGCTTAATGCTTTATTTTTTAACCCCTGTTTTTTAGCTTGAGAGAATTTATGCCACTAAAACCCGCAAACACACACTTCTTGTTCCTTTCAAACTAGGTATTCAATGCTTTGTTTTTTAAGTTGCTGTTTAAAGCGTGGTTTTGAGTTTGATTCCATGTCATTGCTTGGTCGAAATATGTGCTTTTTGGTCATCTTTTGGACTTCAATCGATCATTACTACCATGTTAGCGACAGTCGATCGATGTTGATGAATTTATCAATAGCATGTGACTTTTAGAAAACGTATTAGCATTAGGTTGAAATTTTAGGGCAAATTAATTGCCTTAGGCTTCAAGTAAAAGTAAAAGAGTGTATATAAGCCGTAAGGCCTGCAACTTAGCTTGGGAGAGTTTCTTTGAGTCATAAGGCAGCCTTTATGAGGTGCCTGGCTTGGGCATGCCATGACGTTGCTGTCTAACTTCCCTCCTAGCATTTTCCCTGGGTCTTGCTAGGCTTAGATGTCGGGGACTTGTTTTACTTAACCTGCTTATGTTTCATATGGCAACCTCTGGATCTACCTCGGCTAATGTATCTGGATTTAAGGCTTCTGAGAGTTTAGAAGGAATGGTAAACTTGGTTAAGAGCTTGGCTGGTCATGGATAAAATATCAAGATAGTGAGATATTTCACGGCTAACGATTGACTGAACCACAATCCCCGGGCTTCTTTGCATGGTCTCTAGGCTAATTTAAAGCAAAAGCCATGCTGCCTCTCTACCCCTACTTTGTTTCCATTCTTAATGCTTTTGGGCTTGCCTCTGGTTAGCTTATTTCTAATAGCTACCAGTTTTATGTGGTTGCTACGTCAAATGCGCAGACCTCAAGCTTCTTAAGCTAATTACTCAATTGGTCAACACACTCTTTAGATTGTAGAAGGAAGCTGAATACTTGACCGACACTTTTTTCCACTATCAAGCAATCCTCAAACTAGTTGATTTCAATGGAATCCTTAGTAAAGCTACCCCAACCTAAATGGGAAAATATTTCTTCGTTCCTCAGGGTCAACCCCTAACTAAGGAACACCGAGTTCTGCATCCATAGTAATTTTTGTTTGCCATTTCCTTTTCTTTCATTTCTTTCCTTCTTTCCTTTGCTAAAATTGCCTCTTAACAGGTACTTCCATTAATCTTGTCAGTTTCAACCTCAGATTGTCGAGTGAATACGTTTAGTGGTTGAAGACAATTGTTGATAATGTACGAGATCTAAAGGTCTTAGCGATTGACAACGACCTCCATAGGGTAGGGTTAATGAAGGGTAAGGGGACTAAGATTAACGAGTAAGCTGACTCATTGAAGAAAACGACAAAGGTGAAGTGCGATTATACCAAGATCACATCTTTGGACCCCCAGTCTGAGCCGATCTAAAAGCGAACCCAGGACATGATGATGTTGTCAAGGTTGAGGGCTTGGAGAGTGGCAACAAGTTTATTATGATTAGTCGACTAATGTAATGTTGAAGCCACAGAGGGAAACCTTTGACCCAAAGCAGCTGGTTGACGTCTTGGTTCCATAGCACGGGATACCATTCGCTGTTTAGGATATGGAGAAGAGTTCTGATGAAGGTAGTCTAGGGGTAGGGTCACAAGAACTGGGCGTCGATTGGGACACGAGTCCCTCTTCCAAGCCATTTCCCGCTTATTGTCCTTTATATCTTAGATGTGACGTTGTGCCACCAAGAGAGTACTGTACTGAGACTTATCAATCTAGTATGGGCCGCTCTGTCTAATCATTTCTACCTTTAGTATGGGCAGGTTCAAGTGGTAGTTTATTTACTTATATTTATCTCTTTTTTCCTATACTTGAACTAATTAAGATTTTTGTTTTGTTTCAGTTGCTGACAAGCTCTATTTTAATGCCTTAGACTCCACTATCTAGACTTCCATTGTTTCCATACCCATGGCACCTATACCAAACCCAAAGATTATTGAGTTAACCCCGAGCCCTGACTAAGAGATCCAACACCCTCCCGAAAGCAGGGAAAAAGGAAGGCCAAGGGAAGTCATTTAGGGATGCCTGCACTCATTTTGCCAAGAAGGTGCCCATTTATGATGCATATGGGCTGGCCCAAGGGGAGGAGGCAAAGCAGTTGAGGCGAGTGTCCTTGGCATTTAACTAGGCTATGGACCGTGAAGACCTAGATTAATTGCTAAGATTGTTCCAGCTTATGTCCATGGAGATCATGTCTTCCACACAATAGCCTAGATCCAGATGGAGCCAACACTCCCACGTAGTCCGTGATTAATGCACATACATGGGACATTCTTCTCCTAAGTTTCCAGACCTATTTTCATTTTTGTCTATGGGATTTCTTTTAACAGTGATTTTTTAGGCCACCTACTGTTGTTTCCGTGTTTGGGACGAGTTCCTAAAACTTAAAAGGGAGGTTTAGAAGAAGGAGCAGGCTCCGAGCAGGTAGAAGAGGCTCTGACAGCGATAAAGGAGGCGATCAAGGCAAGGGATATGGTGGAGAAGGTGACTAAGGATCTCGGGGAGAAATTGGAGAAGGCTGAGAAGGAGGTCGAAGCATTGTAGAATGACCTAAACCAGCATTCAATTGAATGCTGGTCGTCCGTTGATGTGGAGGATGCCCAAGTATGGAGGAGAACATATGGAAAAACCAACTAAAGAACATGGTGAATAGGGAAAACTACCACCTGCCATTCTCTATTAGCAATTTCAATATAGAGGCCCGCTCCACGACTCTACCTAAGGTGGCTGCCGAGATAGAGGCGGCTTGGTTGGCCATGCCGCCATTTTGTAGAGTAGTTGATCGACTCCTTAGCTTAGTTGGAAAGCAGGCATGCTTTGTAAATATCTTTATAAATATTTTTTCCTTTTTGCAAGCCCTGTGGGGCGGGCTTTGTTCCCCACTTTTTTGGAAGGAATTAATAGAACCAACTTTTATCTTGTGAAATTTTTCTTAAGTGTTTGTTTCATTTATTCTTTCTTACTTGTCTCTGGTTGCATAATAGGTTATCATGCATTGAGTAGTTAGCGTAAATTCTATATTATCTACATTTAACATTTTCACAAGATTGGTAAATCGTAGTGTACGATAATGAGATGGGTAGTGGCCATGGTTCGTTTATGTGATGTATAATTATCTGGATGATAGGTTGGCCATGATTGGCTGAGTAGCATGATCATAGCTGAACATGGAGATGGATATGTGGTGGTTGAACCTATTTGTGCTGTTGTTGTTGGGCGTTCCTAGCACAAAATAGAGCACTAAGTTACTTAGAAGTTTTCCTAAGTGACATGTAGGAAGATTGAGTTGCGGGCGGTCTCAACATGAATTGGAGCGTTGAGTGGTCAAGGGTTCTCCTGGGTGACACATGGCTAGTGATCCTAGCACAAACTATAGCACTGAGTGACTCGAAGGTTCTCCTAAGTGACATGTAACTTGATTGAGCAGTGGGGCAGTCCTAGCATCAACCAAAGTGCTGAGTGGCTCGAGGGTTCTCCTCGGTGACATGCAACCAGTTTATATAATACCTGATTTATTCATATGCGAGTGCAGTCTCTAAGTAAGGAAGTAAGCATATAATAACTCACCTTCACTGGATAGCATTGGTTGCGCTGACAGAAATGGCTTTAAAATATTCATTATATTCTGCACAAAAGATTTTTACAGTAACCTTATAATTGTGGCTCATATATGATAGGATCAGAGGTGCTTTCTAAATGTGGGATATGTGTGTTCCATTCGAGCATGAGAGGTAGTAAATGCCATTTGACATGATCATGCTAATGACATATGGTCTCTCCCGATTCGAGCTGAGCACTCCCTCAATCAGGTTCTTTGTATTTGCAAACACTTGGCATTATACTAACGCACCGACAGTGAATTGTCATAGCTTTACTCTAACATTGTAGTGCTTGGCTATCTTTCTTTGTAGGCTTCATGCGAAATTCGATTATAGCTCTTTGTTATTCAATGGCGTCGAGCCCAAGCTTGAGCAGCTTTTTATTTTATTTAGGTTCATATGTAAGACGCCAAAGTGAGTGGATGTCTACTTTGATGAGTAGCATGGCTTCGTACCCATGATTAAGCAAGAAGGGAGTATTGCCGGTTTAAGTATGGTTGGAGTGTAGTAGGACCATAGCACAAGTGGCAGTTCCTCGATCTAGTTTCCCTTTGCTTCCATGAGGCGCTTTTTAAGTGTCGATTTAATAGTTATTTGGTGGCCTCTACTTGTCTATTTTCTTTGGGGTGAGAAAGGGAAGAAAAGCACTTCTCAATCTCATTACTTACACATAAGTCTTAGAAGAGATTACTCTCGAATTGATTGTCATTGTCGACGATGATCTTCTTTGGAAGATCGAACTGAAAAATGATGTTCTTGATGATGAAGTTTAGTACCATATGGACGATGAAACCAGTGAGGGATTCCACATTGACCTATTTGATAAATAGTCGATGGAAACTGTGACATGGTCGTATCCTCCCTTGGTATTTGGTAGCTCTCCTATCAAGTCACTTCCCAAGTGTTAATTGACTAAGGAGAATTCATTAAAACGGAGAGGGTATGATAGGCTCTGGGGATCTTAGTAAACCGCTAACATCGGTCAGACTTCTTGATGTAGTTTATTGAATCCTTTATCATAATAGCACAGAATTATCCTTGTTGCGTGGCCTTCTTGGCTAAGATTTGCCACTCGGCATGATCCCCATAGAATCGTTCATGTAGCTTTTTAGTTTCTGGCTGGCTTCACTTTCAGAAACGCACCGCAAAAAAGATGTAGAGTACTCTCCTCTGTAGAGCTTCCCATCCATGATTATGTAATGAGGACCAAGGTAGAGGTCTTTCTAAGTTTCTTTGTGGTCAGTTGGAAGCTCTTCATTTACTATTTATGCGATCAAGGGAGTCATCCAGTTGTTATGGAAGGCATATCAGTGTCCATTGTTGTTACCCCGGGCTCTTAGCGAGAGGTGTCTCGGATTTCTAATGAAACCCAAGGGTGACTTCTTCTGGATTGCTTGCTGCTTTGGCCAACCGATTGGCCTTGGCATTCTACTCCCTAGATATCCATTCTAGCTTGAACTCATTGAAGGTGACAATTATCTTCTCGGATTCTACTACATAAATGGCCAATGTTTTCCCTTTGACTTGGAAATAATTGCCAATTTGATGAACGACTAGTGATGAATTACTGAACATATGGATATTGTGCTTGCGTAAATCCTTTACTATCTTAAGAATGACCAGGATAGCCTCATAGTCGGTTTCATTGTTGGTCACCTTGAAATTGAGGTTGACTGTGAAACAAAGTTCTCTCCTTTCGAGGGTGATAAGCCATGCCATCCCAACCTTCTTGTTCGACTCCCTATCCACATATAAGCACAAGCTTATTGATTGGTGATGATTTATTCTTTGCCATTGTCCAGGCTTGAGCACTCGGCACTGAAATCTACATTGGCCTGGCCTATAATGGAAGTGTGAGGCTAGAAAGAGATATGATGTTGCCCAAGCTCGATGAACCACTTCAGTAGGTAGCCTGTTGTATCAGGTCGGCTGAGGATTATCTTAAAGGGTTCATTGATCAGGACTTTGATGAGATGAACTTGGAAATATGACCATAGTTTCTCAGCCACCATGAGTAGGAAGAAAGCTAGCTTTTCCAACCATTAGTACCTTGTCTCATGGCCCAAAAACCTTTTGCTAACATAGTAGATTGGTCGTTGAATCTTCTTTTCTTCTCTAATAAATGCAGCATTGATTGCATGTTCTGACACTACCAGGTAATTATAAAGATCCTCCCTGTTCAGGCCATGGACAACACCGATGGTGTAGCTAAGTGCTGCTTCAACTCTTCAAACATCTTAGTGAACTTGATTTTTCAAAAAAGTACTTACCTTTTTAATGAGGTCAAAGAAGAGGAGACACCGGTCGGTTGCTTCAGTCACAAACTGACTTACAACAGTAGCCATCCTGTTTAGGCTTTGTACTTGATTTACAGTTCTTGGGACTTGCATGTCTTAGATTTTTTTCAGGGTTAGCTTTAATTTCCTTGGTGCTCATATGATAGCCAACGAATCTTGCTGATCGGACGGTGAAATAACACTTATTTGGATTCAGTTTCATATTATATTGATATAGGATGTTGAAAGTTCGGCCAGTCAGTATATGCCCTTCAACCTTCTCTAACTTCCGCAACATGTCATCATGTATATTTCCGTGCACCAATCGATCTATTCTGAGTACATGCGATTGATGAGATATTGACAAGTAGTGCTTTCATTTTGTAACCTAAAGTGCTTCACAAAGTAGCAATATAGGCTGGCATTGGTAATGAAGGAAGTGTGTTCTTGGTCTGGGTCATGCATGGAAATATGATTGTACCCAGAATATTAATCCATGTAGGTGAGGAGTTCATGTCCACTAGTCGCACCAAATAGTTGATCAATGCAAGGCAGTGGAAAACTATCTTTGGATGCGGGCTTTATTGAAATTTTAGAACTTAATCCAAGTTCTCTAAGATCTATTTGATTTTCTATCTAGCACTGAACTGGCTACCCAGACTGGGTATTCTTCTTCCTGGGTGAAGTTGTTAGCCAATAGCTTCCCTACTTCATCTTTGAGAGCTTAGTACCTTTATGGTTTAAGTGGCCTATGCTTTTTCCAGATGAGAATTTTCTTTGGATCGATGTTCAACACATGGCATATCATTCTAGGACTGATGATATTATATTGGTATGATCTCAACCGAAGATGACTTTATTTTGCATTAAGAAATCAACTAGCTTGCCTCTGATTTTTAGGCAGGCTCGGTGTTGAGCTGGATGACTTTGCTAGGATCAATGCTGTCTACAGATATCAACTCAAGTGGAGTGGTCGGCCGACGTTCAACGCTTAAATCTCCCATGTAGGAATCGAGCGAGTCATACTTATCAAGGTCGGTCTCTAAGTTGCATTAGTCCAGTGTATGAATCATGTGCTCTATGACAACTCGACTGGAAAGATGTTCGTACTCTAGTCAAAGGGTTGCGATTGCCCCCGACTCTCAGAGATAGGTCTGCTGGCATTGGAAGGATAAGAGTTACTGTGTCAGACATTCCTGTTTGCCAACGTGGTGTGACTTGCTCATTCCATGTTGTAATAAGCTCTTTTGTCTTTGAGGAATGGCTAAAGAAATGGAATCCATGCCATCCTGATCTTTAATGTGGCCTAGGAGTATGGGGTCCCAACATGAACCAGAGCATTGTTGGGCTTTAGTGTTCTCCTAGTTGACACATGGCTAATTTGTTTAGGTTCGCTGCTTCAGGTAGTCCCAACACAAGCCAAAGCATTGACAGGATCGAGGTTACCCCTAAGTGACACATTGTTGGCTATGGTTTCTTCATGACTAAGGGTGGTTCCGACACGAGTGGGGTGACAATCGGCTAGACCACTCTCTTGGGTGACACATCGCCAATTGTCGCATCAAGAGCTAAGATGGTCCCAATACGAGTGTGAGCACTGACTGGCTCAAGCACTCTCCTAGATGATACATCGTCGATAATTGCTACTTCATTAGGTGGGTTGTTGTTCACAGGGGAAATTATTCACGTAGATGTCTCTGCTTTTGAGCTGAGGCAGTGTTGGCACGAACCAAAGTGCTGACCGACTCGATGGTTCTCATAAGTGACTCGTCACTGATTGTTGCAAATCGTTCTTGAAGCATAAGGGAACCATTCTTTTCTTGTCTAAGGGAGATCCTATAACACTCCCTAGCTTTTTGTTGATTACCCCTGATTTCCTTACCCCATCTTCGATTAAAAACTTCATGACAAGTTGGTTGTAAGAGACAACTGGATCAAGTTCCCCAAGGGTCGGTTGTCTTATCAAGAGATTATAAGATGATGGGAAATCAACAATTATGAAGTTCATTTGTATCTTTGCAACAATGGGCTCTTTGCCAAATGTGGTCGTAAGAGAAATCATCCCCATTGTGACAAGGCCAACGCTTCCAAAGCCATTTATAGGCAAGGCACATGGGGTAAGGCTAGAGGTAAGAAGCTTGAGTGCCTTGAAGACATGTTTGAGCATGAAACTAATTGATTTGCCCCCATCAACGAAGTCTTAATGCACATTTGCATTGGCCTTTGTAAGAGAGGTGACCATGGGATCATGATGGGGGTAGGAGATGGCTTTTCTGACTTTGCTAGTGAAGGTGTTATGCCGATCTACTTATAGTTTGGGCACTTTAGTCGTGCGGTGCTCCAATGAATGAACTTAGTCGATAGAACTCACTTCTATCTAGTACTGGGACTATGCTCCTTAATCATTTTGAGCCACATGCGAACCTCCGTAGATAGTCAAATGTAGGTTATGGCTGCAACATTGTTGTTGGGTTGTTGGAGTTAAGCTGGCTGATTATTATGAGCCATCTTTGATCGACCTTCTTCCGAACGAACCCTATGAGTGCTGCTTCTTAGATTAATCATTCTATCTTTTCTTTTAGTATACGTCCCTTATTGGCGTAGTGGCTGTTGATTTGATGGAAATCGTAATATTATCAATAACTGCAAGGTTCCTTCCTTCTTCCAGCTTTAGTGGAGGTTAGTCTATGGAATTGTACTACGTCCTTAGCTGTAAGATATATGAATTTCATATATTGAGTCAACGTGGAATAGTTTGCATACCCAGGCTTGTATTGGGTGCGTCTTCTACATGCCTCTTATTATTGTTTTGCCAACCATTGCTTCGATGGTTGGCTGACTCATTGGGTCTGCTTTGTTTTAACATTTAGCATCATCTTCATTGTCAGAAAGATTAGAGTCTTCCATTCTCATAATGTCGTTCGTCCGTTGGTAGAAATCAGTTAGGGACATAGTCGGCTGCTTTTGTAATTCCTTCCACATTTTGGACTTGTATCCGACTCTTGAGTAGAGGGCCACAATTAAGTTGTTCATGTCAACAACCTTTCCCAGATGGACTCTTTGTTGCAATGATGCATATATAATTGGAGATTCTCGATCGGCCTCTGTCTGATGTTATCTAGTTCATTATCCATCAAAGCATATGTCTTGGAAGCAAAGAACCCGGTCTTGAAATAATTGCATAGCTGGATCGAGGAATAGATGCTACCCATGTAAATGTAGGAACTTATGGGAGGCCAGTCCAGTAAGAGTGGATAGGAAGAGCAAGCACCATGTAGGGCTGGAAAGATGGCCAATATGGGTAATGGAGTTAAAGGCGATGATGTGATCTGATGGGTCAGTACTTCCATCGTATTGCCAATGTACAACAAGGCATACCTTCTGTTAGAATTTCCTCATAAAACGGTTCTCTATTCTTGTTATCAGATAAATCTTTGCCCTCAGCATTATGGGCTTGCATTATATTATATTGTTGGTGAAGACGACACGTTTGCTCTTGGAGGCAAGCATCGGTGTAACATCCCCCATTTCGAGAATCGATAACAGACACCGATGATGCTGCAACCATAATCAAAATTATTTCCCAACAACAAAGTGAGTTCAGTATTATTTTGCACAACATAAGTAAATAAAGCAGCTAAATAACATTTTCATTGCACCAATTGGAATTACGTAGTTCATTACATTATTTTTAACCCAATTCATTCCTACGGAGGGGTAAATACAATAGGAAATAAGAGTAATATTATATCCGAATATGAAGATTCTAACATAATACAAAACTAGTTATAATTTTAGGTTTTACACAGTAAAATTTTTAAGACATTTTAGTTCTAGAATAAGCCTTATGCTACATCTTCAGAATCTTTATTCATCCTTCCAATGGATACCTATCTAATCCATAAACCCAGCCTACTCGAATGAGTACCGGTGAGTTATGGGAAATAATAAAAACATAGGTCCAACATAAAGCTCGTTATGAGTAAAATATTTACCCTAGTCATCCATGGTGAGGCCATGCTACTAACGTGGAATGGGTTTTCCCTACACTTTATTGTCATCAAGATACAAAATATATGTAAACAACATTATATAAAAAGCAACCATGCGCATATGCAATCAAGAAGTGTACTTTACACTTATCACCCATTTACGAACCATACTTGCATTAATCTAGTTAAGTATACATAATTATCATCTAGTTATGAGCCAAGTCATATAAACATTCATCTTGTAACATACTCGATGGCAAGACTTGAAAATGGACGCCAATGATGCTGCGTTCATCACCGAAATCATTTTCTAATGACAAAGTGAGTTTAGTATTATTTTGCACAATAAAGTAAACAATGTAGCTAATAAATTTTTCATTACATGAAATTGTATTGCATGATCTATTGCATCATTAAACCCAAATCCTTCTCATGCTAGGGTAAATATATATTAAGAAAATTAGAATAATGCATGTTAGACATATAAAGATGCCAACACCACACCTAACTAGTTATAAATTTTGATTTGACATAGCAGAAATTCCAAAGAACTTTTATTTAGATAGAAAGCCTTGTGCTTCTTGTTCGAAATATTTATTCATCCTTCCGAAAGAGATACCTATCTAAACCATAAACTCAATCTACACGAATGAACACCCGTGAGTTTATGGGAACTAATAAAAACACGGGTCGGATATAAAGTCTGGTATGAGTAATACCTTTACCCTAATCATCCATAGCAAGACCACGCCGCTAACACAGAACGGGTATTCCCTTCACTTCATTATCATCAAGATATATCATATATGTAAACAAGATTACATGAAAAGGAACCATTGCATATGTAATCAAGATGAGTACCCAACACTTATCATCCAGCCGTGAACCATGTCTTACATCAATTCCAGTTAAGTATACCCTATACTTATCATTCAGTTATGAACCAAGTTATATAAATATTCATCGTCCATTCAAACATCACCTAGTCTCTTGCTTTAGGTGTTCATCATTAAGTTATCATTAAATGATTTTGTAATGACCGCTCTATGCTTGTCTATCACTAATTCATATTTTCTCGAACAACGTCACCCGATGAAATGGCCACTCATTTCACCAATTAGAATTCATCCTGAGCAGAGCCACCTTAACTCTCCTAAGAGGTTGAATATAAGCACCTTGAATACATTCTAGTAAGCGTCCTTACTAAGTGTCAATATCCCCTCTTCGTTCCTAAACCGCAATTGTTCACGTTTGTGATTTATTTATTTTAGTTATGACACTTTCCTGATGTTCTTTTACCATGGCACCATGCCTTACATCAATCATCATCAGATAAGAAGTTGGGTTTATACTTCTTATTGCTACAAAGGTCTCCCATTTGTTTTTAAATTGTCACAAATGGTTTTATTCATCATCAATATTTAGCTCAATCAAACTTTATCCCTTTCTTTCTTTTTTAGTTAAGTTATTCTTTGTTAGCTTACTATTTCTTTAGTCCATTTCATACTTAGAATCAAAACATTACTTTGTACAAAGCCTTCCTTCCTTATTTAGTTTATTAGTTAAACTAAACTCTTAAAAGGTCTTCGTGGGTCAAATTCCCTAGGGTCATCGTGTGTTGACGTTTCCTCCTAGCAATCGCAAATCAACTCTAACGACCCAGAATTTTATCATTTTGATTTTTTAATATTTAATTAATTTTAAATATTTAAATAATTGATTTTAAAAGTTTAATAACTTCTTTTAAGTAATAAATAATAACAATGAATTTGTTATAGAAAAATATTTATAAAAATAAATAGTTCGAACGAATTTCGATAGTATGACTGGAAATGTTTTATCGATAAACGGTCTCGAAAAGCGTGAAATTATCATTTCAGGGAACTGCCTTGGATTTTGACAAAACTAGTGTTATCGAAACCAGAATAATAAAGTGATGTAGGATGAAGAATTTCATGACAATCAAATGTACTGTGTGGTCGTGCAAGCTCGAAACACGCAACAAAAATAGAAGAGAATTTAATAATAATATAATTTTGTTAAAAATAACTCACCCTAACCTTTCACTTCCTCATTCCATCACTTTCTCTCTTTCTCTATTTTCATTTTTTTCTTATGACAAAACTAAACCTAGTCACCTCCTTCAAAAAACAAAATCAAGAGCCAGGTTCACTAAAAATCATGAAACTGGATCTGTTCAGTTCGGAGGAGGGTAAGCTTCACATCCATGGTCTCAATAGTAGGTTCGACAATGCTTGAGGATGATCGACATTACCATGGCCAAACTAGGACTAGAAATTGTCATCGATCAGGGATGATATAGGCTATATCGAATGTTGCATTAGGTTTCTCGAGCGAAGATGGGTATGATGGAAGTGGTGGCATAGTCTCTACGTTGGGAGGCGAATCATGGCTTTCGTTTCTCGTGTAGTGGAGTTGATAGTTGGGATTAGCAGGAGCAATCGAGTGTGACTTTGATGGGTTTGTATTGTCGAGTGTTCGAAGAGAAGTTCGCTGGTGAAAATGGCATTGGATTTTGTCGACCGAAGCTCTATGTCGATGTGTGCGTGCACAAGTGGGAGGTGGGTTATACGTGTACATGGAAGGAGGAGAATTTAGGGAGAGAGGTTAAGGAAAGGGGATTTTTTTAAATGAGGTAATTAATGTTTAATTAGGTAATTAGTTAATTTATATAAATCGAAATCTTATAAAACCAATGACTCTTGCATACGGGGCCCAAATCGAATGCGGTCTTATATGTCGCACTCATAGGAGCACTATATATGCATTGGTGTTGATTTTGTCAAGTTTGAAGCAAGTATAATTTTGAGCTAAAATTGTATGTCATTCGATTTTAGATCAAGTTGGAACGCCTAAGCGTCGGTTGGGATTTTGGTGAGTTAACTCACCTTTGGATGAACACTATATAATATAGTAAATATAAATTATTATTTGCATGCTTGAACGATTTATTCATTTGGTTTGGTTGAATTCCCATTTTGTAAAATGGATGACATATGAAATTTGGTAGAGGGATTGGATCTGGCTGTTGAGGTTCACACATGATAGTGGGTTCTCGCATTATAAACGATGTGATGAAGCTTTGTCTCTTAACCATACATTTCGCTTTACGAATTGGTGTGCAATCAGGAGGCTGGCCGTGCAATTAGGAGGCTGGTCGTAAAATCAGATTCGAGTTACCATGTGTATCACCTTCAAGAAGGTAAAACGTTACGCATGTGACATCAAAGCTTAGGTTATGCAAAAACCTAGGCCTTGGTCGGGCGGACTTATCAGAGATAAGGTTAGTAACACCCTAAAATGAGTTTGAGCATATATGTATGAGACCATGTTTTTGTTAGTGCTATAAAATTGTTTTATATTATGTTAATTGATCTGTTAAATGGTTTATGAATTCTGTTTGATATGGGATGCCACAGTATCGATAAGGTTTTCTAAACGTTTGAACAAGGAAAACAACACAGTATTGTTTTTGAAAATTTGTAAATGAAATAATTTTACCAAGATTTTATACTTTGTGTATAAAAGAATAATTTTCAAAATAAGTACAGTTGTTTATGATGTGTTTGTTTTTTGTTTGTTAGGAAATAATAATATTCAATTATTATTATTTATTGTTTGTTTAGTTGTGCTTGGCCGGTTTATAAGCATCAACTATTGTTTGTTGATCTTTGAATTATGCTCAACCAGTTTATGAGCAATTTTAGCTTTTCACTGCATTCATTGAATAGTTAGTATCTTGTGGGTGCATTGGAACAAACATCTTGTGAATTAAGTTTCAAAGTTTGATTATAAGGTGTTTGGTGATAAAGTTAGGTTAAAATATAATTTTAGTAAGAGTTGGTTAGTATAGTTTAAAAGAAAGGTACGATATTTTAAAGATAAACAGTTTAGGAATTATTTTATAATAGAAAGTGATTTTATATAAGCATGGTTTATAAAATATAGTTTATAAATAAAAGGAATTTAAACTGAGAATTTGAGAACTTAAATACTAATGTTTTTGGAATTGGTTTTCTAAGATATGAAAAATAATAGTAGTATTATTTGAAAGTAAGTAGTAAGGAAACTGGTTTGCAAATTTAGATCATGATGCTTAGTAATATGTACGAAGTATTTTGATACCTGTTTAAAAATGACTTTGGTTAAGTCTGAAAGCTATGATTTTGAAGTACTGAACTCACTTCTACTAGAAAATAATTCTGGTTATGACTACAGCATCATCAATTTTTATTTTTGAGTTTCTAAGTGGGGGATGCTACTGCAGTAGTTTGCTATAGAATACAACTTGTTGTTTAGTCCTTTTGTTTTTTGTTAAGTTATTATATGGATGCATGTATCCTATGCATCAGGGTAGTTTGGTTTGTGCATCTTGGCAGGATATTTTGTTTAGTAGTTTTCATTTGTTGAAATGGAACGGAATGTTTGACGATTTTGGACAGTTGAAAACTTCTGAATTAGTTAACAACTTGAAGTTAAGTGTTTGTGATAGTATAAAAGTAGGGTGTTGTTACTCTAGAATGGAGAAATAGTAAGTTAAAATAAGTTTTAAATTTGTTAAACACCCTAGTTAAGTAAAACAAATCGATATTGTATATATACTCTCAGGATATGGTGGATTATTATATGAATACGAACTTAAGTCCTAAAATGTTTTATAAGTAAAGATAAGTCATTGTAAAAGGTGTATAAAATTGAGATAGTATTTTATGAAATGGTTCATAAATGAACTCTAGTACTAAATAAGAAATGATCGTTATGAAAAAGAATGTGAGTTAAAACGAAAAGTAATTAGTGCAGTTACGAAACCGATGGAATAAATAAGTAAGTTATGCATAGATAATTTTATTTGAATAACTGTTTTTGATCCAGATTCGAGTACGTGACTTTGGGGTGATACACTGACCGAACAAGGATTTTTCAATCAATTCTTGATGGTGAACACTTGATACAGATTCTTGATATGATTATGAAGTTATCTATCATAATATATGGCTATGTATGAAGAATGGAGGTTTCTAATCAAGGAACCTGATCGGAGTCAACATTGAGGAAGTCATGTGAGTGATGCTGCTTGGAAAAGAAGTTTATGTGATCGAGCAAGTGATTTGGTTTGATATTGCGTACGGATGACATGCGTACATCGTACAAGATTTAGTATATTGTATGCTTCTTACATTAGAAATGCAAGTTATATAGTTTTATATGACATTCTTATTTGAGGTGATTGCTATATATGGTTCAACATGCTTAGATTCATGATATATGATGGATGGGTTGTTGTATTGTTTCATTTATCATGTTTAACTCTCCCTTGAGTTATGTAAGTGAGATTCAGGAATATAAAAGTAAAAGCTTGCTGGTTACGTTTGGTTTCATGAGTAGAGTTTGATTACTCAACATATGTGTTTATTCTTAATAGGCATGTTTGCTATGCGTCATACATACTCTATAAGGTATAACAAAAGTCTAAATTGTTATTGTGTTGTCCCCAGATATACGAGGTCCCATATATAGGCTTATATTGATGTTGTGATTTTTTAGACCTAGCCGTGCAAAGGAGGCGCTGTTGAAATTTTCTATAACATAAGAAGTTTTTAAAAGTTAAAGGGTTTGACGACATTTTCTTCCTTTGAGAATTTTGAGGATGGAATTCTTTTAAGTGGGGTAGAATTTAACGACCGAAATTTTATCATTTTGATTATTGAATATTTAATTAATTTTAAATATTTAAATAATTAATTTTAAAAGTTTAATGACCACTTTTAAGTAATAAATAATAATGGTGAACTTGTTATAGGAAAATATTTACAAAAATAAATAATTTGAATTAATATCGATTGTGTGACCAAAAATAGTTTTATCAATAAACGGTATCGAAAAGCATGAAATTATCATTCTAGGGTACTATCTCGAATTTTGATAAAACTATTGTCATCAGAACCAGAATAATAAAATGATGTAGGACGACGAGTTTCATGACGATGGGATGTACTATGTGGTCATGCGAGCTTCAAATGCACAACAAAAATAAAAAAGAATTTAATAATAATACGATTTTATTGTAAATAACCCACCATAAACTTTCACTTCCTCACTCTATCACTTTCCCTCTTTCTCTCTTTTTATTCTTTTCCTGTAAAAAACTAAACCTAGCCACTTCCTTAAAAAAACAAAATCAAGAGCTAGGGTTCGCTAAAATCACGAAATTGGATCTATTGAGTTCGGAGGAGGGTAGGCTTCATGTCCACGGTCTCAATAGTAGGTGAACATCGCTTAGAGGAGTTGATAGGCTATGGCAAAGGTTGCATTGGGTTTCTCAAGTGAAGAAAGATACGATGGAAGTGATGGTGTAGGCTTTGGCGTTGGAAGGCGAATCACGATTTTCGTTTGTCGCATATTGGAGTTAGTGGTCACGATCAGCCTGTGGCGATCGAGTGTGACTTTGGAGGGTCCAGATCGTTAAGCATTCAAAGCGAAGTTTATTGGTGAAAACGACATTGGATTTCGTTGACCAAAGCTCTGTGTCTATGTGTGTGTGCATAAGTGGAATATTGGTTGTGCGTGTACAGAGGAGGAAGAGAATTTGGAAACAGAGGTTAAGCAAGGGGGATTTGTTTAAATGAGGTAATTAGTGTTAATTAGGTAATTAATTAATTTTATAAATAAAAATTTCATAAAACCAAGAACTCTTGCATATGAGGTCCAAATTGAATGCGGTCTTTTGCGTTGTACTCATAGGAATGTTATCTACGTACTTGAGTTGATTTCATCAAGTTTGAAGAAAGTATAATTTCAAGCTAAAATATCACACTATTCGATCATAGATCGAGCAGGAACGCCTAAGCATTGGTTGAGATTTTAGTGAGTTAACTCACCTTTGGATGAACTTTATATGATATATAGTAGATATAAATTGTTGTTTACATGCTTGAATGATTTATTGGTTTGGTTTGGTTGAATTTCCGTTTTGTAAAATGGGTGACATATGTTATGAAATATAAGGAACTTATGAAATTTTATAGAGGGATCCGGATTTCTCGCCACTGTTGATTTTAAATATCATTACATACTTGCTGTATAAATTGTTGAATGCTAAAAGAAGGGTAATTTGGCCTTATTGGATGTGATTTTGACATGTGACTTGATATTGGCATTATTGTTGTCACACTTTTCACATTTATAAGGAAAGCACTTATTAATTGTTATGGTAGCTCTATGCCTTATTATAGTATTTTGAAATACTATTACTATAGCTGCTTTGATCGAAAAAATGGTTTTGATTCGGAGAATGATTTTAAATGTGAACTTTGGAATTTCTATGACATTTTATTCAAAAATGGTTTTTGAACTTCTCTATTTCGGTTCAACCTTTTTATTTGTCTTTTATAACATATATGGAGATATTTTAAAAGTAGAAAAGTTAATATATTTTTTATTATGAAGGAAAAGGTGGAATTTATCTTTTTAATTTAGTGATTATAACGACCGACCTTTTTGGACTGTTTAAATCGACGATAAACCACACACGTCAAAATCAAACAATTCAAAAGGGAGGATTGTTATGGGGTAAATAAGAAAAGAAGAGAAAGAAATGTAACAAACATAGAAACTCACAGTGGAATGACAAAATATAATAATCAAATAACAGTTCACGAAGTTGTTTTATAAATAACATTTAATTACACTTTTATAACACAGAATCAGAGTTACATACAACAGGAATGAGTAAATAAATAAATAAAGGCATCGGAACAATATGATGCAGAGGAATAAATAAAGTAGAAAATAATAGTATACAATCTTCGTCTTCTTCCTCCAGAGATAAATGGTCTTCGATACACTGAAAAGCCCAGACTGACCTGAGCGAATTGAAAAGACAAAACATTCGAATTAGAACTAAAAGGTCTTATGTATGTTAAATCAATATTAAATAAAGATGGGTGTAATGGCTTTAGAGATATTTACGGGGTTTGACATCTTCTATGCAGTGTCAACGTGAGTGCAATAACTTAAGAGATGCTCAGGATTTCCATCTCCAAAGGATCCATTAAACTATCTAATACATAGTACAATACGCTATTATACCAGTGTCTACAGTAAAGTATAGTATTAAAATAGCGTTAAGGTGTTACCCATATCCCCCTTAACACATTTTATATATTCCCGTATTCTATATAGTACCATAAGCTCTACCAAACCGGTGGTTTACCCAGAGGGCACTCCATAGGTAAAATACCAAACAAACTCATAGTAGGCGAGATAAGGCATGTAACAAGGCATGCGGGGAAATGCCCAGGGTAGGATACTACCATTTTATGGATTCAGACTGGTGGTAACGCATAACAGCTACTACCGCGCACCTCGTAACACACTCCCATAATCAAAATCAAGGAGTGGCCACCAAATCAATACAAAGTCATAATATGGTATTGAAGAAATGTGTCTGATCAGAGGTGTGACCTCACTTGGCCCAGCATGGCTTCTGTTTTAGCCACATCAAGCTGACTCACGGGAGTCAGGGCTATATAAATTCCTCATATTGAATCGTTCGCCAAACCATCCTGCATCATTCTGGAATTTCCACCACGTACACAGTTGTTAAAGTGGTTTTCGGTATTGGCAAAGAGTATGACAATATCCGATCCCGGTCTCTTTAACAACCAAACTCTTATTTCACACCAAATGGTTCTTTTGCATTTTCAAAACCAATTCATAATTGATATCAAAATATCATTTTTAATTCAAACCATATCACTTTTGAAATTATATTCACTTTCGAAATCATATTCATAAAATAGGCTTAATCCTCATTTCAAAATCATCATATTTACTCAAATATGCCATTTCACTAGTAATTATTATTTTAAATTCGGACTT
Source organism: Allium cepa (assembly GCA_030765085.1). NCBI lineage: Eukaryota > Viridiplantae > Streptophyta > Magnoliopsida > Asparagales > Amaryllidaceae > Allium > Allium cepa. The sequence continues at coordinate 219,360,500 of CM060932.1, read as the reverse complement.
AGGTTATAACATCATTCAACCATATTTGCTTTTAAATCAAGGATATAAACATAAACAATTCAACCTTGCACCGTTAGAAATTTAGAAATATAGTTTAAATAGTCAAAAATAGTTTAAAATAAATTTTTTAATAGTTAAAATACTCTAAAATAGTTTAAAAATAGATTTAAGATAGTTTAAATAAATTTAAAATAGATTAAATAGATTTAAAATATATTAAATAGATTTAAAATAGATAAAAGCAGGTTAATTAGTTTAAATCGGTTAAAATAGATTAAATTGGATTAAATAGATTAAAATAAGTTAAAAAGTTTAAATTGATTAAGATAGTTTAAAATAGATTAAATTAGTTTAATAGTTTGGAAATCTTAAGATCAGGATTTTTAAAACAATGTATTTTTAAACAGTTTGTATTGAAATAATATATTCGAAGTTAATATCAAATTAAACTATTCTTTTCATTCAACACCTATGGGCCACGTCCAGCTTTCAGATCAACAAACTAAATTTTTGTCTTTCAATTTAAATTCTCACAAAAATCATTTAAATTTATATCGATTTCAAACTCATGTTGAATTAAAATTTTAAAGCACTTCAATTTCATAGATTTCAAAGTTTAAAACATTCAAACATTTTCAATAATTCAATTTCGATAAATTTCATTTATATTTCAAATTCCAACTTTGAAATTTATATTTTTGTTCTTCAAACAATTCATTACCAACTCCAATTTCAACATTTAAAGCTTGGAATTTCAAATAATTCGGTTTATGTAATTCAATTTTATTTCAAAATATCATTTAACTGAATTCAAAATTTTAGGTTTTCAATCATTTAATTTAACCAATCCAGTGTCCGCATATAATTTTCTACCCTATGGTCACATGATCCGGATGTATATCATTTCAACCGGAAATAATTTAAATTTATGGATATATATCATTTCAACCCGTGATCTCAAATTAAAATAAAATCCATAAAATCGCTCAGGTTTATCATTTCAACCCATAACGGTTTTTCCCTAATTATAGATCGTTCGGGCATGTATCATTTCAACCCATAGGGAACTTGTAATGTTAAAACAATGCAAAAACATAAAATTCAGTCATTGAATATCAACAATTAACATCCATCATAATCACCATTCAAACTAATCAATAAATGATAACAAGTGACTGATTATCAATAACGGGTATTAACTGGCAACATAGAATTCAATATTAAATTAATGGCGATAATATTCAATAAAAGTTAGATTTAACTGTGATGACAATTTAAATATACCAAACATAAACCAATCAATTTCTAATCGCATCATAAATTCAATTTAACTAACATAAGGAAATCTAGTAGTTGTGAGTGGGTCAAAACACTCACCTTTGATTTCAAATCGATTTGAAATGCAAAATGAGGCTCAAAATTCAACAGTCTCAGAATTCGTCCAAACTAGTTTCATAATGTCCAAAATTTCAATATGATCGCAACGGAACAAACAACGCATAAATCCGACCTCGTACGAAAAAGATATACATATTAGAACATCTAATTCAAATTATAAAACAAAAGGATAATAATATTTTATAAGCCATGTCATCACCTGGACAAATTAAACGCTAGCCGAAACCATCACGCTCAACATCGTATGTCTCCTGTAGCTACCGGGCTTTGGGCAAAATCGTCGCCACTATGCCTGACAGTGACAACATCTGAGTACATTACCGGCCTCACCATCAACGGTCGCTCCATCCTAGCAGGCATGACATCCCCTCATCGACGAATGACATAGCACAATTGCCGACCCCCGCTTTCGTTACAAAACCCTAATCAAATTTCAATGACAATCTGCCAATCAATTTAACAAACGAATGACGCTGGTGAACTCTGCTCGACCATCTCTAGGCAACCATACCCAAAAATCAACGATCTGTCAGCGATGATCAAACCTGAATGAATGGCCGAGATTTAATCGCCAATTTCTGAACAAATAAAAACTTGATTGCAAAAATGAAAAATAGATCAAGATTACGCTCTTCGAGAGCTTCGAAATGACATATAATTTAATATGGTTTTGAGGACTTTGATTTTTGAAATTAGTTTGGAGATTGAATTTAGGGTTTAAATGGAAGTTGGCTTTCAGCTATTGAGGAAAGAGAAACGACAGAAATTTCTGTACGTACAACAATGAGAAATAAAAAGGCTGCTATGGTTAGAACTGAACTATTTATATAAATAAAGTCCGATAAGAAAGAACGAACGTGTATCGAACAGGTTTCAAGTCCTAATTTCATAATATGAAGAAGTTAGTTTTAAAATTAGCTTATTTCAAATTGAATTCAATTAAATTAATTTCTATGCATTTCGAGCCCGTACAATCAAACGACAAGTCTGATGCTACGAAACATGCAATTCTACAATAATTCACCATTACGGTTCCAACGAAATTGGTTTCGTTGAAATCCGAGACAGTGGCCAAAATGTCTACTTTTACGTTAATTAAATGAATTAAATCACTTTTCAATTCCAACTTTACAAATAACAAATTTTATCATTTTTGATTACTTATTAACTTACGATCCTTTTAAACCAAGTTTCCATATCAATTCAATGTTGAATATTACACTAGTTATAGTGTTCAATTTCAATAGCAATAAATTACACTGATTATTAAATTAAATTCCAATAAATCCATTTATTTGATCTTTCATCTTATTCTTCAATTCGTTATCATCTTATTACATTTGTTCATATCTTATTACATTAATATTCTATAATTATTGTTACTGTAGATTTGACCAGGCAATTAGGCACTCGGCGTTTGCATATCGTTCGACATTCAAGAGCATTCGGCATTCAAGAGCGTTCGCCATTCCAGAGCGTTCGTCATTCAAGAGCGTTCGGCATTCAAGAGCGTTCAACATTCGTCTCGTTCGACATTCATCGAGCGATCGGCATTCATGCCTTGTTCGGCCTGTAAGCCTGTTCGACATCTAGGGACGTTCGGCACGGCATTGTTGTTTGGTACAACTGGGCCGACCAGCATTCTTACTCGTTCGGCATCTAGGGACGTTTGGCATATGCCGTTCGGCATTTATGGATCGGCACACAGGAGTTACTTGTTTTGGGCCGAGATATCTTACTGCTAGGCCAACCAGAGAAGTCCAACCCATCTTCGTATATAAATAGAGAGGCAGGGGCACAGTGAAAGGGACCTTATTTTCGAGAACACCAGGAAGACTCTGACGCATTCAAGACTCATTCAAGACTTATCTTCTTTGCTTAAAAATTGTAATCAAATAGTTGGTGTACAGATTGTATCTGTAACCAGTTCATAAGTAAAGCAATAAAGATTAACCTCAAAGTGGACGTAGGCAATTACGCCGAACCACTATAAATCTGGTGTTCTTATTTTCTGCATTAAGTTTAGCATTCTGTTCACTGTTTACATTTACTTTCTTCATTAATCTCTCTACATAATCTCTCTTAAGGGTGTTAGTGACCAATTCTGGTGCTAACATTTTGGTGCTTTCATTGAGAATCGAATTCTCAAGTCGATAGGATCTACTTTGTAGTACTGGATTGAAAAATCCCCCGGAGGAGATCCGACTTATTCATTGGACGTCCGTTGAATCTATTCAGAGTTCCAACCGACAACTCAACCATGGGAAGACCGTGCACCCGATCAGCCTCTCACGATGCGGACGTCCACGAGACTGCTAGTGTGCAACAAGTTGGACCTAGCAACCCACAACCGATTCAAGGCACGGGGCCCTCCACCCAAAATCAAACGGAAGTCGTTTTCCGAACAGAGTTCAACGACTTGATAAGAGAATTCGGAGAAAGTAGAAGGCAACTGGCTGAGCAGATTCAAGCCAACACTAATCTCATGACTCAGCTTGCCCAGCTACAGCATCAGAATGCTGGAAGTAGTCCTGCTCCTTATTCTTCATCTGACAGCTCGACCTCAGCTGATGAACCTCCTAGGCGTAGACACTGTAAGACCGAAGCTGCATAGGCAGGTGCCACTGATCGATCTGCCAGGGATCAGGCACATGAGGAGACCGGACGCCTGGCTCACCAAGACCCAATTCAAGCTGGCCTTCAGGATGCACGTTTGGCCGACCACCAGCAGGCGGGACATCAACCCGGACGGTCCCATGGAACGGAACCCGACCTCACATCCTCCATACAAACTCCGGACTTAACAGCCATGGTCAGGCAGTTGATGAGAGAGAACCAAGACTTGGCCAACGAAGATTGGGGAGTGTCCAGGATTCATACTCCCTTCATAGATACTATTTTACAGGCTGAGTATCCCAGGAAATTCAGTATGCCGACTATCCCAGCCTACGAAGGGAAGACTGACCCTAGGCAACACGTGATGAGGTATGAATGGATGATGGATTCTGCAAGGGCCAATGACGTGACTAAGTGTAGGTGCTTCCCAATCACTTTGTCCGGAATCGCCACTATGTGGTTTACTCGACTTCCTCCGCGGTCTATATCCAGCTTCGACGAGTTGGCGATGTAATTTGTTGAACAATTCAGGATACATGCTACTCATCCAAAGGACATGATGTCCTTATCAAGCGTGATCTAGGCTCCGGGAGAGTCTTTGAAAGCCTACTTGCAGAGGTTTCATGTTGCCGCCACTGAAGTTAGCAACTCTAACGACCATGCAATCCTGATGGCGGTAATGCGAGTTGTCAATCCAGACTCGGAGTTTGGTGATTGGTTAGCGGGAAAACCCCTAACTAGGTTGGAGCGAATCTATTCCAAATCTCACCGGTTCATAAGGAGGGAGGAAGCTCGATGGACAAGATGAGATAAGGCACCAGGGCCTGTTCAGGACATTGTGAAAAGTAACATCGCTGTGAAGCAATCCGGCGACAGTTCGGGAAAAGTTCAAGTCAACGTCCAGAAGAAGCCTGGGCAATCTAAAGCATCCGGAGGTGGAAATCCCGGAAAGAAAAAAGAGATAGGGAAATGGAAGTCGAGGATTTCGACCTACAATGAATACACCCCCCTGAATACGTCTCTTGAACACATTTACCTATCTACCTGTAACACCTTCCAATACAGAAATCCACGCCCAAAGGAGTCCACTGAGGAACAGAAACGGATGGGGAAGTACTGTCGCTTCCATGAGACCTACAGGCACAATATTGAGGAGTGTAAACACCTCCATGACGCCATAGAAAGGTTAATTAGGTAGAAAAAGCTGCAGGAGTTTGTTAAGAACCCACTAGAGGGTAGGCAAGGAACGTCAAACCCCGGACACGGGCCTACTCCACGCCACCCAGAGGAACCTGCCCGGACCGTAGGTAGGTTGATCATAAACACTATAGTCGGAGGACCTCATCCTGCAGACAAGAATTCGTAGGAGATGGAACGATATGCTACCTCCTTGAGGCATGCGAATTATGAATGTTGTTCGATTTTGGAAGATGGAACCCCTACAATACAACAACGCATGATGACATACGATATAGTGTTTAGGAGTTGAGATGCAGACAAGGTGGAGGCTCCAACTATCGACCCGATGGTCATATCTGCAACGATCGGGCCAGCTTACATCAAAAGGATTTTGATTGATTGTGGAAGCTCTGTCAACATCATCTTCAATAAGGCTTATGACCAAATGAAGACGGAAATAAAAGACTTGAAGCCATGCAAAGCCCGTATCCACGGGTTTAATGGTGCCGCAACTAAAGCAATGGGATATATCAAGTTACCAGTTGAACTGGGAGAAGATGAGCGTAGGAGAGTGTGAATCCTACCATTCATAGTGATGGATGTTGACTCTCCATACAATGTATTTCTAGGTCATCCGGCCTTGGCGGAGTTTAGGTCAGCCTTGGCCCCATGGTGTTTGACGTTGAAATTTCCGACTGACAAGGGAGTTGGAGTGGTACATAGCGATCAGGCGACCGGTCGCGCATGTTATGTGGCAGTGCTGATTGAAGCTCAGCGGAGAGAAAAAGGGAAGGTTGCAGACAGCTCCGTCTGCATCCTAAATACCGATGATTCATAAGTAGTGCCCGAGCCCTGGCTCGGGCGACATTCTTGGATCTTTAGAGACATAGATCCGAGAGATGATGATGGGGAACTTAGGGAAATAAATGCAGCACCAGCTGAGCCGACGATTGACATTCCAGTCAGCCGGGATGACCCATCACGAGTCCTTAAGATTGGATCACAACTCGACCCTTCAATGGCCGAGGACCTTACTGATTTCCTCCGAGCGAATCTGGATGTTTTCGTTTGGACATACTCCGATATGTGTGGGATTTCTCCCACTATTGCGAGTCATATGTTGAACATAGATCCAAAATATGTTTCTGTGAAACAGAAAAGGAGAGGCATGGACCCAGAGAGGTCCACTGCTCTCAAAGAGGAGGTGGACAAACTCAAAGCCAATGGGTTCGTCCGCGACGCCTTCTACCCCGAATGGGTATCTAACCCTGTGCTGGTAAGAAAAGCGAAAGGGAAGTGGAGAACTTGTGTTGATTACTCCGATCTGAATAAAGCATTCCCGAAGCATAGTTTCCCTTTACCTAGAATCGACCAGCTTGTCGACTCTAGCGCCGGACACGAATTATTGTCATTTATGGATGCGTAGTCGGGATACAATCAGTTCCCGATGCACATTCCAGACCAAGAACACACCAGCTTTGTCACAGATGTGGGGCTATATGCTATGTAGTGATGCCTTTTGGATTGAAAAACGTGGTAGAAACTTATCAGCGTCTGGTGAATCAAATGTTTAAAGACCAGATTGGTTGAACGATGGAGGTATATGTGGATGGCATGCTCGTGAAGTCACGGCAGTCAAACGACCACATCCGAGACTTAGCAGAGATGTTTGATATACTCAGGCATTACAGGATAAAGATCAACCCTTTAAAGTGTTCTTTTGGCGTTGCATCAGGGAATTTCTTGGGTTTCATTGTGAATGCATGTGGAATTGAAGCTAACCCAGAAAAGATTCAGGCTATTCGGTACATAGAAGTTCCCAGAACTATAAAGAAAGTACAAAGCTTGAACGGAAAGGTGGCCGCACTGAGTCGATTCATATCCAGAGCCACGTAAAAGTGCATTCCTTTCTTTGATGTGATAAAGAAAGGAAAGAGGAATTTCGAGTGGACATCTGACTGCGAGGAAGCATTCAGAGCTCTGATTAGACATCTAGAAAGTCCCTGGTGCTATCAAAACTAATTGACCATTAATTGTTGTATGTATACCTGGCATTATCTCAACATGCTATCAGTACAGCTTTGGTTCGCGAGGAGGACCAAGTTCAAAAACCAGTATATTATGTCTGCAAACGTTTGACGGGGGCAGAGAGAAATTATCCCACGATTGAGAAGTTAGCTTATTGCTTGGTGGTTGCATCACGCAAGCTTCGCCCATACTTCCAGGCACACTCGATCAGTGTTTACACCGGCCAACCCTTGCGATAGGTACTCCCACGATCGGAAACTTTTGAAAGGGTGTTAAAATGGAATATCGAGTTAAGTCAGTTCGATATTACCTACCTACCGCGATGGGCCATACAGGGGCAAGCGTTAGAAGATTTCGTTGCTGAATTCACCATGACAGACGAATCAAACGGCCGCGATGTCACACCTCCCGTTCATTGGAAGATGTACACCGATGGGGCATCTAACGACCGTTGCTCGAGGGTTGGCATAGTTCATGTAACTCCTGAGAACCGATCAGTTTGCTACGCTTTGAAGCTCGAATTCACAACAACGAATAACGAAGCCGAGTATGAAGCATTGATTGCCAGCTTAAGACTTATCAAAGAACTGGGAGTAAGATCAGTTCAAATCTTTTGCAACTCGCAACTGGTGGCGTACCAAGTGTGGGGAGACTACCAAGCAAAGGGGCGGAGACTTGTCCCGTATTTGGTCTAAGTTCAGGAGCTGCTAGCGAATCTCGAGTATTATGATATTTCATATATCCCACGTGAGCAAAACAGAGCAGCCGATTCATTGGAAAAATTTACAAGCACTGGCGATGTGCAGCAGATGGGATTATTTCCCGTTGAAACCTTACATGTTCCGAGCATAAATATGATGGAGATAGATTTCGTATTGGAGACCGAAATTGAGAAAGAATCATGGATGACCCCAATCAAGCAGTACTTGTTACATGGGGTCGTGCCCAAAAGAAGGAGCGAAAGACGATAAGTCATTTGTAAGGCTTCACGTTATGTAATGCAAGATGGAGTAATGTATCGAAGTGGATTCTCGACCCCTTACTCCGGTGCATTTCCCATGATGAGATAAAACGAGTACCGAAGGAAGTCAATGAAGGTGAATGTGGCGACCATACCGGGGGGCAGACGTTAGCAAAGAAAATCCTCCTCTATGGATACTATTGGCCGACTATAAATCAGGGTGCCGCAGACTATGTGAGAAGATGTGACAAATGTCAGAAATATGCGAAAATCCCGAGAGCTTCGCCGACGGAACTCACACAAATGGTTGGTCCCTGACCATTTGCAATGTGGGGGATCGATATAGTCGGTACCTTAGCCCTATCCAAAATTGGTGCAAAATATGAAATAGTAGCGGTCGAATACTTTACCAAGTAGGCAAAAGCAGAGCCTTTGGCCACTATCACCACCATAAAGGTCATCAATTTCGTTGTACGAAATATTATATGCCATTTTGGCCTTCCGCGGACCATCATTACAGACAACGGAACTCAATTCAAAAGCAAAGAGTTGAAGGAATTTTGCCAAAAATATGGTATTGAGAAAAAAGTTTGCAGCAGTTGCTCACCCGAAAGCTAATGGACAAGTGGAAGCCGTAAACAAAATAATCAAATCTATATTGAAAAAGCGTTTGGAAAAGGCTAAAGGCAAGTGGGTGGATGAGCTTCCAACAGTGCTTTGGGCTTACAGAACTACCCACAAGTCCGCGACTGTCCACACTCCATTCGCATTGGCATATGGCATGTAAGCTGTCATACCCGTAGAACTTGAAGTTCCATCACATTGAGTAACTTATTATGACCCTGAGTCAAATCAAGATCTTTTGCTGGAATCATTGGACTTCATTGATGAAAAGCGCGAAGAAGCTAATTTAAGAGTGGTTGCGTACAGGCACCGAGTCGCTCGATATTATAATGAAAAAGTCCGATTGAGAATCTTTGGCGTGGGGCATCTCGTTTTGAAACGAGTTCTTCCAGTTCCATCGCATATGCTCCCCGCATGGGAAGGTCCATACGTCATTAAACGGAAGCTTGGAGAAGGAACTTTCAAGCTAGCGACCGTTGATGGTGTGACACTCCCCCGAGCATGGAATAGCGAGCATTTGTGGCATTACTACACTTAGTTTATTTCTTTCATATTTTAGTTGCATTTATTTCCAGCAAGTTTTGTAACGACCCAGAATTTTGAACAATTTAAATTGAAAATATTTAATTAATTTTAAATATTTAAATGATGGTTTAATTTGAAATTTCAATATAACTTTGATTTGGCAATTTAAATTATAAAAATTTAATCTGTTGAAAGTAAATAAAAATTTGAATCTTCAATTGTAAGCTGATTTAAAATATTTCAAAGGCTTGTAAAATTCATATTGATAATATTGAAGATAATAGAAGCTTCAGATTTGAAATTAATAGTGAATTGATCAGTTTTGAAAATATATCGTTTAAATCGATAGTTAAAAATAGTCATTTTTCATACAGTCTCGGAATTCGACGAAACCAGTTCCATTGGGTCCGTAACGTTGAATTATTACCGGATTTCAAATTTCGTATTTTTCGGAGCTGTTATGTGAGCATACGTTAAGCAAACGCGTTGAGAATTAAATTGAATTTTAATTTAAAATTTTTGTACAAATCAAATCACAACCACCCTATATTTTCGTACGTCAGCCACCCTACTCTCTGCTAAACCACGTTCTCTTGTCTCCCCTTCGTTTCATTTATCACGCAATAGTTTCAAACCGGAAAGAAAAAAAAGAGATCGAAACAAAATCTCGAAGGAAATAAAAAAATGGCCTCAGCCTTCATGTAAAAAAAAAAAAAAAACAAAAAAAAAAAAAAAAAAACAAACCCAGATCATTCAAAATCGGAGCCGCGCACGCAAGGGGAATCGAACCAAGTTTGTTCGACCGATGGGTGGCTGTCGCGATGTGGAGCGATTGGGGTTCTCGAGGCGACCCCGATGGAGGAGCACGCGAGTGGGCTCGAGTGGGATCTAGGTGGCTAGGGTTTTGGTGGCGTCGAAGTCGCGGTGGAGGATGGCAATGGCGGCCGCGCGAGGTGGCTAGGGCAAGGGGGGGTCGCGAGCTCGTTCGTGGTTGATGGATCTTGGTGGCTGCGGCTTCGTGTAGCGAAGGCAGTGGAGGTAGGGGTTGCGGCGACGTGTTGTCGCGAGTATGGTGGGGGGTGGTTTCGGCTGTTAGCAGTTAGGTAAATTCTGATTTTTTTTTTTTTTTTTTTTTTTTTTTTTTATTTTGTTTGAATATAAATATACAGTGAGAAAAATAAATGCAGAACAGTTTGGGAAAAAAAAAATGAATGAATTTGAAAATTTATATAAGTTAAAACTGGAAATGAAAAATGGACAGTAAAGTTATTTTCAGAAAATAATATATAGTGAGGGTGATTTATTTATTGACAAACCCATTGAATTATTTTAATTACCAAGAATGATTTACTTACAAGGAAGAATAGTTTAAATTAAATAATTTGTTAGTTAAATAAATTATCAATGAAAATTTAGTTAAAATTGAATTTTTAGTTAAATCAAACTATTTAAAAGGAATTTGTTTAAAATTAAACGAATTGGTTTTAAAATAAAATCACTAGTTAATTTAAAATTATTATACAAGAAAAATTTGTAAAAGGAAAATTTGTTAAGTGAAAAGATTTATTTAAAGGGAATCAATTCGGATTTTAAATTTCTAGTTGAAAAGAAAAAAAATCATTGATTAAAATTAAATGGTTAGTTAATTAAATTTATCCATTTAAAAGAAATTTGTTAATATAAAATTATTATTCGATTGTTCGAATATTAATGGATTGTGTAAATAATTTAAAAATAGGTATAAAACAAGGAAATCGAGTCAAGATGGGAATGGATTGCAAAATAATAGCTAAGGTGAGAACTCCTCACTCAATCGAAAGGTTTTGTTTAAAATTTTAAATAGTTAATATTGATTGATAATTGTTGATTGATTGTGGTAGTAGATATAATAGGATATATATTATATATAGCAATATATATATATTGGCATATGTATATATTGGATTTGATTTCCCGCCTCGTATAGCGGATGAGACCCTATTGCGCCGCCTATTAAGCGGATATTTATAAAATCCCATATACCGCGATATTCCACCTCGAAGTGGAATTGGTATTGTGCTAACGTCTGTGGATGCAGGGTAACAGGTTGGAGGGATCCAACTGGATTCCTCACATATTTATTTGTTTATAAATATTATGTTGATTGTTGATAATCATATTGATATATGACACTTATTCCCGTGATTGACCATCTGATGTTGTTGCATCATCGGATTCAAATTTTTAAAAAATTAAAATAACGGTTTTGAATTTAAAGGGGTTTTAAATCGATTTTTCAAAGAATATGGTTTATTAAAAATTTTGAATTGATTAAATTTTAAATTAAATAGATGGATAAAATTTTATGTTTTAAAAATTTATATTTTTATAAAATATAACTTAAAAGAAATTTTTAACAATAATAGGTTTTTATAAAATAGTTAAATTTGGTTTTTGGGAAGTTATTATTATTAATGGTTTATATAAAGGATTTTATAAATGGATGTTTTTAAATAAAAATTATTGAAGTTATAGGATAAATTTATAAAGTGTTAAGTTGATGTATAACATGAATTTCACTAGGATTTATAGATTAATAAATGTGAAATTTATAAAACGAACGGTTATTGGAAAAATTTAAGTTTATAAGTTATTAATTTATAGAAATGGATTTGGGCATTAAAAAGGGGAATTTTATAGAAATTGTTAATAAATGAAGATTTCATTAGTTGAAATTATTATAAGCCATAAAGAAATCTTGTAAGTGATAAGATTTTAAATTGGTGAAGTTCAAAAGAACGATTTGGGTAAATAGATAATATTATAAGTATTTAACTTATAATATTGATTTTAGTATATAATCGAGTTATGTAAATCGAATTGGACTAATAAAAGGAGATTTCTAAAACGAAGTTTCATAAATAGAAATGGGATGTATGGACATTGTTATAAATCCGAAAAATCAATTTAATTTGATAAATTGAATATGGAATTTGTTAAAGGGGTTGTATTCACTATTTTTGAACGGTGAATGCATTATTTTATTAAATGAACGTGTTTTTGGAAAAGAACGTTCTAAATGGAATTTAAAACTAATTAAAGACGTTTTAAGATATGTTAAGTATCGAAATCATAGATTTCAACATTGATTGTTGAAATAGACGATTTCGAGAAATAGAAGGGAATATTTTGAATAGTAGTGGATTTATGTATCCATTTTTTTATTTCAAATCCATATACTAGTGTTTTTGGGTTGTCGTAACGATGTTTTACGCAACATTCGTTTTTAACCCAAATAAATGTGAATAAAGGAATGTTTTCTTAAAGAGAATGGAATAAATACTTAACTGTGATTTAAGTATATGGAATATTTTCAAATCGTTGAAAATAAATAAATTTGTGAATTACTTATTTTTAAAATAAGCATGGGAATGGTTTTCTAATATGAAATGGAACGGTTTTTGTGAATTCACCTTTAAGGTAATTGAAAGCAAATAACTTGAAATCGATTTGGGAATCGTATGCTAGTAGATGCTTGGAATTTAAATCCACCTTGGAATTTATATATATATGAAGGGAAATTTGTTTAAAAATAAATATTGATTTATTTTGAAGTATGAAAATGAATTTACGGATTTGGGACGTAAATTTAAATTAAATCGGTAAAGATTTATTTGATGATTTGAAATTTGTTTTCAAAGGGTATAAAGGATGAAAAGTAATTTGAAATTAGTTTTCAAATGGTTAAGGTGATTTGAAATTAGTTTTCAAATGGTTAAGGTTATTTGAAATTGGTTTGCAAATGGTTAATGTAATTTGAAATTTGATTTCAAATGGTTGAGGTGTTTAATTTGAAATGGGTTTTCAAATGGTTAAGTGTGGAAATTATATCGTGAAGGTGTTTTGGTAAAGCAAATAAATTGGGCAATTATTTGGAAATTGTGTATATATATCTTGTAAAGATATTTTGGGACTTAATAATTTTGGAAAAATTATTTGGAATCTGATGATGTGGCGCATCTTTATTGATAGTTAAATAACCGACTATCAGTATTTACCCTTGGATGGTAATTGTTGTGATTGTTGAAATTGAATGCTACACTTATTTTTAAAAATAAGCGCTCGCTATTCGGTTTAGCCGGGAGAGGACCTTTGTGTCATATATCCCATTCCGAATATGCGATACGTCGTTTGGATTGCATTTGAAGACCGGTGTTGAAGACCGGGTATTTGTGAAAACGATAGGATGACCTATCGATTGTCTCCGCATTGTTAGCTACGATATGGAGATTTCCTTTGTGATGGGAAATTTTATCGGGATTGTGAATACCCGGATTGCAAGGGCTTCCTTGGAAGTGCCTTCGGTTCTGTTCGAACCCGGAACAGACTTGTATGGTTACATGTCTGACATTACATTTTGAGAGATAGAGCAGATTTCTTTCAAATACATTTCTGTTGGTGGCGGAGAATTTATTCTCTTAGCTTAACACCCTTCTCTGAGACGTACGAGCTCAGAGGTTATGTAGTTGAAGGTTATCAGCGATATATTCCCAATCTGGTAATGTGACATGCTGAGTGCTGCTGTGTGATGATCATTGGTTGGTCATTTGTGATATGATCATTTGTTTGATCATTTATCTTTGTGATCATTGCTTTGGTCATCTGTTGACCCAAAGCATGGCTTTGTTGCACAAAGCGTAGCTTTGTGGACGAGACTTCGTCAGGACCTCACTCCCCGGAAATGGTCGAAACAGGAATATGCGGCAAGGTTATGAGGGTCGCGCCCTTTAGGGTATGTCATTTCCTTCTGGAAAAGGGTGGTATCATGGTATGGAGCCCAGATGCTTACTCATGTTGATACACTATATATATTTCTGTGTGTGGTGTTGTTGCGAGCGCTCGGATAAAGGTCCCAAAGGACCGGGGGATGACATATTCGTGTAGTAGTTACCTAGTTACAGAGGTAACCCGGCCTTGTGTTGGCAGAGATCTAACCGTAACGTTAGTTTCTCGGGACGTCCCGCCAGAGGCGATCCCATGTGGCAGTAGGAAGTTCCTTAGCCTGACCATTTGTTGGAAATCCAATCAAAACAATACGCGCCTTGTACGGTTTTAGTTGTATTACCTGCCATTCACTTATGGTGGTCACCACTGTTTGGATGGTAGCTATAGTAGGCATAGTTCGGAATGTCTATGCTGGCTAGGATTTATATTCTACTTTCGAATTGTTTTCTACACTATGCACTAGTAATAATATCAAAAATGATTTGATTTTCGCGTAGTAAGCATCTTTGACTATCATAAGGAGAAATCTCCTCCAATTCTGCGTTTGCATTGTGTGTGTGGCGGGAGGCCTTATGGTAGTTTCATTTTCCAAAAAGCATTGCGGATTTAAAAATTTAAATTTTCTTGTTGCTTGTTTAAAGATAAACTGTTTTGAGTTCTCACACCAGTCCCATGACTGACCTGGAGTTTATTGTTCCTTTCCTAAACTCTGGGTGCCCACTATTTTCCACACGGGCAGTCTAGAGTTAGGTTATCAGGTTATTCTGGATTCGGGAGTTGCTGTGCAGATGTTGGAGGCGAGCTTGGATAGCGTAGTCTATTATCTATTGTATATAGTATTCTTTCCGCTGTTTTATTGTTGTACACTCTGATGATATGATGTATTGTGATGTATGTATAAAATGTATAGTTCTTTTGTTTTAATGATATTCATTTATCTATTATATGTTGTTCCGCTGCGATTGTGAGATTCTGATATTGTTTCTCGTTCTGTTACTTGTTTTCTGTTTTCTCCTCTCTTTCTTTTCTTTCTTCTTCTACCTCTTTCTTCTTCTAAAACCCTAACGGTTCGATTTTTCGGCAACGAAAAATCGCGATCGTTACATTTGGTATCAGAGCATATGGTTAAGCGACAACCTGCTCTGTTGGGTATTACTCATTAGAGATAGAGTCAGTAGTACTCTAGAATGAGTGTGAGTGTAATAATAGATATGAGCGCGTATTTGTTAGTGAATATAAAATTGTTTTATATTGTGATGATTGGTTTATTGAGTGGCATATGAACCTTCGTCGGCACAGTCTGTACAACTGGATCGAAGGGGTTTCTAAACACTTGAATAGAACAATTCGACATGATATTGTTTTAAATTGGGTAAATGAAATAATTTTACCTTGATTATATTTTCTATATAAGAAAATAATTTTTTCAAGAATTATTGAAGTGTGTGTATAATTGATTGTTTGATTGTTTGAAATATATATATATATATAAGTTAATTAAAAGTTGTTTGAATAAGTTATATAAAAACAACTATCGTAAAAAGAATAATTGTATAAGCTAATGAATTATAAGTATGGAATTATAATTAAAATGATTTACAATTGTAAAATAATCTTATGTATATAAGAAGTGAAATTTTATAAGTAAGATTTATAAATGTAATTTATAAATAAAGGGAAATTTTGAAAGAATATTTAGCATTGATTTCACTATGGTTACTGGGAAATAATAAGGATGATGACTGCAGCATCATCAGTATCATTTTCGAGTTTCTATGTGATGGATTTGCTACAATAATGAATTTAAAATTGAAGCTTTGTTGTAGTAAACAAATTTGAAATTAAAATTCAACTTGAAATTGTCAAATATAAGTGAAAAAAAAGGGGTTTTGAACTTATAATATGAGTTGGAAGTTGAATAATAAGTTGTATAACTTATAGAATGAGAAGATGTAAGTGAAACCAATTATTGAAGTGGTTAAACAATTAAGTTAAGTAAAATGAAATACGAATTTGATTGTTGATATGAATTTGACTTAAGTAAAAGTTAAATAGAATTTACTTTAGAATTGGAAACCGAATTGGATTGATAAGTGGAAACTTAAGTTTATTTGAACAAATTATGTTAAATGGAATAGAGTTTGAAATGAATTAGGAGAATACTTAAGTTGAATAGTGGAAGTAAATGTAAATGAAGTTGAATGGAATATAACTTGAGTAATGTTGAAAGAATTGATGTTGATATCAAAATAAAATGAATAAAGTGAATTAATGAAATCGTTAAATGATGTGAACTTGAGTTATATAAATGAAATTCAATTTTTATATGTAAAAAGAATTGGCAACTGAATTAAAGTATGGATTGAATGTTAATTAATCGAATGTGAATAAGTTGATATGAAATGATGTATGTAAGTGTAAATTCATTTCGAGCTAGTTGAATAATTGAATGAAAATCAGTTGAATGTTAAATCAATTGGAATTAAAACTGTTGAACCAAATTGAATGTAGTGAGAGAAAAACTAATAATTTGGTTTTATTGGATATACATTGGTTGTTATTCGCTTGTTGGTTGATTGTATGTAAATTCATTAAGTGTTAATGAAATTGAATTAGCGCATTTGAAAACTATGTAATTGAATTCAAATTGAAAGTGAAGTAAATAAATTTGAATAGAATTGAATTCGAGTTGATTTGAAAGTGAACCAATGTGAATTTAATTAGTGAATGTAAACTAATGGGAAATGAATGAGAAAGAATATGCAACTTCAATAGTAAACTAAAAATGTATAAGAAGCATATGTTGAAAGGTTTTGTAATTGAATTGGCAAAATGATTTGAATGTTGAAGTTGGAATTGTGTACTACTATTAGCAGGATATACAGGTGTATAATGGAATTGGGATTTGATTTTGAAGTTAAAAAATTGAATTGCTCGACAAAAAGGTACGTATTTCAATTTTAGTATGAGATTTGATGATTTCCTTCTCCAGCCACTTGGCTTTCTCTTTTCTTTTTGATTCTGAGGGGCCGTGGTGCCATTTTGTAGTCGTACCGATCGAGCCGCGCAAAGGAGACGCTGGCGAAATTTTTCGAAAATTAAGGGAGTTAGAAAATTTTTGAGAAAATTTTGAAAGTTTGAAATTTGAATTTAAATTTAAATTTGAATTGTTGAGTAAACAATGTTGTTTGAAACCTATAATTGAAGTTGGAAAGCTAATTGAAATGATAGTAAATCTTTAATAAAAAGATTGGTGTTAGAAGGTTGATAAAACTATTAGTTTTGGAAAAATAATAAACGGATTATGAATTATTCTCCTTAACTTGCAATTTCGAGGACGAAATTCTTTTAAGGGGGGAAGGTTGTAACGACCCAGAATTTTGAACAATTTAAATTGAAAATATTTAATTAATTTTAAATATTTAAATGATGGTTTAATTTGAAATTTCAATATAACTTTGATTTGGCAATTTAAATTATAAAAATTTAATCTGTTGAAAGTAAATAAAAATTTGAATCTTCAATTGTAAGCTGATTTAAAATATTTCAAAGGCTTGTAAAATTCATATTGATAATATTGAAGATAATAGAAGCTTCAGATTTGAAATTAATAGTGAATTGATCAGTTTTGAAAATATATCGTTTAAATCGATAGTTAAAAATAGTCATTTTTCATACAGTCTCGGAATTCGACGAAACCAGTTCCATTGGGTCCGTAACGTTGAATTATTACCGGATTTCAAATTTCGTATTTTTCGGAGCTGTTATGTGAGCATACGTTAAGCAAACGCGTTGAGAATTAAATTGAATTTTAATTTAAAAATTTTGTACAAATCAAATCACAACCACCCTATATTTTCGTACGTCAGCCACCCTACTCTCTGCTAAACCACGTTCTCTTGTCTCCCCTTCGTTTCATTTATCACGCAATAGTTTCAAACCGGAAAGAAAAAAAAGAGATCGAAACAAAATCTCGAAGGAAATAAAAAAATGGCCTCAGCCTTCATGTAAAAAAAAAAAAAAAACAAAAAAAAAAAAAAAAAAACAAACCCAGATCATTCAAAATCGGAGCCGCGCACGCAAGGGGAATCGAACCAAGTTTGTTCGACCGATGGGTGGCTGTCGCGATGTGGAGCGATTGGGGTTCTCGAGGCGACCCCGATGGAGGAGCACGCGAGTGGGCTCGAGTGGGATCTAGGTGGCTAGGGTTTTGGTGGCGTCGAAGTCGCGGTGGAGGATGGCAATGGCGGCCGCGCGAGGTGGCTAGGGCAAGGGGGGGTCGCGAGCTCGTTCGTGGTTGATGGATCTTGGTGGCTGCGGCTTCGTGTAGCGAAGGCAGTGGAGGTAGGGGTTGCGGCGACGTGTTGTCGCGAGTATGGTGGGGGGTGGTTTCGGCTGTTAGCAGTTAGGTAAATTCTGATTTTTTTTTTTTTTTTTTTTTTTTTTATTTTGTTTGAATATAAATATACAGTGAGAAAAATAAATGCAGAACAGTTTGGGAAAAAAAAAATGAATGAATTTGAAAATTTATATAAGTTAAAACTGGAAATGAAAAATGGACAGTAAAGTTATTTTCAGAAAATAATATATAGTGAGGGTGATTTATTTATTGACAAACCCATTGAATTATTTTAATTACCAAGAATGATTTACTTACAAGGAAGAATAGTTTAAATTAAATAATTTGTTAGTTAAATAAATTATCAATGAAAATTTAGTTAAAATTGAATTTTTAGTTAAATCAAACTATTTAAAAGGAATTTGTTTAAAATTAAACGAATTGGTTTTAAAATAAAATCACTAGTTAATTTAAAATTATTATACAAGAAAAATTTGTAAAAGGAAAATTTGTTAAGTGAAAAGATTTATTTAAAGGGAATCAATTCGGATTTTAAATTTCTAGTTGAAAAGAAAAAAAATCATTGATTAAAATTAAATGGTTAGTTAATTAAATTTATCCATTTAAAAGAAATTTGTTAATATAAAATTATTATTCGATTGTTCGAATATTAATGGATTGTGTAAATAATTTAAAAATAGGTATAAAACAAGGAAATCGAGTCAAGATGGGAATGGATTGCAAAATAATAGCTAAGGTGAGAACTCCTCACTCAATCGAAAGGTTTTGTTTAAAATTTTAAATAGTTAATATTGATTGATAATTGTTGATTGATTGTGGTAGTAGATATAATAGGATATATATTATATATAGCAATATATATATATTGGCATATGTATATATTGGATTTGATTTCCCGCCTCGTATAGCGGATGAGACCCTATTGCGCCGCCTATTAAGCGGATATTTATAAAATCCCATATACCGCGATATTCCACCTCGAAGTGGAATTGGTATTGTGCTAACGTCTGTGGATGCAGGGTAACAGGTTGGAGGGATCCAACTGGATTCCTCACATATTTATTTGTTTATAAATATTATGTTGATTGTTGATAATCATATTGATATATGACACTTATTCCCGTGATTGACCATCTGATGTTGTTGCATCATCGGATTCAAATTTTTAAAAAATTAAAATAACGGTTTTGAATTTAAAGGGGTTTTAAATCGATTTTTCAAAGAATATGGTTTATTAAAAATTTTGAATTGATTAAATTTTAAATTAAATAGATGGATAAAATTTTATGTTTTAAAAATTTATATTTTTATAAAATATAACTTAAAAGAAATTTTTAACAATAATAGGTTTTTATAAAATAGTTAAATTTGGTTTTTGGGAAGTTATTATTATTAATGGTTTATATAAAGGATTTTATAAATGGATGTTTTTAAATAAAAATTATTGAAGTTATAGGATAAATTTATAAAGTGTTAAGTTGATGTATAACATGAATTTCACTAGGATTTATAGATTAATAAATGTGAAATTTATAAAACGAACGGTTATTGGAAAAATTTAAGTTTATAAGTTATTAATTTATAGAAATGGATTTGGGCATTAAAAAGGGGAATTTTATAGAAATTGTTAATAAATGAAGATTTCATTAGTTGAAATTATTATAAGCCATAAAGAAATCTTGTAAGTGATAAGATTTTAAATTGGTGAAGTTCAAAAGAACGATTTGGGTAAATAGATAATATTATAAGTATTTAACTTATAATATTGATTTTAGTATATAATCGAGTTATGTAAATCGAATTGGACTAATAAAAGGAGATTTCTAAAACGAAGTTTCATAAATAGAAATGGGATGTATGGACATTGTTATAAATCCGAAAAATCAATTTAATTTGATAAATTGAATATGGAATTTGTTAAAGGGGTTGTATTCACTATTTTTGAACGGTGAATGCATTATTTTATTAAATGAACGTGTTTTTGGAAAAGAACGTTCTAAATGGAATTTAAAACTAATTAAAGACGTTTTAAGATATGTTAAGTATCGAAATCATAGATTTCAACATTGATTGTTGAAATAGACGATTTCGAGAAATAGAAGGGAATATTTTGAATAGTAGTGGATTTATGTATCCATTTTTTTATTTCAAATCCATATACTAGTGTTTTTGGGTTGTCGTAACGATGTTTTACGCAACATTCGTTTTTAACCCAAATAAATGTGAATAAAGGAATGTTTTCTTAAAGAGAATGGAATAAATACTTAACTGTGATTTAAGTATATGGAATATTTTCAAATCGTTGAAAATAAATAAATTTGTGAATTACTTATTTTTAAAATAAGCATGGGAATGGTTTTCTAATATGAAATGGAACGGTTTTTGTGAATTCACCTTTAAGGTAATTGAAAGCAAATAACTTGAAATCGATTTGGGAATCGTATGCTAGTAGATGCTTGGAATTTAAATCCACCTTGGAATTTATATATATATGAAGGGAAATTTGTTTAAAAATAAATATTGATTTATTTTGAAGTATGAAAATGAATTTACGGATTTGGGACGTAAATTTAAATTAAATCGGTAAAGATTTATTTGATGATTTGAAATTTGTTTTCAAAGGGTATAAAGGATGAAAAGTAATTTGAAATTAGTTTTCAAATGGTTAAGGTGATTTGAAATTAGTTTTCAAATGGTTAAGGTTATTTGAAATTGGTTTGCAAATGGTTAATGTAATTTGAAATTTGATTTCAAATGGTTGAGGTGTTTAATTTGAAATGGGTTTTCAAATGGTTAAGTGTGGAAATTATATCGTGAAGGTGTTTTGGTAAAGCAAATAAATTGGGCAATTATTTGGAAATTGTGTATATATATCTTGTAAAGATATTTTGGGACTTAATAATTTTGGAAAAATTATTTGGAATCTGATGATGTGGCGCATCTTTATTGATAGTTAAATAACCGACTATCAGTATTTACCCTTGGATGGTAATTGTTGTGATTGTTGAAATTGAATGCTACACTTATTTTTAAAAATAAGCGCTCGCTATTCGGTTTAGCCGGGAGAGGACCTTTGTGTCATATATCCCATTCCGAATATGCGATACGTCGTTTGGATTGCATTTGAAGACCGGTGTTGAAGACCGGGTATTTGTGAAAACGATAGGATGACCTATCGATTGTCTCCGCATTGTTAGCTACGATATGGAGATTTCCTTTGTGATGGGAAATTTTATCGGGATTGTGAATACCCGGATTGCAAGGGCTTCCTTGGAAGTGCCTTCGGTTCTGTTCGAACCCGGAACAGACTTGTATGGTTACATGTCTGACATTACATTTTGAGAGATAGAGCAGATTTCTTTCAAATACATTTCTGTTGGTGGCGGAGAATTTATTCTCTTAGCTTAACACCCTTCTCTGAGACGTACGAGCTCAGAGGTTATGTAGTTGAAGGTTATCAGCGATATATTCCCAATCTGGTAATGTGACATGCTGAGTGCTGCTGTGTGATGATCATTGGTTGGTCATTTGTGATATGATCATTTGTTTGATCATTTATCTTTGTGATCATTGCTTTGGTCATCTGTTGACCCAAAGCATGGCTTTGTTGCACAAAGCGTAGCTTTGTGGACGAGACTTCGTCAGGACCTCACTCCCCGGAAATGGTCGAAACAGGAATATGCGGCAAGGTTATGAGGGTCGCGCCCTTTAGGGTATGTCATTTCCTTCTGGAAAAGGGTGGTATCATGGTATGGAGCCCAGATGCTTACTCATGTTGATACACTATATATATTTCTGTGTGTGGTGTTGTTGCGAGCGCTCGGATAAAGGTCCCAAAGGACCGGGGGATGACATATTCGTGTAGTAGTTACCTAGTTACAGAGGTAACCCGGCCTTGTGTTGGCAGAGATCTAACCGTAACGTTAGTTTCTCGGGACGTCCCGCCAGAGGCGATCCCATGTGGCAGTAGGAAGTTCCTTAGCCTGACCATTTGTTGGAAATCCAATCAAAACAATACGCGCCTTGTACGGTTTTAGTTGTATTACCTGCCATTCACTTATGGTGGTCACCACTGTTTGGATGGTAGCTATAGTAGGCATAGTTCGGAATGTCTATGCTGGCTAGGATTTATATTCTACTTTCGAATTGTTTTCTACACTATGCACTAGTAATAATATCAAAAATGATTTGATTTTCGCGTAGTAAGCATCTTTGACTATCATAAGGAGAAATCTCCTCCAATTCTGCGTTTGCATTGTGTGTGTGGCGGGAGGCCTTATGGTAGTTTCATTTTCCAAAAAGCATTGCGGATTTAAAAATTTAAATTTTCTTGTTGCTTGTTTAAAGATAAACTGTTTTGAGTTCTCACACCAGTCCCATGACTGACCTGGAGTTTATTGTTCCTTTCCTAAACTCTGGGTGCCCACTATTTTCCACACGGGCAGTCTAGAGTTAGGTTATCAGGTTATTCTGGATTCGGGAGTTGCTGTGCAGATGTTGGAGGCGAGCTTGGATAGCGTAGTCTATTATCTATTGTATATAGTATTCTTTCCGCTGTTTTATTGTTGTACACTCTGATGATATGATGTATTGTGATGTATGTATAAAATGTATAGTTCTTTTGTTTTAATGATATTCATTTATCTATTATATGTTGTTCCGCTGCGATTGTGAGATTCTGATATTGTTTCTCGTTCTGTTACTTGTTTTCTGTTTTCTCCTCTCTTTCTTTTCTTTCTTCTTCTACCTCTTTCTTCTTCTAAAACCCTAACGGTTCGATTTTTCGGCAACGAAAAATCGCGATCGTTACAAGTTTTTATTCCTACTTTATGGCATGTAATAAGACAATTTAGCTTGTTTGCATTAATAAAGGCTTGAAGCCATTTTCTCCACGAATTGTCGGTGTTTCTGTGTATGACAACGCTGTGACGAATAACTAAGAGATACATTATTCTGTCTGACGTACGAACGCACATAAACAACCAAAATCTCCAAGTCCTCGGAGTGCGGACTGGAGTACTCTGAGTCCCCAGAGTGCGGATCAGAGTATAAACGACTTAAAATCTTCAAGTCCCCGGAGTGAGGACTGGAGTACTTTGAGCCCCCAGAGTGCGGACCAGAGTATAAACGACTCAAAATCTCTAGGTCCCCGGAGTGCGGACCAGAGTATAAATGACTCAAAATCTCCAAGTCCCCAAAGTACGGACTGGAGTACTCTCAGTCCCCAGAGTGCGGACCAGAGTATAAATGACTCAAAATCTCCAAGTCCTCAGAGTGCGGACTGGAGTACTCTGTGTCCCCAGAGTGCGGACCAGAGTATAAATGACTCAATAATCTCTAAGTCCCAGAGTGCCGACTGGAGTACTCTGAGTCCTCAGAGTGCGGAGTAGAGTATAAATGACTCAAAATCTCCAAGTCCCCAGTGTGCAGACTGGAGTACTCTGAGTCCCCAGAGTGCGGACCATAGTATAAATGACTCAAAATCTCCAAGTCCCCGGAGTGCGGACTGGAGTACTCCGAGTCACCATAGCACGGACTTGAGTATAAATACTCAAGATCTCCAAGTCCCTGGAGTGCGGACTGGAGTGCTCTGAGTCCCCAGAGTGCGGACCAGAGTATAAACGACTTAAAATCTCCAAGTCCCCGGAGTGCAGACTGGAGTACTCTGAGTCCCCATAGTGCGGACCAGAGTATAAACGACTCAAAATCTCCAAGTCCACGGAGTGCGGACTGGAGTACTCTGAGTCTCCAAAGTGCGGACCAGAGTATAAATGACTCAAAATCTCCAAGTCCCTAGAGTGCAGACTGGAGTACTCTGAGTCACTAGAATGCGGACTGGAATACTCTAAGTCTCTAGAGCGTGGACTAGAGGATAAACGATTTAAATGCCTAGGTCCCTTGAGGGTGGACTGGACACACGTGACTTGAAGTCATCGAACCCTTGGCGTGCGGACTGGGAAATATTCTAAGTACCCGGAGCATGGACTAAAGAATGAGCAATGCCAAAAATTTATCAACTTATTTGGAAAATATTCTAAGTGCCCAGAAATTCTATCGTTTGAAATTCGTATATTTAATTGATTTTAAATATGAAAAAGTAAATTTTATAAGCTCGATAACTTATATTTGAAATATAGGATTTAATTGGATAATTAAATTGTTAATTCAAAATTTGAAATTGTAGAAATAATTGGAAATTGGATTTAAAGTGAGTAAAAATGGTTTATAAAGTTGAATTAGATTATATTTGAATTAGAATGATGTTAGAGAACTTTTAAAATTGAATTAAAAGTTAAATTCTAGAAATTGAATATTTTAATATTTAATTGACGAGTAAAAATAGCCATTTTTCAAACTGTCTTGGATTTTGACGAAATCAGTTTCATCGGATCCGTAATGTTAAATTAATGTAAGATTTCAAATTTCGTGTCAATCGGATTTACGTTTTGTCCGGGACAAGCTAAAACGCGTAGAAAATCATTTAAGTGAATTTTAAATTTAAATAATTCGATTTGAAAACCTATCTTCCAAATACGATCGAATTGGATCTCGACATATATAACATTGTGTTCGGAATAGGGGTAAAACATTATAAACGCCAGGCAGCACGCTTCGTTTCGAGTTCGGAAATTTTCCAGATGAATAGTGCACGAATATTTTCTATAAAAGGCCTCACTATTTTCTAATTTGCAAAACATTAGGGTTTCTTACCCTAGTCGCCACTTTGATGTTAACGGCCAGAATTTTGCCTTCTTCCCCTCTTAATCTCTTCCAATCCATAAATCGATTCGAAAAACATTTAACTATAAAATCAAAGAGCGTAATGAGAGCTTCGATTTTATATGGTGATGATCGTTTAAGGTCGAGTAAATCAACGGCAAAATGTCCAAGAATGTCTCACGTTTACACGCGTTTCTCGAGGAGAATATTCGACCGAGCGCTATGGCATTCACGGTGAGGGTAGGCGAGGTGATGGGCTTCGATTTGGTGGTGGAGGGATGGTGTCTCGTGCATCGTGGTGGTCGCGGCAATTAGGGCAAAACGACGGCTACGTTGGGTTGTTTCGTACGTATGGAGACTGATGGGGAAAGAAAGGGATCGCACGGCCTGGATCTAGGTCTTGAAAATCAACGGCCAGAGATTTAAAAAGGTTATAAAATATAAAAAGAAAATAGTAAATTTATTTATATAATTCGTTTAAACTTTACAAAGCTATAACTTTTTGATATGAGGTCCGTTTCGCACAAAACGACTTGCGTTGGGTTCCTATTCGTGAATATTACGTGATGGAGCTAGTTTGAGATGATTGGAGCTAGTGTGAATTTTGGGTAAAATTAAATGGCCATTTAATTTTATTCGGAATAAAACACTACAACTGCTATTGGACGTAATGTAAGTACAACTCACTCTTTCTGACTCACTGATACTTTTATATAAGTGAGAAATAATAGTATTTATGATGATTGATGATTGTTCTGATGATATATGATATATTGATTGGTATTTGGATATATACCTGCCTAGTGGAGCAGATGACCCTATACGTTCCCGTGTATGAGCGGATGACCCTTTGTACGCGCGTCTGCCTTCAAGCGGACATTGTACACATATTCTAATATGTATATTTGTTGCAGGTGACAGGTTGGAGGGATCCAACTGGATTCCTCACCAGTATTGATTTATTTACAGATATTGTGATATATTCTGTTATCATATGATATATGATGTCTTGGATGTTGTGATTTGATGTATTTAGTGCTCTTGCAGCATTGGGCCTGTTTTTGGAAAATAATACTTAAGTATGATTTTGGAGTTATATAAGCTATAATAACGATTTGAAATTATTAAAAGAATAAGTTTAGTTAAAATCGAGATTTTTGAATTATATTAAATGGTTTATATAGAAGATTTATAAAATCGATATTTTATAAATCAAAGTAATTAAATTATAGATAAGTTTTGCAAATGTTAAAATGAGCTACAAATGAACCTTATAAGTAATAAGATTTATATAATTTGTGAAGTTATGAAATGAATGGATTTTGTAAATAAATAAATTATAAGCTGTTAACTTATAATTTGGATTTTTGGCATGTAATTGAGTTATTAAGTGAGTTTGGTTAATAAAGTGATTTCATAAATTGGAGTTTTTATATATTATAATGGAATTTATAAACATTGTTTTATAAATCCAAAAGCATTTGAATTTGATAAAATATATATAGAAGTTTATTTAAAGGAATTATATTCATAATTTTTGACGGTGAATTATCCTTCAAATTAAATGTTGTAATAATAAAGAATTTGATTGGGAATTATATCCACGATTTTGGACAGTGGATTATACATTAAAATAAAATGTATAGAAATATTGGATTTAGTAAATGAAGTATATTCACGATTTTGGATAGTGAATAATATTTTAAATATTGTTTTGGAAAGTGATATTTAAATGGAACTAAACGATTTGAAGTTGTTTTAAAATGCGTTAAGTATCGAAACCACAGATTTGAACATTCATTGTTGAAATAGACGTTTTCAAAAAGTAAGAAAATGATGGACTATAACACTGTTGTTATAGCAAATGATTTTCGAAAGGAAATGTTTTTGTATAGTATTGGGATTTATATACCTATCTAATTTTCGAATCCCTATACTAGTGATTTTTGGGTTGTCGTAATGATGTTTTACGCAACATTCGTTTTGACCCAATAAATGTGTTTAAAGAGAATGTTTTCCTTAAAGAATAAAATATGCACTTAATCGTGATTTAAGTATATGGAAAATTTTCTAAGTGTTGAAAATAAACTGATTTGTGAATTACTTATTATTAAATAAGTATATGAAATGTTTTCCAATATAGAAGTTGAAATGGTTTGAAATATATCTTTTTAAAGATAATTTGAAGTGAATATTTGGCAAATAAATTAATTAATAAAAGATTAATTAAATGGGCCTAGTGATTGTTATGGTGCTGAATATTTGTTTGTTTATTTTGATAGTTAAATAACCGACTATCAGACTTGGCCAAATTTTAGTTCCTCGACTTGATGTGGGACCTATTTAGTTGTACACTTGGTACGTAGCCTTCTATGTAGGCTTGATTATCCTTTGTGTTGAGGATGTTGATTCGTATAGTGCGGAGTGTTACTCCAATCTATCGAGCTTCCTTCTTGGCCCGAAGGATAGCAAGTTGAAAGTTGGAGACGTGATAAGACTATGAGACTTAGTTGTTGTGTGAGGTTGAGAAACACTTTTGCGTTGTTGGTGCGAAGAGACCGGGATCAGATTTATCTGAAAACAACTTTGGACTAACATATATGCGACGATTGTGCAGGTTGCTTGTGATGATATTGATATTCCAGATTTTCATAGTGGGGGACTTCTTGTTGATCGTTTCGGGTTAAAATCCCAATATACATCCAGTAGAAGTGGTCTCTTCATTATGAAACACCCAATGCAAGGACTATTCGCTGCTAATCCTAAGGATATTCCGACAGGATGTGGTAGGAAAGTACCTTCGGTTTGTCCTATTCCTGGATAACTTGTATGGATGTTTGTCTGACTTTGCATTGCTATAGATTACATACATTGGTTTTTACAAACGTACATCAGTGGTGGCGGAGAAGGCAACTTCTCTTAGCTTAACACCCTCCTTGAGACATACGAGCTTAAGGGTAGTATTTTTGTGGAAGGCAATTAGTAGCCAACGGAAATGGCTATGTGGCATTCTAAGTGATGTGATTGTGCTTTGTGAAAGATAATCGTCACCTCTAGCCTCATCAACCGGAAATGACCAAAACAGGGTTAGATGCGGCAAGGCTAAGTGGGTCATTCCCAATTAGGATATGTTCATCCTCTTCTAGATATATCTTTGCACGCTATGACGTCGTGTATCTGATTATGTAGTTTGTATGATAGAGGGCCCTCGGTAAAGGTCGGTAATGACCGGAGGATGATATATTCGGTACCATCAAGTTATAGAGGTGGGTCGGTCTTGTATTGGTAGAGGATCCTTTGTGATGGTCCTCGGTGCATTCTTCTAGAGATGTATTGCCGGAAGGTAGTCCCTTCACCTGGTCATTTGTATGGAAATCCAAACTCCACTACGTTCCTGCCAATTTATTTGTAGAGCCTAGTATGATGGAATTTAATAATGGTAACAATTTCGGAAATTTTGAATATTATTTGTATACTATACACTACTATAATATCACATGAGTTTGATATGAAATGTTTTAGTTATCGTAAGGTACAAACATGTCCGTGTTTATGTGTGGACTTGTCTTACGAGATACTTTTGTTTTGATAAAGGAAAAGTTTGGTAATCTAATAAATTCAGTTGAGTGTGTTTCTCATGCTGGTTTACCAGAGTGATTCGAGCATTCTTCCCTTTCAATGCTCGGTTCAGACCGAGTATATTTACAGGTTAGATCGGTGCTTTTGGAGCTTTAGTAGGAGAGCTGAAGATCTTCATTTTCGTACACGTACTTGTTTTGATTATCCGCTGTGCTTTGTTTGTTGTTGTATATTATCGGCAATTGGGAGGACAGGACATTATAATTGTTCAAGCTTATAACTGTTGATTGATCGTTGAACTCTGATTTATGTATGTATATATGCAGTTTCTGTTTTGTAAAGATCATTGATATGATATTATTTATTTTACGCTGCGATGTGAGATTCTGTATTGTTCTGTTTGGTTCTATCTTCTTTCTTCTCTTCTCTTCTCTTCTCTTCTTCTCTCTTCTTTTCTTCCTCTTGAATTTCCGTCAGTCTGTGCTTTTTAGGTCGGACATGTGTGGATTATTGTCGATTCAAGGGGTACGGATTTTCGGGTCGTCACATTTGGCATCAAGGCTTAGATTTCGTATATTCCTAAGCTTTGATGTGTACTCAGTATAGATAGGGACAGTAGCACCCTAGATTGAGTTGAGAGTATTATATATATGAGCATGTATTTGTTAGTGAATATAAAATGTTTTATGTTGTGTTTGCTTATCCGTTGAGCTGTTTGTGAATTCTGGTCGTGATGTGGGACGCCACGTTATCAATAGGGATTTCCAAACACTTAAATGAGGCAAGTCGACATAGTATTATTTTAAATTGGGTAAATGAAATAATTTTACCTCGATTATATTTTGTATATAAAGGAAACAATTTTTCATAATTATTAAAGTGTATATAAATTGACTGTTTGGTTGTTTGGAAATGTAAATATATATAAGATAAATAAAAGATGTTTGAATAATCTTAATCGAAGACAACAATTGCAAAAGAGTAAATTATATAAGCAAATGAATTATAAATATGGAATTATAATTAAAGTGATTTACAATTGTGAAATAATCTTATATATAAGAAATGAAACTATATGAACGTATTTATAAACATGAGTTGTAAATAAAAATGTATTTAGACTAATTATTTGTGAAATTTGAATCCCGTTTATTTTGAAACTTATTTTTCCAAGTTAAAGAGACTATACTATAAATCTAGATAAGATGAATAAATTTGGAATGATCCTATATAAGTGAAGTAAAAATAGTGAAATTATATAAGTAAAAGCTTTATAAATGTGATTTGTAAATATAAGAGAATATAAAGAACTGAATTCACTACTATTGCTGGGAAATAATAAGGATGATGAGTGCAGCATCATCAGTATCATTTTCGAGTTTCTGTGTGATGGATTTGCTGCCAAAGTAAATTGAAATTTAATGTTTTGGACTTATAATATGAAGTTAGAATTTACTTTAGTAAAGTTGAAAGAAATTTGAGTTAGTAAGTGAATTATATGATTTGAAATTTAACTAAGGAAGGTTAAATTAAATTAGATTTGAATTGGATTAGATATGTTATTGGAATGGAAAATTAAACTTAAGATGGTAAATAATTACATAGTATGAATTTGGAAGTTTATAAAAATAAGTTGTATAACATATAAAATGGGAAAATGTAAGTAAAACCGATTGTTAAAATAGTTAAACAATTTTCTTAAGCAAAACAAAATCTGTTTTTGAACAATGAGATGAATTTGACTTAAGCAAAAGTTAAATAAAATAGAATTTGAAATAAATTAGCAGTGAACTTAAGTTGTATAAGTGAAAGTAAATGCTAGTGAGAATAAAATGAAACATAACTTAAGTGATGTTAAATGAAGTTGATTTTGGTATCGAAGTAAATTAATAATGTGAATTAAATGAATGCGAACTTGAGTTAGATAAATGGAAATCAACTTGAAATGTTAAATGAATTAGCAATTGAAATAATGAAATATAAATTGAATGTAAATTAATTGATATGGAATAGTGGATGTAGGTATTAATTCATTAAAAGCTAATGAAATTGAATAATTGAATGAAAGTCAATTAAAAGTGTTGAACCAAATTGAATGTAAAGTAAAGCATATTGATTTGGTAAATGTTGGTTATGCATTGATTGTTAGATGGTTGTTAGTTGATTATATAGAAATTCATATGGAATTGAATTAATGAAATTGAAAGCTAAATAATTGAATTCAAATGGAAAGTTAGGTAAATCTAAATAGAATTGAATTTGACTGAATGTGAAAGTGAACCAACTTGAATATGAATTAGTGAATGTAAACTAATTGAAAATGAATGAATAAATGTTAGTAAAATCCAATGTTAATGAATCAAATGTGATTAATTGAAAAACCAATTCAATGAATATTAATGAGAAGTGAATTTATATCGATTCGGTTATGGATATATTGGATAGATATGGTTTGTTGGATGATAGTTGTTTGATGGTTGGGTTTGTTGCTTTGGTTGCATTGCTATATTGGCATATATAGTTGCCGGTATATGTTGTATATTGATATTACTTTCATATATGCATGTTTATATGGTTTGTTGAGTGTTTAGTAGGTGCGTATGGCGCTTGCTTCGCATTTGGAGCTCGCTTTCGCGCTATATTAGCCGTATATGCTCGCTAATAATATGTAAGGTACATATCTCGGATTACATATCGTACTTTTACACCTTTTTCCCTTCAGGATGCCTCATCCTTGATGATGAGATGTATATTTGTGATATATACATTGTTACTTTTTTCCGGATCGAACCGCGCAAAGGAGACAACGGCGAATTTTTTTGAAAATTTAAGGCGTTACAAAATTTTTGGGAAAATTGAAAAAATTTGTGAAGACTAAATTTTGGTTTTTGAATTAAAAGTTAAGCGATATTGGTTGGTTTTGAAAGAATAACTATGAATGTATTTGAAAACTTAGAAAAGTTTTTGTAAGAAATTTAACTAATGGATTTTGAGAAAAGTTAAACACTTAGAGATTTGGTAAATCTAGTTTTAACGAATTGTTTTGAAAAGTCAATTGATTTTGTAACTTTTTCCAACTTGGTAATTTCGAGGACGAAATTCTTTTAAGTAGGGGAGAGTATAAAGACCCAGAATTTCTGTCATTTGAAATTCGTATATTTAACTGATTTTAAATATGCAAAAGTAAATTTTATAAGCTCGATAACTTATATTTGAAATATAGGATTTAATTGGATAATTAAATTGTTAATTCAACATTTGAAATTGTAGAAATAATTGGAAATTGGATTTAAAGTGAATAAAAGTGGTTTATAAAGTTGAATTAGATTATATTTGAATTATAATGATGTTAGAGAACTTTTAAAATTGAATTAGAAGTTAAATTCTAAAAATTGAATATTTTACTATTTAATTGACGGGTAAAAATAGCCATTTTTTAAACAGTCTCGGATTTTGACGAAATCAGTTTCATCGGATCCGTAATGTTAAATTATTGTAAGATTTCAAATTTCGTGTCAATCGGATTTACGGTTTGTCCGGGTCAAGCTAAAACGCGTAGAAAATCATTTAAGTGAATTTTAAATTTAAATAATTCGATTTGAAAACCTATCTTCCAAATACGATCGAATTGGCTCTCGATATATATTCCATTATGTTTAGAATAGGGGGTAAAATATTATAAACGCCAGGCGTCATGCTTCGTTTCGAGTTCGGAAATTTTTCGGATGAATAGTGCACGAATATTTTCTATAAAAGGCCACACTATTTTCCAGTTTGCAAAACATTAGGGTTTCTAACCCTAGCCGCCACTTTGATGTTAATGGCCAGAATTTCGCCTTCTTTCCCTCTTAATCTCTTCCAATCCACAAATCGATTCGAAAAACATTCAACTACAAAATCAAAGAGGGTAATGAGAGCTTCGATTCTATATGGTGATGATCGTTTAAGGTCGAGTCAATCAACAACAAAATGCCCGAGAATGTCTCACGTTTACATGCGTTATCGAGGAGAATAGTCGACCGAGTGCTATGGCATTCACGGTGAGGGTAGGCGAGGTGATGAGCTTCGATTTGGTGGTGGAGGGATGGGGTCTCGTGCATCGTGGTGGACGCGACAATTAGCGTAAAACGGCGGCTACGTTGGGTTGTTTCGTTCGTATGGAGCCTGACGGGGGAAGAAAGGGATCGCACGGCCTGGATCTAGGTCTTGAAAATCAACGGCCAGAGATTTAAAAAGGTTATAAAATATAAAAAGAAAATAGTAAATTTATTTATATAGTTCGTTTAAACGTTAAAAAGCTATAACTTTCAATTTGTTATAGTAAATGATTTTTGAAAGGAAATGTTTTTGTATAGTATTGGGATTTATATACCTATCTAATTTTCGAATCCCTATACTAGTGATTTTTGGGTTGTCATAACGATGTTTTACGTAACATTCGTTTTGACCCAATAAATGTGTTTAAAGAGAATGCTTTCCTTAAAGAATAAAATATATACTTAATCATGATTTAAGTATATGGAATGTAACGATCCCGAATTTTAATTTATTTTAAATTGATAATTTATTTTAATTTTGAAAAAAATTGTGAAATTAATTGATAAATTGGTTTGAGTTTCCCCCAAATTTCAATTTAATATGTATTGAATCATTTGAATTTGAGTTTAAGTAAATGGTTTGAAAATAATTTGAATTCATAATATAAATAGGGAAATAAATAAATATCTTAAAATTTTAGTTATGCAAACTATAAAATAAATTCAAATGATATGTTAATTTTAGAATTTCCTTTATACTATAAAGTAACAAGACAAAAGAAAAGAAAGAAAGAAATTAGACAAATTCAAACAGCATATAAATAAATGGTATAGTTCCTAAGATATAAAGTCAATACAATATACCGACTTTAACACTTCACTACAAAGCAATAGAACAAACATGTATAGTTCAGTATGAATTAACTTGCAAAGTAAAACAAAAATATCCCTGAAGCTTGCAAAAGAAGTTATACAAATGAAGTATGATAGAAACAAAAGTATGCAAGAGAAAAACATCTACAAACAATATCATATCTTTAGCACACAAAGTATAACCACCTCAGCCTAAACAAAGTAAAAATAAAGAAAAATAAATATAGGTATGTAGACAAATGAATAGGCATGTAAATGAAGCTTACAAAGGAAGCCAAAGAAAATATCTTATATTTGTACAAATAAAATGAAAAAAAATATGAGTTTGTACAATGCTAATAAATGCAGCCACCACAACTCATTTTCCCATCCTCCAAAAGAAGAAGAAAATATCTGATCACTTGTACAAACAATGTCACTCAGTACAAAGAAAATGATATACCCTGAATACTCATTTTATACGTCAAGCTATTCATTTATATTCGTTCATTCTTGGCCAAGAATCTGAAGCAATACCACCTCACTCTTAAACAAACTACAAATCAAACAAGCAACTTCACCCATGCTATATGTTAAAACCAGATATCACCTGAACAAGCATCTTTGGCCATGTTTTGCATTGTTCAAACCCTACATCACCTGTAGCTTTCTTTTTATACAAACTCTTCATGTCATTTGTTTCATCTTCTAAACTGGAAAAAAGAAAAAGAAAATATAAACCTTATCATTAACAAAACTCAAACAAGAAAAAGCAGATCAAACTCAAGATCAAAAGCAGTTCCAGGTTTTGCTTTTCTGTCTTGATCCCACATGTGAGTAAACAAACTAATTTCAACTTAGCTTGCATATTTTCTTCTTTAAGATATGTGTTGATATAGTTTAAACATACTGTTCTGTGTATGTTGGTTGCACTGGAAACTTACATGCTTGTGCTTGATCAGTATTTCAAGATTTGAACAAAGAAAAGCAAATAAATTTACAAAAATTTACTTATATTACCATTTGAACTTTGTATTGTGCTAATTCGAGTTTGATTAGCTTTAACAAGGCCTGCAAACATGTTTAAGGTTTAACAGCATGATGTTAATACTGTATTATCCAACTACAGGTAAACAAGAAATCAAAGTTTAAAATTCAAATGTTTAAATTTGAAAATTCAATAACATATTAAGATTTCATACAAGTAATTATGATTTTTAACATGAAAATTAAGATTTTTATACAAAGATTTTCAGAGCAGTTTTTAAAAAGGAGTTTTACTGATTTTTGTCAAATTTGGAAGATCGAGTGAATTTTAATTTCTGGAATTTGGAATGAAGCAAGATTTAAGTCGCATTAACACTAGAAAAATGTCAAACAAATTTTCGAATTCATAAGTTTTGAGTTTGAATCTGAAATAGGGTTTAAGATTCATATTTTTTATGCTCTGTAAAAAATTAGATTGCGGCTTCAATGGACAACCGAGTGAAGCGCCATTTTTGGTGGAGTTGGAGGGGGGTGTGAGCGACGTACTGATGGAGTTTATCGCCTACGGTGATGGGTGGTGGCCGCACGAAGGGTTTTGACAGTGGGGGTTTGTTGCCATGTTCAAACTGCAGGTCAAAATTTGTTTTCGGCTTGTAATCGAACTTTTGGGTTTTGATTTCATTTGAGTAGGGAATTTGTGATGCGTGGGGTTTGCCGCGAGTCGCCGATGGCAACGCGAACCACCGTGCGTGTGCACGGTGGTGATCAGTGCCGCGATTTTGGTTTTGGGTTATCGCGTGGGGGTTGCTCGAGACATTTGTGAGGTTGCTTCGAGTGTTCTTGTGTTTCTCTCCGAGTCGCGTACGAGAGTAGCTACAGCAGTTCGTTTACAACTTAACTTTAAAAAAAAAAAGAGAAGAGAAGAAGAACTGGGGAGAAGAAAGGGAATGGGAGAGACACGGGAAAGGTAGAAAACAAACACGAGACAGTCACGAGAAAAAGGAAGACGTCTCGGGTCCTTTACCAAGTAAATGTTCAGCATTAATTTTGGGTTTAGCATTGTATAACAAAGTTAGTGATTAATTAGTTAGATTGATATTAATCAATTTATACTTGAAAATTTAAATTGGTAACTGTAAATTTGTTAATTAAAATAAATTATATGTTTAAGAAATTTGAAATCTTAATAACGTTAACTTATTACTGGAAGCTAATTAATATAAATTAACTTAAGTGTTTAATCAGGACTTATGCTATTAAATTGATAATTAAATTAATTTGTGACAATTAAATAATTAATGCATTTCAGTAAGTAAGTTATTAATTAATAATTAATAATTAAGAATCAACTAATTAATTTAGTAATTGAGTAATAGTTAATGAATAAAAGTTAATTAGTTTAAATAATTAATTTAAGATGAGATAATTGATAAATTAATAATTAATGATTGACTAATTAATTAATTGATCATTAATAGGTTAATAAATCAGTAATTATTTAAACAGAATAAAATAAACTATTCTTAAGCAAATAATTTAGTCAAGTCAAACCAAACTGTTGGCATGCATTGATAATTACGTTGATTGACTGTGATATCTGTTTGATGATTATTCTGTGATATGTTGTGATATATTCTGGATATGTCTGAGATAACTGTATATGATTTATCTGATATATCTGTTATGTTATTTTTGATATTAAATTGAACTGTTAAGTTAAATAGACAACTTGGCCCTTAAAATGGCGTAATTTGATTTGAATGAATCAAACAATAAACTGACCTTACTTATGCATGTTTGCATTCTATTGGATGATTGTATTGTTTGATATCCCTGATATGTGATGCTTTGTTTTGTTTTGAGCTGTGTGACTTATTTATCTGTGATATATATATCTGTGATCTGTGAATAAAAGATAAGCGTTATAGTTTATACCGCTTATCAGCTATATTTTTATATTTTAATCTGTGATGATTGAATGTTGTTGCACTATTGTGTTAAACCCCTGGACCACACTTATACACACACAAATATGGATTTCACGAGGAAATCGATTAAGTCGCAGATTTGTGAATAGTTTTAAATTTGAATTTTAAATTCGAATGTTTTGGAAATGGATTGGATTTAAAGTGAAAAGCTTTTGAAATAGAATTTCTAAGATGCAATTTATAACTTGATTGAGTTTTGAAATTTAATCATTTTGATATAAATTTGAGTTCAATATTCGAAATTGAATTCTATAATCTGGGAACTAGGGACTAAAGATGTTATACCAGTTATATATGGATTAAACCATTTTAAAGATATTGATTTGGGAATCTGAATTTAAAATTCAAAGGCTTCAACTCGTGTAAATAAAATTTGATCTTTTTGAAATGAAAATATTTGTTTTCAAATAATAAAAAGCTTCGTATAGGAAGTAAACTTCCAAACTGTGTTAAAAAGGGATTTCGAGTTAAAAATGAAAGTGATTTTTCTAAGTTATGGAAACGGTTTGAAAGCTATAAGTTAAATCTTTAATTTAAAGATTTAACGAGTTAATCCAATTAAAATGGGAATTGTTTTGAAATCCATAAATGGATCTTTGTGAATGGGGTGAACTTTGTGAATTAAATCTTTTGTTTAAAAGATTAAAGTGTGGAAATTGTTTAAACCACTGAAGATTTTTTGAAATAAATCTTTTGTTTAAAAGATTTGAAAATGGTAAATTGTTTAAACCATTTGAAAGAAAGTTTTGAATTATTAAGTTGTGACTTAATTGAAATCCCATATCCATATGTTTTAAATATTGCGCTCACTATTCGGTTTAGCCGGGAGAGGACCTTTGTGTCATATAACCCATTCCGAATATGTGATACGTCGTTATGGATAGCATTTGAAGACCGGTGTTGAAGACCGGGTATTTGTGATAACGATAGGATAACCTATCGATTGTCTCTGCACTGGGTAGCTACTAGTATAGAGATTCCCTAAGTGATGGGAAGTCCGATCGGGATTGTGAATACCCGGATTGCAAGGGCTTCTTTGGAAGTGCCTTCGGTTCTGTTCGAACCCGGAACAGACTTGTATGGTTGTATGTCTGACACTACACTTTGAGATATAACGCAGATTTCTTTCAAATACATTTCTGTTGGTGGCGGAGAATTTATTCTCTTAGCATTAACACCCTTCTCTGAGAC
This sequence comes from Allium cepa, assembly GCA_030765085.1. NCBI lineage: Eukaryota > Viridiplantae > Streptophyta > Magnoliopsida > Asparagales > Amaryllidaceae > Allium > Allium cepa. The sequence goes on along the minus strand of CM060932.1, from coordinate 219,322,691 downwards.
GTACGAGCTCAGATGTTATGTAGTTGAAGGTTATCAGCAATATACTCCCAATTTGGTAATGTGGCATGCTGAGTGCTGCTGTGTGTTGATGATCATTATTTGATCATTTGTGATATGATCATTGGTTTGATCATTTATCTTTGTGATCATTACTTTGGTCATTTGTTGACCCAAAGCATGGCTTTGTACCAAAGCGTAGCTTTGTGGACGAGACTGCATCAGGACCTCACACCCCGGAAATGGTCAAAACAGGAAAGATGCGGCAAGGTTATGAGGGTCGCGCCCTTTAGGGTGTGTCATTCCCTTCTGGTAAAGGGTGGTATCATGGTATGGAGCCCTGATATTTAACCTATGTGGTAGCTCCAATCTCATTTACTGTGTGGTTGTTGCTTAGAGGCGCCTCGGATAAAGGTCCCAAAGGACCGGGGAATGGCTTGCTCGAGTAGTAGTTACCTAGTTACAGAGGTAACCCGGCCTTGTGTTGGCAGAGATCCGGATAGGTTCTCGGGACGTCCCACCAGAGGCGATCCCATGTTGCAGTAGGAAGTTCCTTAGCCTGACCATTTGTCGGAAAATCCAATCAAAACAATACGCGCCTTTTACGGTTTTGGTTGTATTACCTGCCTCCTCAGGAGGTAGCTATAGCGGGCATAATATAATGGTACCTATGCTGGCTAAGATTTATATTCTACTTTCGAAATGCTTTTCTGCACTGTGCACTTATAATAATAATATCAAATGATTTTGCGTAGTAAGCATGTTTGACTATCATAAGAAGAAATCTCCTCCAAGTCTGCGTTTGCATTGTGTGTGTGGCGGGAGGTCTTATGGTAGTTTCATTTTCCAAAAAGCATATCGGATTTTCTTTTATAAATCTTGTTTTACTTAAAAGATAAACTGTTTTTGTTACTCACACCAGTCCCATGACTGACCCGGAGTTTATTGTTCCTTTCCTAAACTCTGGGTGCTCACTATTTCCACATGAGCAGTCTAGAGTTGGGTTTTTCAGATAGTTAGGTTCAGTGGATTATCTGGAGTTAGTTCAGTCTTTGGACATGACTGACCTTGCTTAGCTTGGTGCAATGTTATCGGGAGTTCGAGTTATTTCTGGATTGGTTCTTGGAGTTGGAGTTGCAGTTTTGGAGTTCTTCCATGAAGACTATCTTGAGTTATTTGTTCCGCTGCTAGTGTTATTTATTTTCTTTCCGCTGCTATTTTTTGTATCATATCTCTGATGTATATCGATATCTGTTGTATCAGGATGTTGTATCAGATGTTGTGTATTGATATTCATTATTTCTTCCGCTGTGTTATTTACTTAATGGTGTTATAAGCTCCGGCGACTCGGATTTGAACGGTCGAATCTACGGCATTCGAGTACGATGTAAAGTATGGATGTCGATTTTCTAACGGGCAAAATCCGCCTCGTCACATGGAATATTTTCTAAGTGTTGAAAATAAATTGATTTGTGAATTACTTATTATTAAATAAGTATATGGAAATGTTTTCCGATCTAGAAGTTGAAATGGTTTGAAATATATCTTTTTAAAGATAATTTGAAGTGAATATTTGGCAAATAAATTAATTAGTAAAAGATTAATTAAAATGGCCTAGCGATTGTTATGGTGCTGAATATTTGTTTGTTTATTTTGATAGTTAAATAATCGACTATCAGACTTGGCCAAATTTTAGTTCCTCGACTTGATGTGGGAACTATTTTGTCGTACACTTAGTACGTAGCCTTCTATGTAGGCTTGATTATCCTTTGTTTTGAGGATGTTGATTCATATAGTGCGGAGTATTACTCCAATCTATCGAGCTTCCTTCTTGGCCCGAAGGATAGCAAGTTGAAAGTTGGAGACGTTATAAGTCTATGAGACGTAGTTGCTGTGTGAGGTTGAGAAATGCTTTTGCGTTGTTGGTGCGAAGAGACCGGAATCAGATTTATCTGAAAACCACTTCGGACCAACGTATATGCGACGATTGTGCAGGTTGCTTGTGATGATATCGATATTTTGGATTTTCATAGTGGGGGACTGATTGTTAATCGTTTGGGGTTAAAATCCCAATATACATCCACTAGCAGTGGTCTCTTCATTATGAAATATCCAATACAAGGACTATTCGCTACTAATCCTAGGGATTTCCCGACATAATGTGGTAGGAAAGTACCTTCGGTTTGTCCTGTTGCTGGACAACTTGTATGGATGTTGGTCTAACATTGCATTGCTATAGATTACGTACATTAGTTTTTAAAAACGTACATCAGTGGTGGCGGAGAAGGCAAGTTCTCTTAGCTTAACACCCTCCTTGAGACATACGAGCTTAAAGGTAGTATTTTTGTGGAAGGCAATTAGTAGTCAACGGAAATGGACGTGTGACATTCATAGTGATGTGATTATGCTTTGTGAAAGGTAATCGTTACCTCTAGCCTGATCAACCGGAAATGACCAAAACAAGGTTAGATGCGGCAAGGCTAAGTGGGTCATTCCCAATTAGGATAAGATCATCCTCTTCTAGATATATCTTTGCACGCTATAACGTCGTGTATCTGATTATGTGGTTTGTATGCTAGAGGGCCCTCGGTAAAGGTCGGTAACGACCGGATGATGACATATTCGGTACCGTCTAGTTATAGAGGTGGGCTGGTCTTGTGTTGGTAGAGTTTCCTTTGTGATGGTCCTCGATGCATTCTTCTAGAGATGTACTGCCGGAAGGTAGTCCCTTCACCTGGTCATTTATATGGAAATCAAAACTCCACTACGTTCCTACCAATTTATTTATAGAGCCTAGTATGCTAGAATTTAATAATGGTAATAATTTCGGCTATTTTGAATATTATTTCTATACTAGACACTACTATAATATCACATGAGTTTGATATGAAATGTTTTAGTTATCGTAAGGTAAAAACATGTCCGTGTTTATGTGTGGACTTGTCTTACGAGATACTTTTGTTTTGATAAAGGAAAAGTATGGTAATTTAATAAATTCAGTTGAGTGTGTTTCTCATGCTGGTTTACCAGAGTGATCCGGGCGTTTTCCCTTTCAATGCTCGGGTCAGACCGAGTACATTTACAGGTTAGATTTTTGTTTTTGAAGCTTCAGCAGGAGAGCTGGAGATCTTCATTTTCGTATACACGTACTTATTTTGATTATCCGCTGTGCTTTGTTTGTTGTTGTATATTATCGGCAATTGGGAGGATAGGTCATTATAATTGTTCAAGCTGATAACTATTGATTGATTGCTGAACTCTGATTTATGTATATATATATATATACAGTTTCTGTTTTGTAAAAATCATTGATAGGATATTATATATTTTCTGTTGTGATGTGAGATTTTGTATTGTTCTGTTTGGTTCTATCTTCTTTCTTCTCTTCTCTTCTCTTCTCTTCTTCTCTCTTCTTTTCTTTCTCTTGACTTTCTGTCAGTCTGTGCTTTTTGGGTCGGACATGTGTGGATTATTGTCGATTCAAGCGGTATGGATTTTCGAGTCGTCACATTGCTCCTCCAGCTCCTTAACTCAGAGAGCAAAGGCGTCCCTCTCCTTCTGCGCTGAGTTTTTCTCCAAAGCTAAAGCACCACAGCGCTGGACCGCCTCGTCGATTTCTTTTTTATGGGTTGATTCCATACGAGTTACGGCATCGACAGTATCTTTGGCGCACTGTTGGGTGGCTTCTAGCCGAGACTTGTAAGAAGTAAGCTCATTGTCCTGAGCTTTAATAATATCTTTGTCATGGATGGCCTCAAGTTTCAGGCGATCAATCTCATGCTAGCGCTCTATGGAGACTTCTGACACTTTCTCAGCAAGATGAACGAACACGTCATGTTGAACATAGACGTCGTTGTTGTAGGCGATAGCGCTCTGTTTGACATGTCCCGGAATATGATGGATCGCCGGGAGGAATTTCGAGCCATCAAAGCAGATTTTTGGGAATTTAGCCTTGATCTCAGTCAGTCTCTCCGATATCGTTGGATCTGTTATGGGAACATGAGGAGATGGCTTTGAAAGTTCTGTTCTCTTGTAAGGATCCCGGGACTGTCGTGTGGTAGAAGAATCAGAGTGTTGATCACGAGGGACATCGGATTGCAACCCCTTATGGCCGTGCTTATCTCTGCCTTGCTCCAAGTGAGAAGGGGGATTATGATGGTATTTGGGCTGGTAATAAGATTTCTTCCGAGACGATGAATCTCGGTAATCCCTATCGCCATCGTCATCCTTATCTCGGCGTCTTCTAGAACCTGAATCCTATCCTAACTGATAAAATATCGATGAACCGCGAAGGCGGTCAAGTCCATGCGTGCTCCCTATGTCGCCTACACAAACTTAAAGTAACGATGAGTAAGCAAAGAATAGGGTGACAACGGAAATTTAAGCAGGGTGAAGTGCATGTGTTTGTGTGTGTCCTAGTGTTTCCCCCCGATGGACCAATTTATTTACCAATAGGAGTTTTTTCTCCCTGATTTTGGGCTTGATCGCTTGCTTCGCCTCTCGTGGGCGAATGAAGCTTAAGGGCCTCTGGAACGTCAAAGTCATAGTTGAGTAGATCATCAGGTATGGAAAGGTTCGACAGGCCTTTTAGGGAACTTTCTAAATGCTGTGAGGAGGCTTCTTTCTCCACGGGAACGAGAGTAACTTTAGAAGTTCCGCCGACTGTTTTCTACCTTAGCCTATATGTTAGTTTTCTTTTCCCCTTCGAAGGGGAAGGCGACATCTCGATGTCATGCACTTCGACTATTGGATCCCGAGTAGGACTAACGTTCTCATCTTGCGCCTCAGGCGTTTCAGTTTCCTTAATTTCCCCCTCTTCCAGTGTGTTAGGGCGTTGCGTGCTGAATACTCATTTGAAATAAGAGTTCTGATATCCCGGTCTTTGGCGGGAATGGCTTGAATAGCTTCGACGGCTTCAGAATATCCGAGGCCCTCGGGACATGGATTAATACCTGAAAAGATGGAAGAGAGCTAGAAAAAGTATAGCTTCGATCAAACATGAGTATCGATCCAAGAAAAACACTTACTTCCTTCCACCCATCTCCTCGCAAAACCGGGAGGACAGCGCACACAAAACCATTCCTGTTTGTACAGGGAAAAATTGCTCCATGCCCCAGTTAAGATTTGAAATTTGCTACGGCTCGAGAAACGTGAAAGATGGGCTATCCCTTCGTCTCTTGATGCAATATATGTATCAGATATCGCCCGGAGTCTGAAGCCTAGAGAGGACACTCATGAAAAGGATGCAAGTGCCGTAATGAATGCGTGGCTGTTTGGATGCGGTTGCGATGAAGCGATGTCGACATACTGCAACACATCTCGATGAAATGAGTTGAACGGTGGCACGCTGCCAACCCAGCACATGAATTTGTTGCAAGCTGTGTATCAGACTGGGGGAAAGTGTGAACGATCATGCCCCTATGGAACTAATACATCGTCAAGGGGGATTCCGTGGATAGAACAAATCCGATGGAGCGTGCTTTCGTTAATCTTTGAAGCCTGAGAATCGATTGGGTTGTCTAGAAAAATCGCTGCCTCCAGAGCGTCAGGGGCCAAGTCGACGGATGTAGTCGCTGGGTTTGGTAAGTTTTGAGCAGGGGTAGTTGACGGATGAGAAGTATCTGCAACTTCTTGTCGAGAGGATGGCCCAAGTCTATCTGAGATCGTAGCTGAGCTAGATTTTTTAGACATCTCTAATGAATATTGAATCTAACAGAGCACCTGTTTGAACTATACTTGAAAAATAATCGACGTTAGACTTAACAACACAAATATTCTCCCCGTGTGGTGTGTGAACTAGTGCGATCATTCAAATATAAGTGCCAAGAAGTGAAAAGACATTGGATTAATGAAATAAGTTTAAGCTTTGAACTGTCGTCTTCGAAGACCGTCATCGTTGACCGTCTACGAGAGATTATGGTAGGACGGTTTATATTCTGGACTCGGACATTGGCACTATATGTTAAAGACTATTATCTGTGTTCATCGATTTAAATTCAGGCTTGTGATTGTTGAAACTGGGGAGTTATCAGTCCGGATTAGTTTGATATGCTAGTTTTCTTAAGTCCTTCTCCTTGTTTTTGTCATGTGATTAGGCATGGGAAATAAGTGGATTCGACGAGGGTTATGTTCGAGATGGAACGATTTTGACTGTTGTTATCCATCCATCGAAGGTCAAGGCCGAGCGATACTTGAAACACATAGCCTAAAACCCGCTCGGCCTAAATGCCACTCAACATAAATGTCGTTCGTCCTCCATGCCATTCGGCCTAAATGTAAATGCCGTCCGGCCTAAATACCACTCTTCCAACCCTTCTTCTTCGCCGTTTGGCAAGTGGAAAATCATGCCAAACCTGATTGTGCCGAGCCGCATCGCTCGACATTCTACCCTAAACATTATTTCTCCTCTTTCCCTCCACCTCTCCCGACCGGCATGGCCGAGTCTTTCGGCAAGTCATGCCGAGCCATGTCGATCGGCATCCTGCCCAATTCCTGCTTCCTCTCTATTTTTTTTTCATTCCAACCTCGTTCGGCATGGGGAGAGCATGTCGAACCATGGCCGTGCCGAGCCACACCACTAGGCACGCTAGGCCTTAACCCCAATTCCATTCCCGTGCTCCCTTTTAATCACCCGACATTAAGAGATCATGTCGAGCCACAACATTGCATCTTCCACTAACTCCCACATTCGAGCGCCTCTGCCATCCACTTTTCTCCTCTCCATTCCACCCACCTTGAAATCGCCCAAAATTATACTAATTTCCAGCCTTAGGGCATGTCTGAATCTCAATTCTTCTCCCTCATCCACATGCCTCCTACCTTCTATAGTCTATGGAGGATTCACGAAATCGAGTATTGTGCTACACTTAACATTTTGAAAAAACGTTCGAAAGATTCTTAACAAGGAGAATGGTGGGAGCTTGGGGGTCTATGGGCTTGAGATTGAAAGTTGTTCAGACTTAATTTGGGAAGGAACTGTAGGAAGGGCTCGATAGATTCAGGGTTGGAAGGGAAGATCGGAGAGGTGAATGAAATTTGAGGGAGGTAAGTTACAAATTCTTGAAGGATAGTGGAGGTAAAAAGTGAAAAGAGAAGAAGAAGTGGAGTGTCGAATTTTATAGGGGAAGAGAGGAAGCCGAAGGGACAATGACCGGTAGAACCGGTCAAAGCACGTCACTCGTTCGGCATCGGCTATACCATTCGGCATCCAGAGCGCTCGACTTCGGCTATGCTGGTCGGCATTTGTATGTCATTCGACATGCATTGCCTCACTCGGTATTCAAGAGTAAATACCATCGAGAAGACTAAGCCAAGGCTCGTAGCGAAGCATAGAGGACTCGCGATTCAAAGCGCAACACGTTCGACCACGTGATGCACTTTGGGGGGCAAGTGTTACCTGGAGGTTTGACCAGGAAACTAGGCACTCGGCATTTGCATATCGTTCAGCATTCAAGAGCGTTCGGCATTCAAGAGCGTTCGACATTCAAGAGCATTTGGCATTCAAGAGCGTTCGGCATTCAAGAGCGTTCGTCATTCAAGAGCGTTCAGCATTCAAGAGTGTTCAGCATTCAAGAACGTTCAGCATTCATCTCGTTTGGCATTCATGGATCGATCGACATTCATGCCTTGTTCGGCATCTAGGGACATTCGGCACGACACTGTTGTTTGGTACAACTGGGCCGACCGGCATTCAAGCTCGTTTGGCATATAGGGACATTCGGCATATGCCGTTCGGCATTTATGGATCGGCACACAGGAGTTACTTGTTTTGGGCCGAGGTATCTTACTGTTATGCCCACCAAAGAAGTCCAACCCATCTTCGTCTATAAATAGAAAGGCAGGGGCACAGTGAAAGGGACTTTATTTTCGAGAACACCGGGAAGACTCTGCCACATTCAAGACTCATTCAAGACTTATCTTCTTTGCTTAAAAATTGCAATCAAATAGTTGGTGTATGGATTGTATCTGTAACCAGTTGATAAGTAAAGAAATAAAGATTAACCTTAAAGTGGACGTAGGCAATTACGCCGAACCACTATAAATCTGGTGTTCTTATTTTCTGCATTTAGTTTAGCATTCTATTCACTGATTACGTTTACTTTCTTCATTAATCTCTCTGCATAATCTCTCTTAAGGGTGTTAGCGACCAATTCTGGTGCTAACATTACAATTATCATCTTCATATTAACGTAATATTTAATTACACTTATTACGGTTGATTTCCAATTGATTTCCAATGAATTAAATAGTGAATTTATAGTTAAACTATTGTTATAACTTACCAGTTCAAACACATTTCTATGTTTATTGTTAACAAACAAAACAAATAAATTCACATCGATTTTATTTTCATATTTATAATTTTTAACCAATGTAACTCTACAATTTATTACAATTAATTGAGATTTCATTCAATTAGTCATCTATTGCATTAAAGTTATATTATTAAACTTTATTTCTTTATTTACAATCTATAACCAATAATGAATTTACAATCATTTCAATTAATTGGTCTTACATGAAAATAGTTATCAATTTCCTTAAATTAACATTATTACATCTTATTCTAGTTATTCCTTCATTATTAAATCTTAAATTATTTTTTAATTTTTCACGACATTAAATTTCAAAACTTAATTAATAAATTTAATTATCAAAAATTATGGGTTGTTACAGTAATTCTATTTTAAAAGTAGTTATAAATAATTTGGAATAAATATTTGTGAAATTATTTATATAAAATGTTCTATAGAAAGATGGATTATAAATGGCATTTTAAGCATAGATTTCGAAACAGGGTTTTATAAAAAGGAAATGATATCATTTTGATAAATTGAAAATAAATCACATTTGTGAATTTATAGTGATTTATGGAATGATCGTTTTGTTGAAAGTATTTAGTCTAATTTTAGGAATCGAAGATTTGTGATAAGCATATTGGATTTAACTTTGGGGATTTGTAAAAGAAGTTTTATAAATAAATTTGGAGATTTATAAAAGAAGTTTATAAATAAATTTGTAGATTTATGAGTTCTGCAAATATAAAGGGGATTTATAAAAGGGGTTTTATGTAATGACTCGTATTTTTAACGATCAGATATTTAAATAATTGATTTGAATATTTAATCATTAATGAAATGAAGCCCTAAAAATATGATTTTCGCATACGGCCGAATCGGGACTCGAGACTACTTCCATTGAGTTTGAATTGACATTATGAATCAAAATGAGTATAAGGATCGGTATATTTGAAGATCGGACGAATCCATAGCCGAAACGATCTCGAAATGTGCGAAATTAGCATGTCAGGGAATAGCCTCAAATAGCAACAAAATTTATACAATTGGATCCTGGAAAATGAGATGATCTACATAGACGAGTTTCATGGCAATCAAGTGGTGATCATATGGGCTCGATGCGTACGATCATTCATTTGATAAATTAAATAAGTGGAATAAAATAATAATATAAATACCCCCAAATTAGATCTCCCACTCATTTTTCCATTACCATTTACTATTCATTCCTATAAATGAAAAATTATGGTCTCTTCCTTCCAGTCCATTCAAAAATTAAAATCGAGAGATCCGCTCCACCAAAATTAAAGAAACTAGATTCGATGAGTTCGTATCGATGAGAACTTCACGACGGCTGTTGTGGAATTTTGATCAATGGTGATTACGACGACAACCTATTCATGGTCGATCTAGGGTTAGATCCAGACGAAGCTACAGTCGGCGATAGGTGAAACAGAGATCATCATAGGATTTCTCTACGTGAATAACACTTGCCTTCAAAATCTCATCGAATTCGATGGAGTACATCAAAACACATTCAAGCCAAGGTCAAGACACACGCATCAGGTTGCTTCTTCATTTAGGTGGCTCAGCTTGATTTCTTCGTCTCCAAAGGCGGAGAGATCGTGTAGTGGAGCATTTTGACGAAATCCGTTCATCAACTCGTCGAGAAACGAGGAAGAAATCAAGGTTTGAAGCTTGCGGCTATGGGTTTGATATGCATAAACATGCATGGCCTGGAAATGTGAATTAGGGAAGGAGTAGAGAAGTAATTAGGTAATTAGTTTTTCTAATTAGTTAATTAATGATTTGTTTAATCTTGAATCTTATATTGGCTATTTCTTTTGCATACGAGGTTCATTTTTAGATGCGATTTCTTGCGTTACGGTCGTGAAGGAGAGATCTACATTTTGGCACTGGTTTGGACATATTTTATAAAGATGAGTGATATTGGCTCTCACCATACTATGATTGGTTGTATAGAATTAGGTCAATGTTCTGGAATAATTTTTGGCTTTGAAATGTGATTATCCTATACTTATATACCCGCTAGAGTTGTTAAAAGAAAACAAAAGTATTTTAAAATGACTTATAGCAAATATCACATATTTTCAATCGACATGCCATTGTTATGGAATTATTAGACTGGGCTATTTTTGATATGATTTCCTTATTGGTTGATATGAATGTCTTGTACACATTGTATGAATACTATTTTGGACGTATGTATGGTTTTTGGTTACATTGTTGCATGCTTTGCTGTCTGGTTTGTTCGGTTGTTTTTGGTTGAAAATGCCGATCGGTGGTGATTGGGTGTTAAGGGAATATCTTGTACGTTTGGATTTTGCACATCCGAAAACCTAACGAGAAAGATAAGTTGTAGCGGAGGGTTAGGATACTTGCCAGCATGTCTAAGGTGGAAGACGAGACCACAGGATGGATACTAGACATTTCCGTTTAGTTTTTATTTATCCGTTTTGGTTAAGTACAGGAACAAAATGGTTGGTATTGACACCGTAGAATTGTCAGTGTCTGTCACTATTGGCAATTTGGCCGATCTTATTGGAAATGCGGATTACGGATCTTAAGGCAGAATTAATACTAGAGGGGGCTGAGTAGTGTTTAATGAATTTAATGGAATTTTTGAAATCTTTTGAAATTAAACACTGATAGATACAATTCACAAATACAGAAACAATTACAGAATTAGATACATATGCAAATTGTAAATAAAAAACAGTAAAGGAAATAACACACCAGAATTTTACACTGGTTCGGAGTTACCCTATATCCAGTCTCATACAATTTCTTGTGCAGATTTTTTTTCAAGTGTAATGTTGATATTACAATCCCGATTTCAAAGCTACGAGGTACACCCTCTTGTATTCGAATCCAGGGCAAACTCTCTTGATATAACTAGGCTACCAGATCACCTAATAGATTTATGGGCTACAATCACATCCAATTAATTTATAGGCCACAATCACACCTTTTCCAATATCACTTTGATAGATAGAGAGGCTCGATATACTTCTTTGATTACAAATAATCCTACAACTTTGAATAGAACTGAGATCTTTGAGAGAGAGAGAGTGGTAGAGAATCAAATTAGAGATAATCGAGTTTGATTCACTTAGGATTTTAGCAGAGTTTTGTTAAGATATTATAGAATATTTGAGTGGAGAAGGAGTGAAGAAATGAATAAAATTTTGTTGAAAATTCATTCAAAACATCAGATATTTATAGAAGAACAATAGTCGTGTCCATTCACGAAAGGTTATGATGAATAGACACTTCTTTTGAAAATTTAAAATTTAAATTTTACGGCCACTATGTAAACATGGGGGGATGGGGTATGTCGACATGCCCATGTATATTTTGAAAGTTGACTTTCTTTTACAAATGATTTCTATTCTAAAACTTGTCAAAACAATTTTGAGACTTTGTAAATCATTATTAATATAGTTTTAAACTTAGAAAACTTGTAGGAAATAAATTTTAGATTATACAAAATTATTTAATATAAAACTATTAATCAAAATATAAGAGAGTATATACTAAAAACCTAAACATAGTTTTGAGATTGAGGCTAAAACTTTGTAATCAAAAGATAATTTAAAACAAGAGATATTTTGCAATCATGATTAAAAAGATGATTTAATTTTTTTTTTGAAATTAAGGCTAAAACATTTAAATCAAGAGAAATGATTTTAAAATAATAGTTTTGGAAAAACAGTTAAAAACCAAAATAAGCTATTTTTGAAAGTTCGTGGATTCCATTCCACTAGATATGGTCGTGGGTTCCATCTCACTATGGGTTCCATCATATTATTAAAGCGAGAAAGCGGATTCCACTGCACAAGTAAAATCAGGATAAAGATTTAAGTGTTATCATGAAGTTTGAACATAAATCTAGACTCAGTTACTTATCTTGATATCTTGTACTCTTGAGATCTTGAAATCTTGAACCCTTGATACTCATGAGTATTCAGTCTTCAGTCTTGATTACTTTGATCTTGATGTGACGACCCGGAATTTTTAAGTAATTTAAATCGGAATATTTAATTGATTTTAAATATTCAATAGAATAATTTTAACTTGAATTTACGAATATCACAATTTATTTGATACTTAAATTATTGAGTTAAATTAAATTGAATGGTAATTAAGTGTTCGATTTATATTTCGAGTATTAATAAATCGTAAATTGGTTTGTACAAGGTTAAAAATTGCAGAAAAACAAGATGAGTTGAGGTGAATAGCAATCTTAGGCCAAAGGTGAGTTAATCTCACTCAGCTGCATTTAAAAATTTAAATGATTAAATTTAAATAATTGATTGTATGGTTGAATTGATTGACGTGATATAGTATAGTATAATTTGAATTTGTCACATTATGTAATGCTAACGTCTGTGGATGCAGGGAAAACAGGTTGGAGGGATCCAATTGGACCCCTCAACTTTTATTTAAATTATTTAATATTATCTGTTCTGATTATTTGATATCCTATGATGAATTATGTAGAAGTATTGAATGCTATGGCTTAGTTGATATAATTGGGTATAATGAATTACGAAAAATATAAATTTGATTTTGCAATGAAAATAAAAGAAGTGAAATTGCAAGTAAAATAATTATAGAATAAATTTAAGAATGACTTGGTAAAGAATTAAAGTGACTTTAAAATTTTATTAAATGAATCCGGAGAATGGAAAGGAAAATTTGAATAAACAGGAAGTTAATGAATTTTAAAATTCATTACTATTATTTTAAAGAACAAACATTTATTTAAAAGCTAAGATTTAAATTATTGAAAGAATAAAGAAGTGATTGGGAAAATCTAGAATTTGTATATTTCAGTTAAAAGTTTTAATATCTAATGGAAAATAATAATAACAACAATAATTAAGCCCATAACTAATGAATTTTGAAATGAATTGAGAAATTAAAGAAACTTATTTCAAATGAAATAAATTGGGAATCAATTGGGGAAATTGATTTAAGTGATTGAAGTTGGAATTTTCTCCGGATAGCCAAGTACATATTTTTAAAAGTAAAATTATAAATATAAATTAAATGTTTTAAAGTTTTTTTTAAAGAAAGCAAGTTTTGTAAAATTTGTTATTTCTAATATTTAAAGTCTAAAGTAAGTATTTTCTTTGAATCTATTTTAGCAGTAATTATTAAGAAGTAACTTAGTATTTTGTTTTTAAAAAAAAACATAGAAATCCCGTTTTATATTACATTAAGTAACTTTATTTTCAAATATTTATATAGTATGTATTTCTAGTAAATTATTAAAGTAGTTTTAACTTAAGTGTTTAAAAGTAAATTCCAAAGTAAGTATTTTTGTTTAATCTATTATCATAATAATTATTTAAAAAATGATTTTGTATTTTGTTTAAAGTAATATTATAAATTAAGTATTAAAGTAAATTTGTCTAAATTGAATGTTAAATATATTTTACAATAAAGTGTTTTTAAATTATTTTAAAAATCTCAAGTTTTGTGCTTGGTTATTCCAGTGGAAATGGAAATACTCGGAATTTGAGACAAGGAAGATGGTTTGGAAACTGTTTTCAAAAGGATTTGAAAGTGAGAATATATCTTGTAAAGATATTTTGAGATAAATAAATAATTTGGGAAATTATTTATTGATTGATGGTTGTTTGTGAATATAAATTGATAGTTAAGTAACCGACTATCAATATTGGACAAATGCGTTGATCGTTTCGAAGAGACCGGGATCGAGATTTATTTCTCGAAAACCACTTCGATCCGGTTTGTACGTTTCATGGAAACGAGTTGGATTCGAAGATGGAGCAGTAAAGTGCAAGGGCTAGTCGCTACTAATCCTGAGGACATTTCCAAAATGGATGTAGTAGGAATAGTGCCTTCATTTCCGTTCGAACCCGGGACGGACTTATATGGATGAATGCTTGCGAAACATTGTCAGGTGGACGATGGGCATTCAAAGAAATATGTTCTATAAAGGTAACGCTTAGTCTCAAGCCTCATCACATGGGAATGACTGAAAATCATGAGTTATGCAGCAAGGCTAGGTGGGTAGCACCCAAGCAGGGTGAGGTCATTCCAGTCTAGATGTCCCTTTTTATTTCGGCTTAATGGGCGGTTGCTGATCCCAACCGCGGGGTGATCTCACTCGGGATTATCCAGTAAGGGATAGTCCCGGCCATGTGTTGAAGGGGAGCGGGCGTACTCCTCGGTACGATGATCTAGGCCCCGTACTGTGACAGGTGCCCAGTACCTAGTCATTGTTGGAAATCCATTCTCCCTACGAGCCTTTTACGAGTTTTGTTTGTATTACCCACTCTGTGGCTAGTAGCTGGAATTTAATAGATGTAACAATTTCGACTATTTTATAAGTATTTGTATATAGACCCTATTATAATATCAGAGGAATTCTATAAAAATCTTTTTAGCTATCGTAAGGTAAAAACCTGACATGTTTATTTGTGGCATGGTCTTATGAGATGCTTTTGTTTTCAAAGGATTTTGAAACTTTAATAATCAATTGGGTGTGATTTTCTCACGCTGGTATTCTAGACTGACTCGGGTGTTATTTAAATGTAATGCTCGGGCCAGACCGAGTATTATAGAATACAGGATATGATGCTGTGGAGCTCAGGAGACGAGCTGGATGACGATACGTATTTCCGTACTTGTTTATGTATATATTCCGCTGTGTTGAGTTGCTGTGTATCCATATGTATGTTATTGATGTTGAGCTATGATTGATGTACTCTGATGGTGTAATATATATAAACTGATATTTTTGATCTTTGAGTAAAGATTATTTATTTCTATTATATTTTATTTCGCTGCGATGGTTAGATTCTGTTGATGTTTTCTATTTTCTTCTTCTACCTCTTCTTCTTTAACCCAAATGGTTCCTATTTCTGTACAACTTGAGTTGTTTTTAGTAGAATAGTGTTGACTCAAGGGGTACGGATTTGCGGGCTATTACACTTGGTATCGGAGCTTAGGTTGGTAATAACCTTGGCTCTGGTGGGAATTACTCATTTAAAATAGAGTCCATAGTACTCTAGAATGAGTTTGAGCGTATTAATAGATATGAGTGCGTATTTATTAGTGAATATAAATTGTTTTAATATTGTGTTGATTAGTTTATTGAGTGGCATATAAACCTTCGTCGACACAGTCTGCGCAACTGTATTGAAAGGGTTTCTAAACACTTGAATAGAACAATCGACACGGTATTGTTTTAAATGTGGGTAAATGAAATAATGTTACCCAAAAATATATTTTGATATAAAGAAAGTTTTTGAAAACTATTTAGCTAATACATGGTTGCTTGGATGTTAGGAATGATGATATTTAAATTATTATCATTGTTAAGTGAAAATTTAAATTGAAATTGTAAATATAACCAAAGGCTAAGGAGAGACATTCAATTATGAAATGAAATTTATAAATATGAATTATGAATGTAATTTATAAATTGGAATATAATCAAATGAGAATTTGTATGAGCATAAGCTATGAAATTGAATTATAGATAAAAATTGATTTAAGCAGGATTTGGAAATTTAAAATCCTGAAGATTTTGGAAGTGTTTGTCGAAGTGTTTTGAAGATAAATGATAGCATTATTGTTTTGGAGATCTTTCTGAATGGAAATCTGTTTTAAATAGATTTTGAAAGTGATATAGCATTGAAATCACTTGGATTATTGGGAAATAATTCTGATGATGACGGCCGCATCATCAGTATTCATTTTCGAATTTCTAAGTGACGGATTGCTGCCAAACTGTTTTGTTCAGGAAAAACTAGTTTTGAAAATTTCAAAGGAAATTTGTTGAGAATAAAACTAGGATTGGTTTGACTTTTGAGAAATGTGATTTGAGATGTTGGAGATTTCAAAATAATTTGAAACCAAAGCCGGGTGTTTAAAAATCCTGATGAGATAAGTTGTAAGCTTGTAAATTGAGATGATTTTTAAATCAGGAAGGGAATATAAGCTTTAAATGTTGGAATTTAACTTTAAAGAGAAAAGTTAAAAATGAAGTAAGCTTGGATTGAGGAAATAAAAATTTAACTGGATTGAAATCAATTAAATAGGTTGAAAAATAATATTCAATTGTTTTCGAATTAAGTTGAAATCGAATTGAGTTAAATAAATCTGAGTTAAAATAAGATTGAATTGGAATAAGAATTCAATTGAATTAATGAATTGAGTTAAATTTTTACCTGAACGAATGAAAATAAGAATCAAAGTGAAGTGTGGTTTAAATAAGTTGAGAAATGGTTATGGAATGCAATAGCTTGGATTGTCTTCAAGCTAAATACAATAGTTTGGAGTAAATAGATATATTTGATTTTGAGTAAAAATCGTTTATTATCTATTATATTTTATTCCGCTACGTTGGTAAGATTCTGATGTTGATTTCTATTTCCTTCTTCCACCTCTTTTTCTTTAACCCAAATGGTTCGTATTTCTGCACAACTTGAGTTGATTTAGGTAGATTAGGGTTGACTCAAGTGGTACGGATTTGTGGGTCGTTACACTTGAATTCGTCAATCTTGAATCTTTATACTGTACAGTCTTCATTCTTCAATGCCTGCATATATATCCTACACGCATATATATATATATAGACATGAATATTAGTATTTATATTTATAACAAGTCCTAAGGTTGTTATCTTTAAAACCATCATCTCGGGAAGTAACAATCTCCCCCTTTTTAACGATGACACCCTTTGTTTATAAAATCTATTGCACTATCCTCTGTTTCTACTCTAACCCCTCCCCCTTGTTCCAACAATTCCTCCTTGACCTACTAACTCTCCCTTAATCTAATCCTATTTAATCTATTTTATAATTATCCCCCTTTTTCATCAATAAAAATTAAGCCAAAACTACATAACTCGCCCTTAAACTAGTACTACGAAACTAAATACTAATAACAAAGTATAATTAAGCGAAACGTAAATATAGTTTTATTATATACGTTGTTATATTACACATGTAAACACAAATATATACAAATATACACAATATATAAAAACATTATCATAAAAACAATCTAATGAGAGTCTTTGATAATTGATGACTTGTGAATCGAATAATTTGGGTAATGGAGACAAAAGTTTCCACGTTGTTCGACTAAATTACCAACCTTATCAAAACAGACTAATCGAACAATTTGTCATCTTCATCCATTTGCACTTCTTCTTCTTCGTCATCGTCTTCTTCTAATGGATTGTGAATATGAATGTTAGATGAGTCATCTTCAATCACGATTGGATCTGTATGATTATTCATTAGAAAATTTTGCAAATTTCTAAGGATTTTGCCTTGTCTCTCTTGTTCCTTAGCCATCATTATTTGCATGACTTCCAACTCAGTCATCATTTGCACAGAGTTCTTCAAAGTTTCCTCTATCTTCATGACTAGGGCTAGTGTAGTTCATTGAAATGGACCAGTATTAGGAAAGGGAAAGACACAGTCACATTTTGTTTGATTTGGAAGAGAATGCCATTATTTTGTGTTTTCAGAAGTTTATTACAGAGAGAAATGAAGTGGAAGACAAAAGAATTCGAATTACAGAGAATATATAACTACCAAACTAATTTAGAGGGAAAATAAAAATTCCAATTTTTACCGTTGTATGTCGACATGGAGGGTAGGGGGTGTCGACATCGTTAAGGAAATTTTGACAATTTTGTTTTTCTTTATTTCTTTAAGTATATATGTTACTATATCTATATTCTATATCTCAGTTATAGGAAAAAGTTCTTGTCTAAATTTATTAAAGGTTAATTAATTTAAAGGTTGGTCAGAATATCAGCTATTTGTATTATTTCTAAGAAAATGATTTCTAATATCAATATGTTTGTTGGTGAGTAGGGTTTTTGGACAAATTTATTGCACTTATATTGTCACAATAAATTAGTGATTTTGAAATATTTAATCCAAAATTCTTTAGGGTCTGTTGCATATAGATAACTTGAGAACAAGCCAAAGCAGCAGAGATATATTCTGCTTTAGTTGTTGATAGTGAGCCAGTATTTTGCTTTTTACTAAACCAGAAAACCAGAGATTGTCCTAAAAAGTGACCAGTTCCACTTGTACTTTTTTGGTTTGACTTACAACCAACATAGTCAACATCACAATATGAGATTAAATCAAATGAATGATTTTTATGGTAGAATAGGCCATAGTCTAAAGTGTGTTTAACATATCTTAGGATATGTTTAACAATTTTTAAATGGGTCTCTTTGGGTTGAGATTGGTATCTTGCACAAAGACAAACACTATGCATGATATCAGGTCGACTCGCAGTATATAGAGTAGTGATCCAATCATTCCCTTATATGGTTTTTGATCAACATCTTTTGACATATCTTATTTATTGAAGGCTTCATTGGTTGCCATAGGAGTGATTTTTCCACTCGCAGTAGTCATACCAAATTTACTAATAAGATCCCTAACATACTTTTCTTGACTAATGAAAATACCACTATTTAATTGTTTTATTTGCAATCCTAAAAAGAAAGTAAGTTCACCTATATGAATCATCTCAAACTCTTTTGTCATTATTTCAGAAAACTCTTTGTTTATTTCATTGTTTGTTGATCGAAAAATTATATCATCTACATAAATCTATACTAATTGGATAACATTTGTGTTTCTTTTAATAAAAGGAATATTGTCGACTTTACCAATTTCAAATTTTGATTGTAATAGGTAAGATCTTAGTTTATCATACCAGGCTCTAGGAGCTTGTTTCAGACCATATAAAGCTTTCTTTAATTTGTAAACATGATTTGAAAACTTTTCTTCTTCAAAAAGTGGAGGTTTTTCAACATAAACATCCTCTTTAACAAAACCATTTAAAAAGGTACTTTTGACATCCATTTGAAATAATTTGAAATTGTTGTGGTTTGCGAAAGTAAATAGAATTCTAATGGCTTCTAATCTTGCTACGGGTGCAAAGGTATCATCATAGTATATTCCTCCTTCTTACTAATAACCTTGCATGACTAACCGAGCTTTATTTCTAATGACCTCACCTTGTTCATTCATTTTATTTTTATATACCCATTTAGTTTCTATTATTGTTTTGTCCTTAGGTTAGGGACAAGTTCCTATACATCATTTCTGGTGAATTGATTCAGTTCTTCTTGCATAGCAAGAATCCATGAATCATCAGATGATGCTTCCTTTGGATTTTTGGGTTCAATAGTTGATATAAAAGCTACATTACTCATGTTGTTCGGTTGATTTCTAGTTCTAACAATAGATTCAATATTTCCTAGTATATTTTCTACAGGATGATCATATAAAAGCCTGATCCTTTTATTAGGATGAACAGTTTCATAATTTGTTTCATTTGATTCATTATTTAAAGTAACAAAATCATCTTCATCATTTATTTGAACAAAATCTTTGAAATTTTCATCAAAAGATACATGCACTGATTCTTCATTGGTGTTAGTTTTTAAAGATTTACTTCTATTAGAATATCCGATAAAGATTCCTTTTTCGGATTTAGGATCAAATTTATCCAAATTATCCTTTGTATTTAGAATAAAGCATTTACGTTCAAAAAATATAAAATAAGATACCTTTGGTTTCTTTTTCAAAAGAAGTTCATACGATGTATTATTAGTTAGAGGTCTACTTAAAATCCTATTCAAAATGTAATGAGCTATAACGATTGCTTCAACCCAAAAATTTCTCGGCAATTTACTATCTGAAAGCATTGTTCTTGCACACTCTTGAATCGTCCTATTTTTATGCTCTACCACTCCATTTTGTTGTGTAGTTCTTGGAAAAGAAAAATTATTATTTATTCCTTTTTGACTACAAAAATTCCTAAAATTTTCGTTTTCAAATTCTCCATCGTGGTCACTACGAATAGTTTTGGTTTTAAAGAAAGTTGATTCTGAATTCTTTTTGCAAAAGTTTTGAATAAATCAAAACCATCACTTTTATGTTTCAGAAAAATTGTCCATGTAAATCTAGAATAATCATTTACAATTATAAAAACATATTTACTACGATTTATTTACTGAATTTGAGATGGTCAAATAGATCAAAATGAAGTAACTCAAGGGGTTCTGAAGTTGAAATCATATCTTCCAATTTAAATGAACTCTTCCTAAGTTTTCCTAAGTGACACGCATCACATATACTATCTACTTTAAAATCCATTTTAGGGAGACCTCTTACTAAATCAAGTTTTGAAAGTCTAGATAAGAGTTTGAAATTTAAATTCTCAAATCTTATATGCCGAATCCAAGGTTCACTTATACTAGCCAAAGGGCATAGGTTATCATTTGAGATTTTCATACTGAGAATATAAATGTTTTTCTTCCTAATTCTTTCAAAGATAATATTTGATTTATTATCTTCAATGTGACACTTATCATTTTCAAATTTAATTTTGTAGCCCTTATCACAAAGTGGACTTATACTAAGCAAATCGTGTTTTAGATTCCTATCTAACAAAACATCAGAAATAGTAGGAGTTTCAGAGTTACTGACATTACCGATGCCTATCACATATTCTTTTGAGTTGTCTCCAAAGTTGACTAGTCCTCCATCTTCATAAATTATGTCATTCGATATATCTGGATTTCCAATCATGTGTCACAAACATCCACTGTTAAGTATCCATTTTTTTCTTGATTTGCACCAATTATCCGTTGAGTATTGATTCATCAAAAGCCAAATAACACATATGTTCCTACACAACACATTAATTACGTAGATAACTTGATTTTCTATAATAACAATATGCAGACATATGAGATAATGATTATTTGGACAGTTTTGAACTAGTGTTAATAAACTTTCCAAAAATTTCCATTTTAAACTTTTTCAAAATTCAGATTATGATAACTTTGAAAACTAATGCTCCAAAACAAATGTTGGAAACGCGGATTACGGATCTTATGGCGGAAATAACACTAAGGCGGTGAACAGTGTTTAAAGAATTTTATGGCATTTTTGAAATTAAATGCAGACAAATGCAATTCACAAACACTGAAACATTCATAGAATCAGAAACAAATGCAAATAATAAATAAAAAGCAGTAGAGGAAAGAACACACTAGAATTTTATAGTAGTTCAGAGTTATCCTACATCCAGTCCCACACAATTTCTTGTGCAGATTTCTTTTTATATATAACGTAGATATTACAATCCTGATTTCAAGGCTATGAGATACACCCTCCTATCTTCGAGTCTAAGGCTACAAGATCACCTAATTGATTTAACTAGGCTACAACCAACCCAATTTATTTATGGGCTACAATCACACCTTCTCCAATATTATTTTTATAGATAGAGAGACTCGATATACTTCTTTGATTATAAATGATCCTATAACTCTGAATAGCACTGAGGTATTTGAGAGAGAGTGGTAGAGAATCAAACTAGAGATAATCGAGTTCGATTCACTTAGGATTTCGGTAGAGTGTTGTTATGATATTAGAGAATATTTGAGTGGAGAAGAAGGAGTGAAGAAATGAATGAAATTCTATTGAAAATTCATTCAAAACATCAGGTATTTATAGAAGAACAATAGTCATGTCCATTCACAAAAGGTTATGACGAATAGATACTTCTTTTGAAAATTTAAAATTTGAATTTAATGGCCACCATGTCGACATGGGGGGATGCATTATGTCGACATTCCCATGTATATTTTGAAAATTGATTTTTCTTTTAAAAATGATTTCTATTCTAAAACTTGTCAAAACATTTTGAGACTTTGTAAATCATTTTGAATATAGTTTTAAACTTAGAAAACTTATAGAAAATAAATTTTAGATTATATTATAAATAGTGGAAATTTGGGTGAAGGGCTTCTATTTCCAGGCTAATAAGTTTTAAGGACGACACTTCTGAATAATTAGTTTTAAAGATAATTTACAGCATAATGATAAATTCATTTATCTTTTTAAGTTATATAGGAAAACGATAAATTCTTTTATCTTTATTTCTGTACAACTAAAAATGATAAATTCTTTTATCTTTTTCCTGTAAAATGTCCTTAAAACTAATTTTTCAGGAGTAGTGTCCTTAAAACTTATTACCCTGCATAAATAAGCCCTTTAAGTAAAAATCCCCTTATAAATATTTAATATAAAACTATTAATCAAAATATAAGAGAGTATATATTAAAAATCTAAAACATAGTTTTGAGGTTGAGGCTAAAACTTTGTAATCAAAAGATAGTTTAAAACCGGAGAAGTTTTGCAATCATGATTAGAAACAAGATTTAAAAATTGTTTTTAAATTAAGGCTAAAACATTAAAATCAAAAGAGATGATTTTCCTGGTAGAGAATTGATGCTCTGGGCTGGGCTAGCTAAAAGGAAGATAAGTGTAACGAAAGCTGTATTCCCTAGCTCTACTCTCCGGGGTAGGGTTTTTAAAGAAGAGAGATGATTTTAAAATAATAGTTTTGGAAAAACAATTAAAAACCAAAATAAGCTATTTTTGAAAGTTCGTGGATTCCATTCCACTAGAGAAGGTCGTGGGTTCCATCTCACTATGGGTTCCATCCCATTATTAAAGCAAGAAAGTGGATTCTATTGCATAAGTAAAATCAGGATAAAGATTTAATTGCTATTATGAAGTTTTAACATAAATCTTGACTCAATTACATATCTTGATATCTTGAACTCTTGAAATCTTGAAGTCTTGATAATCATGAGTCTTCAGCCTTTAGTCTTAATTATTTCGATCTTGAATTTATCAATCTTAAATCTTTATATTGTATATTCTTCATTCTTCAGTACCTGCATAAATATCCTGCATATATATATATAGCCATGAATATTAGTATTTATATTTTATAACAAGTCCTAAAGTTGTAGTCATCAAAACCATCATCGAAGGAACTAACAGATCTTGGTTTGGATGTTATGGAGGTTTCGTGGTGCACGATTTAATGGTATGTTCATGCAACCAAATTAGAGTGTTGATATCGTTGCTCTGTGGAAAGTGATTTAGTTGGTGAGGCGATGATGTGATGCTTTAACATGAGAGTCGGTACTTTAGATTATGACTCGATGGTGTTGGGTGTAGGTTCCAAGGTGGATTGTTCAGGACTCTATAGATCATGTTGGAGATGTTGGTTCGTTCGCATCATGAGGGATGTCGACCTACAACATGATGAGAAAAACCTTGTATCTTCGGTTTGTGGCTCATGGGGATAGCATGTACCGAAGATTAAAACTCGGTTTCTTTTGTTTATGGCTCATGGGCATACCATGTATTAAGAGGCTCATTTTGGGAGTCGTGGAGTGGATGAATATGGTAGGTTTCAGATAGTGGAGATTATATTAGGCCAGTAGGGCTTAGATGGATATGCTTGTGCTAACAGATTGTTGATGACTCAGAGTGATTTCTGCGGTACTCAAAGTATGGGTATTGTATAGTGGGATGCCCATAGCTTGATAGCAAGGATTTGCATAGCTTAGTTCTGTGGCTTTTGGTCTAGTGTTTGCGAAACATGTATCTAACTTTAGGCTGCAAGATATGAGAGTACAACAGAGAATCGAGATTTCCACTAGTCCCTACTAGAAAGGAGCCCATACGAGTTATCATATATTTAGATAACACTGGATGACAGTTAGTATTGTTTGATGGATGTTATGTTTGTTGTGATTGCTTCACTAGCCATCTGTCACCCTAAGGATGTCATACGAGGAAGGTATTGTGCTTAGGGATATCTAGACAACCCGGATAGTTTACTTAGTATAGAGCAGGTATTGTGGATGGAGATACCTAGGCACTCTGACAGATACTGAATATGAGTGTCCTTTTATGATGTTGTAGAGTAGCATATCATCTATGTTAGGTGCTGGCTGTTTAGTTGCAGGGACAAGTCAGGTATGATTCGTATACCATCTATTCTGTATACTATATCGTCTTTTATATTATTTTGAGATTGTTTATCTCTCACACCAGACTGTTGTCTAACCCAAGGTATTATGCTTTGCTTTTTATTATTTCAGGTACCCTTAAATGAGTAGAATAGAGAGTAGGCGTGGATGTCATATGGACTTCTATTGATGGATTAGCAGAAGGTGATGTTTACTCATACTTACATTTGAGTTGTTATTTTATATTCGGCCGTGTGACACTATAGAGCCTTGGCGGTGTTTGACTTACTATTATTAGAGACGGTTATCAGTTCAGTTTATGCATCAATTGTATAAACTCCATTACTATGTTATATAACTCTGTGAATCTTGTACTCTAATGATTAGTTCACATTGTTATTACTATCTTAGTTGTTTATACCTGTATTGGCTGTTATACTTTATATGATGCGATGTGAGATTTGTGACATGTTATTAGATCATTTGATGTTTCCTTTTTTCTTTTCCATTCTCTTCTCTTCTACTTCCTCTTCTTTCCTTCTTTTTTGTCCTTTGAAAACCATTCTTCGTAATAGGTGTAGGGCGGGTGTTACATTTGGTATTGGAGCGTAGGTTATATAATTAATCTAAGTTGATACCGCAATCCAATAGAGATAGATATGAGTTATTGCCTTAGACTGGATCTAGAGTGCGTATATATATAAGAGGATTCATATTGGTTTTATATTTTGGTTTTCAAAACTTTATGGTAGTATATAGTATATATATTATTGTGTTGCACACATAAGCACTACTGACGTAGTTTTGTTTGTGAGAGACTAATCATCCTTATTATATAGTAGGAATGATCTGGCATACGAGAAATACTACTGTTGACTCTATCTTCAGAGTGGACAGGATCAGGGTCATTAACCCTGATTGATAGAATATGTTCGTAGAGATAGTGCGAATCATTTTCTGGAATCCCCGGTTTTTTCTGGATGATTATGGTGCTCTAGTGCAAATGTCTAGATTCAACTTTGCTAAGCTATACAGAGACTATGAGAGTCTAGAAGGCAGACCATTTCTTAGAATAGAGTTGGTTATTAAAGTGCAAGATTGGATGGTTACTTGCAAGAGGATCTTTGATGACTTGGAATTAGGTTATGCAATGAGGTAGACGTTGACCTCTACACTGCTCCAGGGATGAATAATGAACTAGTGGAGTGCTTCTATAGCTTCAATTCCCGGGGATTGATTTACTTAAGATTAGTTTGTAGTTCGCTTCTAAGAAAATTTATCTCGACATTTCCAAAGTCGATGTTGGTTAGAGAGTTTGCTGGTTTGAATTAAGGTGTTATGTTTATGTCAAAAGGCTAAATACAAAGTGCTATACAAGTACCGTCTATTTTCCATTGATACCCCATAGAGAAAGAATGGAAAATCTAACATTGGGTTAAGTGACCGTCTTGGGACGCGGCTGATTAGTCATATTGACGAGAGCTTCAAGAAGAAGATCAAGAAGGCTTTATGATGTGAGAGCTTGTACCCAGTGTAAAAGGGTTGTCTCGAACCAACTGAGTAGGGATAATCCATGAAAGTATATGCATTGATTGTCATTCTGATTTCGTAGAGTGCTCCACCGACGAAGGAGAAGTCAAATGTCATACCGATTGAGATATGCTTTCCACTTATGGCATCCCCATACGTATTCTATTTTATGTCGAGGTTTCATACACCTTTATATCTTGATTTGATGGATATATTGAGATTGAGACTCGAGATGGTTAACTGACCTTTTATTGTAACAGAACAAGTTAAGGGCTTAACCAGCCTATACATGGTTTGTCGAGACTTTGTCTAGTTGAATCATGGATGTTCATTTGTTTGTTAGTTTGTTATTGATTGTTTTAGGTTTGAGTGGTTTTGATATTATGGTTTTGTAATGGACTAGCTGAAGGAGTTGCATAATAGTGGTTGGTAGTGAGAGGCCATTGGTGATGATTGGCGTTGTGGATAAGCAAATAATATTGATTGGATACCTATAGAGGGTGGGGTTATGATTGGCTTTTCCATATTTGCTTGATACTCTACATGACAAGTTGTCATCTATTCCTGTAGCTAGAGAGCACCTGGACATATTCGATGAGGTGACCAGATTACCAACATATAGGGATTGAATTCCATATTGATCTGGTCATAGGAGCTAGACCAGTAGTTGTGCCTTTAAGGCATGTAATGCCCAAAGAGCATAAACCAAAAGGTGCAAATGGATGACCTATTGAGACGATATTACATTCGTAGGAGCATATTTGAGTTAGATGCAACTATAGTGTTCACTACTAGGCAAATGGCTCTTTAGTATTGTTTGTTGGTTGCGGTGAGCTGAATGAGATGACAAACAAGTGTCAACTCCTATTATTGATGGCTTGTCCAATAAGCTCTATAGTGTGCGGATGTTCTCTTAGTTGGACCTTTCGATGGGTTCTCACCTACCGAGAGTATTTAGAGAGAGTGCGAATTATTGCGTTTCATATGCTACTTTGATATTTTAATTGGTTGGTTATATTAGTCGGGATAACTGACATGTTGGCTTACCTTGTTGATCTCATGGATTGTGTTTTAAGGGGTCATTTGAGTGAGTTGTGCTTATGCTCATTGATGAAACTTTTGTCTACTCATGGACGAAAGAAGAGTACAAGGCCCAATATAGGACTGTATTATAGGCATTGAGTAGACACCGATTGATGATGAGATTTTGGAGTATCACTTTTGAAGGAGAGGAGTGAGAAGCTTGGTCACGTTATTTCAAAGCGGGACATCACTGTAGATCCATAGTCACGGAAGCCAAGAATTTGAATGGACCTAAGGTAAAAGCATCATTAATCTATTTGATAGGAGAGGATTAGACTTTTATTTTAGATGTGAGGTGCGGACGCGCGTTAGTGAGTTTGACCAAGAGGTTGAGGAGTGCATCAATGTTACTCATTTAGAGCGAGAATGAGGAAACAATTGTACACGCATGCCTGTGGTACTTTACCGGGTGCTATACTGATATCAAATGGTAAGGTTTTTGCATATTAGTTAATAGCTGAAACTGCATGAGAGGAAGTATCCGACTTTTGATTCGGAGTTGGAAGCGACGGAGTTCACTTTGGGGATTTGGAGGCACTATCTATTAGGAGAGGAGTTCGAGCTGTTTAATGATTCCACATCATTGGAGTATCTCTTCCCCAAGAAGGATCTCAGCCTTCGCTAGAGCGGTCATTAGAGGTCTTAGCCTCCTATGGATTTGACATTTCTTGTATGCTTGTAAAGGAAATGTGGTTGTAAATGATTCGAGTTGAAGACATACCAATTTCAGAGAAACTTTCCTAAAGATTATATTGCTTGAGTTTATCATTGGTTATGACTTTAGAACTTGATGTGCTATAGCCAAAGGTGATGGCTAGTTTGACCATCAAACCTACTTTAAGGCGTTAGGCTAGACTAATGGAGATCGTGGCTAAATAAAAAGAAGAAGTAGTGTTTGTAGAGTGATGCAGTGCGAACCTAACCGAGACTATTAGTTCTATAGGGTAAGAGATTGGTTGTTCTCAAGTAGTGGGAACATATATTTACAGATTGCATCGATGGATTGTTGATGACTATGGATAGTATGATAGTATTTGAGTCACAATCGATTGGTTGATGAATAATGCTAGACTTGTATTCCTTAAGTCCAGTAGAATGCCATCCATATTTTTTAATTATATGTGTGGGATGGATAGTATGATTCCATTGTGTTCCAAGAGCATTGTAAAAGGCCGAAAGCCATTGTTCGATAATGGGTTTTAGGAGAACTTATAAGAGGCATTTGGGAATTTGGCACTGAATCAATTATATGATATTAACACTAAACAAGAGACTTTGAACCTCGTAGGCCTATTCCTACTAATAGATGTGTAATGAAGTGGGTTAGGAGGAAGGTAGTGGAGTAGTAGAGGTTCAGTGAAGTGAAAGCAAAGGTGATAGAATATGGGAGAGCAAGAAGAGTATGAGGACTGCTTACCCATAGCTCTTCACTTGGTGAGATTTCATTTTTATGGTCGGCATTCATATTGGATATCATATTCAATGTTTTATACTAGATAGTTTAGTATACTTCATTCTAGGATAGGCATGGATGTTACTTTTTGATGATTAGATCTTGTATATGCATGTTTGATGTTGGATTGTTAGCATTAGATATTGCAGCTTATGCTTGTGCGATTGTTAGGTATGCGGGACAGTCATGGTTTAATATAACATACTTCTTTAAGACGATTGTTATATATGATCTAGTATGTTTAAATATATAATGTGTGTGTGTGTGTGTGTGTGTGTGTTTGTGTGTATCTTTGTTGTATTGGTATTTTCCCCGTCCTAACCTTGCAAAGGAGGTGCCATCAAATTATTCGCAATCTGACGGGCTTTTGATGGCCTATGGGTGAATAGACATTCTCCCCACTTTGTGATATCAAGGATGAAATCTTTTTAAGTAGGGGATGATGTAACGAACCATACTTTTAACGATTAGATATTTACATAATTGATTTAAATATTTAATCATTAATTAAACAAAGGCCGAAAAATATGATTTTTCGCATACAGTTGAATCAAGACTGACCACTTCCGTTGAGTTTGGATTGACGTTGCGAATCAAAAAAAGTATAAGGATCACTATATTGGAAGATCAGATGATTTGATGGCCGCAACAACCTCGAAATGCGTGAAATTAGCATCCTGCGGTGTAATCCCAAATAGCAACGAAATTTATGCTGTTTGATTCGAAAAAATGAGATGCTGTGCAAAAACGAGTTTCGTGGCGATTGTACACATCTTGTGATCATACGGGCTCGAAACCTATGACTATTTATCTGAGAAATTAAATATTCAAATGGAAAAAAATAATAATACAAATACCCCCAAATTAGTTCTCCGTCTCATTTTTCAGTTGCCATTTACTGTACATTCGTGTAAGTGAAAAATCATGACCTCTTCCTCCCAATCCATTTAAAAATTAAAATTGAGAGATCCGCTCTACTAAAAATCATGAAACCAGATCCAACAAGTTCATATGGATGAGATCTTCAAGATCACCGTTGTGGAATTTTGATCGATGGTGATTGGCGATGATGAGCTCTTTATGGCTGATCAAGGATTAGATCTAGATGGTCCTATGCTCGATGATAGGCGAAATGAAGATCGCCGTTGATTTTCTCTTCGCGTGTAGCACATGCCTGCAAAATATCGTCGGATCCGGTGGAGCACATCAAAACATGTTCAAGTCATGGCCGAGAGGCACGCATCAGGTTGCTTCTTCATTCAGGTGGCCTGGCTTGATTTCTTCATATTCGGGGTGGAGAGATCATGTAGTGGAGTGTTTTGGCGAAATCTATTTTTCGATTCATTGAGAAACGGAGAAATCAAGGTTTGAAGCTTATGGCTATGGGTTTGATATGCACAATCATGCATGGCCTCGAAACATGAGTTGGGCAAGAAGGATTAGAGAGGTAATTAGGTAATTAGTGTTTATAATTAGTTAGTTAATGATTTGTTTGATCTGGAATCTTATATTGGCCATATCTTTTGCATATGAGGTCCGTACGGGATGGGGTTTCTTGCATTATGCTTGTGATGGAGAGATCTACGTTTAGCACTCGTTTGGATAGATTTTTTTTAAAGGTGAGTGATATTGTCTCTCACTATACCATGATTGGTCATATAGTATTGGATCGATGTTCTGGAATGATTTTTGGTTTTGAAATGTGATTTTCATATACTTATATACATGCTAGAGTTGTTAAAAGAAAATAAAAGTATTTTAAAATGATTTATTATGAATACCATATATTTTCCATCAACATGCCATTTTTAGGGAATTACTAGATTAGGGCTATTTTTGATATGATTTCCCCATTGATTGATATAAATGTTTTATACATTTTGTGTGGATGTTATATTGGATGTTTGTATGGTTGTTGGTTGCGTGGTTGCTTGTTTAGTTATTTTGCATGTTCGGTTGTTTTTGGTTGAAAACGCCGATTAGTGTTGATCGGCTGTTAGGGTAATATCTTGTACGTTTGGGTTTCACACATGAAAACCAAACGAGCAAGATATGTTGTAGAGGAGCGTTAGGATATGTGCCGATGGGTCTTAGGTGGAAGACGAGGCTTCAAACTTCAGAATGGATGTCCATTGTTTCTGTTTGGTTTGTACTTGTCCGTTTTGATTAAGTACAAGACCAAGGTGGTTGGTATTGACTACTATTGAGTGGTTAATGTCTATCACTATTGTTGATTTTTGATTTGGCAGATCTTTAGCTTGGATGTTATGGAGATTTCTTGATGGATAATTTGACGGTTTGTTCGTGGGACCGACTTAGAGTCTTAATGTTGTTGTTCTAAGGCGAGCGATTTAGATGGTAAGGCGATGTTATGATGCTTTGACATGAGAGTTAGTACTTCAAATTATGACTTGACAGTGTTGGGAGTAGGTTTTGGGTAGATAGCTCATGACTTTGTAGATCTTATTGGAGGAGTTGGCTCATTCGCATGATGGGTGATGGCGAAGTTCGGCATGAAGAAAAACCTAGTAACTTCAGTTTGTGGCTCATGGGGTAGCAGGTACCTAAGATTATACACTACATATCTTCGGCTTGTGGCTCATAGGGGTAGCAGGTACTAATCATTTTATTGGTCGTGGAGTAGAGGAACATGGTGTGTTCCGAAGATTGTATTAGGCCAGTAGGGCTCGGATGGACGTGCATGTGCTAAGGGATCATTAATGACTAAGAGTGTTTTCAGTTGTACTCGAAGCAGGGGTATTGTATAGTGGGGACGACCATGGATAGGTAACAAGGATTCTTATACCCCAGACATATGGCTTTGAGTCTAATGTCCAACTTTGAGCTGTGAAACACGGATTCAACTTTAATCTGTGAGATACGAGAATACAACAGAGAATTGGTATTTCCATTAGTCCTTTGTAGAAAGGAGACCATACGAGCTATCATATATATAGAGTACATTGTGTGACAGTTATTATTGTTAGATGGATATTATGTCTACTATAGCTGCTTAACTTACCACCTATCACCCTAGGGATGTCTCACGAGGTAGATATTATGCATAAGGATACCTAGAAACCTTGGATAACTTACTTAGTATGGATTAGGTAATAGGGATGGAGATACTTAGGCACCCCAATAAATATTGAGCATGGAGTACCCTTTTATGATGTTGTAGAGTAGCATATTATCCATATTATGTGCTGACTCTTTGGTTGCAGTGACATGCCATGTACAATTTGTATACCCTCTGTTTCGTATAATATATCGACTTTTATGGTATTTTGAGATTGTTTATCACTCACACCAGACTATTATCTAACTCGAGGTTTCATGGTTTGCTTCTTATTATGTTGCATATAATTAAATGAGTAGACTAGTGAGCAGGTGTGTATGGCATACTGAGTTCTATAGATGGATTAGTAGGAGGTTACATCTACTCGTACTTTATTTGAGTTGTTATTGTATATTATTTTGTGTGATACTGTAGAGTCTTGACGGTGTTTGACTTACTATTATTTGAAATGGTTATCAGTTGAGTTTATATATCCGTTGTATAAAATCCATTACTGTGTTTTATAACTCTATGGATCTGTGATGACCCACAAATCCGTACCCTTTGAATCGACAATAAGCTACACATGTCTGACCCAAAAAGCAGAGACTGACGAAAAGTCAAGAGAAAGAAAAGAAGAGAGAAGAAGAGAAGAGAAGAGAAGAAAGAGAGAAGATAGAACCAAAAAGAACAATACAGAATCTCACATCCAGCGGAAAATATATAATATCATATCAATGATCTTTACAAAACAGTAACTATATATATATATACATCAATCAGAGTTCAACAATCAATCAATAGTTATCAGCTTGAGCAGTTATAATAACATGTCCTTACAAATGCCGATAATAACAACAACTAAGCAATAATGCAACGGATAATCAAGCAAATACGGATGTATGAAAATGAAGATCTCCAGCTCTCCCGCTGAAGCTCCAAAAGCATCAAATCTTGACCTGTAAATATACTCGGTCTGACCCGAGCATTGAAAGGGAGGAATGCCCGGATCAGTCTGGTAAACCAGCGTGAGAAACACACTCAACTGAATTTATTAAATTACCAAAACTTTTCCTTTATCAAAACAAAAGTATCTCATAAGACAAGTCCACACATAAACACGGACATGTTTTTACCTTACGATAACTAAATCATTTCATATCAAATCCTCTTATATTATAATAGTGTCTATTGCATAAATAATATTCAAAATAGCCGAAATTGTTACCATTATTAAATTCCAGCATACTAGGCTCTACAAATAAAATGGCAGGTACGTAGTGGAGTTTGGATTTCCATTCAAATGACCAGGTGAAGGGACTACCTTCGAAGGGGTACACCTCTAGATGGTTGTCCCGACGCACAGAACATCTGCCCTCTACTAACAGAAGACCGGCCTACCTCTATAACTAGATGGTACCGAATATGTCATCCTCCGGTCGTTATCAACCTTTACCGAGGGCCCTCATAGCATACAAACCACAATAATCAGATACACGACGTCATAGCGGTGTAAAGATATATCTAGAAGAGGATGATCATATCCTACTTGGGAATGACCCACTTAGCCCCACTACATCTAACCCTGTTTTGGTCATTTTCGGTTGATGAGGCTTGACGAGGTAATGATTACCTTTCACAATCACATATCACATCACTTTGAATGCCACACGGCCATTTCCGTTGACTACTAATTGCCATCCACAAAAATACAACCCTTAAGCTCATACGTCTCAAGGAGGGTGTTACGTTAAGAGAAGTTGCCTTCTCTGCCACCACTGAAGTACATTTGTAAAAACCAATGTACGTAATCTGTAGAAATGCAATGTCAGACAAACATCCATACAAGTTGTCCAGGAACAGGACAAACCGAAGGTACTTTCCAACCACATCCTATCGGAAAATCCCTAGGATTAGTAGCGAATAGTCCTTGCATTGGATATTTCAATAATGAAGAGACCACTGCCACTGGATGTATATTGGGATTTTAACCCCAAACGATCAACAAGCAGTCCCTTACTATGAAAATCCAGAATATCAATATCATCAGAAAGCAACCTGCACAATCGTCGCATATACGTTGGTTTGAAGTGGTTTTCGGATAAATCCGATCACGGTCTCTTCGCACCAACAAAGAAAAAGCGTTTCTCAACCTCACACAGAAACTAAGTCTCATAGACTTATCACGTCTCCAACTTTCAACTTGCTATCCTTCGCGGCAAGAAGGAAGATCGATAGATTGGAGTAAAACTCTACACTATACGAATCAACATCCTCGACACAAAGGACAATCAAGCCTACATAGAAATAAACGTATTACATGTACGAGTAAATAGTTCCCACATCAAGTTGAGAAACTAAAAGTCGGTTAATGTTTTATAGTCAGTTATTTAACTATCAAAACAAACAAAATAAATATTCAGCACCATAACAATCACTGGGTCCTTTTTGTTAATTTTTTATTAATTAAATCACTTCCAAATATTCGCTTTAAATTATCTTTAAAAAGATATATCTTCAAAATCATTTAAACATTGGAAAAAATTTCCATATACTTATTTAATAATTAGTAATTCACCAATCAATTATTTTCAACACTTAGAAATACTATATATACTTAAATCAGGATTAAGTATATATTTTATTCTTTAAAGAAAACATTCTCTTTAAACACATTTATTTGGGTTAAAATGAATGTTGCGTAAAACATCGTTACGACAATCCAAAATCAAAAGTACAGGGATTCGATAATAAGATAGATATATAAATCCCAATACTATACAAAACATTTCCTTTTGAAAATCATTTACTATAACAATAGTGTTATAGTCCATCATTTCCTTACTTCTCGAAAACGTCTATTTCAACAATGAATGCTGAAATCTATGGTTTCGATACTTAACACATTTTAAAACAACTTCAAATCGTTTAACTCCCTTTAAATATCACTTTCCAAAAACATTTATTTAATTCACAGATTTATTGTTCACTGTCCAAAATCGTGAATATACTTCATTTACCAAATCCAATATTTCTACACATTTATATAAAAAATACCCACTGTCCAAAATCGTGGATAAAATTCTTTAACCAAATTCATTACTATTTCGCTTTTAATTAAAGGATTATCCAATGTCCAAAATCGTGGATATATCTCCTTAAAATAAACTTCTATATTTAACTTATCAATTTCAATTGATTTCGGATTTATAAAACAATGTTTATAAATCAAATTTATATTTTATAAAAACTCCTATTTATAAATCTCCTTTGTTAACCAATTCCATTTATAACATTTATACACCAAAATCCAAATTATAAGTTGACTACTTATAAATCTCTTATTTACAAAATCCTTCATTTTATAACTTCACAAATTATAAATCTTATTACTTATAAGTTTCATTTATAACTCAAGTTCAACACTTATAAAACTCCTTTATAATTCCGTCATTCTGATTTATAAAAATACCAATTTTATAAATCTTATATGTATAAAACCGTTTATAATTATTCAAAAATCCCACTTTAAACAAGCTTATTCTTTTAATAATTTACAAATCGTTATTAAAGCTTACATAACTCCAAAATCATACTTAAGTATTATTTTCCAAAAATCATAAATTTTGTAACAATAAAAATTATAAGTTTCATTTGTTTAAAATAAATCAAATTCCTTAACAAATCAAAATTCAATAAAACGTTTTATTTCCAAAATCACTTTAATATTCTTTTAGATTTGAAATCGTTCCTTTAACATTTTTAAACACCAAAATAGGACCAATGTTGCAACAACACTAAATATATCAACCACGGCATCCAAACATCATATATCAATATGATAACATAATATATATCAATATCTGTAAATAAATCAATACTGTTGAGGAATCCAGTTGGATCCCTTCAACCTGTCACCTGCAACAAATATACATATTAGAAAATATGTTTACAATGTCCGCTTCAAGGCTGACGCGCATACAAAGGATCATCCGCTCATACACGGGAACGTATAGGGTCATCTGCTCTACTAGGCAGGTATATATCCAAATACCAATCAATATATAGATAATATATCTTATATCATCCAGACAATCATCAATCATCATGTAATAAATTATTTCTCACTTATATAAAATATCAGTGAGTCAGAAAGAATGAGTTGTACTCATATTGGTTCCAATAGAAGTTGCAGTGTTTTATTACGAATAAAATTAAACAGGCGTTTAATTTTATCCAAAATTCACACTTGCTCCAATCAACTCCAAACAGCTCCATCGCGTAGTGTTTGCGTATACGAACCCAACGCAAGTCGTTTCGTCAGTTTTCGACCTCGTATGAAAAGGTTATAGCTTTTCAAAATTTATACGAATTTTAATATAACTAATTTCACAAATTTCATTTATTTTTAAACCTTCAATCTAGGCCACACGTTTTGATCAAGCATATTTATGCCAACCATTACTTCTTCTTCCCAGGAAATTGAACGCACGCATGTAACCCATCCTCGTTCGATTATTCTCGAATGTCGCGGCCACCACTGATGACCGAGACAATGATCAAGCTTCGTTAAATGAACGCCCACTCCACCATGAACCATCGGCCAGAGACCGGCCACACTTGGTTGTATTATTGCCTCGAAATTCATGATTGAACGGCGCAGCTTTGAACTCATTTTGCCGTTGATCTATAGCTCAAAAAATGATCGTAACCGTTGAAGTTGAAGATCTAAATACGCTCTTCAACTTTGTAGTTGAAGATTTCTTGAATTGATTTGTAGATTGGAAGATAATAAAGGAGAAAGAATTGAGTATTCTCGGCCATTGCTTAGACAACGGCGGCTTTCCCTAGAACCATTTGGGTTTAGTGAAAATATAACAAAATCAAGCTCTTTCATAGAAAATATTCGTGCACTATTCATCCGGAATTTTTCCAGACTCGAAACTAAGCGTGTTGCCTGGCGCTTATAATGTTTTACCCCTATTCCGAACGCAATGGAATATAAATTCGGAGCCAATTCGATCATATTTGGAAGATAGATTTTTGAATCGAATTATTTAAATTTAAAATTCACTTAAACATATTTCTATGCGTTTTAGCTTGCCCCGGACAAACCGTAAATCCGATTGAAACGAAATTTGAAATCTTACAATAATATAGCATTACGATCCGATGAAACTTGTTTCGTTGATATCCGAGAATGTATGAAAAATGACTATTTTTACTCATCAATTAAATATTAAAATATTCAATTTTTACAAATTAACTTTTAATTCGATTTTAAAAGTTCTCTAACATCATTCTAATTAAAATAGGATTTAATTCAACTTCATAAATCATTTTTATTTATATTAAATTCAATTTCCAATTATTTCTACAATTTCAAATATTAAATTGGCAATTCAATTATCCAATTAAATTACTATATTTGAAATAAAATCTATTCAGCTTATAAAGTTAACTTTTACATATTAAAAATCAATTAAATATACGAATTTCAAATGACTGAAATTCTGGGTCGTTACGTATACCAAATGTGACGACCTAAAAATTCGTACCCTTTGAATCGATAATAAACCACAAATGCCCGACCCAAAAAGCACAGACTGACGGAAAGTCAAGAGAAAGAAAAGAAGAGAAAAGAAGAGATGAGAGAAAAGAGAGAAGATAGAACCAAAAAGAACAATACAGAATCTCACATCGTAGAGGAAAATATATAATATCATATCAATGATCTTTACAAAACAGTAACTATATATATACATCAATCAGAGTTCAACAATCAATCAATAGTTATCAGCTTGAACAGTTATAATAACTTGTCCTTACAAATGCCGATAATAACAACAACTAAGCAATAATGCAGCGGATAATCAAGCAAATACGGATGTACGAAAATGAAGATCTCCAACTCTCCCGCTGAAGCTCCAAAAGCATCAAATCTAGACCTGTAAATATACTCGGTCTGACCCGAGCATTGAAAGGGAGGAATGCCCGGATCAGTCTGGCAAACCAACGTGAGAAACACACTCAACTGAATTTATTAAATTACCAAAACTTTTCCTTTATCAAAACAAAAGTATCTCGTAAGACAAGTCCACACATAAACACAGACATGTTTTTACCTTACGATAACTAAATCATTTCATATCAAATCATCTTATATTATAATAGTTTCTATTTCACAAATAATAATCAAAATAGCTGAAATTGTTACCATTATTAAATTCTAGCATACTAGGCTCTACAAATAAAATGGCAGGTACATAGTGGAGTTTGGATTTCCAT
Source organism: Allium cepa (assembly GCA_030765085.1). Taxonomy (NCBI): domain Eukaryota; kingdom Viridiplantae; phylum Streptophyta; class Magnoliopsida; order Asparagales; family Amaryllidaceae; genus Allium; species Allium cepa. The sequence continues at coordinate 219,285,096 of CM060932.1, read as the reverse complement.
ACAAATGACCAAGTGAAGGGACTACCTTCCGAAGGGGTACACCTCAAGATGGATGTCTCAAGGCACAGAACATCTGCCCTCTACCAACACAAGACCGGCCCACCTCTATAACTAGATGGTACCGAATATGTCATCCTCCGGTCATTACCGACCTTTACCGAAGGCCCTCATAGCATACAAAACACAATAATCAGATACACGACGTCATAGCGTGTAAATATATATCTAGAAGAGGATGATCATATCCTACTTGGGAATGACCCACTTAGCCCCACTACATCTAACCCTGTTTTGGTCATTTCCGGTTGATGAGGCCTTACGAGGTAATGATTACCTTTCACAATCACATATCACATCACTTTGAATACTACACGGCCATTTCCGTTGACTATTAATTGCCTTCCACAAAAATATAACCCTTAAGCTCATACATTTCAACGAGGGTATTAAGCTAAGAGAAGTTGCCTTCTCTGCCACCACTGATGTACGTTTGTAAAAACCAATGTACGTAATATGTAGAAATGCAATGTCAGACAAACATTCATACAAGTTGTCCAGGAATAATACAAACGGAAGGTACTTTCCTACCACATCCTGTCGGAAAATCCCTAGGATTAGTAGCGAATAGTCCTTGCATTAGATATTTCAATAATGAAGAGACCACTGCTGCTGGATGTATATTGGGATTTTAACCCCAAACGATCAAAAAGCAGTCCCTCACTATGAAAATCCAGAATATCAATATCATCAGAAAGCAACCTGCACAATCGTCGCATATACGTTGGTTCGAAGTGGTTTTCGGATAAATCCGATCATGGTCTCTTCGCACCAACAAAGAAAAATTGTTTCTCAACCTCACACAGAAACTAAGTCTCATAGACTTATCACATCTCCAACTTTCAACTTGCTATCCTTCGGGGCAAGAAGGAAGATCGATAGATTGGAGTAACACTCTACACTATACGAATCAACATCCTCAACACAAAGGACAATCAAGCCTACACAGAAATAAACGTATTAAGTGTACGAGTAAATAGTTCCCACATCAAGTTGAGAAACTAAAAGTCGGTTAATGTTTTATAGTCAGTTATTTAAATATCAAAACAAACAAAATAAATATTCAGCACCATAACAATCATTGGGTCCTTTTTCTTAATTTTTTTATTAATTAAATCACTTACCAAATATTCGCTTTAAATTATCTTTAAAAAGATATATCTTCAAAATCATTTAAACATTGGAAAAAATTTCCATATACTTATTTAATAATTAGTAATTCACCAATCAATTATTTTCAACACTTAGAAATACTATATATACTTAAATCAGGATTAAGTATATATTTTATTCTTTAAAGAAAACATTCTCTTTAAACACATTTATTTGGGTTAAAATGAATGTTGCGTAAAACATCGTTACGACAATCCAAAATCAAAAGTACAGGGATTCGATAATAAGATAGATATATAAATCCTAATACTATACAAAACATTTCCTTTTGAAAATCATTTACTATAACAATAGTGTTATAGTCCATCATTTCCTTACTTCTTGAAAACGTCTATTTCAACAATGAATGCTGAAATCTATGGTTTCGATACTTAACACATTTTAAAACAACTTCAAATCGTTTAACTCCCTTTAAATATCACTTTCCAAAAACATTTATTTAATTCACAGATTTATTGTTCATTGTCCAAAATCGTGAATATACTTCATTTACCAAATCCAATATTTCTACACATTTATATAAAGATTACCCACTGTCCAAAATCATGGATAAAATTCTTTAACCAAATTCATTACTATTTCGCTTTTAATTAAAGGATTATCCAATGTCCAAAATCGTGGATATATCTCCTTAAAATAAACTTCTATATTTAACTTATCAATTTCAATGGATTTCGGATTTATAAAACAATGTTTATAAATCAAATTTATATTTTATAAAAACTCCTATTTATAAATCTCCTTTATTAACCAATTCCATTTATAACATTTATACACCAAAATCCAAATTATAAGTTGACTACTTATAAATCTCTTATTTACAAAATCCTTCATTTTATAACTTCACAAATTATAAATCTTATTACTTATAAGTTTCATTTATAACTCAAGTTCAACACTTATAAAACTCCTTTATAATTCCGTCATTCTGATTTATAAAAATACCAATTTTATAAATCTGATATGTATAAAATCGTTTATAATTATTCAAAAATCCCACTTTAAACTAGCTTATTATTTTAATAATTTACAAATCGTTATTAAAGCTTATATAACTCCAAAATCATACTTAAGTATTATTTTTCAAAAATCATAACTTTTGTAACAATAAAAATTATAACTTTCATTTGTTTAAAATAAATCAATTTCCTTAACAAATCAAAATTCAATAAAACGTTTTATTTCCAAAATCACTTTAATATTCTTTTAGATTCGAAATCGTTCCTTTAACCTTTTTAAACTCCAAAATAGGACCAATACTGCAACAGCACTAAATATATCAACCACGGCATCCAAACATCATATATCAATATGATAACATAATATATATCAATATCTGTAAATAAATCAATATTGTTGAGGAATCCAGTTGGATCCCTCCAACCTGTCACCTGCAACAAATATACATATTAGAAAATTTGTGTACAATGTCCGCTTCAAGGCAGACGCGCACACAAAGGATCATCCGCTCATACACGGGAACGTATAGGATCATCTGCTCTACTAGGCATGTATATATCCAAATACCAATCAATATATAGATAATATATCTTATATCATCCAAACAATCATCAATCATCATGTAATAAATTATTTCTCACTTATATAAAATAACAGTGAGTCAGAAAGAATGAGTTGTACTCATAATGGTTCCAATAGAAGTTGCAGTGTTTTATTACGAATAAAATTAAACAGGCGTTTAATTTTATCCAAAATTCACACTTGCTCCAATCAACTCCAAACAGCTCCATCGCGTAGTGTTTGCGAATACGAACCCAACGCAAGTCGTTTCGTCAGTTTTCGACCTCGTATGAAAAGGTTATAGCTTTTCAAAGTTTATACGAATTTTAATATAACTAATTTCACAAATTTCATTTATTTTTAAACCTTCAATCTAGGCCACACGTTTTGATCAAGCATATCTATGTCAACCATTACTTCTTCTTCCCAGGCAATTGAACGCACGCATGTAAGCCATCCTCGTTCGATTATTCTCGAATGTCGCGGCCACCACTGATGACCGAGACAATGATCAAGCTTCGTTAAATGAACGCCCACTCCACCATGAACCATCGGCCAGAGACCGGCCACACTTGGTTGTATTATTGCCTCGAAATTCATGATTGAACGGCGCAGCTTTGAACTCATTTTGCCGTTGATCTATAGCTCAAAAAACGATCGTAACCGTTGAAGTTGAAGATCTAAATACGCTCTTCAACTTTGTAGTTGAAGATTTCTTGAATTGATTTGTGGATTGGAAGATAATAAAGGAGAAAGAATTGAGTATTCTCGGCCATTGCTTAGAAAACGACGGCTTGCCCGAGAACCATTAGGATTTAGTGAAAATATAACAAAATCAAGCTCTTTCATAGAAAATATTCGTGCACTATTCATCCGGAATTTTTCCAGACTCGAAACTAAGCGTGTTGCCGGGCACTTATAATGTTTTACCCCTATTCCGAACGCAATGGAATATAAATTCGGAGCCAATTCGATCATATTTGGAAGATAGATTTTTGGATCGAATTATTTAAATTTAAAATTCACTTAAACATATTTCTATGCGTTTTAGCTTGCCCCGGACAAACCGTAAATCCGATTGAAACGAAATTTGAAATCTTACAATAATGTAACATTACGATCCAATGAAACTTGTTTCGTTGATATCCGAGAATGTATGAAAAATGACTATTTTTACTCGTCAATTAAATATTAAAATATTCAATTTTTACAAATTAACTTTTAATTCGATTTTAAAAGTTCCTAACATCATTCTAATTAAAATAGGATTTAATTCAACTTTATAAATCATTTTTATTTATATTAAATTCAATTTCCAATTATTTCTACAATTTCAAATATTAAATTGGCAATTTAATTATCCAATTAAATTACTATATTTGAAATAAAATCTATTCAGCTTATAAAGTTAACTTTTACATATTAAAAATCAATTAAATATACGAATTTCAGATGACTGAAATTTTGGGTCGTTACGTATATCAAATGTGACGACCTCAAAATTCGTACCCTTTGAATCGATAATAAACCACAAATGCCCGACCCAAAAAGCACAGACTGACGGAAAGTCAAGAGAAAGAAAAGAAGAGAAAAGAAGAGATAAGAGAAAAGAAGAGATGAGAGAAAAGAGAGAAGATAGAACCAAAAAGAACAATACATAATCTCACATCGCAGCGGAAAATATATAATATCATATCAATGATCTTTACAAAATAGTAACTATATATATACATCAATCAGAGTTCAACAATCAATCAATAATTATCAGCTTGAACAGTTATAATAACCTGTCCTTATAAATGCCGATAATAACAACAACTAAGCAATAATGCAGCGGATAATCAAGCAAATACGGATGTATGAAAATGAAGATCTCCAACTCTCCCGCTGAAGCTCCAAAAGAATCAAATCTAGACCTGTAAATATACTCGGTCTGACCCGAACATTGAAAGGGAGGAATACCTGGATCAGTCTGGCAAACCAGCGTGAGAAACACACTCAACTGAATTTATTAAATTACCAAAACTTTTCCTTTATCAAAACAAAAGTATCTCGTAAGACAAGTCCACACATAAACACAGACATGTTTTTACCTTACGATAACTAAATCATTTCGTATCAAATCATCTTATATTATAATAGTGTCTATTGCACAAATAATAATCAAAATAGCCGAAATTGTTACCATTATTAAATTCCAGCATACTAGGCTCTACAAATAAAATGGCAGGTACATAGTGGAGTTTGGATTTCCATACAAATGACCAAGTGAATGGACTACCTTCCGAAGGGGTACACCTCAAGATGGATGTCTCAAGGCACAGAACATCTGCCCTCTACCAACACAAGACCGGCCCACCTCTATAACTAGATGGTACCGAATATGTCATCCTCCGGTCGTTACCGACCTTTACCGAGGGCCCTCATAGCATACAAAACACAATAATCAGATACACGACGTCATAGCGTGTAAAGATATATCTAGAAGAGGATGATCATATCCTACTTGGGAATGACCCACTTATCCCTACTACATCTAACCCTGTGTTGGTCATTTCCGGTTGATGAGGCCTGACGAGGTAATGATTGCCTTTCACAATCACATATCACATCACTTTGAATACTACACGGCCATTTCCGTTGACTACTAATTGCCTTCCATAAAAATATAACCCTTAAGCTCATACATTTCAACGAGGGTATTAAGCTAAGAGAAGTTGCCTTCTCTGCCACCACTGATGTACGTTTGTAAAAACCAATGTACGTGATATGTAGAAATTCAATGTCAGACAAACATTCATACAAGTTGTCCGGGAATAATACAAACGGAAGATACTTTCCTACCACATCCTGTCGGAAAATCCCTAGGATTAGTAGCGAATAGTCCTTGCATTAGATATTTTAATAATGAAGAGACCACTGCTGCTGGATGTATATTGGGATTTTAACCCCAAATGATCAAAAAGCAGTCCCTCACTATGAAAATCCAGAATATCAATATCATCAGAAAGCAACCTGCACAATCGTCGCATATACGTTGGTTCGAAGTGGTTTTCGGATAAATCCGATCACGGTCTCTTCGCACCAACAAAGAAAAAGCGTTTCTCAACCTCACACAGAAACTGTCTCATAGACTTATCACTTCTCCAACTTTCAACTTGCTATCCTTCGGGGCAAGAAGGAAGATCGATAGATTGGAGTAACACTCTACACTATACGAATCAACATCCTCAACACAAAGGACAATCAAGCCTACACAGAAATAAACGTATTAAGTGTACGAGTAAATAGTTCCCACATCAAGTTGAGAAACTAAAAGCCAGTTAATGTTTTATAGTCAGTTATTTAACTATCAAAACAAACAAAATAAATATTCAGCACCACAACAATCACTGGGTCCTTTTTGTTAATTTTTTATTAATTAAATCACTTACCAAATATTCGCTTTAAATTATCTTTAAAAAGATATATCTTCAAAATCATTTAAACATTGGAAAAAATTTCCATATACTTATTTAATAATTAGTAATTCACCAATCAATTATTTTCAACACTTAGAAATACTATATATACTTAAATCAGGATTAAGTATATATTTTATTCTTTAAAGAAAACATTCTCTTTAAACACATTTATTTGGGTTAAAATGAATGTTGCGTAAAACATCGTTACGACAATCCAAAGTACAGGGATTCGATAATAAGATAGATATATAAATCCTAATACTATACAAAACATTTCCTTTTGAAAATCATTTACTATAACAATAGTGTTATAGTCCATCATTTCCTTACTTCTCGAAAACTTCTATTTCAACAATGAATGCTGAAATCTATTGTTTCGATACTTAACACATTTTAAAACAACTTCAAATCGTTTAACTCCCTTTAAATATCACTTTCCAAAAACATTTATTTAATTCACAGATTTATTGTTCACTGTCCAAAATCGTGAATATACTTCATTTACCAAATCCAATATTTCTACATATTTATATAAAGATTATCCACTGTCCAAAATCTTGGATAAAATTCTTTAACCAAATTCATTACTATTTCGCTTTTAATTAAAGGATTATCCACTGTCCAAAATCGTGGATATATCTCCTTAAAATAAACTTCTATATTTAACTTATCGATTTCAATTGATTTCGGATTTATAAAACAATGTTTATAAATCAAATTTATATTTTGTAAAAACTCCTATTTATCAATCTCCTTTATTAACCAATTCCCTTTATATCATTTATACACCAAAATCCATATTATAAGTTAATTTACTTATAAACCTCTTATTTACAAAACCCTTCATTTTATAACTTAACAAATTATAAATCTTATTACTTATAAGATTCATTTATAACTCCAATTCAACATTTATAAAACTCCTTTATAATTCCTTCATTCTGATTTATAAAAATATCAATTTTATAAATCTTATATATATAAAACCGTTTACAATTATTCAAAAATCCCACTTTAAACAAGCTTATTCTTTTAATAATTTACAAATCTTTATTAAAGCTTATATAACTCCAAAATCATACTTAAGTATTATTTTCCAAAAATCATAACTTTTATAATAATAAAAATTATAGCTTTCATTTATTTAAAATAAATCAATTTCCTTAACAAATCAAAATTCAATAAAACGTTTTATTTCCAAAATCACTTTAATATTCTTTAAGATTCGAAATCATTCCTTTAACGTTTTTAAAACTCCAAAATAGGCCCAATGCTGCAACAACACTGAATACATCAGCCACGGCATCCAAACATCATATATCAATATGATAACAGAATATATATCAATATCTGTAAATAAATCAATACTGTTGAGGAATCCAGTTGGATCCCTCCAACCTGTCACCTGCAACAAATATACATATTACAAAATATGTATACAATGTCCGCTTCAAGGCAGACGCGCGTACAAAGGGTCATCCGCTCATACACGGGAACGTATATGGTCATCTACTCCACTAGGCATGTATATATCCAAATACCAATCAATATATAGATAATATATCATATATCATCCAAACAATCATCAATCATCATGTAATAAATTAGAAGGTAAGAGTTTTATTAGACCAAGTAGTTCTCCTTGGGGAGCTGCAGAAGTATTTGCTAAGAAGTCGAATGGATCGTTAAGGCTATGTATCGATTATCATAAGCTGAATGAGAAAATGATAAAGAATTGATATCCATTGCCGAGAATCGATGATTTGTTCAATCAGTTGAGTGGAGTCAAGATATTTTCTCAGTTGTATTTGGTGAAAGGATTTCATCAAACTAGAGTGGTAGAGGATAGTATTCCTTTGACGACGTTTAGGACTCGATATGGATCGTACGAATGGTTAGTTATGCTGTTCGGACTAACTATTACGCCGGCATTCTTCGTGGATCAGATGAATCAAATTTTTCGAGAACACTAAGATATGTTCGTGTTAGTCTTCAAAGATAATCTGATATACTCTAAGGATGAGAAGGAGCATGAATTTCATCTTAGAGTTGTGCTTGAGATGCCGAGGCAGCATCAGCTAAAGGAAAAATTTTCGAAGTTCCATTTTTGGAAGAAAGAAGTGAAGTTTCTTGGCTATGTGATTTCAGAGAAAGGATTATCAGTCGATCCAAAAACTATCGAAGCCATTAATAATTATAAGAGACCATAAATGGTAACTGTGATAAAAAGTTTCCATGGATTGACCAGATATTATCGAAGGTTATAAAGGTTTTTTCATGCATAGCTGCACCTATGACTAAGCTAACGTAAAATAATGTGAAGTTTGTATGGACCGATAAGTGTGAGGAAGCATTCCAGAGCTTAAAACACTTGTTGACCCATGTACCATTGTTGGTGGTTCCAAAGGGGAATAAAGATTTGTTTGTTTATAACGATGAGTGTGGAACAGGATTGGGAGCTATGCTAATACAGAGGGGTAAAGTGATTGCCTATACATCTTGACAACTTAGACTGCATATGGTTTGGTATCCAACACATGACTTGGAATTAGCTACAGTTATTTTTGCCTTGAAGGTGTGGAGGCATTACCTTTTGGGAGAGAGGTTCGAGCTATATATAGATCATAAATCGTTGGAGTGTTTATTCTCTCAGAAGGAGCTAAACATGAGATAGAAAAGATGGTTGGAGTTTACTACTGCTTATGATTTTGGAATTGAGTATACACCTAGAAAAAGGAAACAAGGTTTCAGATGCACTAGCAGATCAGAATGCAGTTTTAGCAATGATTGTTGAGTGGAAGGATTTAGAAACATTTTCAACTTGTAAAGTGCAGTATAGATCCAAGGTTGAGTCTAGTAGAAATGGTACTATGTTGTCTTGTTTAGAAGTCCAACCAGTGATGATCGAGATGATTGCTTCTAAATAGGAAGAGGATCCAGTGTTAGCTAAAAAGATTAGTAAATTAAAGGATGGAATGAAGAGAAATAACATAAAGGATTTCAGTCTTGACCAAAGTGGATGGTTGAGAAAGAAGGGTAGATTATGTGTTCCAACTGTGGGAGACATAAGGAAAGAAGTCTTGAAGGAGTGCCATCATTCGAAGTTCATTATTCATCCAGGAGGAACGAAGATGTATCAAGATCTGAAGAGAAGTTTCTTTTGGGAAGGCATGAAGATGGATGTTGGTTTATGCATGAAACATTGTTTGAACTATTAGCAAGTACGAGCGAAGCATCAAAAGCCAAGTTGATTGCTTCAGCCATTGGATGTTCCGGTTTGGCAGTGGATTCTATTTCTATGGATTTCACAGATGGGATGCTGAGATATAATAGAGAGAATGAAAGTTTAAGGGTCATAGTGGATGGATTGACCAAGAGTGCCCATTTCATTCTGGTGAAGGCAAAATTAGATGACATCTGTATTGGCTATGTTATTTATAAAGAAAGTGGTCAGACTGCATGAAATTCCTCGTAGTATTATTAGTGACAGAGATTCCTTTTTCACTAGTGAGTCCTGAAGGAGTCTACAGGATGTTTTAGGAACCAAGCTCAAGATGAGTACTACTTACCATCCACAAACTGATGGGAAAACGGAAAAAGTCAATAAGATCTTAAAGGACTTTTAAGGGCTTGTGTATTAGACTTCGGGGATCATGAGAAGACCACCTATACCTATTCAAGTTTTCGTATAACAATAGTATCAGACCAGTATACGGATGGCACTGTTTGAGGCTTTGTATGGAAGACCATGCAAATCCACTGCATGTTGGTTAGAGACTGGGGATAGGTTGGTTCTTATTCCTGATTTTGTAAGAGAAGCAACAGAAAAGATTGAGCTGATAAAGGCGAGAATGAAGCAAGCTCGGTCTAGGCAGAAAAGCTATGCAGATAGAAGATGAAAAGATTTTGAGTTCTCTGTGGGAGATCATGTTTTCTTTAAAGTATCACCGATGAAAGGTTTTATCAGGTTTGGGAAGAGGGGGAAGTTAGCACCTAGGTTCGTTGAACCTTTTCAAATCGTTGAGAGGATTGAGAAACACGCATATAGAGTAGAGTTACCGAATTATTTCGTGGGAGTCCATGATGTTTAGAAAGTGTGTTATAGGCCCGGAGACTACTATAGCACAGACATTGTTAGAGGATCTAATAGTAGAGCCAGACTTGACCATAGTTAGAAATCCAATTCGGATTGTTGCAAGAGATGAGAAGAAGCTAAGGAACAAGACAGTCAGATTAGTGAAAGTCCGGTGATGCGACAATGAGAGAGACAATACTTGAAAAACTGAGAGCATGATTAGAGATGCTTATCCTGATTTGTTTTGATTGTATGTTTAACCTCTTTAATTGATTTATTATGCGCCTTATCGCAATTTCGAGGATACAACGTAAGATAATGTAAGATGATTAGTAGCTTGAGATTTGATTTAACTAAGGGTACTCGTGCCATGTTTAGTGTATATCAAAATGAGACAGAATGAATAAAAGTGTTTGGAAATAAGGAAGGGAAAAATAGGAAATAGGATGAACTTATACCCTAACCATTAGGAACATTTCATTTTTCTCAAGCAAAAATACTCTAAGGCCAACCACCATTTTCAATCTCAAGAGAAGATAAAGCTACGATTTTCAAGAGAAAAAGTAAATCAACATAATCAAGATCAAATCTCACATCTTTAATCACAAAGCTAAGATAAATGATTACTACATCCCATTTTTCTTATAGTCTTCAGATTTAAGGATAACCCAAAATTATTTTGCATGATAATGCCATATTTTGGATGATTAAATGTTTATATATACTTATTAGTGATTTATGCATGCTCTTGTTGATTTTTGTGATATGTTTTGATATGAAAACCCTACATCTAAGTGCCTTGCGAATTAGATGCAGATCAGAAATGATATTTTAGAGATAAGTTTCAATTTTCATAACTTTCTGAATTATTGTAGATTTTATTTTAATTTTCTAGTAAAGAAAATGATTTATTGGGTTATAAATAATTTACACGTAAATTATAATTAATTTGGGTCTAAAATTTAATATGTTAGAAACCGTATTAAAAAGGATTTTCTAGAATTTTTGTAGAATTTTCCAAAGTGTTTTGATGAATATATAAAATTATTTGAGGTATGAGACTTATATTTTTTATATTTAATTAAGGAGAAGGTGTTTTTTGCAAATGATTTAAATTAATTAATTTTAAAATTATGGCAGTACTTTTAGAAAAGAAAAATTAGCAACCAATAATAGTTTGACAAACAAGGCAGGTTAGTTAAAAAGTTTACTTAAAAAGGTTTAAAGTCAGAAATTCATGTTAAAAGCATGTTTCGCCACATTTGGTTTTGCCCAAGTAGCTTTCGACTATGACCCTCCGCCTTCTTCCAAAAACCAATGCACATAGTATCAACATGTTTGTACATAGTGAATTGGACAAAGGCAGAAGGTAAGGGTCGAAACTAAGAGGTTCCTAAAGGGTCGAAACTAAGAGGTTCCTAAAGGGTCGAAGCGCCTTTTTGTTTTAAAATAAAAGGTAGAGCCTGCTTTGCTTTCGAAAAGTTGGTTTCGACTCAGTTGGCTTTCGACTGGATCAAATATTTTCAAAGGAAAGTTTTCAACTTGGTTGCACTCTTTTTTTTAAGCAATACTTTCGAAAAGGTTGAAACCGCTAGCTTCCGCCTTTCTACCTCTTGAAGTCAATGTTTCAGAAGGTATACTTTATTTTAAAAATTAACTACTTCTACAATGCTTTCGAAGGGATGGTTTCGACACCATCACTTCTTTACTTAGGAATAGGTTTCAAAAGAGAGGCTTTCCGCTTAGATGTTTTGAATGACCCTTTTTGTTTTGTTGAAGTATAATCCAACGGTTTCGAAAGAGAATGGTTTCGACTAAAATAGTTTCGAAACGTGTTATTCCATATGTTTTAAATTGAACCTAAGTACTTTCGAAAGCTTTGAGCCTCTAAAGGTTTGTTTCTTTCAAAAGGTTTTTAAAATGGTTTTGAAGGGTTGGTTCCTCAAAGGTTTCGAAGGAGTCGAAAAGTATCGTTTTCTGATGGTTTTGAAAGTGTTGAAATGGAAGGTTTTTCCAAGGTTTTCTAAAGGCAATGTTATGAAGCGTTATAAGATATGATTTCTAAGGCTTTTATGTTTTCTAAACGTAGGTTTTCAAAGGTTTCGAAATGGTTTTAAGTATGGTTTTGAAAGGGAAGCTTTGGCCTTTCGACCAAGACGAATAAAGAATTTTACATAGTTTTGAAAGAGATGCTTTCAATGGTTTAGAATGGGGTACTTTCAATTGAATCGAAAGGGGTACTTTCATGTGTTTATATGTTTTCATCAACCAAGGTTTGAAAAGAGTGTGTGTGTGTAACATGGCAAGGTGATTTCTAGTAAAGCATAAAGATTATATATTTTCCTTGTATGGGTTTGATCTAAAGGTTTTAAATCATTTTAAAATGGTTTTTTTAAAGGTAAATCATGGAAAGGGATCCCTAAGTAAAATAACTCAGATATTAGAATACCAGATGAGACTGGTATATGGTCGAGCCCTATACATTAGCTATTGGCCTCAGCTAATTTACTCCAAAATTCCAATGTGTAAGGCTTTGTCACTTGTAAGACTAAAATTATGATTACACACAAAATGGAATATATATTTGCACAGATGGGTTATTGGTGAACCCGTAAAACCATTAGGATCAGGTGATCCTAGGAGATGTTAAGTTAGGGACAGACTATCCAGAAGAGAAGTATTTAATAGATAGTTAAGGACAGACCATCCAAAAAAAGAGTGTCTAACAGATGTTAGATTATTTTGTTTACTTTTTCTGGCAGGCCTGAGTCAGCCAAAGGTTAATAGCCAGCCAAACAAAACTAAAGTGTTTGAACTGATAGTTCTTTTATTACCTGATATGTATGTTTACATAATGTTGCTTTACTGTATTTAATCAGTTTTGGTTGCAGGAAAAGATTTGCATAAGATATGTTTTAAAATGATGTTAGTGAGGGGAAACTCATTCCTCTAAGCAGCGTGGTCTCACTTAACATTAATATCCAGGATGTATAGTATTATTCACACCAGACTTTCTGTATGACTCGAAGTTTATGTTTTCTCCTTAAACTCTCAGGTGCTTAAAATTGATTTGAGTAGGTTGAGGGTTGAGGTTCTTTCATGTTTTAGTAGGATGATGAATAAAGCTACCGAAGGCGAGCAGAAGGCTGATGGATAGCTACTTAGGAGTCGTAGTTCTTTGTTTTATGTGTATTTCCACTGTGTACATATTTAAGTCAATTACGACTATATGACTCTAATCATCTGAGGGGCATCTTCATATGTTACTCTTGGCATATTTTTTAATTAGTATATTTTATCATTTCATGAGAAACTTTTTGGGATTATGTAATTTGAATATGGAAATCTGTTTCGAAATGTAACGGGAAAATGTTGCTTTGAAATTTATGATTTGTTTCATGTCCAAGTGCTTCTGATGTTATTGATACCATAAGCATAGCCGTATTTAGTTATTGGAAGTTAACACTATAGATGACTGCAGCATCTGTAGCTCTTAGCTTTGGTCCTCTAGATAGAGGATGTTACAAAGTGTTTATAACTGGTATGCATCCTGAGTTTAAGCGAGATATAACTAATCATATCAAGAGTTCATTTGTTGAATTGGTGAATATGAGTTTAAGGTTTGAAAGCGTAGCACCAAAACATACTGTGACTGGTCCAACTGGGGATAAGAAGCTCATGTTTTTACCACCAAGTAAGTTGGACCCATTGTTTGCCATAAATATAGGAAGAAGGGTCATTTGGAAATGATGTGTAGGTGTAGTGGAGAAGGACAGATGGTTAAGGCACCAGTAGCGAAAGCACCTCAGTTCGCACCAAATAGCTGTTATGCTTGCTAGCAGACATGTCATATTGTTAAGGGTCTCCTTTGCTCTAGAAGGGTGAACAATCCATGGTATTTGTATTTTGGATACACCTTCCACTTCAGCAACACCAAAGGGGAATCAGGTTCTGGAAGGTATTCTATCTATTTCTGACATTCCTATTCATGTCTTGTTTGATACCGATTCTTCTTATAGTTTTATCTCTAGTAAACTTATTGATAGACTTAGTCTAAAACCATTTATGGTGCACGATTCCATTTGTGTATCGAACCTAGTAGGAGGCTCGGTAAAACCCCGTATGGTATGCAAAGGTGTTTTGATTTCTTGTTTTGATCAACTTCTTCCATGCGATATATTCATCCTTAGCTTTCTTGGTTTTGATATCCTTTTGGGGATGGATTGGTTGTCTCATAATAATGCTGTCTTGGATTGTGAGAAGCGGATGGTAGTAATGAAGAAGGGAAAGGAAGATTTTATCGTATCTTGTGAAGAGCCCAGCCCTTGTACGAGTAGTTTCCTTTATTCCCTTGATGTGGCAGATGAAGTATTAGAGTTGATCCGGTTGTCCGGGAATTTTCTGATGTTTTCAAGGGGGTTTTGGTTTACCTCTTCCTCATGAAATCGAGATTTGTATTGATTTGATTCTTGGTGCTAAGCCTACTGAATTGCGTGTTCGTAGGTTATGACCGAAGAAGTAGTTAGATTTAATCATTCAGAATATTGACTTACTTTGGAAAGGTCTTATCCGACCTAGCCATTCAAGTTGGGGAGCGTCCGTCGTATTTGCCACAAAGGCGAACAACACCTTAAGACTTTGTGTTGATTATCGCTAGCATAATATGCGGACTATTCGAAACTAGTATCCTTTGTCCAGAATTGATAACTTATTTGATCAACTTCATGGAGCTCGTGTATTTTCTCAGCTTGACTTCGCTACAAGTTTTCATTAGCTAAGGGTAGTAGAGGGAAGTGTGCCCTTGACAGCTTTTCATTCTAATTGATTTTATGAGTGGTTAGTTATGTCGTTTGGTCTAATAATGCTCCAACTTATTTTGTTGAATTAATGAAACATGTCTACGCGATGTCTTAACTAAATTCGTGCTTATTTTCATTGATGATATTCTACTTTATTCCAAGACTGAGGAGGAGCATTCCCGACATTTGAGAATTGTATTAGAGACTTTGAGAGAACCTGTTCTTAAGGCTAAGTTCCTGAAATGTCATTTCTGGCGGTCGTAGGTTAGACTCTTGGGGCATGTTGTTCCAAAGATGGAATTTCTGTTGGTCTGGTGAATATAGTGCTATTTAGGATGGAAGAAACCTGAAAGCGTAAAGGAAACTCGAAGCTTCTTGAATTTGGTTAGTTTTTATTGAGGGCTCATTCAAGATTTCCCCCGGATTGATTTACCATTTATGACTTTGACAAAGAAAGATGTCAAATTCGTTTGGATAGAAAAATGCGACAATGCATTTAGGGAGTTGAAGAAGAAGTTGACTAGCACCACCGTTTTGACTATTTTGGATGGAAGTGAAGTACTTACTGTTTACACTTATGCATGTGGAACAGGATTATGTTCTGTGTTGATGCAGCATAGGAAGGTAGTTGCTTATGCTAGTAGGCATCTAAAACCACATGAGACTATATATGCTGTGCATGGTTTAGAGCTTTTAGCAGTGGTCTTTGCGTTAAAGATGTGGAGGCATCATTTTTTGGGTGAGAAGTTTTATCTTTATTCGGATCGTAAATATTTGTATTATCTTTTTACCCAGAAGGACTTGATCTTAAGGCAGCAGCGTTTGATGGAGTTTCTTGCAGCACATGATCTGGAGATTATATATGTAACAGGGAAAGCTAATGTGGTAGCCAATGAATTGAGTAGGAAGTATACTGTTATGGCTAGTATGGAGGTTCGTCCAACTCTTATCACTTGTATTAAGGAAAATCAGCAGAAGGACAGTCATCTTGCTCTACTAGAGAAAGCTGTTAGTGAGAATATTGCTTTGGAGAAGTATCTAGGATTCGTGGTAGATGGCCAAGGCATTATAAGGGTGAATGGACGGATGTGTGTTCTGAATATTGATGGCATCAGACAGGAGGTTCTTACAAAAAGTCATCATTCCAGATTGACCATACATCCAAGGGTCACTAAGATGTATCAGGATATGAAATGTGCTTTCTGGTGGAAAGATATGAAGAGAGATGTTTCAATCTTTGCAAGCAGGTGTGCTAATTGCCAACAGGTGAAGGGTAGACATCAAAAGATGACTGGTTTGCTTCATCCGTTAGAGATTCCAAAGTGGAAGTGGAAGTATATATCCTTGGATTTAATTGATAGTCTTCCTCGATCGAGGAGAGGTAATGAAGGAATTTGGGTTATGGTTGATAGTTTAACCAAGAGTGCGCACTTCTTATCAGTTAAGACAACAAGGACATCATCTAGTTTGGCTCAGCTTTATGTTAGAGTGGTTGTTAGGCTTTACGGAATTCCAAGTAGTATTGTGAGAGATCGAGATCCGATCATCAAAAGTCATTTTTGGAAGGGTTTGCATGACGCGCTTGGAATGGAGCTTAGTTTGAGTATAACTTATCATCCTTAGACAATGGACAGGCTGAGAAGGTGAATCAGGTTTTGGAGGACTTACATAAAGCTTGTATTCTTGACTTTGGAGGATCCTGGGAGGATCACTTGCCACTTGTTGAGTTTACTTATAACAATAGTTTTCAGGGGGGTATTGGGATGGCACCATTTGAGGTATTATATGGAAGTTTATTAAGTCTCCTTCACATTGGGTAGAAGAAAGAGACCATTTATGCTTCGACTAGATATGATCCATGAGGATACATATAAGGTAGCAGAGATTAGGAAGAACTTGAAGGCATTTCAGAGTAGGAAGAAGAGCTATGTTGAAGTGGGGCGTCGGGATTTGGAGTTCTCGGTTGGGGACTTTGGGTTTATCAAAGATTCTCCATTGAGAGGAGTGATTTTTTTTGGTAAGGGAGGAAGTTAGCACCATGTTTTATTGGACCATTTCCAATTTTGGAGAATATAGGCACCTTGGCATATCGGGTTGAGTTACTGACTAAGTTATCTGGTGTACATTATGTTTTTCATGTATCTCATCTATGGAAGTATGTACATGATCCTACTTTGATTATCGAGCCATCATAACCGGAGGATTTGGAGGTTAAGCCTGACTTGATCATAGTAAGGCAGCCTATCCATATTGCTGATCGTGATACGAAGAGGTAAAGGACGAAGGTTGTGGAATTGGTTAAGTTACAATGGAGTGAGGATGTTTGAGATTGCACTTGGAAGATAGAGGAGAGCATTAGAGCCCCTTATCCAGAGTTGTTTTCTTAGTTGGTTGATTTTGATATACTATCTTTTGTTGTGTCCTCATCATTTGTGGTGCAGTTACTTAGCTTATATCTTTGATATATGTAGTTTGAGTAGTACTTTATATATCCCTTTCTTCTATTCTTATTGTATTATTCTTGTTTGGATTTCGAGGATGAAATATGCTAAGGAGGAAGAATGCAACGACCTGGAAATTTGAACACTTCATCTTTGAATATTACAACTTTTGGAAATTTATTAAATATTGAAAATATGATTTTATAACATTATTAAGCACTTTATAATTGATAACTAATGTTATAAAACTTGTTTTTGAAATGTAACGACATAGATTTTTCGTGCTCGAAAATCGACATCCACACTTTACATCGTACTCGAATGCCGTAGATTCGACCGTTCAAATCCGAGTCGCCGGATCTTATAACACAATTAAGTAAACAACACAGCGAAATAAAAGGATAATACATTGATATACAGCTTTTGATACAATATTTGATACAGCAGATGATACAATAGATATCAATATGCATCAGAGATGTGATACAATAGAATAGCAATGGAAAAGAAAATAGATAACACCAGCAGTGGATAATCTCCATCTTCAAAGCACCGATCCAGAAATAGCTCGAACTCCAAATGACGATGCACTAAGCTAAGCAAGTGTTGTCCATATCCAAAGACTGAACTAGCTCCAGATAATCTACTAAACCTGACTATCTGAAAACCCCAACTCTAGACTGCCCGTGTAGAAAAATTTTGAGCATCCAGAGTTTAGGAAAGAAACAATAAACTCCGAATCAGTCATGTGACTGGTGTGAGTAACAAAAACAGTTTATCTTTTAAAACAAACAACAAGAGAATTTTAAAGTCAATTCGCAATACTTTTAGAAAATGAAACTACCATAAGGCTTCCCGCACACACACACACAATGCAAACGCGGAATCGAAGGAGATTTCTCCTTTTGATAGTTAAACATGCTTGATACACGAATTTTCTTTGATATTATTGCTATAAATGCAAAGTGCAGAAAACATTTCGAACGTAGAATATAAATCTTAGCCAACATAGACATTTCGAACTATGCCTACTATAGCTACCATCCAAACAGTGGGGCGCCACCATAAGTAGATGGCAGGTAATACAACTAAAACCGTACAAGGTATGTATTTGAAGAATGGATTTCCAACAAATGGTCGGGCAAAGGAACTTCCCATACCGAAATGGAACGCCTCTGGAAGGACGTCCCCGAGCATCCCAAATGGATCTCTGCCAACACAAAGCCGGTGTACTCCCTGCCCGGGAGTATCAATCTAAGATATTCCATCCCCGGTCATAACCAACCTTTATCCGAGCACTCGGTACCAACAACACCACACAGTAATAGATATAGTGTATCCACATGAGTAAGTATCTGGGCTCCATACCACGTTACTACCCCTATCCAGAAGAAATGGACATATCCCAGGGACGCGATCAATGAAAACCTTGCTGCATCTTTCCTGTTTCGACCATTTTCCGGATTGTGAGGTTCGACGAAGTCTCGTCCACAAAGCTACGCTTTTTACAAAAGCCATGCTTTGATCAACAAATGATCAGCAGCACTCAGCATGCCACATTACCAAGTTGGGAATATATTGCTGATAACCTTCAACTACATAACCTCTAAGGGTGTTAAACTAAGAGAATAAATTCTCCGCCAACAATGGAAAAGTATTTGAAAGAAATCTGCTTTATATCTCAAAATGTAATGTCAGACATACAATCTATACAAGTCTGTTCTGGATTTAGAACAGAACCAAAGGCACTTCCAAGGAAGTCCTTGCAATCCGGATAATCACTAATCACGTCCGGATTTCCCATCACATATGGAGATCTCTATACCAGGGATCAACCAGTGCAGAGACAATCGACAAGAAACCCTTTCGTTTTCGAAAATATCCGGTCTTCACCACCGGTCTTCACCACCGGTCTTCACATGCTATCCATAACGTCGAATCACATATTCGGATGGGTTATACGACCCAAAGGTCCTTTCCCGGCTAACCCGAACAGTGAGCGCAATATTTAAAACTTATGGATATGGGATTTCTATTAAGTCACAACTTAATAATTCAAAACTTTCTTTCAAATGGTTTAAACAAATTACCATTTCAAATCTTTTAAACAAAAAGATTTATTTCATAAAGTTCACCCAGTTTCTCAAAGATTCATTCCTGTATTTCAAAACAATTCCATTTCAATTGGATTTATTCTTTAAATCAAAGATTTGTTTCATAGCTTTCAAATCTTCCCAAATATTCTCTTTCAAAAATTCGTTTCGAAATATTCATTTATAACATGGAAAACTATTTCAGTTTGAACATGAAGTCCCTTTAATACAATTTGAAATTCATTCCTCATATGAAAGCTTTTTATCATTTAGAAACAACAATCCTATTTCGAAAAAACCCGATTTCATTTATACAAGTTACAATCTTTGGGTTAATTCAAATTCCCAAAAGAACAATACTTTTAAAAAAATGATTTGACTCATATATAACTAGTATAATATCGTTAATCCCTAGTTTCAAATCATAGAATTCAATTTCAAGTATTGAATTCAAATTTAAATCAAAATATTTAAATTCCAATACTTAATCAAGTTATTCAAAACAAATTTCATCTTTGAAATTCCATTTCAAAAGCTTTTCACTTTAACCCGATTCCATTAAAAAAAACATTTGAATTCAAATGGTCTATTTAAAAATCATTTCAAAAATCTGTGACTTAATCGATTTCCTCATGAAATCCATATTTGTGTGTGTATGGTGTGGTCTAGGAGTTTAACATAATAGTGCAACATCATTCAATCATCACGGATTAAAACACAGAAATATAGTTGATAAGCGATATAACTATAACGCTTATCGCTCATTCACATATTTAAAGATATATATATCATAGATAATAAATTACATCATAGATAATTAATTTCATTATGGATCACAACATAAATCAGAATATATCACAAAGCATCATATATCAGGGATATCAAACAATTTAGCATCCAATAAAATCCAAACATCCATAAATAGGATTAATTTAATTTATCTGATTAATTTCAACTCATATTAATTTCTATGGAAATTTGCTGGTTAAGGTAAATTAATAATCAATTAATTACACTTAATTAATTACACTGAAAAATTAATTCCTTAATTATTTCCATTAAGTAATTACGCTTCACAAATGAGTACTATTAAATTAATTAATCTAAATTAATTATTACAAATTAAATCACATTAATTAATTAATTAATCCTTGATTAATTTCCATTCGATTAATTCTCTTAATTAATTCAACTAATTTTCCAATTAAATTGGTCACTTATGAATTAATCATCAAATCTTGATTAACTAATTTCAAATCATTTAATATAACTTAATTAATTTATCATCTTAATTAATTATTCAATTTATCACAAAAATTAATTAATCATCTTTAAATAATTAACTTAATAATTTAGTGAATTTCAAATCATTAAATCCTAATTAACTTAAAAAATACATTGTTCTTATTGATGATCAAGTTATTATTAACAAAGTATTTAAAATAATTTACTTTCCAATTTACCTTTAACTTTCATTTTAAATTTAAGATTAAAATGAGTACAATTTAAATTCAAAACTTTCATTTCCAAACTAAGATTCAAACTACTCACATTATACTTTAAACATTCAAAGTTGTCTAAACATTTTTAATTAAAAAAACTTGCTTTTATTTCAAAAACTAGGATTCAAATTAAATTTAAATCCAGATTCAAAACTTGATTTAACACTTTGTTTAAAATCCTGCTTTTAAATTTTAAATCCAGTTTAAAATTTGAAACCAGAGAGGTTTTAAAACCTGTAACTAATACACCCGAGACACCCTCCAAATGACTTCGAGACGAACATCACCAAGCTTCGAGACATCCCCTGGTCTTGCACGAAAACCACCCGAATGATTCATAAACCCATTTCTTCCTAGTTCAACGTGTACGCGGTGCCCCTGAGCCATCGTCGTCGACCTCTGGCGATCGTCGCGACCATTCCCTAAGTCCACTCGAGCCTATTCCAACCTAAACGCAATCCCAAATGTCACTGACATCCATAGAATCAAAATAGAGCAAGTTAGCTCGACATCAGGAAAACCGCGCTCGCCATAAAACCCCTCATTCCTTTCGCCTCCGCCTACGAGAACACCAGCAGCTCCGGCCATCCACTCGTCGACCTTCCCCCTACCTTCCCCCTGAATCCCGATACAATCGATGCATCAGAGAGGTTGTACCAAATCCAAAACCTAACCATGCCAAAAACTAGGTTTCCAGACTAAAACCAACAACCGCCGCCGCCACAGTGACCTACCGTCGCTTCAACTATTTTCCCCACCATCTTCGATCACTCCTACATCTCCAGGCAATACCCCATGCCTGCCGATTAACTTGATCGCCAGAGTAAACCCAAAACGCTTAATTCGAACAAACTTAAACTACACCTTGAATCCCAAACTAAAAATTTCAAATCTTGCTTTAAAAATCGTATTAAAGTTTATTAATCCCATTTATACACCTGAATTCATGAATTATGAAGTTCGAATTTCTTGCTCATTTGCAGTTAGCCGTGTTGTCTTGCTTTCCAAAGAAAATTAAACATTGTTTTAACTTATATAAATTTTTAATCTCAAGTTTATACCATAACAACCAGTTTCATTTTGATTCTAAGTCCACACTACAAGTATATTGAGAGAAAAAGAATTTTGAATCAAAAAAGTTTGTTTTATAAACTTATAACAGAGAAGCAACTTTGATCACCAGTCTGCACACAATATATACAAAGTCATTCATTTTTTATAAGGGCTTGCAAACACCATTCACCACCATCCAAACATGATTCATAGCATATATCAAATATAGATCCAATCATTAATGGAAATAGCAAAGTTAGGGGAATGTTTGCTCACAGTTGAAAGGGAAGAACAGAGAACTTGTTGCTTTGAAAACTACAGAGTTGATCTTTCTTGAATCCTGTTTGTTTTCCTTTGAGTTGAATGTTGTTTTGAGTTTGAAATAGATGAAGATGTTTACATTTTCTTTTTCTCTGGTTTTGCTAAGTTTGGTTTGAACGAAATGAAAACGATGTATATATAAAAATATGCAGGCTTTGTTTCATATACTGGTACAACATTGTCTTTGATCTGATACTTTTCTATTTTTTTAAACTGAAATGAAGTGTTACACTTCGGCTGAGATGATATCAAGTGGTGCTGAGAGGATGGGGGCATTAAATGCAAATCCTATTTTGTTTACAAGCCATGCTGTTTAAAATATTTATGTGCAGTCTTTGCTTTGTATATGTATGTTCATATGTACTTTTGCTTTGTACAATCTACATATACTTTTTCTTTGTTTACTTTGGACTTTCTTGCTAAGTTTTTCTCTGACCTGATACTTGATTTGTATCAGCTAACTTCAGGTTTTACAGCTTCCAGGCTACACGTTAAATTTTATTTTGTTGTCTGCTATATGTTTACATTTGTTTGTTTTGTTTAATTATTTTGTTTAATTATTTTGTTTACTTATTTCCTACCTGCATTGTTTGCTCAAGTCTGCATAAATTACCTTTGCTTTGTTTTATATTCTTGCTTGCATACTTATTTACAGCTATAATTATACAAAGCCTGGCACATCTTCTTTTATTCTTTTATTTGTTTAACTTAATATTTATTGTCTTGTATTTCTTTGAATAGAAATGAAGTTCCATTTTATAATGTTGTTATAGTTTATTTTTTTATGTATTACTTTCTATTTTACTCTAATGTGTTACTATATTTTTTTTAAAAAAAAATTGAAGTACAAATTTAATATTCAAATTTCAAATTCCAAAGTCAAATTCAAATTTTATTCCAAAATTTGTTCAAAACTTACATTAAACATCAATTTAATATTAATTCAAAATTGGGGTCGTTACAGACTTCCCCCCTTAAAAGGAATTTCGTCCTCGAAATTCGCCAGAGAGAGATAACGAAGGTAGATGAAAGATAGAGAAATATCCTTTCAGATCAAACTGGATATCAATTCTTCATTTGGCTCACCAAATCAGAATATCAATAATAGATACAACAACGAATCTATTTAACACTTCACAAGATGCTCGGGTTATCCAAATCTACGAAATATATAAGGTACTGGTTAGTCGAAGGGATAACTAACCATCCGTAGAATATATCGAGACCTAAACAATAGATAAATGGATTTAATCTTCCATAATTCTCAAACACTAGGGATGGATTTCAAACTCAAATCGGAATATTCCAAAGTATACATAACTTGTCCCTCTTCGGACTTCGATCAACCCGAGAAATTATAATAGAATTTCAAATTTGGTTTTAAACGAAATCGTTTTATCGATATAATTCAAATTATCCTTCATATTATATTAATCAAGTTAACTCAATTTAAAATTTCCAATTTATTTAAAATTTTCAATTCCGAATTTCAAATTCATATTCATTAAGGTTTAAATCAAAAGCTGATCAGAAACCGATGAATATATGAAGTAAGGATTTTCCTACAACGATTCGTAGGGCCATCATCACACCGAAACTTCTTTCTAAAGCTGTCACGAAGCAATCAAAAGAAATTTGGAAATGAATCAAAGGAAATTGATAAAGAAAGTTGTTTCCACTGTTACAGGGTATTGACCATTTATAGTCGTACTTCCCTGTCCTCTATCGCGTCCTCTTCTTGCACTCATACTCACTATCAGTGGATATTAAGAGAATTTGCTGAGGCATTCGAACAGATATCTTAGGGATTACTCATTCTAGGGTATACTTCACCCTATCTCTAATGAGCTACTTAATGTGTTATACTCCTGAGCTAAAGTTTCAACCTTAGCTCTGATACCACTTGTAACGACACGGATTTTTCACGCTCGAAAATCGACGTCCATACTTTACATCGTACTCGAATGCCGTAGATTCGACCGTTCAAATCCGAGTCGCCGGAGCTTATAACACAATTAAGTAAACAACACAGCGAAATAAAAGAATAATACATTGATATACAGCTTTTGATACAATATCTGATACAACATATGATACAATAGATATCAATATACATCAGAGATGTGATACAATAGAATAGCAGCGGAAATGAAAATAGATAATACCAACAGCGGATAATCTCCATCTTCAAAGCACCAATCCAGAAATAGCTCGAACTCCAAATCACGATGCACTAAGCTAAGCAAGTGCAGTCCATATCCAAAGACTGAACTAGCTCCAGATAATCTACTAAACCTGACTATCTGAAAACCCCAACTCTAGACTGCCCGTGTAGAAAAATTTTGAGCATCCAGAGTTTAGGAAAGAAATAATAAACTCCGGATCAGTCATGAGACTGGTGTGAGTAACAAAAACAGTTTATCTTTTAAAACAAACAACAAGAGAATTTTAAAGTCAATTCGCTATGCTTTTAGAAAATGAAACTACCATAAGGCCTCCCGCACACACACACAATGCAAACGCAGAATCGGAGGAGATTTCTCCTTATGATAGTTAAACATGCTTGATACGCGAATTTTCTTTGATATTATTACTACAAGTGCAAAGTGTAGAAAACATTTCGAAAGTAGAATATAAATCTTAGCCAACATAGACATTTCAAACTATGCCTACTATAGCTACCATCCAAACAGTGGGGCGCCACCATAAGTAGATGGCAGGTAATACAACTTAAACCGTATAAGGTACGTATTTGAAGAATGGATTTCCAACAAATGGTCGGGCAAAGGAACTTCCCATACCGAAATGGAACGCCTCTGGAAGGACGTCCCCGAGCATCCCAAATGGATCTCTGCCAACACAAAGCTGGTGTAATCCCTGCCCGGGAGTATCAACCTCAGATATTCCATCCCCGGTCGCAACCAACCTTTATCCGAGCGCTCGGTACCAACAACACCACACAGTAATAAATATAGTGTATCCACATGAGTAAGTATCTGGGCTCCATACCATGTTACTACCCCTATCCAGAAGAAATGGACATATCCTAGGGACGCGATCCCTGAAAACCTTGCTGCATCTTTCCTGTTTCGACCATTTTCCGGGTTGTGAGGTTCGGCGAAGTCTCGTCCACAAAGCTACGCTTTTTACAAAAGCCACGCTTTGATCAACAAATGATCACCAACACTCAGCATGCCACATTACCAAGTTGGGAATATATTGCTGATAACCTTCAACTACATAACCTCTAAGGGTGTTAAGCTAAAAGAATAAATTCTCCGACACCAACGGAAAAGTATTTGAAAGAAATCTGCTTTATATCTCAAAATGTAATGTCAGACATACAATCTATACAAGTCTGTTCTGGATTTAGAACAGAACCGAAGGCACTTCCAAGGAAGTCCTTGCAATCCGGATAATCCCTAATCACGTCCGGATTTCCCATCACATATGGAGATCTGTATACCGGGGATCAACCAGTGCAGAGACAATCGACAAGAAACCCTTTCGTTTTCGAAAATATCCCGTCTTCACCACCGGTCTTCACATGCTATCCATAACGTCGAATCACATATTCAGAATGGGTTATACGACACAAAGGTCCTTTCCCGGCTAACCCGAATAGTGAGCGCAATATTTAAAACTTATGGATATGGGATTTCTATTAAGTCACAACTTAATAATTCAAAACTTTCTTTCAAATGGTTTAAACAAATTACCATTTCAAATCTTTTAAACAAAAAGATTTATTTCACAAAGTTCACCCAGTTTCTCAAAGATTCATTCCTGTATTTCAAAACAATTCCATTTCAATTGGATTTATTCCTTAAATCTTTAAATCAAAGATTTGTTTCATAGCATTCAAATCTTCCCAAATATTCTCTTTCAAAAACTCGTTTCCAAATATTCATTTATAACTTGTAAAACTATTTCAGTTTAAACTTGAAATCCCTTTAATACAATTCGAAATTCATTCCTCCTATGAAAGCTTTTTATCATTTAGAAACAACAGTCTTATTTCGGAAAAACCCGATTTCATTTATACAAGTTACAATCTTTGGGTTAATTCAAATTCCCAAAAGAACAATACTTTTAAAAAAATGGTTTGACTCATATATAACTAGTATAATATCATTAATCCCTAGTTTCAAATCATAGAATTCAATTTCAAGTATTGAATTCAAATTTAAATCAAAATATTTAAATTCCAATACTTAATCAAGTTATTCAAAACAAATTTCATCTTTGAAATTCCATTTCAAAAGCTTTTCACTTTAACCCGATTCCATTAAAAAAAACATTTGAATTTAAACGGTCTATTTAAAAATCATTTCAAAAATCTGTGACTTAGTTGATTTCCTCGTGAAATCCATATTTGTGTGTATATGGTGTGGTCTAGGGGTTCAACATAATAGTGCAACATCATTCAATCATCACGGATTAAAACACAGAAATATAGTTGATAAGCGATATAACTATAACGCTTATCGCTCATTCACAGATTTAAAGATATGTATATCATAGATAATAAATTACATCATAGATAATTAATTTCATTATGGATCACAACATAAATCAGAATATATCAGAAAGCATCATATATCAGGGATATCAAACAATTTAGCATCCAATAAAATCCAAACATCCATAAGTAGGATTAATTTAATTTATCTGATTAATTTCAACTCATATTAATTTCTATGGAAATTTGCTGGTTAAGGTAAATTAATAATCAATTAATTACACTTAATTAATTACACTAAAAAATTAATTCCTTAATTATTTCCATTTAAGTAATTACGCTTCACAAATGAGTACTATTAAATTAATTAATCTAAATTAATTATTACAAATTAAATCACATTAATTAATTAATCCTTGATTAATTTCCATTCGATTAATTCTCTTAATTAATTCAACTAATTTTCCAATTAAATTGGTCACTTATGAATTAATCATCAAATCTTGATTAACTAATTTCAAATCATTTGATATAACTTAATTAATTTATTATCTTAATTAATTATTCAATTTATCACAAAAATTAATTAATCCTCAATTAATCACCTTTAAATAATTAACTTAATAATTTAGTGAATTTCAAATAATTAAATCCTAATTAACTTAAAAAAATACATTGTTCTTATTGATGATCAAGTTATTATTAACAAAGTATTTAAAATAATTTACTTTCCAATTTACCTTTAACTTTCATTTTAAATTTAAGATTAAAATGAGTACAATTTAAATTCAAAACTTTCATTTCCAAACTAAGATTCAAACTACTCACATTATGCTTTAAACATTCAAAGTTGTCTAAACATTTTTAATTAAAAAAAACTTGCTTTTATTTCAAAAACTAGGATTCAAATTAAATTTAAATCCAGATTCAAAACTTGATTTAACACTTTGTTTAAAATCCTGCTTTCAAATTTTAAATCCAGTTTAAAATTTGAAACCAGAGAGGTTTTAAAACCTGTAACTAATACACCCGAGACACCCTCCAAATGACTTCGAGACGAACATCACCAGGCTTTGAGACATCCCCTGGTCTTGCACGAAAATCACCCGAATGATTCACAAACCCATTTCTTCCTAGTTCAACGTGTACGCGGTGCACCTAAGCCATCGTCGCCGACCTCTGGCGATGGTCGCGACCATTCCCTAAGTCCACTCGAGTCTATTCCAACCTAAACGCAATCCCAGATGTCACTGACATCCATAGAATCAAAATCGAGAAATTTATCTCGACATCAGGAAAACCGTGCTCGCCAGAAAACCCCTCATTCCTTTCGCCTCCGCCTACGAGAACACCAGCAGCTCCGGCCATCCACTCGTCGACCTTTCCCCTACCTTCCCCCTAAATGCCGATACACTCGATGCATCAGAGTGGTTGTACCAAATCCAAAACCTGACCATGCCAAAAACTAGGTTTCCAGACTAAAACCAACAACCACCGCCACCACAGTCACCTACCGTCGCTTCAACTATTTTCCCCACCATCTTCGATCACTCCTACATCTCCAGGCAAGACCCCATGCCTGCCGATTAACTTGATCTCCAGAGTAAACCCAAAACGCTTAATTCGAACAAACTTAAACTGCACCTTGAATTCCAAACTAATAATTTCAAATCTTGCTTTAAAAATCGTATTAAAGTTTACTAATCCCATTTGTACACCTGAATTCATGAATTATGAAGTTCAAATTTCTTGCTCATTTGCAGTTAGCTGTGTTGTCTTGCTTTCCAGAGAAAGTTAAACATTGTTTTAACTTATATAAATTTTTAATCTCAAGTTCATACCGTAACAACCAGTTTCATTTTGATTCTAAGTCCACACTACAAGTAGATTGAGAGAAAAAGAATTTTGAATCAAAAATGTTTGTTTTATAAACTTACAACAGAGAAGAAACTTTGATCACCAGTCTGCACACAATATATACAAAGTCATTCATTTTTTATAAGGGCATGAAAACACCATTCACCACCATCCAAACATGATTCACAGCATATATCAAATATAGATCCAATCATTAATGGAAATAGCAAAGTTAGGGGAATGTTTGCTCACAGTTGAAAGGGAAGAACAGAGAACTTGTTGCTTTGAAAACTGCAGAGTTGATCTTTCTTGAATCCTGTTTGTTTTCCTTTGAGTTGAATGTTGTTTTGAGTTTGAAATAGATGAAGATGTTTACATTTTCTTTTTCTCTAGTTTTACTAAGTTTGGTTTGAACGAAATGAAGATGATGTATATATAAAAATATGCAGGCTTTGTTTCATATACTGGTACAACATTGTCTTTGATCTGATACTTTTCTATTTTTTTAAACTGAAATGAAGTGTTACACTTCGGCTGAGATGATATCAAGTGGTGCTGAGAGGATGGAGGCATTAAATGCAAATACTATTTTGTTTACAAGCCATGTTGTTTTAAAAAAATTTATGTGCAGTCTTTACTTTGTATATGTATGTTCATATGTACTTTTGCTTTGTACAATCTACATATAGTTTTTCTTTGTTTACTTTGGACTTTCTTGCTAAGCTTTGCTCTGACTTGATACTTGATTTGTATCAGCTAACTTCAGGTTTTATAGCTTCCAGGCTGCACTTGTTAAATTTTATTTTGTTGTCTGCTATATGTTTACATTTGTTTGTTTTGTTTAATTATTTTGTTTAATTATTTTGTTTACTTATTTCCTACCTGCATTGTTTTCTCAAGTCTGCATAAATTACCTTTGCTTTGTTTTATATTCTTGCTTGCATACTTATTTACATCTACAATTATACAAAGCCTGGCACATCTTCTTTTATTCTTTTATTTGTTTAACTTAATATTTATTGTCTTGTATTTCTTTGAATAGAAATGAAGTTCCATTTTATTATGTTGTTATAGTTTATTTTTTTATGTATTACTTTCTATTTTACTCTAATGTGTTACTATATTTTTTTTTATTTATTTAAGTACAAATTTAATATTCAAATTTCAAATTCCAAAGTCAAATTCAAATTTTATTCCAAAATTTGTTCAAAATTTACATTAAATATCAATTTAATATTAATTCAAAATTGGGGTCGTTACATGAAATGTGTTTACTATATTCTTTGAAGAAATAATGAAAATGTGACCAAAAAATATTTTGTTGAAAATCAGTATTTTGTTAAATAAAAGTTTGGGAATAATTGCACACTTGTAGGATGTCATATGAATACATTAATAAGAGTTTAAAACCTCTTATATCTAATGGTAATTAATTGACTTAAATGCTTCTGGAAGGAAGAACTAAAGGACCCTTGATTTAAGGAGCAAAAGATGGAGTGAATTAAGGAAGCTATAGTGTGTAAGAGCATGGTTTCCCATGACTTCTTCGCTGGCTATTTTATGGGCAAGGATGGTCATTTAGCCACTTCCTAAAGCCTATAAATAAGAACCCATAGTCACTTGAGATAGTTACAAAAGCACTTGAAAAAGTTTCACTTTATTTCACTCTTTTCTCTTCTCAAAACTCTTTAATTTGGAGCAACTCTGTCAAACACTCCCCAAACTTCTCCAAACTCATGTTATCATCCTAACATAACGTATAACATCTCTCCACCACCTCAAACCAAAATAAGTGGAGCCATTCTCCCAAAACTTGCTTGGGCCATGAGTAATTAGACATAATATTTCCTCGGCCGTGCACTTTCTAGGCTCTATCTCCTCTTCACCGTGCTTATCTAGGGTCATCTCCCTCTTAATTGTGTGCTTGGGTTGTGGGTAGGAAGGTTTCGTGTTAGTGCAAGGTAGAGGTTAAAAAGAGCTAGCTTTATTTCGTTGAAAAGTGAGTTATCTCACATACTAAAAATAAAAACCATGAACTTGTCATATGAGATAACATTTCTTGATAATATTGCTTGCTACATATTAATAATAATAGACATTAACTACTTAAAGTTATGGCCATGATTATATGCTTCAAGAAGTTTATGATTTGCTAAAGTACTGCCTTTTAAACCATTAAGATGTGTAGTTTAAATAAAGTGCATTCAAATGCTTAAATTAGACATGTTAACTTGTTTATATGTTAAAACATGTTTAGTAATAAGGTGGATGGAATTTGGAATCAAATATTTGTATAAAATGAATGACACTAAATATTGGTATGAATACAGTTGTCCATATAGCGATAGTCACTATAAACACACTATGAAATCGCTTCCTTTTATCTCATTTTTAAACTCCATATTTCAGTTATTTTCAAGTATAATGTTTTATATACTCATAGTGGTATAAAAGCTAGTAAAAAATGAAGTTTTGAAGCCATGTATTTATAAAATAAAGTTGGTGAAGTTAGGTCCATATAGCGATAGTCACTGTTGTGAAAAATCAGTTTTTAGCAAAGTTTAAAATATTGATAAATTGGATATTTTATGAAATCTTTGCAAGTGAGTTCTTATAAAAGATAAATAAGTATTTTGAAGGAAGTAAGAAGTTTAAAATAATTATATTAAGTTTTAGAGAAATGGATATTTCTATTTTATACATACACACTTATTTATTTACAAATAAAATAAAGGTTTTCAAAATCAGTATTAAGCAGTTACTTTTGAAGTAATATTTCCAAAGAGTACTTATATCTTATTTATAAGTAATTTAAAAGTATTTTATTTATATATAAGTTTATAAAACCGTTTTCAATGAATTTACTTAAATAAGAACTTTTACACACTTTCTTCCTTAACTTATTTTAAATTCCCTTTCCTTATTGAATAAAACTACAATATATATAAAAGTCATTTTAAAAAGAGTTTCAAATCTATTTATACAAATAATTTTAAAAGCCATACGAGTAAGTATTAGTTTGATTGTCATGGAATGTTAGTATTACTATGTTTAATATTAAAAGCCATACGAGTAAGTTTCCCTATTTGTGAGAGTCAAGAGTGATGTTTAGGTAGGGATGGAGCATTAGAGCTCTAACCTATCAACATCCTCTTAGGCCGAGGAATAGTTAAGCAGAAATGTCGAAAATGAGTTAAGTATACGAACCTTGACTTCCATAAGCATGTGCTTGAGATTTGATAGTCGATTAGTTGACTATCACGACTATCGAACTTGCCTAAATTTAACTTAGGAAATATAAAAAATGCTTTGAAAATTTATATTAATGAGAACCCCCTGGGAGGAGCATTGGTACGAAAGCCTCTAGCTTTCGATTACTTCTAAAAGAATCGGAATTGTGTTAACCAAGAATTGTTCACGCGAGTGTTCGATTGATGGGCCAGTTGTGTTTACTTTATGGTATATTTTATCTAGAGATATACGATGCTTGGAAGGTTGTTTCTGATCCTTATCATAAGAGATCGATCTCATTAGAGAGGTCTCCGTGGAAAATCCATTTATATAAATGCGCCTTGGCAATTTTGTTTGTATACCGAAATATGCTGTATAACGTAACCATTGTAACCATTCTAGCTATTTTCATATTTATATTACACATCTTAGACATTATCTATAATATCACCTAATGTAAATATCAATTGAGTTGGTTTTTGAGGGGAAACCAATTCGATGATTCGGTTGGTCTCGGAAGTACTGTTTTGTATTTATACGCATTTATGAGTTTCTCATGCTAGATTTATGTCTGACACGTGGTGTTTCTTATCCCAAAACTTCTCATGTGCTCTTTCAAGTAGATTGAGTAAAGTAGGTTTTGGGGTTGGATGTTTCAATCTTATGGAGACAAGCTGGATGCTTCCACCTATCTATCTATCTACCTATTTTTATTTTCGTTCACTATTATTTATGTATTCTGCATTGTGAGGATAGACGGATATAACCGTCCAAGCTGATGGTAGTACTTAGTCACTTTTGTAGCTCTAAAATTCATTTATGTTGGAGTAACTCTTTGTACTACACTTTTGTTATATTATATATTGTCGTTCCACTTGTGAGATTTTGATATTGTGTTCTTCTTTCTTGTTCTTTTTATGTTTTATTTTATTTTACCCTAACTTTATGTTTTTCCGAGCACTTTGGTGCTCGGCACACGAATACCATGGATGTATTTAGTATTGACATTTAGTGCTCGAAAATGCGATTTTTACCAAATTGATAGATTTATTAAATGTCATTAATGAGAACTTATACATAGCATAAAATGTGAGTTTATCCAAATATACTCTTGTGTATATTATGTAAGTGCAACATATGAGAAGTGTATAGTTAATGTATACAAGTTTGGTACCGGGGCTTACACCAGAACTAACCATTTTCCCTTTATATATGCCTTTATTGTACAATTTTTTTAAAATAAAATGGCATTTTTTTGAAATAAATATGCATACACACACATATGTGCATACTTTTTTTATAATAAAATTGATTTTTATCGTTTGTCATGTTTTAAAATTAAAGCAAATAATTTAAAGCTATTTTTAATTAGGGCATTGTTAAAATCAAAATTAAGATTTTTTATATTGAAGTCCAATTTGTAAACTGTAAATTAAGAACACATACACACGTATATATATACATATATATCTTTGTGTGTATCTGTATACATATATACAATAATTGAATCAATGTTTTATATTCAGAACAACATTTAACATATGTATTCAATTCCCAAACTTGTAACATACAACTTAAATTAATTAATTAAAACAATTTTCAATAATAATTTTCTAAAAAATAATTTCTAAGAAAGAAAAGAATTAAATAAAATTACGCACATATAAATTCGTGATAATATGAGTCAATTCTAAACAAAACACGTAAAATTAAAAAATTAATAACAGTGGTGATGGATCTAAATTACACTACAATAGGTCAAACAAATAAAAGAGATGTAGGAGGTGGAAGATTCAATCCATATAAATGATAAAACATGAGAATAAGTTAGTTGGAGAATTATTTTTGGATGTTGCCTATAAATCACACTTTGAATGATGAAACAAAGACTCTTAGATTTAAAAACGAACCTTC
This sequence comes from Allium cepa, assembly GCA_030765085.1. Lineage (NCBI taxonomy): Eukaryota > Viridiplantae > Streptophyta > Magnoliopsida > Asparagales > Amaryllidaceae > Allium > Allium cepa. The sequence goes on along the minus strand of CM060932.1, from coordinate 219,251,133 downwards.
AGATTTTACAAAGATTAAGGAATACAAACCACCTTTTGTAAATTGATATAATTTTTACTCGATTTTAGAATTTTTACCCACCCATGATTTTTCGACCATGAACTGAGAGAGAAGAGATAAAAGGGTTTTTTTTCAAGAAAGAATTTATAAGGAAAGAAATGTAGGGAGATTTGTTTTAAAGGGATGATATAAGCTATTCTATTCCTTCCTTCAAATGTTCTCCTTTTAATTCTTTATTAAATCTCAATAAAACCCTTTCCTATTTCTACATGCATGGTCGACCATAGGTGGTGCCACATGGGACCTCAAAATTTCCAAAATTCCATTAGCATTAATCTCATTTAAATCCAATTTCATATATCGCTGCGCACATTTCTAACTTTTATGTACGCCCTTTATAAAATACTAATGATATTCAAATAAATCAGATAAAATTTTAATAATTAATATTTCATAAATATTAATTAATTTAAAAACACACTCAACATTTATATTATTTAAATCCAATTTAAATATTTTGCCGACATTGTAACGATGCGGATTTTGCCCGCTCGAAAATCGACATCCATACTTCAAATCGTATTCGAATGCCATAGATTCGACCGTTCAAATCCGATTCGCCGGAGCTTATAACAACATTAAGTAAATAACACAGCGGAATAAAAGAATAATACATTGATATACAGCTTTGATACAATATCTGATACAACAGATAATCCAATAGATATCAATATACATCAGAGATATGATACAATAAATAGCAGCGGAAAAGAAAATAGATGACATCTAGCAGTGGAACAATATAACTCTAAAATAGTCTTCAAGGAAGAACTCCAAAAATAACTGCAACTCCATTTCCAAGAATCAATCCAGCAATAGCTCGAACCCCCAATAACGATTCACCTAGCATAAGCAAGACTGGTGCGATCCAAAGACTGAACTAACTCCAGATAATCTACTACATCTGACTATCTGAAAAACCCAACTCTAGACTGCTCGTGTAGAAAATAATGAGCACCCAGAGTTTAGGAAAGAAACAATAAACTCCGGATCAGTCGTGGGACTGGTGTGACCAACAAAAACAGTTTATTCTTTAAAACATTCAACAAAAGATTTTCAAAGTCAATTCGCAATGCTTTTTAAAAATGAGACTACCATAAGACCTCCCGCCACACACACAATGCAAACGCAGACTTGGAGGAGATTTCTTCTTATGTTAGTCAAAGATGCTTGATACGCATTAAAAAGAAACATTTGATATTATTACTAGTGCATAGTGTAGAACAAATCATTTCGAAAGTAGAATATAAATCTTAGCCAGCATAGGTACCATTATATTATGCCTACTATAGCTACCATATTAGATGGCAGGTTCTACAACTAATACCGTACAAGTCTCGTATTGTTTCTTTGGATTTCCAACGAATGATCAGGCCAAGGAACTTCCCATTGCCACACGAGAATGCCTCTGGATGGACATCCCCGAGAACCAAACCGGATCTCTACCAACACAAGGCCGGGTTACCCCTAACTGAGTAACAACTGACCGAATATGCCATCCCCCGGTCCTTTGGGACCTTTATCCGAGATCTCGTAATCAATTCACACAATCATAAAGTGTTTTCAACATGAGTAAGTATCTGGGCTCCATACCATGATACCACCCTTTTCCAGAAGGAAATGCACACATCCTAAAGGGCGCCACCCCTCATAACCTTGCTGCTTCTTTCCTGTTTTGACCATTCCGGAGTGTGAGGCTCGACGAAGTCACGTCCACAAAAACATACTTTATACAAAAGCCATGCTTTGGGTCAACAAATGATCATAGAAATGATCACCAGGATAGACGATCAAACAAATGATCCTATCACAAATAATCAACACAATGATCATTTCACAGCAACACTCAGCATGTCACATTACCAAATTGGGAATATATCGCTGATAACATTCAACTACATAACCTCTGAGCTCGTACGTCTCAGAGAAGGGTGTTAAGCTAAAAGAATAAATTCTTCGCCACCAACAGAAATATATTTGAAAGAAATCGGCTTTATATCTCAATTTGTAATGTCAGACATACAATCCATACAAGTCTGTTCTGGGCTCGAACAGAACCGAAGGCACTTACAAAGAAGTCCTTGCAATCCGGATATTCACAATCCCGATCGGATTTCCCATCACTTAGGGAGTCTCTATACCGTTGCAACTCAGTGCAGAGACAATCGATAGGTCATACTATCGTTCTTGCAAATACCCGATCTTCAACACCGGTCTTCAAATGTTATCCATAACGACGTATCACATATTCGGAATGGGTTATACGACCCAAAGGTCCTTTCCCGGCTAACCCGAATAGTAAGCACGATATTTCAAAAAATAAATGGATAATGGGATTTCAATTAAGTCACAACTTATTTCCCAAAACTTTTCTTCAAATGGTTTAAATAAATTACCATTTTCAATCTTTAAACAAAAAGATTCATTTTCACAACCTTTAACGGTGTAAACAATTTTCACATTTTAATCTTTTAAATAAAAGATTCATTCACAGATTTTCCAAATCAATTTCATTTCAATTTGATTAACTTGTTAAATCTTTAAATCAAAGATTTAACTTATAGTCTTCAAAACAATTTCATTTCAATTTGATTTAAACAAATCATCAATTTAAATCTGTTAAAAATAAACAGATTTAATTCATAGCTTTCAAAAAGAATTCATTCATAACTTAGGAAAATCATTTCTCTATTCAATCTTGAAATTCCCCTAATTAACTGGAATCTCAGTTCTTATCTAAAAGTGTTTATCATTTGAAAACAACAGTTTTCATTTTGGAAATCTGATTCATTTATACGAGTTGAAATTCTTTGGTTAGATTCAAATTCCCAAAATCATACCTTTAAAATGGTTTAAATTCATACAAACATGTTTATAATATCTTTAACCATAATCTCCAATCATCGAATTCAAATTCAAATATCGAATTCAAATTCAAATTGAATTATTTAAATTGGAGATTTTACCGAGTTATTCAAAATAGCTTTTATCTGTGAAAACCTTTTTCAAAAGCTTTACCGTTTAACCCAAATCCATTTTAAAAATCAATTTGAAATTAAAACTTTAATTTCAAAAACATTAAATTTAAATTATATGCGACTTAACCGATTTCCTCGTGAAATCCATATTTGTGTGTGTATGGTGTAGTCCAGGGGTTATACACAGTAGTGCAACAGCATACAATCATCACAGATCAGAATACAGGAATATAGTTGATAAGCGATATAACTATAACGCTCATCGTCCATTCACAGATAATATACAAATATAAATAAATGAATGAATCATACGCAGCTCAATCCATAGAACAAAATATCACAGATCAGATAGGACAATCAATTCAAGACATCTCATACAATACAATCATTCATAAGTAAGGTCAAGCATTTAATAATCATTTATAAGCAGGATTAATTAATTGTTTTAATCCTAATCAATTCAATTTATTTCCAAGTAAATAAAATTAAATTACTTATGAATTTATCATCCCATTCTGGTTTCTTAATTCAAATCATTTGATATAAATTAATTTATCAAACACTTTAATTAATTAAATTATTCTTAATCAATCATATTAATTAAATCGACTCTTGAACCAATTATATAATTAATTAACTTCTTAATTCATTATTTCAAGAAATTTACTCTTTAATTACTTATCATTAAGCAATCATCTCATAATAACAAATCATGAATTAACAATTTATCTTTATCATTAATTTAATCAAAATATTCAAGTTTAATTACAATTAGTAATTAACCCCTTAATTTCTTTCATTAAGTAATTAACAATTTACAATTGATTATCTTAATTAATTTAATCTAATAAATCATCAAAATTAATCACATTAATTTAATTACTTAATAATTCCTAGTTAATTATCTTCATTAACTAATAAAATTTCTTAATTACATTTAAATTAATCTCTAATTATAAATTAATCTAAATCATTAATTTATAAATCATTCCTTAATTATCTTATTAATTGAATCATTTAATACCTTAATTATCTCTAAGGTAATTTATTTATTTCTTTATTAATGATTAAATAAATATTAATGTGTAGAACATTACCCTTTTTAAATTTAAATTTAAATCACATTTTGAATATAAGATTCAAAATAATTTACCATTTAGAACTTTAACCAAATTTAAATTGAATTTAAACTTGTTTAAAACACCTTCAGATTTAAAACTGAATTTATTTCAACTTGTATTTAAATTTCACTTTTAGTCCAGGTTTTAAAATCTCGATTTAAACTTAAGTTTAAGTCTTACTTAATTTAACAAACCCAGGCTTGAATTCAAACAGAAGAACAGGCCTCTGTTTTTAAAATGCCTGGAACTAACAAACTCAAGACAGCACACTACTTCGAGTCGCCTACCTCTTTACTTCGAGAGTTACCCGAGAAAAATTCCTGAGTGCTTCGAGTTTTTCCCCAAACCAACCCGTGTGAGTATTTTTTTTTCAAAATTTTGTTTAAGTGTTGATCTGACCCGGCGCACAACTGAATGCACTCGAGTTAAGACTCGAGCCAAAACCAATATTACTCGATACTTCCTTCGAGTTATCTTCATCTTCCCAACTATAACCACCCAAACATAATCACTGACACACGCAAACACGTGTGTACCTGCACCATCCACCGCCGATGTCCTGGCCACCACTTCCATCGTCATCTAGTCATCGTTGACCCCCTCAACTCAATCCATCACCCAGCACCCATCACGACAACACGAATCAAAATCGAGTTAAATTTCCAGACCTGGAAACACGCTAGCTTCAACACCCCCAAACCTGTCAACATCGCCTCGTCCACGCCGTGCCGACCATCAGCGAGCTTCCACCTCCGGCCTCGACTTCGACATCACCCAAACTTCTACCACCCGAAGTATCAAAACACTCGATCCATCATTGAGGCCGAGGTGATCAAAATTCCATCATAGCTAAAAATTAGGTTTACAGATTTTAAATCCAAATCCCAAAATCCACATAGCCTAAATTCTTGATCCAATATTTTTCCTAGCTTCAATGATCCCTCCTCTAACCACCGAACAAATTCCGACCTCCCCAGGTTCAAAGAACTGCAGATATACCCAAAAATCCCATTTCTGTACAACACAGAAATGCACATTGCACTCTCCACTAAAAATTCCCATTTTAGTTTTAAAAATCAAATTTTGATTTATGAAATTGATTCATGATCCTGACATTATAAATTTTGACCATTAAATTTTGTTCATTTCACACTTTATTTACTGCTTGATGTAAACAGAGTCTATCCATATAGATTTTGATCTAATTTTACTTTTAAATTTTAAATCCATAGAATAACAGATACCTTTTGTCTATACTTAAGATTTTATACATACTTGTTAAAGAGAAATTTGATTTATTGATCAGGGTTGGATATGTGAATTTTAAACAGACAGGGTAAATCTGTAACAAACAAGCATCTCAACATTTATATATACATACATACATCCTCACATTGATAACAGATCATAAGCAACATGTATACAAAGCAATCATCAAGTTATGGACCTTTATTTCTGTTTTTAGAAGTTAAGTTACTCACCTTGTCATGAGAAGAAGAACAGAGGTCTTCTACTTGAAACAGGCTTTGAATACAAGCTGGAATCCCACTTGTTTACTTGCTTAATTCCCACTTTTTCCAGTTTGTAATTTGTATTTGTTTTTTTTTTCTTTCTTCTTCCAGATTTGAAAAACTGGTTATAGGCTTTTGGTTTGTGGAACAGACTTACAATGAGAGGGGAAGGCTAATATAAAGGAGATGTGTACAGGGGTTATTATTGTTTGTTTGTACAATAGTTATGGGCTGGTTTGAAAGCATTAAATGCTTCATGCTTCAATGTAACAGCCATCTCATTTTAATTCTTACAAGTACATTATGCATACACTTATATAGATATGCTGTTTGATTTCCTTTGCAAGTACCAAGTCTTATATTCGAAGTTTTTTTTTTTTTTTTTTTTGTGATCTAAACCAGTTTTATTTTTTCTTGTTCCTGTTCTATGTTTTGACTATGCTAATTTGATTTCGGCTGGAGATATTAGTGGCTTGCATTAATTGTTGAGGTGTATGGCATTTATTGCCTTGTACAGATATACTTTCCTCTCCATACTTGTTGTTATTATTTTTATTTATTTGTTTTCTACTTGCATGTATTTGCTCGGCTGATATGTTTGCATTAATTGTTTATTTGTTAGCTAAGTAGATTTTTATTTTATTTTATTTTTCCCCTTGTTTTTCCTTAACATGCTATTGTACATTGCTTTAGTTTTTGTTTTACTTTGCTTATTTATTACTGATCTCTTTTATATTTGTTAGCAAGCTTAGTTATATCTCTTATATTTGTATTTGTTTGAATTTATTCTTTTGCTTTGTTTCTTATTTTATTTGTTTGAATACTTATTGATTATATTTTATATATCAATGTTCTTATTTTTATTCATAGCTTAAGTATGAATTATTTTACTTTACAAAATAAGTGAACTTCTATTTTTATTTTACTCTTATTACTTTTGTAGCCTACTCCATTTGTATTATTTTGTATTGATTTATTAATATGAGATTAAGATATATATATATATATATATTTACTTTATATTGTTATATCTTATATTTTATTTACATCTTATTTATTGTCTTGTATTTATTATATATATTTTAACCATCAATAATAAATTAACAATTCACTTATTTATTCATTTCGTACTTGTGTTAATGTATATACTTTAATATATATTTTTCAAACCACTAATATAAGATTTAAATGCAAGTAATTTAACACATTTTTATTTGAGATCGGGGAAACTCGCATCATTTAAAAATCAATTTTTACAAATTTTAATTCAAAAATTCATTTAAATTATCAATTTAAATTCATAAAAATCCGGGATCGTTACAAACTTCCCCCCTTAAAAGGATTTCGTCCTCGAAATTCGCAGGCACGAAAACAACACAGAGATAGCTAGATAGAGAAATATCTTTTCAGATCAAACTGGATATCAGTTCTGCATTTGGCTCACCAAATCAGAATATCAATAATAGATACAAGAAATTATAATAAAATTTCAAATTTTGGTTTTAAACAAAATCATTTTATCGATACAATTCTAATCATTCTTCATATTCTATTAATCAATTTTAACTCAATTTTAAAATTTCCAATTCATTTAAAATTTTCAATTTCAAATTCATTAAGTTTAAATCAAAAACTGATAAGAAATAAGATGAAGATACGAATTAAAAATTTCCTACAATGATTCGCAGAGCATCACCACACCAAAACTTCTTCTTGTAGCTGGTACGAAGAAATCAAAAGAATTTGGAACGAATCAAAGGAATTTGATAAGAAAGATTGTTTCCACTGTTGTTACAGAGTATTGACCAATTATAGTCGCATTCCCCTGTCCTCTATCTCGTTCTCTTCTTGCACTCATACTTACTATCAGTAGATAGTAAGAGAATTTACAGAGGCATTCAAACGGATATCTTAAGGATGACTCATTCTAGGGTATACTTCACCCTATCTCTAATGAGTTACTTAATGTGTTACACTCCTGAGCTAAAGTTCAACCCTTAGCTCTGATACCAAATGTAACGATGCGGATTTTGCCCGCTCGAAAATCGACATCCATACTTCAAATCGTATTCGAATGCCATAGATTCGACCGTTCAAATCCGATTCACCGGAGCTTATAACAACATTAAGTAAATAACACAGCGGAATAAAAGAATAATACATTGATATACAGCTTTGATACAATATCTGATACAACAGATAATCCAATAGATATCAATATACATCAGAGATATGATACAATAAATAGCAGCGGAAAAGAAAATAGATGACATCTAGCAGTGGAACAATATAACTCTAAAATAGTCTTCAAGGAAGAACTCCAAAAGTAACTGCAACTCCATTTCCAAGAATCAATCCAGCAATAGCTCGAACCCCCAATAACGATTCACCTAGCATAAGCAAGACTGGTGCGATCCAAAGACTGAACTAACTCCAGATAATCTACTACATCTGACTATCTGAAAAACCCAACTCTAGACTGCTCGTGTAGAAAATAATGAGCACCCAGAGTTTAGGAAAGAAACAATAAACTCCGGATCAGTCGTGGGACTGGTGTGAGCAACAAAAACAGTTTATTCTTTAAAACATTCAACAAAAGATTTTCAAAGTCAATTCGCAATGCTTTTTAAAAATGAGACTACCATAAGACCTCCCGCCACACACACAATGCAAACGCAGACTTGGAGGAGATTTCTTCTTATGTTAGTCAAAGATGCTTGATACGCATTAAAAAGAAACATTTGATATTATTACTAGTGCATAGTGTAGAACAAATCATTTCGAAAGTAGAATATAAATCTTAGCCAGCATAGGTACCATTATATTATGCCTACTATAGCTACCATATTAGATGGCAGGTTATACAACTAATACCGTACAAGTCTCATATTGTTTCTTTGGATTTCCAACGAATGATCAGGCCAAGGAACTTCCCATTGCCACATGAGAATGCCTCTGGATGGACATCCCCGAGAACCAAACTGGATCTCTACCAACACAAGGCCGGGTTACCCCTAACTGAGTAACAACTGACCGAATATGCCATCCCCCGGTCCTTTGGGACCTTTATCCGAGATCTCGTAATCAATTCACACAATCATAAAGTGTTTTCAACATGAGTAAGTATCTGGGCTCCATACCATGATACCACCCTTTTCCAGAAGGAAATGCACACCTCCTAAAGGGCGCTACCCCTCATAACCTTGCTGCTTCTTTCCTGTTTTGACCATTCCGGGGTGTGAGGCTCGACGAAGTCACGTCCACAAAAACATACTTTATACAAAAGCCATGCTTTGGGTCAACAAATGATCATAGAAATGATCACCAGGATAGACGATCAAACAAATGATCCTATCACAAATAATCAACACAATGATCATTTCACAGCAACACTCAGCATGTCACATTACCAAATTGGGAATATATCGCTGATAACATTCAACTATATAACCTCTGAGCTCGTACGTCTCAGAGAAGGGTGTTAAGCTAAAAGAATAAATTCTTCGCCACCAACAGAAATATATTTGAAAGAAATCGGCTTTATATCTCAATTTGTAATGTCAGACATACAATCCATACAAGTCTGTTCCGGGCTCGAACAGAACCGAAGGCACTTACAAAGAAGTCCTTGCAATCCGGATATTCACAATCCCGATCGGATTTCCTATCACTTAGGGAGTCTCTATACCGTTGCAACTCAGTGCAGAGACAATCGATAGGTCATACTATCGTTCTTGCAAATACCCGGTCTTCAACACTGGTCTTCAAATGCTATCCATAATGACGTATCACATATTCGGAATGGGTTATACGACCCAAAGGTCCTTTCCCGGCTAACTCGAATAGTAAGCACGATATTTCAAAAAATAAATGGATAATGGGATTTCAATTAAGTCACAACTTATTTCCCAAAACTTTTCTTCAAATGGTTTAAATAAATTACCATTTTCAATCTTTAAACAAAAAGATTCATTTTCACAACCTTTAACGGTTTAAACAATTTTCTCATTTTAATCTTTTAAATAAAAGATTCATTCACAGATTTCCAAATCAATTTTCATTTCAATTTGATTAACTCGTTAAATCTTTAAATCAAAGGTTTAACTTATAGTCTTCAAAACAATTTCATTTCAATTTGATTTAAACAAATCATCAATTTAAATCTGTTAAAAATAAACAGATTTAATTCATAGCTTTCAAAAAGAATTCATTCATAACTTAGGAAAATCATTTCTCTATTCAATCTTGAAATTCCCCTAATTAACTGGAATCTCAGTTCTTATCTAAAAGTGTTTATCATTTGAAAACAACAGTTTTCATTTTGGAAATCTGATTCATTTATACGAGTTGAAATTCTTTGGTTAGATTCAAATTCCCAAAATCATACCTTTAAAATGGTTTAAATTCATACAAACATGTTTATAATATCTTTAACCATAATCTCCAATCATCGAATTCAAATTCAAATATCGAATTCAAATTCAAATTGAATTATTTAAATTGGAGATTTTACCGAGTTATTCAAAATAGCTTTTATCTGTGAAAACCTTTTTCAAAAGCTTTACCGTTTAACCCAAATCCATTTTAAAAATCAATTTGAAATTAAAACTTTAATTTCAAAAACATTAAATTTAAATTATATGCGACTTAACCGATTTCCTCGTGAAATCCATATTTGTGTGTGTATGGTGGTAGTCCAGGGGTTATACACAGTAGTGCAACAGCATACAATCATCACAGATCAGAATACAGGAATATAGTTGATAAGCGATATAACTATAACGCTCATCGTCCATTCACAGATAATATACAAATATAAATAAATGAATGAATCATACGCAGCTCAATCCATAGAACAAAATATCACAGATCAGATAGGACAATCAATTCAAGACATCTCATACAATACAATCATTCATAAGTAAGGTCAAGCATTTAATAATCATTTATAAGCAGGATTAATTAATTGTTTTAATCCTAATCAATTCAATTTATTTCCAAGTAAATAAAATTAAATTACTTATGAATTTATCATCCCATTCTGGTTTCTTAATTCAAATCATTTGATATAAATTAATTTATCAAACACTTTAATTAATTAAATTATTCTTAATCAATCATATTAATTAAATCGACTCTTGAACCAATTATATAATTAATTAACTTCTTAATTCATTATTTCAAGAAATTTACTCTTTAATTACTTATCATTAAGCAATCATCTCATAATAACAAATCATGAATTACCAATTTATCTTTATCATTAATTTAATCAAAATATTCAAGTTTAATTACAATTAGTAATTAACCCCTTAATTTCTTTCATTAAGTAATTAACAATTTACAATTGATTATCTTAATTAATTTAATCTAATAAATCATCAAAATTAATCACATTAATTTAATTACTTAATAATTCCTAGTTAATTATCTTCATTAACTAATAAAATTTCTTAATTACATTTAAATTAATCTCTAATTATAAATTAATCTAAATCATTAATTTATAAATTCGATAAATAAATCATTCCTTAATTATCTTATTAATTGAATCATTTAATACCTTAATTATCTCTAAGGTAATTTATTTATTTCTTTATTAATGATTAAATAAATATTAATGTGTAGAACATTACCCTTTTTAAATTTAAATTTAAATCACATTTTGAATATAAGATTCAAAATAATTTACCATTTAGAACTTTAACCAAATTTAAATTGAATTTAAACTTGTTTAAAACACCTTCAGATTTAAAACTGAATTTATTTCAACTTGTATTTAAATTTCACTTTTAGTCCAGGTTTTAAAATCTCGATTTAAACTTAAGTTTAAGTCTTACTTAATTTAACAAACCCAGGCTTGAATTCAAACAGAAGAACAGGCCTCTGTTTTTAAAATGCCTGGAACTAACAAACTCAAGACAGCACACTACTTCGAGTCGCCTACCTCTTTACTTCGAGAGTTACCCGAGAAAAATGCCTGAGTGCTTCGAGTTTTTCCCCAAACCAACCCGTGTGAGTATTTATTTTCAAAATTTTGTTTAAGTGTTGATCTGACCCGGCGCACAACTGAATGCACTCGAGTTAAGACTCGAGCCAAAACCAATATTACTCGATACTTCCTTCGAGTTATCTTCATCTTCCCAACTATAACCACCCAAACATAATCACTGACACACGCAAACACGTGTGTACCTGCACCATCCACTGCCGATGTCCTGGCCACCACTTCCATCGTCATCTAGTCATCGTTGACCCCCTCAACTCAATCCATGACCCAGCACCCATCACGACAACACGAATCAAAATCGAGTTAAATTTCCAGACCTGGAAACACGCTAGTTTCAACACCCCCAAACCTGTCAACATCGCCTCGTCCACGCCGTGCCGACCATCAGCGAGCTTCCACCTCCGGCCTCGACTTCGACATCACCCAAACTTCTACCACCCGAAGTATCAAAACACTCGATCCATCATTGAGGCCGAGGTGATCAAAATTCCATCATAGCTAAAAATTAGGTTTACAGATTTTAAATCCAAATCCCAAAATCCACATAGCTTAAATTCTTGATCCAATATTTTTCCTAGCTTCAATGATCCCTCCTCTAACCACCGAACAAATTCCGACCTCCCCAGGTTCAAAGAACTGCAGATATACCCAAAAATCCCATTTCTGTACAACACAGAAATGCACATTGCACTCTCCACTAAAAATTCCCATTTTAGTTTTAAAAATCAAATTTTGATTTATGAAATTGATTCATGATCCTGACATTATAAATTTTTACCATTAAATTTTGTTCATTTCACACTTTATTTACTGCTTGATGTAAACAGAGTCTATCCATATAGATTTTGATCTAATTTTACTTTTAAATTTTAAATCCATAGAATAACAGATACCATTTGTCTATACTTAAGATTTTATACATACTTGTTAAAGAGAAATTTGATTTATTGATCAGGGTATTTTGATTTATGAAATTGATTCATGATCCTGACATTATAAATTTTGACCATTAAATTTTGTTCATTTCACACTTTATTTACTGCTTGATGTAAACAGAGTCTATCCATATAGATTTTGATCTAATTTTACTTTTAAATTTTAAATCCATAGAATAACAGATACCTTTTGTCTATACTTAAGATTTTATACATACTTGTTAAAGAGAAATTTGATTTATTGATCAGGGTTGGATATGTGAATTTTAAACAGACAGGGTAAATCTGTAACAAACAAGCATCTCAACATTTATATATACATACATACATCCTCACATTGATAACAGATCATAAGCAACATGTATACAAAGCAATCATCAAGTTATGGACCTTTATTTCTGTTTTTAGAAGTTAAGTTACTCACCTTGTCATGAGAAGAAGAACAGAGGTCTTCTACTTGAAACAGGCTTTGAATACAAGCTGGAATCCCACTTGTTTACTTGCTTAATTCCCAGTTTTTCCAGTTTGTAATTTGTATTTGTTTTTTTTTCTTTCTTCTTCCAGATTTGAAAAACTGGTTACAGGCTTTTGGTTTTGTGGAACAGACTTACAATGAGAGGGGAAGGCTAATATAAAGGAGATGTGTACAGGGGTTATTATTGTTTGTTTGTACAATAGTTATGTGCTAGTTTGAAAGCATTAAATGCTTCATGCTTCAATGTAACAGCCATCTCATTTTAATTCTTACAAGTACATTATGCATACACTTATATAGATATGCTGTTTGATTTCCTTTGCAAGTACCAAGTCTTATATTCAAAGTTTTTTTTTTTTTTTGTGATCTAAACCAGTTTTATTTTTTCTTGTTCCTGTTCTATGTTTTGACTATGCTAATTTGATTTCGGCTGGAGATATTAGTGGCTTGCATTAATTGTTGAGGTGTATGGCATTTATTGCCTTGTACAGATATACTTTCCTCTCCATACTTGTTGTTATTATTTTTATTTATTTGTTTTCTACTTGCATGTATTTGCTCGGCTGATATGTTTGCATTAATTGTTTATTTGTTAGCTAAGTAGATTTTTATTTTATTTTATTTTTCCTCTTGTTTTTCCTTAACATGCTATTGTACATTGCTTTATTTTTTGTTTTACTTTGCTTATTTATTACTGATCTCTTTTATATTTGTTAGCAAGCTTAGTTATATCTCTTATATTTGTATCTGTTTGAATTTATTCTTTTGCTTTGTTTCTTATTTTATTTGTTTGAATACTTATTGATTATATTTTATATATCAATGTTCTTATTTTTATTCATAGCTTAAGTATGAATTATTTTACTTTACAAAATAAGTGAACTTTTATTTTTATTTTTACTCTTATTACTTTTGTAGCCTACTCCATTTGTATTATTTTGTATTGATTTATTAATATGAGATTAAGATATATATATATATATATATTTACTTTATATTGTTATATCTTATATTTTATTTACTTCTTATTTATTGTCTTGTATTTATTATATATATTTTAACCATCAATAATAAATTAACAATTCACTTATTTATTCATTTCGTACTTGTGTCAATGTATATACTTTAATATATATTTTTCAAACCACTAATATAAGATTTAAATGCAAGTAATTTAACACATTTTTATTCGAGATCGGGGAAACTCGCATCATTTAAAAATCAATTTTTACAAATTTTAATTCAAAAATTCATTTAAATTATCAATTTAAATTCATAAAAATCCGGGGTCGTTACAGACATCGTATATCAATATGCACGTTTATAACTTTTACATCCATACTTTATTAAATAGTAATTGCATTTAATCAAATTAAATAAAATATAATAATTAATATTCATGAATATTAATTAATTTAATTAACTTATAATGATTGTAATTAATTAAATCATGTGGATCATTCAAAGTATTCATCATTTCGGTTGTGCGACTTAAAGGTGTAAATTCAGTTTGCGATTAATATCGAACAATTCAAATATCTACGTTCACACATCACCTTATTTATCAATGTGACAATATGGTTGAATTTATTGCCTAAAACTCTTTGGGTAAAATCCAATTTTACTTATTATAAGTAGTACCTGGTAGTAATGATTATTTATTCCAATTGTCTTTGTCAAAACTATATCACACTAGAACTTATGGAATTTAGTTCTGGTTAAAATTCCAACACCGTCCACATTCAAATTTGAAATTTAAAATACAAAATACTTGGATCAATAATTACAATTATCATTAACTAACTTGCTCTGGCTCGACATATTGACTTTGAGTTGACTGCAATTGACCGTGATACTAATCTCATATAACTGAGGAGATGAATTCTCGATTGAATACTGTTTCACTACAAATGCTTCAACTCAAACCTAGCTATAGTCGTTTAATGGATGTCATACCCCAAGTTAACTATAATCAAAGTGGAGCATCAATGTTAAAATTACATAGTATTCTCAAGCTAAGCGAACTATGTAACATCGTCACTTCGAGATTGTCGATTTAACCATAGTTATAATAACTAACCAGGAACTATCAAGTGAGCTATTTCATAGTTATCCAACAACTATCAATATGTAACCCCTTGGTGCTTGCAACAACCATGAGTAATATATTGCCTAATAATTGGAGGACGCACTCTAGTCTCAAAGGATGTATTAATATCCCATCTCAAAGCATCTTGACTAGAAATATTTAAAATAATATGTTATTTTTAATGTGATAAATTTTGTCATGATACAACATAATGTAATTATTATCACTTAACGTATCATTCATGAATTTTCTATTTAATATATTTTAAATTAACTAAATAATTAATTATATGACAATATAACAAGAATAGAATAAAATAAAATACCTTTTGCATGAACAAGTTTATTATCGAGTTAGATATATGTAACAAATTACATAATTGTCCCTAAGGCATACCCCTAACTCTATCAATCTTCCACTTGCACTTGGGGTCAATTATAGATTCTATTCCTACCTCTTCGATCAGTTTTCTCAGAAACTAATTGGGTTAGTCCCTTACTAGACAGGTATGTCATTTTTTTAAATTATATACTCTATCAATCAACTCTCTCTAATGCTGATAAATTATTCTATCATGTAGAACTATTTGGGGAATGTCTCTCAACTTTTAGTGAGCTCCAGTTTCTTTTACGAACTATATCACAGCATTGTTATCATCTACTAATGCCATGGAATAATCAACATTTGGAATCACTCTTAGCTTAGTTGTAAATTTGTGCATTTATTTATACTTCTTACATTGCAAGACTATTCCAGTTATGTATTTATCCTTTAGTTTAATCAACCACCACTTATTATTTGGAATAACCCAACCTAAAGTTCTTAACTCAAGTTTGAACATGAATTTGTGATTGACATAGCACACTCGATATCATTAATGAGGTTCGATATGCACTAGTTCGTTGTTTTATAAACAATTCTCTAGTATTTCATGAATACTCAAGAACACTCTAAATTGTAATTAAGTGATCATAATTCGTATTTTTTACCCTCTCTATAGATCAAATACATGAGCAAAGTATGATATTTTAGACAGTATAACATGCATGATAATTCCTATTGCCAATGCATAAGGAACCCATCTTGGTGCTCCATATTACACGATTTTTGTAGTGATATGCTTTTATTGCTCCTAAAGGCGACATTAAATACATCCATGATATTCATGTGTCGATCATCTAGGTATCTGAAAGATAGGCCTTTGGGGTAAATGAAAAGAAAAGATAAGAAGAAAGAAATACAAAATCTTACAATGTAAGGGAATCATATATAATAATACATAAGATAATACATATAGTCACTTCCAAAATGAAACATCAGAGTTACTACAGAACTGATTTTAGCCAGGGACAGTTATGACTACATGCCCCTATAATGCTTATACAAACAATACAAACACAGTAGAAATAAAATAGATAACTAGATAACAACGAAGCCTCCTCTTCCATGCTCCTCCAAAATGTATCCGTAAGAACCTGGGCTACTTGGCTACTTAAAAATTAGAGCACCCAATAATTTAAGAGTAAGAAAGAGAAACTCCAGGTTAGACATGGGTCTGGTACGAGTGAACTCAAACAACTGAATTATTATGCTTACAAAACCTTTCAAATTAAAAGGTATCTTATAAGACCACATCATAGATAAACACGGACGGGTTTTTACCTTACGATAGCCAAACCATTTCAATAAAAATCCAGTGATATTATAATAATGTCTAGCATCTAAAATAAATATGTAACACAACTGGAATGCTTGCATCTCACGTTCCAACATATTTAGGCACAACTAAGTCCGTGAGGCACTTATTAGAGAATTGATTCCATACAATGACAAGGCTACCGGGGTACCGCCTGCCACAATAGACCTCTAGAAAAATTATACCACGGGCCAACCAATGATCCCCTGCCAAGATAGGACCCGCTTACCCCTTATTGGACTGTACAGAATATGTCTTCACCTCAGTTGCGATGAACAACTGTACCAGTGCCTCTAGCATACAAAATTTGAAAATATCAATCTAGATCAGATAATGACCATACCCTAATAGATGCGACCACATAGCCTTTGGCATATCCTCTGCTTTAGTCATTACCGAGTGTGAGGCTTAAGGCTACTTTTACATTTTAGCGAATCCCATTTGGAATGCTAACACTGCCCTTCAGGTAATGAATGCCAACATTCATCTATACAAGTTGTTTAGGATATGAACAAAGTGAAGGCACTACTTCTGCTTCATCCATTTTGGAATCACCCCCAGGATTAGTAGCAAGTAGTCATTACACTTCAAAGACCTCCATATTCTATTTCCATCAACTTCAAGATTGCAATTCAAATACTGATGCTGGTTTGAAGTGGTTTTCGAATAGCTCATTTATCTGATCCCGGTATCTCTGAACCAACAATCGATTATTTCAAAACTGGTCAGGTTATCGACAGTGGATAAACCACTTTCTAGGTGTAAGTATAGTATTCATATGAAAAATAGGACATCCTATACTTAACACCACTTTTCGATTTCAAACAATACTATCCCTTGATTAACAATGAAATCAGATAAGTAATAAAACTATCCTTACCTCAACGTACATTCTTACATCTCGGCATAGAGACGAGTTTCCATACCTTCGAATTTGGTATTAAGTGCACAATGAATTACCTTCCATATACTTAATTAATCATGACCGTTAATCAAAATTAACTCTCTTATACTTATCACGTTTCTAACATTTCGACTTCTCCATCCCTCGTCTAGAAACTCTGGTTCTAGATCTCACAAATAGAGGAAAGTCTACTCATCGGCTTTAAGTGCTGAATACAAGATGACTTAATTTTCACAAATTTTTCAACATTTTAGCATAACTTATCACATTTTTTTAATGTTAGTTAATGACACAGACAAAGAAATGCCTTTTATTTAATAAATCATTTAAAAAAATAATTGCTTCTAGTAAAACTCGACCTCTAGAACAAAGCAATTTACAATTTAAATTCTTATTTAAATAATTGAATAAAAGTTTCAAAATTTTTATTTCTAAATTTCAAACTTCCTTTTTAGTTCTTACAAATATGTTTAAAATATTTTTAAAGATATTTAAAGTAGAAACTCTATTTAGTTTAGACCAAAATTATCGTTTTACAAACTGCATCCACGACGACTATCGCTATATAAACCATAACTTTTAAAACTTGTTTTGTAAATCAAAATATTTTTTAAACCCATTATTTTATATTTAAAGCACTTAAATTTTTTAAAAAGGTTTTGAAAACCAAAAGTTAAATTTGGAAAATGTTTAAAAACATTCTTTGAAAATGAAGTGGTAAACTAGTTTAATGGAAATACATGATTTCGATGTCTAATATGAAAACCAATTCAAGTACGTTAACTAAACCAAGCAACATCCAAATTTATATACACAAACTTGTATATATGGAAATTTAAACAACATCATAAGGCAAGATAAATTTATCGCTTGTAAAACATTACTTAAGCATTTGGAAGTGTTTCGTAGCAACTATTCGCTACGAACATTTCAACTTCATTTCAAGTCCTCTGCAAATTATCACTTATGCCTTCCACTTTCAAGCGGGAACTATACCAAATAACAATCATACAAAAACTTATAAACATAAGCAATAAACCAAGATTACTATAATAAATAATAAAGTTTAAAATCTGATTTTTAAAGTGAGCTTTACCCACTAAAATGCACATAAAATTTTAGCAAAACAACCACAACTTAGCAATCAATACATGGACCTAGCTTCCATTTTAAAAAGCTACTTTTCAAGATCCTAATTAGGTAAATAAGGCTCTGGCTAGGTGATGGTGGGCTCAGCCATAGGAGAAAAGTGGAGTTTTAAGTCTTGTTTTTGAATATAAGAGACATAAAGAAGGATGGAAGTGACTGTAGCTATTTGTTTAAGGATTAAAAGTGAAAAAGTAGATATTTTTAATCTAAAAACTTTTGAAAAGATAGGAAAAAATGGAGAAGAAGGTGGATGGAAGAAAACAAGACTTAGAAAATGAAGAGAAATGAAGTAAAGTGAGAAATAAAAAGTAGAATTATTTTTATAGAAAATGAAATATAGGAAATTACCAAACTATCCTTAACCATTACCCTCCATAAAATGATGGCACATCACCTCTCATTCATCATGTTGCACATGCAATACCACCCCCTATCATACTTCCATCACTTCACTTCTTTGGGTACGTACTTGTTCTCTTATCTTTTGTGCCACTTTTCCTTTTTACACAATAAAAGAAAAGTTCACTCTCTTTTAATTAATCTTAAGTGTATTTGTAAACATATTTTAATCTAATAACTTTATTAACAAAAGCATATGCTATTTATATATACAAGCATTATGGCACGCGCTTCGCATGTGATGAAGGCATCTGAATTGTTTTTCTACAAATTGTATTTGTTTAATACATTCAAAAAAAATGATTTCCATAAATATTTAGTCATATTTTTGTGTTGAATTAAACGTAGTTAATTTGAATTTTTATTTCTAAGTTGCAATATCTAATTTTTTAATTAGTTTAAAATTTTATTTATGTTATTAATTAATAAAAAATGAATTTGTAAAGTTGTTTATTTGTTAGATCCTATTTTTAAGTGATACGAAGACTTGGTAAATTTTTATAGAGGGAATTTTGAATTTGTAAAGAAAGCTTAATTTTCGGATCCTATTTTTGAGTGATGTTAAATTTTAATAATATCAATACTGAGACATTTTTGGTGTTTCATACTGACACCAAAAGAGTGTGACAACAGATTTATTACAACTATTATTAAAGGAATACATTTAAAGGGTTATTTAGGAAGTTCATGGTCAGACCAAAAAATTGCACTTCCAAGCCAACTATTAATAAAGATGTGTAGATATATAGTCTAGTGTATACAACATGTTCCAATGAATTTTAGATAATGAAAATTCGAAAATCCACAAAATGATTTTTGATCACATTTTCGATTTCTCTCTGAACTAACTATTTTTGTAAACCAAATTTTAAAACAAGTTTACCATCATTAGTTATTAATTTAAACAGGTGTTTTTAAGTTATAAAATCCATTTTTAATTATTTAAAAATATACCAGGTATTCATATTTAAAGTGATTAAATTATAAGCCGTTATAATCTTCCCCCACAAAAGAATTTAGTCTCGAAATTAACACACAAAAAGGATAACTCAAAAAGGACATATATCATATAAAATGTAATATATGTTAAAGATATACATACTAAGCAACTATACCACAAGTGGAAACAATAAGCAAACTACTAATTTATCAACAACTCGGAATAAGCTTCTCTCATGCTACCTTCAGTTTCCTAAGTGCGGTCCTCTGAATTTTCACTCTGTTGAACTTTAACCAATCTCACAATTTTATTCCATAATTGTTTCACATCTTGATCAACAATGCAAAGTGGATGCCTTATTATGGTCAAGTTTAATTCTACTTCCAAATCTTCTTGAACATTTGGCTCCATAATAAGTGATGGATTATGCACTTATTTCCTCAAATGTGGTACATGAAAAACATTATATATCCCTAAAAATCTTTTTGGCAATTCAAACTCGATAGGCCAATGTCCTAATCCACTCATGAATTTGAAAAGGTCCAACATATCTAGTTGCCAATTTTCCTGCTCCTTCAAACTGTACTACTTCTTTATCGGAGAAATCTTCACAAATACAAACTCTTCGACTGAAAATTCTAAATCCTTATGCCTTTGATTGGCATAGCTTTTTAATCTATCCTAAGCTTATTTCATCTTCCTTTTAATTATAGCTACCTCCTCTATGGCTTCCTGAATAATATCAGGTCCGAGCACTCGCTGATCTTCGATTTCTACCCAATATGACGGTGATTTACATGCCCGTCCATAAAGATCTTCCTAAGGTGCCATGCCAATACTTGCTTGATAATTGTTATTACATGAAAACTCAACTAAGTGAAAATGATCCTCCCATGTACCTCCGAAATCGAAAATATTGGCTCTCAAAAGATCCTCCAAGATTCGGTTCACCCTCTCTGTCTGACCATCGATTTAAGAATGATATACGGTACTTTAACTTAGCTTTGTTCTTAGAGCTTCTTGCAATGCTTCCCAAAATTGAATAGTAAAAATTGAAGCTCGATCACTTAAAATACTACTTTGAACTCCATGCAATTAGACGATTTCCTTCATATAAATCTCTGCTAAACTTATCGCAGTCCTAATCAGTTTTACTGGAATAAAATTGACATTCTTGTTTAGCCTGTTGACAATAACCTAAATGCCTTCATTACCTTTTCTCAATCTTGGTAAATCATTTAAAAAATACATCGATACTTGTTCCCATTTTCAATTCGGAATTTCAAGGGGTTGTAGTGCTCCAGCGGTCCTTTGATGACCACCTTTGATTTTGTTGGAAAATCACACACCTGTTAAGATAAATTGAAATTTCCCTCTTCATTCCTATCCAGCAAAATACTCACTTCATATCCAAATACATCTTAGTAGCTCCATGGTGGATACTTAACTTAGATTTATGGCTAAACCTTCCTGCCTAAGACCACCAACATTCGAAATTCATATCCTTCCATTCATCTACAATATCCAATGACCGTCTATCTCAAAACTTGAGCATCATCCTTCTTCGACTTCTTGAATAAATTCTATAAGATGAATGTCTTCTCTTTGCTTACTTGCAATCCTTTTTAGGAGAGTCGGAGTAACTTCCAAAAGAGCCACAACCGCATTACTACACAGACCATCCGCTACCATATTAGCCTTTCCCGACGAATATAAAATATCTAAGTCATATGCCCTTAAAAATTCTAACCAACGCTGCTACCTCATGTTTAAATCCTATTGTGTGAAAAGATTCGTCAAGCACATGTGATCCATGAAGAGCTCAAACTTTTCACCTAACAAATAATGCCTCCACATTTTAATGCAAACACAATAGCGAATAACACCAAATCATGTGTTGCATAATTCTGCTCATGAGGCTTCAGCTGCCTACTAGCATACACAATAACTCTCTCATCCTGCATCAAAACCGCACCCAAACTTATGCCACAAGCATTCATATACACAGTCAATCCTTTACCTCCATCCGGGATAGCTAGAATTGGAGCACCGATTAACCTTACCCTTAATTCAATGAAATCTTCTTTACAGTTCGAAGTCCAAAAGAATTAACATCCTTCTTTGTCAACTTCATTAGGTGTGAGGCGCTCTTGGAGAACTCTTGGATGAATCTCTAATAATATCCTGCTAAGCCTAAGAAGCTTCTAGCCTCTATAGGAGTATGTGGTCTCTTCTAATCTTGAACAGTCGTTACCTTCTCTAGATCAACCGAAATATATTCCCCTAACACTACATGTCTAAGGAACCTTACTTTAGATTGGAAAAAATGATACTTAGAAAATATAGCTCTTGAAATGTGTTTCCTTAATGTTTTTAGCACCAATTCTAGATGGTGTTTATGTTCTCCCTTGGTCTTATAATAAATAAGAATATAATCTATAAAGACCAACACAAATTTATTAATCACATCTATAAAAACTCGATTCATAATATCCATAAAATAAGCGGGTGCACAGTTTAGCCCTTAAGGCAAAACCAACCACTCAAAGAAAAAATCCGGTCCTCTAAATGCTGTAAGGGTATACTATTAACTGCTATCCTTAACTGATAAAATCCTATAGCAATATTTGTTTAGAAAAATACTCGAGCACCATATTGTTGGTCGAACATGTCGCCTATATGGGATAAAGGATACTTATTCTGATCTGTCAGTTTTTTGGCTCTTGATAATTAATACAAAGTCTTAATTATCCATTTGACTTTGCAAAAAAAAAACTGCAACTGCTCCCCAACTTTAGCAACTTGATCTAATATGTCTCTTATTCAATAAATCATCTATCTGATTTCTTAATTCCAACTTCTCCCTCAGAGCCATCTTATGAATATGATGAATAATAGGTTTCTAATCGGGAATGATCTGAAACTCAATCTTCCAATGTGGAGGTAGAATATTAACTTCTTCAAAAACATCAGAGAAATCCTTAACAATTAATATTGACCCTAACTCTTTCTAGGATGAATCCAATGCACAATGGAAACTACACATTCACTTGCTAGGCTGCTCACACGATACTTCAACATAGTTCCTCAATTTAGTTTTTATAGATACCATTTCTTCTAACATAATCCAAGATTGCTCCTCTTTTCGATAGCCAATCCATACCCAACAAAACATTAAACCCCTTAAAATCTAAAAAAATAGGTCGCAGGGGGTGAGGTAAGTATCTTGCTCATTTTCACGAATCATACATGGATTAGTTGCACCACCTATGGGGTTTGACGGAGAAATAAAGGTTTCTATAATTCTTGGGGAAAGTTGCAAACTATCTACCAATTCTTTAGAAATAAAACTATGAGAAACCTTGGTATCGAATAATACTCGAACTAAAATGTCATTAACAAATAAGGTTCCTTCAAGAACTCCATTCCCTTTAACATTTAATGAGGTAGGAAATTCATCCTTAATAACATAACCTTTGGCTTGCCGACCCTTTTTCATTAACGGGCAATCCATCACCATATGCCTTGGTTTCTGAAAGTTGAAGCAGAGTGTTTCTGAACCATAGGAGAAATAAGTCCTGCATGCTAATTCGGAGCTTCGATATTCCTACAAAATCTTGCAAATTCTACTTACACACATAACACTCAACTTCCTTGTACTTGTTTCCTTGATCTCATTCTGACTTTCCTCCCCACTGCTTCTTCCATTATAGGGTAAACTTCCTTTTGTTCGAGTTATTTCTATTGTTGTTGGGTGTTGTCGCTGGCTTCTTCTTCTAAAGAACTTCATATGCAAAGCCATATTCACTACGTCCATAAAGATCCCTTCGGATGGGTAGTCGTCTTCTCATGAAATTATTCCCTTCATCCTAATTACATACATCTCATTTTTCATTAAAGGTGAATCGATCAATCCTAGACCAAATCGCGATAGCTCATTAAATTTAGTTTCATATTCAAATACCAACAAATCACCTTGCTTAAGATCTAAGAAACTCATATACAAATGGGTCTTCCCGGTAGTGGGCATGTACTGGTCTTTAAACACCTCCTTAAACCTAGCCCAAGAAAAATCATCCTTCAGAACATTCACCGTAACTTAGTCCCACTATGCTACAACCCCATTTTGAACCGACCATGATGCTAAGAAATGCTTCTGCTCATCTGAATATCCAGCTCCTTGAAAATCTTCTCGCAAGAATGAAGAAAAACTTGGACTTCAATAATGGATTCTATACCCTTAAATGGTTTTTCCGTCTAGATTAGTATAGTCCTTGCACAAAGCTAAAAAGTTAACACAGGGCGCACTGATGCTACCTCTTTAACTACTCCAACTCTTCTAACATTTGGAGTTCAGCCATTAGTGGTCGTGGTGCTATCAAATCCTCTACCCCGTCTTCCTCTATTACTCATTCTTACTACATGAATATGGTAAGATAACTTTAAAATACTTAGATGAGGTTATCCTTAAGAAAAGGGTACTAAATCAAACATGTAAAACTTGATCAAAATAACTCAAATATATATATATATATATATATATATATGAATAAAAATTACAAACATGCGCTCTCATAAACTAAAGTCATCTATGGTATTGCTAACCCTATCTCTAATAAATCGTCCTCAACTCAGGCCTAGGTGTTCGCTCAACCTATGCTCTGCTACCAAGTGTAATGATATGTCTTTCTTACTCCTAAAGACAACACTTAATACATCTATAGTATTCATGTGCCGATCATGTACATGTCCGAAAACGAGCCATTAGGGTAAAAAAAGAAAAGATAAGAAGAAAGTAGCATATAATCTCACAATGCAAGGGAACCATATATAATCTAACATAAGGTAATACAAGTTGTCACTTCCAAAATAAAACACCGCAGTTATGAGAAAACTAACTTCAGCGAGGGATAGTTACAACTGCCTGCCCTACAATGCTGATATATGCTATACAAACACGGTGGAAATAAAATAGAAAACTAGATAATGCCAAAGCCTCCTGCTCCATGTTCCTCCAAAATGCATCCGTAAGAACCTGGACTACTCGGTTACTTAAAAATTAGAGTACCCAAGAGTTTAAGGGAAAGAAAGAAAAACTCCAAGTCAGACATGGGTCTGGTGTGAGTAAACTCAAACAACTAAATTATTATACTTATAAAACCTTTCAAAATAAAGGGTATCTCGTAAGACCATGCCATACATAAACACAGATGGGTTTTTAACTTCGATAACTAAACCATTTCAAATAGAATATCTGGTGATATTATACTAATGCCTAGGGTTTAAAACAAATATGTAACATAGATGGAATGTTTACACTTTACGTTCTGTAACGACCCGGAAATTTCGATCCTGAAATTCCAGATAGTTAGGAAAAGAAGAAAAGAGATAGAAGAAGAAACTGAAACAAAACACAAATTCTCACACTAGCAGCGGATCAAAATATAATATCAAATAATATCATTTATACAAAGAAAGCTGTATCAGTAAATTTACATTTTAATACATCAGAGTTTTCAACATTTACAAACACTGGACAGTTAATATCACATGTCCCAGAAAATTTACAATACATACACAGCGAATTATTTTCCATACGTTCCTGCCATCCAGCTCGCCTCTTGAGCTCCAGAACGACCTTACCTAAAATTCTGTAATACTCGATCTGACCCGAGCATTACATCAAAGTAACACCCGGATCCGGCAGGAAACCAGCATGAGTAAACTCATCTATCAAGAAACTTTAATGCACAAACTTACTAAAAACCCAGGGTAATTCGTCCATCATTACAAGTTCACAACTTGCTATAGTCAACACTCATATTCACAATCAAATCTCTAAGTACCTTTACTTAGTTTTTAAATGGTCCAGTCATTTAAATTATTCCATTTCAGCCTATTGATTTCACATATCAATTAAATAAGGAATCATTGTGGGTTAAAAATCGAAGTGGGTTCGGGTATTTACTTATACCCGACCCCGGTCTCTTCGAATTCAATATCACCTTAACTAAAGTCATTCAAGTGAAATACAATTCAACTTAAATATAAGATGTCACTTTTTACACAACAATTCATCATCAATAGATAACCACATTATCATTGTCCACTCAACATATCATATCACAAAACATTTCATATCAGAGAGATCAACTAAATCAAGGTATTTATAATCATTCAATCATTCATATGCAACATAATTTAGTCACACCATTCCCATTAAATAAATTTAACTAATTTCTTTAATCACTTTTAATCTTGCATTCTTATTATTTATTAATTACTACTCAATTAATAAATCAATCTTACATCATCCATCTAAATTAATCATTCTAGATAAATTATCCTTCAATTACCTTATAGATTAATTAGCCTTAACCATTCACATTAATTATCCTTTAATTAACCTTCTCAATTAATAAATTACATTCATTATTGATCCTCTAATCACTTCCAGTAATTCATTATTTATTAATTAATCTTTATTAATCATCCTTTAATTAATTAACCCTTAAATTAACAAATCAATTAATTAACCCATTAATAATCTTAATCACCAAATAAACTTAAGATAATCCATTTATGTTAATTCATTATCAGAATTTGATAAACGTGAAGTTATTAGAAAGCTTTAAGTTTAATTAAAAAAATTAAAAATTAAAATGAATTTCTCCACCTAAATTAACGAACATAAAAAAATCAATTATTTCTTAAAATGCTTTAAAGGCAATTAGTTTAAAACTTGACTCTGTTAAAATTTTCAAGCTTGTTAACCTTCTAATATTTGCCGAGACAAATCCAGGTTCTACTCGAGCTAAATCCCGAGTTCCTTTATCTTTTTCCCCGAGTCTTTTTTTAACTTAGCTTTGATTTTAAAAAGACTATTAAAATATAAATACTCGCACATGAACACGAAATACTCGAGCCCAACTCCCATTATCTCGAATCCAATATCAAGAAAACATCGAGCAAAACTTCTTTCTTTCCTCCTCATCTGCTTCTTCTTCCTCAATCTTAACTTCACCAGAAAACTTAAAAGTGCACCGTGCACATGCACACGCGTTCCTGGCATCATCCATCTCTACCGCGACCACAAGCATACCACCCATGATCCCACAAACCCTTCCGACTATCCAGATTCAATGAAGTCGACCGGAATCAAATTCAAGCTTGACAAAATACCCTCGAACCCGAACCTACCGATGAAAAACCTCCTCGCCTCGTCGATCAAGTTCACCAGAGACCATGCCGATCCACCAGAAATAATCATCTCCAACTCACGCATCATTTCCACCCACTCCGATCAAGCTCGATCCATCATCGCCGTCACGATGATTCCCGATTCCATCATCGAATACACATGTTCCAAAACCCTATTCCAACGAACTTTCGCCGCCACGGTGCTTAAAAAAAACCTAATATTTTCCTAGGTTCGCCAACCCCCAAACTTTCTTCAACCCGAGCATGACCCTCCTTCCCTCACCGATCGCCGAAATTTGGCGATAGTATAAAAACCGATCAACTAGAAAATTCCCATCGCATCCAGTCTTAAAAATCATGAAACTATGACCAAAATTCATATTTTTCAAATTCGAACCTTCTACTATAATTAAAACTTGAAATTGGAATGATTGATTTTTCTGATCTTAAAAGTTTTCATTGTAAAAATCTATTTTCAAAATATTTACTAGATAATTCTACTTTGAACTATTTTAAATTTATATTACATTGTTACTAACATTATCCTTTTAGAGATTATAGCGTTAAATTAAATATACAGAGAGAATTGATTTTTACTTGGGAAATCAGGCTAGTCTGGACTACACAGAGATATGCATATACTTCAGACATGCATGCATATAATTCTTATTTTAAAACATGTATACCCAAACAAAATATAATTCTTCACTCGTACAAAAAATTTCCACCATAACTTCAAGTATAAATCAAAAGCATCAGGTATAGATTAGTAGTTTACTCACCTTTGGTGTTTACAGGGAACACAACAGTAGCTTGGAAACTTTGAAAGCTGAAATTGCATTGGATCACTAAACTGCTGTTTATTTTGGTCAGAGAAGGAATCTATAGTTTATCTTGTTCTGGAAATTGTTTTAACTGGAAACTGATTCTTTGAATCATATTTGTTTTAAAATGATTTTGCATGCCTTAGACCTTGCTTTCTGTTTGATAGAATTGAGTTAATCTTACTTGATTTCTTTTATTCCAGGCTTGCTTGTTCCAGATTTTGAATTAGTGAAGAGATTGCTTTTAATTTCTTGATGTCATTTACTAGTTTGTTACAGACTAAAGTTTTCTTTGCTATAGAAATTCAGCTGATAAAAGAATTGAAAGAGAGGAAATGAGATGTTCTTATAGGCTAAATTTTGATTTATTAAAAATAAAAGAAAAATTTGAAATCAAGAAGTGACACTTGTAAAAACTAACGTTTGTCAATTACATAAGTTTATCATATTACACTTGTTATTAAAATGATTTTAAGACAAACACTTGTAATTATGCAAATTTAACAAATTCTTAAATGTTAATAAAAAGCCCTTTTGTATTTATGTGCAAATTAATAAGTTTTTTTCTAAATCTATATATAAAAAGTTCTTTTAAAGAAAATAAATAAAAACGTATTAAAATCAAATAAAATCATATATATAATATATTTTTAAACTAAAATATATTTAAGATATACTTCTTTTAAATTTCAAATTTAAATTCAACACTAAATTTAATTTAAAATCCAATTTAAAATCAACTCAAACAAATATATATTTATTTTAAACAACCCCAAATTCACTTTATAAATTTTAAGTAAATTATATAAATATTCATCAGATTTATTGGCTTAATCGGTAAATTAGTATTTCTCAATAGCTAAATTAGAAAATTACCCAATTATCTGATGCCCAAAAATTCGGGTTATCACATTCCTCCCCCTTTGAATCTTTTCATCCCCGAAAAGGAACGAAGCCATAATTTTTATTAAAATACTATTTATCAGTCAAATTACGTTTTGATAAATTTTTAAAACACTTTAAAATATCATACAATAATTATAAAAATAATTTTTATAACTTGATGTCTCAACCAGTCCATCCTTGTTCTCACAGAAATTCGGTCATACGTTGATCAGGCGTAGGATCGAAAATCTATAAGTACTTGGTAAACCCGTTTTCAACATCCAACGAAAATACTTGGAAAATAATTTTATTGAAAATATAGAAAACATTTTTGAAATAGAGGAAATATCTTTGGTGAGAATGCGCTGGAAATCATCACCCCCATCCATGTTCGCAGTTAACCCGATAGTTATGTTGCCATCACGGCAAAATCCATAGATAACTGTAGGCCTTTGCGTCCCTCGATTGCGCCATGGAACCCGCTGCAGATCGCAGCTACAACCGGGGTTACGTTGCTGTCACGGCGAAAACCCATATAACTGCAGGCCTGAGCGCCCTCGAATTTCGCTGCCAAAAGAATGAAACCTCTCCACTCCACTCGACCATAGATCACAGTCTACCGATGTTACGTTGCCTTCTCGGCAAAATCAAGTGTAGACCGTTGACACTCACCTCCACATGATTTCGGCTATGGTCCATAGTAGATCGCAGCGATATCGAGTTACACTATCGTCACAGCATAACCTAAATGCCTCTATAGGCGTCAACGCCCTCGACTTTCACTACCCAATAATCCTCAGGAACTAGTTTGTACGGACTCCTCATAGGATCAACTTTAGAACCTCCCCCTTTGAGGCTCAAGGCAGTAAACCTATGGTACTCCTAAGATGTTCATTCCAAGGGAGCGCCTTTTTCTTTAAAGCCATTTTCAAAACACTTTATACTATACACATATAGTTTCTTCCAAATCATACACCTAGTATAAATCCCATATGAATCTCTTTTTCTCAAAATCGATTATCTCAAAATCGATAATTCTCAAACTAGGCTTTCCAAATTCCAATATTGATTTTACCCAAAAATCAAAAGCCTTTCCAAAATCCATAGGTTCCAAAAACCTTTCCTCTAGAATCATTCTCATAAGATCCTTTATATATATATATATATATATATATATATATATATATATATATATATATAACCTTGAAAAATCTTTGGATTATTTCAAACTTGTATAAAACCCCCTTTTATACTTCAAATATTTTCAAAACCCTTTTCTTCTGGCTATGGATTCAACAAGGGGAGTTTTACCATATATATAACAAAGATACATAACTTTGTTTATTCCAAATCAAATATTCAAATTTGATTACTCTTTTATAAAGTCGTTTCCATCTTACTTATCATCATAAAAATATCGAACTTTCACTTTTATTCATGGTATATTTCATAAAATATACTTTCATTTCAAAAATCATTTCACATTTCTTATTCACAAATTTTCAATATCAATTTCATACACATATCATCCGTATGCTATACCAATCTGATTGCTCACTCGATCACACAATTCCACTATCGAACTAGTATTGTCCACCCGACTTCCTAGTGCGGACTCAGATCTAGTTTCTTGATGAGAAACCACCATTCTCCTTGCATAGCCATAACTATGATAGAGAATATCCAGAACCAATCAACAATCCATATCCAGGTTCGCCGTCAAAAATCGAGTGAAAAATCCCAACTCGGATCGATATATTATCTCGAAATTCTGTGCTCGAATCTGGATCAAATCACTATGCGAATAGAATAATATATGTACATCCTACGTATTTGTCTCCATTGATTATTAGGTAAATCAATTTCTCCTATCTATTCACATTCACTTTAATTTCTATTCCACTTATTCATAATTGTTTCAATTCCATCTGGATTATCACTTTAATTCTTATCTCAATTGGTAATTAATCATAAATAGTTTGAACTCTGTCCAGTTTAATTTTAGAAAATAGGCTGAAAAGTTTTAAAATAGATAAGTAGTTGAGAAATAATTATTAGTTCATAAAATAGCTTTAAAATAGTTAAGTAATTGTAAAATAGTTCGAAAATAGTTAAATGGTTATAGAAATTTTAAATAATTGCAAAATAGTTGTAAAATAGAAATTAATTATAAAGTAGTTGAAAAATAGTAATTAGTTTATAAAATAATTGTAAAATAGTTAAATAGTTCCAAAAGTAGTTATAAATAAGTATACGATAGTTCGATTTTGAAAAGAAAAGTTGTATAGTACTAGCTTGGAAAAATAGGTTTATATTAAAACAAATTTATTTTGAAAACAGTCCAGAGCCAAAATGTTCAATTCCCAATCTCCATTCCCATCAATTCAATTTACATTTCCAGATCCATTTAAATTGACTCAATTCCAATTTAAATAACTTCAATTTCCATTGAAATTGATTTAACCCCAATTCAAGTTGAATTATCCTCAATTTCTTTTCTATATTCAATTCAAATTCCATTTGAATTTACCTATTCAACTTTAATCACAATTTCAATTAATTCAAATAAATTTTAAATTGAACCAATTTTAATTCATATCAATTCCAGTTTGAATTGATCCCAATTCCCATTTGAATTTGAACTCATTCAACTTCAATTTTCATTTCAAATTAATCCAATTCAAATTTCAAATTTAAACCATCCCGAATTATATAAATTCGAGTTAAATTTTTAAATGTTGATTTAATCCTTTAAATCAAATCAACTTATATCTCTAAACCATTTAATTCTGAATCTGAATTCCATTTCTAACTTATTTCAAAGTTCAAATAATAACTCAATCCCTTTTTAAACAACTAAATATTTGAAATTCAATTTATCATCAAATTTCAATTTTGAAACCAAACCTTTGAAGTTTTATCATAAACATTCAAATCTTAAGTCCAAAATGATTCCATTTTATCTTAATAATGGATATATTACCACACCCTATTAGTTCATTCATTTAAACAAATCCAATTTCAGCTTAAAGATTATTAATAACAACAGAATTGTATTATTCAAATTTTTAAAACATCCATCCATTTTCAATTTCTAGATCTCTAACCCATTTTGTGATCACACAAACTCCCAATTCAAATTAACCATTTAACTTCCCAAGTTAAATCCCAATTTCATCTTGAAATTTCTAATTCAGGATGCTTGTTAAATTATTTAACTTTCCCAAAGTTAAATTCAATTTACTTAATCCAGCCAACCTTACCCAATTTGAATTCCCATTACAAAATTTAATCTTCACATTAATAATCTTCCCATTTATAAGTTCAAAAACTTATTACTTTGGGTATCACATCTCATTCCAAATTTAAAACTCAACATTTAGAGTTTATTTCAAACCATTTTTGATATTATGTATATTCCTCATATATACATATTATTTCCTTTACACACCAAGTTATCCTTAAATTTTAGACCACCTTTGGTTTTTAATTCAAAACAAGTTTCTTTAAATTTTCAAACAACTCTTGTTTGAAATAGGACCCTTTCATTTAAATACATTAAATAATATTATTTATTATTTCTTTATCACTTTGAAACATTTTTCAAATTTCTGGACCTAGATTTAAAACTTCACAATTTAGATCATCTTCAGTTCCAATTTATAAGTCATACTTCCCTAAATGTTTTACTTCCCTAAAACATTTCATTTTGCTTACTCATTAATACATAATTTATTATTAAACACAATATTCATTTATGATAATAACCAAGATTATCATATCTGGAAACCAATTCGTTATTATCTTATTTTGAAACTCTTCTCCGAATTTAATTTTAGTTTGAATCTATTTCAAACTTATCTTTATTCAATTTCAATTTGGTTGTATTTCTATTAACACTTAATCTAATTCCAATAGTTTAACAACCAATTACCTTAATATTTATTAGAAAGAAATATTGCTTTATATATCAAAATATATTCTTATATAAAATCATTCAAAATCTTTATATAAGAAAATAACAAGTACGCTCTTATATATATACACTCAACTCATTCTAGGGTTCCACTTACCCTATCCTTAATGAGTAAGCCCACCCGAGCCAAGGTTCTCGCTTAACCTTCGCTCTGATACCAAATGTAACGACCTAGAAATTTCGATCTCGAAATTCCAGATAGATAGAAAAAGAAGAAAAGAGATAGAAGAAGAAACAGAATCAAAACACAAATTCTCACATTCGCAGCGGATCAAAATATAATATCAAATATTATCATTTATACAAAGAAAGCTATATTGGTAAATTTACATTCTAATACATCAGAGTTTTCAACAGTTACAAACACTGGACAGTTAATATCACATGTCCCAGACAATCTATAATATATACACAATGAAATATTCTCCATACGTTCTTGCCATCTAGCTCGCCTCCTAAGCTCCAGAGCGACCTTACCTGAAAATCTGTAACACACGGTGTGACCCAAGCATTACATCAAAGTAACACCTGGTCAGGCTGGAAACCAGCGTGAGTAAACTCGTCTATCAAGAAACTTTAATGCACAAACTTACTTAAAACCCGGGGTAATTCGTTCATCACTACAAGTTCGCAACTTGCTATAGTCAACACTCATATTCACAATCAAATATCTAAGTACCTTTACTTAGTTTTTAAATGGTCCAGTCATTTAAATTATTCCATTTCAGCCTATTGATTTCACACATCAATCAAATAAGGAATCATTGTAGGTAACAAATCGAAGTGGGTTTGGGTATTTACTGATACCCGACCCCGGTCTCTTCGAATTCAATATCACCTTAACCAAAGTTATTTAAGTGAAATACAATTCAACCTAAATATAAGATGTCACTTTTTACACAACAATTCATCATCGATAGATAACCACATTATCACTGTCCACTCAACATATCATATCACAAAACATCTCATATCAGAGATATCAACTAAATCAAGGTATTTATAATCATTCAATCATTCATATGAAAGATAATTTAGTCACACCATTCCCATTGAATAAATTTAATTAATTTCTTTAATCACTTTCAATCCTACATAATTATTATTTATTAATTCCTACTCAATCAATAAATCAATCTTACATCATCCATCTAAATTAATCATTCTAGATAAATTATCCTTCAATTACCTTATAGATTAATTAGCCTTAACCATTCACATTAATTATCCTTTAATTAATCTTCTCAATTAATAAATTACATTCATTATTGATCCTCTAATCACTTCCAGTAATTCATTATTTATTAATTAATCTTAATTAATCATCCCTTAATTAATTAACCCTTAAATTAACAAATCAATTAATTAACCTATTAATAATCTTAATCACCAAATAAACTTAAGATAATCCATTCATCTTAATTCATTATCAAAATTAGATAAACCGTGAAGTTATTGGAAAGCTTTAAGTTTAATTTAAAAAATTAAAGCTTAAAATGAATTTATCCACCTAAATTAACGAACATAAAAAAAATTTAATTATTTCTTAAAATAGTTTAAAGACAATTAGTTTAAAACTCGACTTTTGTTAAATTTTTAAAGCTTGTTAACCTTCTAATATTTACCAAGGCAAATCCAGGTTCTACTCGAGCTAATTCTCGAGTTCCTTTATCTTTTTCCCCGAGCCTTCTTTTTTTGACTTAGCTTTAATTTTAAAAAGACTGTTAAAATATAAATACTCGCGCACGAACACAAAATACTCGAGCCTAACTCCCATTATCCCGTATCCAACACCGAGAAAACATCGAGAAAAACTTCTTCCTTTCCTCCTCATCTACTTCTTCTTCCTCAATCTTAACTTCGCCAGAAAACTTAAAAGTGCACCGTGCACATGCACACGCGTTCCTAGCATCATCGATCTCTGCCGCGACCACCAGCATACCACCCATGATCCCTCAAACCCTTTCGACCATCCAAATTCAATGAAGTCGACCGAAATCAAATTCAAGTTTGACGAAATACCCTCGAACCCAAGCCTGCCGATGAAAAACCTCCTCGCCTCCTCGATCAAGTTCACCTAAGATCATGTCGATCCACCAACAATCACCATCTCCAACTCATGCATCACTTCCACCCACTCTGATCAAGCTCGATCCATCATCGCCGTCACGATGATTCCCGATTCCATCATCAAATACACATGTTCCAAACACCTATTCCGACAAACTTTCGCCGCCACACTTAAAAAAACACCTAATATTTTCGTAGGTTCACCGACCCTCAAACTTTCTTCAACCCGAGCACGACCCTCCTTCCCTCACCGATCGTCGGAATTTGGCGATAGTACAAAAACCGATCAAGTAGCAAATTCCCATCGCATCCAATCTTAAAAATCATAAAACTATGGCCAAAATTCATATTTTTCAAATTCGAACCTTCTACTATAATTAAAACTTGAAATTGGAATGGTTGATTTTTCTGATCTTAAAAGTGTTCACTGTAAAAATCTATTTTCAAAATATTTACTGGATAATTCTACTTTGAACTATTTTAAATTTAGATTACATTGTTACTAACATTATCCTTTTAGAGATTATAGCCTAAAATTAAATATACAAAGAGAAATTGATTTTTACTTGGGAAATCGGGCTAGTCTGGACTACATAGAGATATGCATATACTTCAGACATGCATGCGTATATTTCTTATTTTAGAACATGTATACCTAAACAAAATATAATTCTTCACTCGTACAAACAATTTCCACCACAACTTCAAGTATAAATCAAAAGCATCAGGTGTAGATTAGTAGCTTACTCACCTTTTGGTGTTTACAGGGAACACAGAAGTAGCTTGGAAACTTTAAAAGCTGAAATTGCATTGGATCACTGAACTGCTGTTTAATTTGGCCAGAGAAGGAATCTATAGTTTATCTTGTTCTGGAAATTGTTTTAACTGGAAACTGGTTCTTTGAATCATCTTTGTTTTAAAATGAGTTTGCATTCCTTAGACCTGAAAGTGTATAGGATCGTGCAATATGGATATAGTAATGCAAAGTAAAGTAATGTAGTGAATAGTGCAAAATATAAAAGCAGTAATATAATAAAAATAACACCAGAGATTTTTATACTGATTCAGAGCACCGTCCTACGTATAGTCCCAGACTCCTTCTGGAATTTCACTAAAACAATAATCCTTAATAAAAGTGTGTAGGATCGTGCAATATGGATATAGTAATGCAGAGTATAGTAATGTAGTGAATAGTCAAAATATAAAAGCAGTAATATAATAAAAATAATACCAGAGAATTTTATATTGGTTCGGAGCACCGTCCTACGTCTAGTCCTAGACTCCTTCTGGAATTTCACTAAAACAATAATCCTCACTTAACCCGGAGGAATAGGCATACACAGTCTGAGCAGTAGAGCAAACGCCTGAGCAGCCGAACATGATTTTCGCCCTCAGCAGCAAAAGAGGTCTTTACTAATACAAAAGAATATCTGACAATGTGTGTTCTTGGTAACACCGATTTGTCTTTGATAGCACAAACCTCCTATAATCAAATCCTCAAGTATATGAAGTGTATATGAAGATATGAAGAGAAGGTAATGCTAAGAATCAAATATTATAAAAGTCTATTTGAAGATTCAAAGCAGTAAAAATGTTTGTTCGCTATTTGAATGCAAGTATGAGAGCATAAGAAGAATATTAGAGAGTTAGAATGAATTTCAGTGAATGTGAAGTGTTTAGGAACAAGTATATATAGTAGTCAGAGAGTTACTGCCATTGGTGAAGGGTTCTGACCAAAAGGAGCATCCATTTCCGTTCATAGAAAGAACACAACCTTTCACAGAATGAAGATGTCTATTCAAAAAATGACAGTTGGACTTAGGCCAGTCGACTGGTCGTTCTTGGTCAGTCGACTGACTATGCAACAAATTTAAAAAAATAAGTAGTGCATACTTGTGTATGTACACCAGTCAGTCGACTGGTAGTTTATAGCCAGTCGACAGGCTGTAGTATTTTTTCACAATTAGCTCTATTTTGATTTAAAAGGTGAGAAAAATGAAGTGTAGACTACTTGAGGATAGATTTTAACAAATTTCTAAGACTCAACCATAAGTAATAGACAATGAAAGCATAGGTTCAAAGTCTCGATATCATCTTAGTCTTTTGATTGTCTCTTTTTGTCGAGATTAATCGTGTATTCTCTTTTTCTTCTAAATTGCTTTGTCATGAATCAAAGCAAGTGATTCAAGACTGTAATGACCCGTAAAATTTTAATAATTTTATTTGTTTTATTTATATATTTAACTGAAATTTTATGAAATTTTATACAATGAAATTTTGAAATATAAATTTGATATTTGGAATGCGCCTAGTTAAACATAGCAACTGGTAAATTTTCGTCCGTAAATATGAAGTTTATTTTCATGCGTAAATTTATTTCAATTTAATTAGTTAGGAATTGATGAAAATAAAATGTTTTCGAAACCAGAATATTTTTACATAGAAAAATTCTAAATCATCTTTTGAGCAAGACGTCATTTTTTGTTTTTCAAAATTCGAACATCTTTAGCTCCGTCGATCTTATTTTTCTGCATTTTTGCTGCATTTTCCGCTAGTAGAAAATTCGAATTTTTATAATTCAATCGTACCACTAATATTTGTATACCGTTTTGATCGTCTCGTCATGCTGATCACTACGATATATTTATTTCTGTGTTTTGAAGTTCGGTACACAGCGAAACAGGTGAAACGGTTAATCGCGTCGGTTTCATATTTGGGCCTTTGAGTTCCCTGTCCTTTCATAACCCTCTATTGTAAACCAACGGTCATAAGCTATTAATCATCCTCGAATTCAGCACCTCATCTTCACTATTTCCTATTCAAATTCAGGACACGGTGGTTCCTTTATTTGCTTGTGTCTTTTCCAATGCTTTCTGGTTCGTTTAGAATTTTTTATGAGTTCACTTTTCTTTTGCCTGACCCAGATTTGCTTCTCTTTTTCTCCTCCACGCATCCCAAAGCATTCATCTCCATGATGGCAGTAACCGTCCCCTCCTGCATTTTTCTAGCCGAACGCATGTTTGCCTCCAGCTGCTCCTTTTCATTTTCTTCCACACAACCCATTAGCATTCTTTTGTAGGATGGATGCTGGGCGTGCATATCTTCTGTCCAAACCCACTCAGTCCCCTTTGAAGCCAAACTTTCTCTTTTATATTGCCTGTAAGTTTCACATCTCCTCAGCAACTCCATGCTCTATCCCCTATGCCTTGCTTGCACCCATGCCAACAAACCCTACATCTGCTCCACTTTCAGAGGTCGCAACATCATATAAACGAGCCACACAATCATCA
Organism: Allium cepa; assembly: GCA_030765085.1. NCBI lineage: Eukaryota > Viridiplantae > Streptophyta > Magnoliopsida > Asparagales > Amaryllidaceae > Allium > Allium cepa. The sequence continues at coordinate 219,212,621 of CM060932.1, read as the reverse complement.
CGGGTCGGCACCTTTGTAGCATAGCCGTGATTCACGTCACCCACTACCCAAGACCCGACCAACTGCGTAGCCATCTCCTCCTTCGGTCGATCTACCCAAAGCACGCGTGACCGGAGCCGCAGTCCTATCACTTCGCCAACTCCACTTCATCTCCGCCGCGTCCGTCAACTGGCGCACCAATTCCCGACCGACCGTTCGCCACAACCCACCAACCATTCACGCGGGTACCCAACCACTACCCCTGCTTCACCCCGTCCTACAACCTTCTTCCACTTCTCCTCTCGCCCAACCCGATCCTCCTCCGCATGACAAGCCGCCGCAAATCTCCCTCCCTCTCCTGATCTCGTCTCGACCATGTAATTGCTATGTGAGTGTATATATATATATATATATCTTTAGTTATTTATATGGCTCAGATTATATATGTATTAAATTAGGCCACGTGTTTATATATGTGGTTTACGTTTTCTGGTAAGCTATGTATTCGAGTGCCGAGTTTGTGTATATAACTTAAGATATATTGATTTTTATAAATTTTGTTTTAAAAATAGATTGGATTAAGATCCATAAAATATTTGTCATAGAATATGTTGTTAATGGGTATTGCTTGCTAATATACATTCGTTTTAATTTACAGTTCATTTAAGTTAGCAGTATATTGAAATTGCATCAATTTATACCTTATACAGTTGGTCGCATAAATGAGTATTATTAATGTCCTTTTATCTGGTATCCAAAAATGGAAAGTATTATGCATACTATATGTATTAGCATATATAAGTGTATATATATATATATATTAAATCTATTGGAATTTAAAGGTAGATTATAAGGAACTAAGTTTGTGTTGATTTTCATAATAGATATGGATTTGAAATATATGTTTGAATTTTTACAAAATATGTTGATTTACAGTCGGTATGGGTATATTTACATTATATGGTGAGTTTACATTTATGTTAGTATTTTTGAAAAGCATTATATATACACAGTTATAAGTGATAGGTATCCAGGCCTAATCTATTTGTAGGATACCTTATTGTTGACATTTTGAATAAATTTATAATATATATATTTTAATAGATGGGTTTTAAAATATATATATATCTTTGATTTTCGATATCTGAGTTTAAAATAATGGTGTTAAAATCTTTATATTTTATTTATCTTAAACTAAAATGCTGGATTTATATATACATGTATAATAACGTATGTATCCTCCGTTATATCAAAATTGATTCTGATTTGTCCTCATCAATTTCCCATTTATCAGCTTCGTCCGTCGTGCTTGTCTTCTTCGTCGAATCGTGCCAATCTAGTTTTGCTTTGGAATTCGTGTTTGGATTTGTAACTCGTTTCTTTTGGCGAATCGCTCCAGCCTTAGAAGGTAAGCAATCACTCACGATTAATGTTCTTTTATTTATTAAATTTGATTTCATTTGAAACGACAATTGAAATATGCTGCTGTTACTTATTTACACTATTATTTATGTTATTACCTGTATCAGTTCACCTGTGACATCTGACACCATTATCTGTTATTATGCAATAATAATCCAGTTTGATTGATAATTGATTTATTTTTTGATGTCTACATTGGACGTTAAATGGTTAATGCTTGAAGTGATAAATAATATGCAATTGAATTTGATATAGGATAAAATTGATATATGTGCTGAATTTGATTTGTTAAAGTTGTATAATATGACCCTTTAAATGTTAGATTGATTGACACGTAGAAATAGTGTTAACTACACCTTGAACCATTGAATGCATGTTGTATAAATTGATGTAGTATGAAATTGAATAATAAATATCAAGTGAAGAACCATATAAATATTAGTGTAATAATCTTTAATCTACATGAAATGATAGTGTAGATTCTAGAAATAATTATATTAATTTGCACAAACAACAATGTAAATTAATACGATTGTTTCGGGATTATTTGATTTAATTATTGGATTGTTATTGATCGTTGTTATTGCTTGTTTATTTACTTTGACACCATCCCAGTTATCACACTGCAAGTTTCCTTTTCTATGCTTTGATTTTTGAATTGAAACGGAATCGGGTTGAAATGATAAATATCCAAATGAACTTGACTAAGGATAGAAAATTAAATAAACCCGATTGGTCAATAATTTGATTTTAAGAAAATAAAATAAAGATTCAGTTGAATAAATAATAAGTATTTGAAATAACGATGGAATCTGAATTTTAATGAAAGGAAAAATGTTGATATTAATTTATCTGAAACAAAATATTAACATAATAGTTGATAAAAGAACGTTGTTTTAAAATTAATTATTTAATAATTAAGTTTGGATTTATTTAATAATTAAGATTGGAATTATGTAATAATTAGGTTTTGGAATTATTTAATAATCAAATTTTGAAATTATTAATTAAGTTTTGAAGTTATTTAATAATTAAATAAGATTGAATTGTTTAATAATTAAATAAAATTGGATTCTTTAATAGCTGAAATTGAACTTCTTGAATAAGTAAAATTGATTTTTTTTTATTTATTTGAGTTTTGAAATTTGTAACTAAGTAAATAAATAAGTGAAATTGAATTTCTTGATCAAGAAATAAAAATGTGATTTATTGGAATTAATGTAAGACTTGAAATTTAAAGAATTTGATTTGACGAATTTGATTTAATTCAATTTGTAGGTTTTGAGATAATAGAATTGAACTTAAGTAATTGATTTAATGAATTGGAATTTAAATAGAAATTGTTTTGAATGATAAATTTAACTTAACTAATATTGAATGAAATCGATCAATGAATTTAAATTGATTTGGATGTTAAATTAAATTAATTTAAATGATTACGGAATGAAACTTATATACGAACTTGAATTAATATTTGAATTGTTAAATAAAAATTGAATTTTGAATTTTAAAATTTTGAAATGGTAATTTGGAAGTTTTGAAACGTAAATTATGGAAATTGTTTTAGTAAGACAAATGAAATGTTGGTTTACAAATTCTAATTGAAATTTAAATTGATTTAGTTTTTGAAATTTATTAAACGACCAATCGGTGTTATAATTACGAAAGTTATTAAAGAAACCAGAATCGGTTATGGACAAACTCTCTGTCTAAACCGAAAACCACTTTAATAACTATACGCGGAGTGTGATCTAGAATGAAGTGGTTAGAATGATGTACGTGATGACTGAAGAAAGAGAATAATAATGGATAGCCTTGACACTTGTGTCAAATTGGAATTGACTAAAACAGGAGCCGTGCCGGGCCAAATGGGGTTAGCTACCTCGAGCGAACACACTTCTTCGTAAACTACTCATTACTTGTTATTGATTGGTGCACCCTCGAAATTGGGAGTGTTGTTTCGCGGTGTTGCGATCGTTGTGGCGATGCATTCTCACCAGTCCGGATCAGACAAACGGTAGTTTCACTACCTTGGGTATTGCCTCATGTGCCTTGTCATACTTGTATCCCTATACACGCGACCACTACGAATTTGTTTTGTGTTGTACCTGTGGAGTACTCCCTGATATCCCACTAGTTTACGGTGGAGTTTACAGTGCTGTATAGACTATGACACTTATATAAAATGTGTTAAGGGGGATAATGGTAACGCCTTAACACTATTTTGATACTTTATATTACTGATAGGCATTATCTATTTAGCGTATATTACTACATAGTAGATAGTTTAACGGATCCTTAGAGGATGGTTATTCCAACGTCCTTTGAGTTACTTGTATTTCAGTTGTTATTTCACTTGAGTTGGATTTATTGATATAAGAATGTTAATCCTAACTCGAGTGTTTTGTATTTTGATTTACGCTCGGGTCAGACTGAGAGTACCAGCTTTTGAGACTCACCTGTGGCATTGGAGCTTCGCTTGGAGATTCAGCTATCTATCCCGCTTTCAGATATTCAGTTGATTCTAGTGACGTTTTCTGATTCTTGTATTTGACTATTGTATTCGAGACTTCTATTGTAACTTATTTAACTCTGTTATCTATATAGTAGCTTCATGAACTACTATCTTTTTTTCCGCTGCATTTATTTCTCTGCGTCTGTGATATGTGATTATTTATTTACTGTATATGTTCAGTTTTGCCGAATTTAAATTAACAATTCGGTATTTTGAATAATTCAAGTCCGACATGTGCGGATGTGATTTGTTCAAAATAGCGGGTTGTTACAGTTGGTATCGGAGCTTTTGTAGCTCTAGGCAAAACTTAGCATATAAAGTAAATGTAGTTACAAAATCACTTTCGTTCATGCTTGAATCTTTCATCATTGAATTGAATTTTTTTTGAATTTTCGGAACGTCCCTCGGTTTCGAAATTCATTCTTGTCCCTCATTATTCATTCTTTTGAATTCTGGAGTATTCCATAGCTCCACTTCGAATGATCTTTATAATGGATTTGCGGTCCCGCCAACATTCATATGAATTGTAAAGGGATGAAACTCATTTACAATAGCATCGATTCACTGGAGATTTCTGTATATCCTCGGTTTATAAGCTAATATCTCTAGATATCCTGAATTCTATCTCTCGAGATCGGATGTGGATTTGCTTTAGATTCCACATCGATCTAATTCTGGAAGTCACGGTTGACCCGGTTAAGGTTGCCCGCGATTTATATAAATTTATCCATCTTTCTATTTTGTTATTTAATTATCTATCTTTGTTTCAAACCTATTTTCGAATCAAAATTCTCTTTGATTTGATTTCCATCAAATTGGAGTCTCTATACTATTTTGAAATCCATTCTTGTATCGCCGAGCGAGGAAGTGTATTTGTAAATTAATATTTAAAATGGTTTATACATATATTATGTTGTTTAAGTTGTTGATGTTGATTTGGGTTTTCGATCGATTCGTCTGATCAACGTTATCGATAGGATTTTCAAAACACTTGAATAGAACAAACTGACACAATATTGTTTTCAAAGTTGGTAAACAAAATGATTTTGTATGATTATATTATATATATAAGTATAAGTTTTCTGAAATTAAATAGTTAATGAATTGTTGTTGAAAAATAATAATATTTGATTTTCACTTATTATTTTGTAAACCATTGACTAATTCAACATCCAGATTTGAAAATTAAATGAATTTAAATTATAATTTGAGAATTTAATTTCTGGTGTCTTCAAAATTTGATTTTAAAATGTATATTATTTAAAGTATTTTCAAATAGAAATTATTTGCAAAGAATTTTTGAAATTTATAAATCAGTGCTCTTCTCTTTGTCGCTGGAAAATAATTTCGTTGATGACGACCGCATCATCGACATTCATTTTCGAGTTTCGAAGTGGAGAGACCATTCAGTAACTTTGCTACTCTTTTGTTTGGAAAATGAATTTGATTTGAACTTCTTAAGAATGACTTGATATATATATTAGAATATGATTATAAATTTGATTTGATATATATATATATATTTATATATATATATATATGTATATGTATATTTATCTATAAAATGGTTTGAAATTAATCGAAAATTAATTCTAATTTTTTTTTGATTTAAGGATGATTTCCAATAAAACCAAAAGTTTTGACTAAATACTTAACTTGAAATAAGTGAATTGAAAATTTTATTTGGATAATACTTAATTGCATTATATAATAATTTACCTAAATTTTCAAAGGTTAACTATGTAATTGAATATTATACGGTATAAAATAATGTTAAAGGAATTTATAAATAAATTGAGTGGTTATAATAAGCGTAAATATACTTAATATATGTGATAGGATATTAAGTGGAGTAAATTTAATAATAATTTGGAACAAAGAAGAATTAAATTTGTTAAATAAAATATGATTATAATAAATGATTATTCAAAATTTTGATTTTAGAAACTTGTTAAAAGAGGATAATTGGATAATAAAACAATGAATAAATGAGACAAATAAAATAAAGTTTGTTTTGAAGAAATCTTTTGGTACCAGGTATTAATAAATTGAAATTAAATCAACTTAACAAAATACCTTGAAAAAAAATCAATTATTGAATATTAATTGATTTAAATTGAAATTTATATGATTAGAATTAACAGTTTGAACTAACAAATTTAAATTGAACGATTATTTATTGATTTAATATAAATGAATTTAACCAAATTGTTAAATATTAATTTATTAAATTGAAATCTATATGATTTAAATTAATGGTTTTATTTTGTAATACAAGTCTATTTTCTTCTGGATGTTTCTACTCTCCCACTTTCTTCCTTTTCGGGGATGAAAAGTATTGAGTGGGGGAGAATGTATCAACCCATAAAATTTTAATAATTTTATTTGTTTTATTTATATATTTAATTGAAATTTTGTGAAATTTTATACAATAAAATGTATAAAATTTCGAAATATAAATTTGATATTTGGAATGCGTCTAGTTAAACATAGCAACTGGTAAATTTTCGTCCGAAAATATGAAGTTTATTTTCGTGCGTAGATTTATTTCAATTTAATTAGTTAGGAATTGATGAAAATAAAAAGGTTTCAAAACCTAAATATTTTTACATTGAAAAATTTTAAATCATCTTCTGAGCAAGTCGTCATTTTTCGTTTTTCAAAATTCGGACATCTTTAGCTCCGTCGATCTTATTTTTCTGCATTTTTGCTGCATTTACCGCTAGTAGAAAATTTGAATTTTTATAATTCAATCGTACCACTGATATTTGTATACCATTTTGATCGTCTCGTCATGATGATCACTACGATATATTTATTTCTGTGTTTTGAAGTCCAGTACACAGCGAAACCGGTGAAATGGTTAACCACGTCGGTTTCATATTTAGGCCTTTGAGTTCCCTGTCCTTTCATAACCCTCTATTGTAAACCAACGGTCATAAGCTATTAATCATCCTCGAATTCAGCACCTCATCTTCACTATTTCCTATTCAAATTCAGGACACGGTGGTTCCTTTATTTGCTTGTGTCTTTTCCAATGCTTTCTGGTTCGTTTCGAATTTTTTATGAGTTCACTTTTCTTTTGCCTGACCCAGATTTGCTTCTCTTTTTCTCCTCCCCGCATCCCAAAGCATTCATCTCCATGATGGCAGTAACCGTCCCCTCCTGCATTTTTCTAGCCGAACGCATGTTTGCCTCCAGCTGCTCCTTTTCATTTTCTTCCACACAACCCATTAGCATTCTTTTGTAGGATGGATGCTGGGCGTGCATATCTTCTGTCCAAACCCACTCAGTCCCCTTTGAAGCCAAACTTTCTCTTTTATATTGCCTGTAAGTTTCACATCTCCTCAGCAACTCCATGCTCTATCCCCTATGCCTTGCTTGCACCCATGCCAACAAACCCTACATCTGCTCCACTTTCAGAGGTCGCAATATCATATAACCGAGCCACACCATCATCACCGGTCGGCACCTTTGTAGCATAGCCGTGATTCACGTCACCCACTACCCAAGACCCGACCAACTGTGTAGCCATCTCCTCCTTCGGTCGATCTACCCAAAGCACGCGTGACCAGAGCCGCAGTCCTATCACTTCGCCAACTCCACTTCATCTCCGCCGCGTCCGTCAACTGGCGCACCAATTCCCGACCGACCGTTCGCCACAACCCACCAACCATTCACGCGGGTACCCAGCCACTACCCCCGCTTCACCCCATCCTACAACCTTCTTCCACTTCTCCTCTCGCCCAACCCGATCCTCCTCCGCATGACAAGCCGCCGCAAATCTCCCTCCCTCTCCTGATCTCGTCTCGACCATGTAATTGCTATGTGAGTGTATATATATATCTTTAGTTATTTATATGGCTCAGATTATATATGTGTTAAATTAGGCCACGTGTTTATATATGTGGTTAACGTTTTCTGGTAAGCTATGTATTCGAGTGTCGAGTTTGTGTATATAACTTAAGATATATTGATTTTTATAAATTTTGTTTTAAAAATAGATTGGATTAAGATCCATAAAATATTTGTCATAGAATATGTTGTTAATGGGTATTGCTTGCTAATATACATTCGTTTTAATTTACAGTTCATTTAAGTTAGCAGTATATTGAAATTGCAACAATTTATACCTTATACAGTTGGTCGCATAAATGAGTATTATTAATGTCCTTTTATCTGGTATCCAAAAATGGAAAGTATTATGCATACTATATGTATTAGCATATATAAGTGTATATATATATTAAATCTGTTGGAATTTAAAGGTAGATTATAAGGAACTAAGTTTGTGTTGATTTTCATAATAGATTTGGATTTGAAATATATGTTTGAATTTTTACAAAATATGTTGATTTACAGTCGGTATGGGTATATTTACATTATATGGTGAGTTTACATTTATGTTAGTATTTTTGAAAAGCATTATATATACACAGTTATAAGTGATAGGTATCCAGGCCTAATCTATTTGTAGGATACCTTATTGTTGACATTTTGAATAAATTTATAATATATATATTTTAATAGATGGGTTTTAAAACATATATATCTTTGATTTTCGATATCTGAGTTTAAAATAATGGTGTTAAAATCTTTATATTTATTTATCTTAAACTAAAATGCTGGATTTATATATACATGTATAATAAAGTATGTATCCTCCGTTATATCAAAACTGGTTCTGATTTGTCCTCATCAATTTCCCATTTATCAGCTTCGTCCGTCGTGCTTGTCTTCTTCGTCGAATCGTGCCAATCTTAAATTTGAACTAACAAATTTAAATTGAACGATTATTTATTGATTTAATATAAATGAATTGAACCAAATTGTTAAATATTAATTTATTAAATTGAAATCTATATGATTTAAATTAATGGTTTTATTTTGTAATACAAGTCTATTTTCTTCTGGATGTTTCTACTCTCCCACTTTCTTCCTTTTCGGGGATGAAAAGTATTGAGTGGGGGAGAATGTATCGACCCATAAAATTTTAATAATTTTATTTGTTTTATTTATATATTTAATTGAAATTTTGTGAAATTTTATCCAATAAAATGTATAAAATTTCGAAATATAAATTTGATATTTGGAATGCGTCTAGTTAAACATAGCAACTGGTAAATTTTTGTCCGAAAATATGAAGTTTATTTTCGTGCGTAGATTTATTTCAATTTAATTAGTCAGGAATTGATGAAAATAAAAAGGTTTCAAAACCTAAATATTTTTACATTGAAAAATTCTAAATCATCTTCTGAGCAAGTCTTCATTTTTCGTTTTTCAAAATTCGGACATCTTTAGCTCCGTCGATCTTATTTTTCTGCATTTTTGCTGCATTTACCGCTAGTAGAAAATCTGAATTTTCATAATTCAATCGTACCACTGATATTTGTATACCATTTTGATCGTCTCGTCATGATGATCACTACGATATATTTATTTCTGTGTTTTGAAGTCCGGTACACAGCGAAATCGGTGAAATGGTTAACCACGTCGGTTTCATATTTAGGCCTTTGAGTTCCCTGTCCTTTCATAACCCTCTATTGTAAACCAACGGTCATAAGCTATTAATCATCCTCAAATTCAGCATCTCATCTTCACTATTTCCTATTCAAATTCAGGACATGCCTGTTCCTTTATTTGCTTCTGTCTTTTCCAATGCTTTCTGGTTCGTTTGGAATTTTTTATGAGTTCACTTTTCTTTTGCCTGACCCAGATTTGCCTTCTCTTTTTCTCCTCCCCGCATCCCAAAGAATTCATCTCCATGATGGCAGTAAACGCCCCCTCCTTCATTTTTCCAGCCGAACGCATGTTTGCCTCCACCTGCTCCCTTTCATTTTCTTCCACACAACCCATTAGCATTCTTTTGTAGGATGGATGCTGAGCGTGCATATCTTCTATCCAAACCCACTCAGTCCCCTTTGAAGCCAAACTTTCTCTTTTATATTGCCTGTAAGTTCCACGTCTCCTCAGCAACTCCATGCTCTATCCCCTATGCTTTTCTTGCACCCATGCCAACAAACTCTCCATCTGCTCCACTTTCAAATGTCGCAACATCATATAATCGAGCCACACCATCATCACGGGTCGGCACCTTTGTAGCATAGCCGTGATTCACGTCACCCATTGCCCAAGACTCGACCAACTGCATAGCCATCTCCTCCTTCGGTCGATCTACCCAAAGCACGCATGTCCGGAGCCGCAGTCCCATCACTTCGCCAGCTGCACTTCATCTCCGCCGCGTCCGTCAACTGGCGCACCAATTCCCGACCGACCGTTCGCCACAACCCACCAGCCATTCACGCTGGTACCCAGCCCACTACCCCTGCTTCTCCCCATCCTACAACCTTATTCCACTTCTCCTCTTGCCCAACCCAATCCTCCTCCGCATGATAAGCCACCGTAAATCTCCCTCCCTCTCCTGATCTCGTCTCGACCATGTAATTGCTATGTGAGAGTGTGTGTGTATATATATATATATATATATATATACACACACACACACACACTCACATAGCTCAAATTATATATGTATTAAATTAGGCCACGTGTTTATATATGTGGTTAACGTTTTCTGGTAAGCTATGTATTCGAGTGTCGAGTTTGTGTATATAACTTAAGATATATTGATTTTTATAAATTTTGTTTTAAAAATAGATTGGATTAAGCTCCATAAAATATTTTTCATAAAATATGTTGTTGATGGGTATTGCTTGCTAATATACAATCATTTTAATTTACAGTTCATTTAAGTTAGCAGTATACTGAAATTGCAACAGTTTATACCTTATACAGTTGGTCGCATAAATAAGTATTATTAATGACCTTTTATCTGGTATCCAAAAATCGAAAGTATTATGCATACTATATGTATTAGCATATATAAGTGTTTGTGTGTGTGTCTATATATATATATATATATATATATATATATATATATATATATATATATATATATATATATATATTAAATCTATTGGAATTTAAAGGTAGATTATAAGGAACTAAGTTTGTGTTGATTTTCATAATAGATGTGGATATGAAATATATGTTTGAACTTTTACAAAATATGTTGATTTACAGTCGGTATGGGTATATTTACATTATATGGTGACTTTACATTTATGTTAATATTTTGAAAAGCATCATATATACATAGTTATAAGTGATAGGTATCCAGGCCTAATCTATTTGTAGGATATCTTATTGTTGATATTTTAAATAAATTTATAATATATATATTTTAATAGATGGGTTTTAAAACATATATATATCTTTGATTTTCGATATATGAGTTTATAATAATGGTGTTAAAATCTTTATATTTTATTTATCTTAAACTAAAATGCTGGATTTATATATACATGTATAATAACGTATGTATCCTCCGTTATATCAAAATTGATTCTGATTTGTCCTCATCAATTTCCCATTTATCAGCTTCGTCCGTCGTGCTTGTCTTCTTCGTCGAATCGTGCCAATCTAGTTTTGCTTTGGAATTCGTGTTTGGATTTGTAACTCGTTTCTTTTGGCGAATCGCTCCAGCCTTAGAAGGTAAGCAATCACTCACGATTAATGTTCTTTTATTTATTAAATTTGATTTCATTTGAAACGACAATTGAAATATGCTGCTGTTACTTATTTACACTATTATTTATGTTATTACCTGTATCAGTTCACCTGTGACATCTGACACCATTATCTGTTATTATGCGATAATAATCCAGTTTGATTGATAATTGATTTATTTTTTGATGTCTACATTGGACGTTAAATGGTTAATGTTTGAAGTGATAAATAATATGCAATTGAATTTGATATAGGATAAAATTGACATATGTGCTGAATTTGATTTGTTAAAGTTGTATAATATGACCCTTTAAATGTTAGATTGATTGACACGTAGAAATAGTGTTAACTACACCTTGAACCATTGAATGCATGTTGTATAAATTGATGTAGTATGAAATTGAATAATAAATATCAAGTGAAGAACCATATAAATATTAGTGTAATAATCTTTAATCTACATGAAATGATAGTGTAGATTCTAGAAATAATTATATTAATTTGCACAAACAACAATGTAAATTAATACGATTGTTTCGGGATTATTTGATTTAATTATTGGATTGTTATTGATCGTTGTTATTGCTTGTTTATTTACTTTGACACCATCCCAGTTATCACACTGCAAGTTTCCTTTTCTATGCTTTGATTTTTGAATTGAAACGGAATCGGGTTGAAATGATAAATACCCAAATGAACTTGACTAAGGATAGAAAATTAAATAAACCCGATTGGTCAATAATTTGATTTTAAGAAAATAAAATAAAGATTCAGTTGAATAAATAATAAGTATTTGAAATAACGATGGAATCTGAATTTTAATGAAAGGAAAAATGTTGATATTAATTTATCTGAAACAAAATATTAACATAATAGTTGATAAAAGAACGTTGTTTTAAAATTAATCATTTAATAATTAAGTTTGGATTTATTTAATAATTAAGATTGGAATTATGTAATAATTAGGTTTTGGAATTATTTAATAATCAAATTTTGAAATTATTAATTAAGTTTTGAAGTTATTTAATAATTAAATAAGATTGAATTATTTAATAATTAAATAAAATTGGATTCTTTAATAAGTGAAATTGAACTTCTTGAATAAGTAAAATTGAGTTTCTTTATTTATTTGAGTTTTGATATTTGTAATTAAGTAAATAAATAAGTGAAATTGAATTTCTTGATCAAGAAATAAAAATGTGATTTATTGGAATTAACGTAAGACTTGAAATTTAAAGAATTTGATTTGACGAATTTAATTCAATTCAGTTTGTAGGTTTGAGATAATGGAATTGCACTTAAGTAATTCATTCAATGAATTGGAATTCAAATAGAAATTGTTTTGAATGATAAATTTAGCTTAACGAATATTGAATGAAATCGATCAATGAATTTAAATTGATTTAGATGTTAAATTAAATTAATTTAAATGATTACGGAATGAAACTTATATACGAACTTGAATTAATATTTGAATTGTCAAATAAAGATTGAATTTTGAATTTTAAAATTTTGAAGTGGTAATTTGGAAGTTTTGAAACGTAAATTATGGAAATTGTTTTAGTAAGACAAATGAAATGTTGGTTTACAAATTCTAATTGGAATTTAAATTGATTTGGTTTTTGAAATTTATTAAACGACCAATCGATGTAATAATTACGAAAGTTATTAAAGAAACTAGAATCGGTTATGGACATACTCTCTGTTTAAACCGAAAACCACTTTAATAACTATACGCGGAGTGTGATCAGAATGAAGTGGTTGGAATGATGTACGCGATGACTAAAGAAAGAGAACGATAATGGATAGCCTTGACACTTGTGTCAAATTGGAATTGACTAAAACAGGAGCCGTGCCGGGCCAAATGGGGTTAGCCATCTCGAGCGAACACACTTCTTCGTAAACTACTCATTACTTGTTATTGATTGGTGCACCCTCGAAATTGGGAGTGTTGTTTCGCGGTGTTGCGATCGTTGCGGCGATGCATTCTCTCCAGTCCGGATCAGGCAAACGATAGTTTCACTACCTTGGGTATTGCCTCATGTGCCTTGTCATACTTGTATCCCTATATACACGACCACTACGAATTTGTTTTGTGTTATACCTATGGAGTACTCCCTGATATCCCACTAGTTTACGGTGGAGTTTACAGTACTTTATAGACTATGACACTTATATAAAATGTGTTAAGGGGGATAATGGTAACGCCTTAACACTATTTTGATACTTTATATTACTGATAGACATTATTTATTTAGCGTATATTACTACATAGTAGATAGTTTAACGGATCCTTAGAGGATGATTATTCCAACGTCCTTTGAGTTACTTGTATTTCAGTTGTTATTTCACTTGAGTTGGATTTATTGATATAAGAATGTTAATCCTGACTCGAGTGTTTTGTATTTTGCTTTATGCTCAGGTCAGACTGAGAGTACCAGCTTTTGAGACTCACCTGTGGCGTTGGAGCTTCGCTTGGAGATCCGGCTATCTATCCAGCTCTCAGATATTCAGTCGATTCTAGTGATGTATTCTGATTCTTGTATTTGACTATTGTATTCGAGACTTCTGTTGTAACTTATTTAACTCTGTTATCTATATAGTAGCTCCATGAACTACTATCTTTTGTTTCCGCTGCATTTATTACTCCGTGTCTGTGATCTGTGATTATTTATTTACTGTATATGTTCAGTTAATAATTCAGTATTTTAAATTATTCAAGTCCGACATGTGCGGATGCGAATGGTTCAAAATAGCGGGTCGTTACCAAGGCCTTGCTTGTTGTTTGATAGAATTGAGTTAAGCTTGCTTGATTTCTTTTATTCCAGGCTTGCTTGTTCCAGATTTTGAATTAGTGAAGAGATTGCTTTTAATTTCTTGATGTTGTTTACTGGTTTGTTATAGACTAAAGTTTTCTTTATCATACAAATCAACTGATAAAAGAATTGAAAGAGAGGAAATGAGATGTTCTTATAAGCTAAATTTTGATTTATTAAAAAATAAAAGAAAAAATTAAAAATTAATAAGTGACATTTGTAAAAACTAACATTTGTCAATATCATAAGTTTATCATATTACACTTGTTATTAAAATGATTTTAAGACACACACTTGTAATTATGCAAATTTAATAAATTCTTAAATGTTAGTAAAAAGCTCTTTTGTATTTATGTAATAATTAATAAGTTCTTTTCTAAATCTATATATAAAAAGTTCTTTTAAAGAAAATAAATAAAAACCAATTAAAATCAAATAAAATCATATATATAATATATTTTTGAACTAAAATATATTTAAGATATACTTCTTTTAAATTTCGAATTTAAATTCAAATTCAACTCTAAATTCAATTTAAAATCCAGTTTAAAATCAACTCAAACAAATATATATTTATTTTAAACAACCCCAAATTCAATTTATAAATTTTAAGTAATTATATAAATATTCATCGGATTTATTTGCTTAATCGATAAATCCGTATTTTTCAATAGCTAAATTAGAAAATTATCAAATTATCTGATGCCCAAAAATTCGGGTTTTCACCCGTTCTGATAAATTTGGGCATAACTAAGTATTTAAGAGACTTATTGGAGAATTGATTCAATACAATGGCAAGGCAACTGGAGTACCGGCTACCATGGTACATCTCTAGAAAAATGCACCAAGGGCTAGCATATGACCCATTGCCAACACAGGACCGACCTACCTTTTAATGGATAGTACCGAATATGTCATCACTCCAATTGTGATTAACAATTATACTGGCGCATCTAGCATATATAATCTGAAAATATCGATCTAGATCGGGTGATGACCATACCCGAATAGCTGCGACCCATATAGCCCTACTGCGTATACTCTATTTTAGTCATTTCTAGGTGTGAAGCTTGAGGCTACGTTTGACCTTTTAGCAAATCCCACTTAGAATGCTAATAGTGTCCTCTAAGCAACAATGCAATGCAATCATTCATCCATACAAGTTGTTCAGCATATGAACAAACCGAATGCACTACTACATCCTTGTTGGAATCATCTTCAGGATTAGTAGCAAAAGTCCTTGCACTCCACATATATCATCTTCAATTTCCATCATATTCAAGATGTACCAATTAAAAGGCCTATGCTGGTTCGAACTAGTTTTCAAATAACTCATGTGTATCCGATTCCAGTCTCTCCGAACCAGCAATCGATAATTTCGAAACTGGTCAAATTAGCGATATTGGATAAAACATTATATCGATGCAAGTATTACTTGCATATGAAAAATAGGACATCCTATACTTATCGCCACTTTCCAACTTCAAACAGTACTATCCCTTGATTAACAATGAAGTCGGATAAGTTAGAAAACTATCTTTGCCTCAACATGCATTCTTACTTCTCGGGAGAGAAACGGGTTTCCATATATCAGTACTTGGTGTTAAGTATATGATGAAGTACGTTTTATTTACTTAATTAATTACGACCCATTTATTTAAATTAACTCTCTTAAACTTATCATGTTTATGACACTTCGACTTCTCTATCCCTCACCTAGAAACTCTTCTTCTAGATCTTATAGTGTAACGACCCACCTTATTGAACGGTTTAAATCGATAATGAACCACACATGCCAAACTCAAACCATTTAAAAGGCAGGATTTATAATGGAGTAAATAAGAAAATAACAGAAAAGAAAGAAAAACAAAACATAGAATCTCACAGCAGAATGAAAAAATATAATAATCAAATAAACAGTTCATGAAGCTGTTTTACAAATAATATTTGATTACACTTTCACAATATATTAGAGTTATACATACAGCAAGAATAAATAAGTAATGCAGCGGAAAAACATGATGCAGTGGAAAAAATATAATAAATTTTAATTTCATATTAGATCTTCGTCTTCGTCCTCCAAAAAGACAGTCTTCAATGTGCTAAAATACTCGGACTAACCCAAGCGTAATGAAAAATAAAACACTCGAGTTAGAACTAAAAGATCTTTTGTGAGTTAAATCAAAATAAGTAAATATGAGTGTAGTGACTTCAGAGATGTTTAAGAGGTTTCACATCTCCTACCCATTGTCTAATGTGCGTGAAATAACTTAAGAGATGTTCAGAATTCCATCTCCTAAGGATCCGTTGAACTATCTACATATGTAATGCAATATGTTATTAATATGTCTTTAGTAAAATAAAGTATTAAAATAGCGTTAAGGTGTTACTCATATCCCTCTTAACACATTTTTATATAAGCACCATAGTTTATACAATACCGTAATTTCTCCATAAACTGAAGGGCTATCAAAGGCCACTCCAAAGTGTGCAATACAAACCAAACCAGTAGTGGGCTCGTTAAGGCATATGATAAGGCATGCGAGGCAATGACAGGGTAGGATTTTACCATTTGCACTTCTGGACTGGTGGTAACGCATAGCAGCTACTACCGCCCACCTCGAGAGACACCCCCATAATCAAATCAAAAGGTGGTCACCAAATCAATCATAAAGTAATAGATATGGTATCGAAGAAATGTGCCCAATCGAAGGAGCAACCTCATTTGGCCCGGTATAGCTCATGTTTTATTCATATCAAGCTTGCCAAAGGGGGTCAGGGCTGCATTCGTACCTCATACAGTAGCGTTCGCCAAACCATTGTTCTGGATTCTACACCACGTGCACAGTTGTTAAAGTGGTTTTCGGTGTTGGCAAAGATTATGACAATATATGATCCCGATCTCTTTAACAACAAACGCTCATTTCACACCGGTTGGTTCTTTTACATTTCCAAAACCAATTCATAATTGATATCAAAATATCTTATTCAATTCAAAGTATCCCTCATTCCAAAACCATCATATCTACTAAAAATATGTCATTTCACTAGAAAATATCATTTCAAATTCCAAAATAGGTTATAACATCATTTAACCATATTTTCCTTTAA
Source organism: Allium cepa (assembly GCA_030765085.1). NCBI lineage: Eukaryota > Viridiplantae > Streptophyta > Magnoliopsida > Asparagales > Amaryllidaceae > Allium > Allium cepa. Next base: position 219,195,209 of record CM060932.1, on the reverse strand, counting down.
ATAAAGGATTTAAATATAAACAATTCAACCTTGCACAGTTTGAATTTGAGAAAATAGTTCGGATAGTCATAAATAGTTTAAATAGTTTTAAATATTTTTAAATAGTTTTGAAATAGTTTAAAATAGTTTTAATAGTTTAAAATAGTTTTAATAGTTTAAGGATTTTAAAATAGTTAAAATAGTTTAATATAAGATGGTTTGGTTATTGGAAATGGTTTATATAGTAAATAGTTTTAAAAATCTAAATAATCTGAATTTTAAAATAATAGATTTTTAAACATTTTATATTAAATAATTTTATTTTGAAAATAGTATCAAATTAAACTGTTTCTTCCATTTCAACAAATCTAGACCATATCCAGATTTCAAATCAAAAAAACTCAATTTTAATCGTTCAATTCTAATCACTTGGTTTCGATTTAGTTCCAAATCAATGTGATTTCAATTTCAATTCAAAATAACTTCAATTTCTTAAACATTCACTTTAACTTCAATTTTGATTCAACAAGCTAAATCAATGATTTAAATTCAATTCTATTCTTATTTAAAACCATTTCAACTCATATCAATTTCAAGCCGAATTTAAGTTTACTTACTTAAACCACTTAAATCAAATTTAACTTCATTGTTAAATTTTAAGATCCAAATCTTTCAAAATAATTCAAAAATTCTAAATTAAAGTCATATATCGATTTTAACTTTACATTTCCCAGTTTAATTCTTAAACAATTCCTTTTTAACCATTTCAGTTTCAACTTTCAAAGCTTGAATAAGAAAAATAATTAAATTCATGTAAATCTATAACTTTTTCCGTTAAAATAATAATATTTAATCAAAAATCCAATGTAGCAGCCCGCAAATCCGTACCCCTAGAATCAACACTATTTAACGTCTATTAACTCAAGTGGCACAGAATTACGAACCATTAGGGTTAAAGAAGAAGAGATAGAAGAAGAAGAAACTAAACAATATCAGAATCTCACAGTCGCAGCGGAATAAAATATAATAGTAAATATAGATCTTTACACAAAATGAAAGCTGTATCACTTTTATACATCATATCATCAGAGTGTCTCATACATCAACAATCACAAATCAGACATACCATGCAATAACAACAGCGGAATATATATATATACATATATACGTCTCGGTCTCCAGCTCCTCTCCTGCTCCATAGCAACCTAACCTGAACATATAATACTCGGTCTGACCCGAGCATTATAATGAAATAACACCCGAGTCAGTCTGGAATACCAGCTGATAATAATGCATCCAAATTGATTATTAAAGTTTCAAAAATCCTTTGAAAACAAAAGCATCTCGTAAGACCACGCCACAAATAAACATGTCGGGTTTTTACCTTACGATAGCTAAAACACTTTTTATAGAAATCCTCTGATATTATAATAGTGTCTATTTACAAATACTTATAAAATAGCCGAAATTGTTACATTCATTAAATTCCAGCTACTAGCCACCGAAGTGGGTAATACAAACAAAACTCGTACAAGGCTCGTAGGGAAAATGGATTTCCAACAATGACTAGGCACTGGGGTACCACCTGTCACAGTACGAGGCCTAGATCACCGTACCGAGGACTACTCCCTTCATCCCCTGCAACACAAGGCCGGAACCATTCCTTACTGAACAGTCCCGAACAAGATAAACCCCGTGGTTGGCGCGACCAACCACCCACTAAGCCAAAAATATATAAGGGACATCTAGACAGGGGAAATATCTTGTCCAGCTTGGGCATGACCCACCTAACCTTGCTGCATATCCCCTGATTTTCAGTCATTCCCGGTTGATGAGGCTTGAGGCTAAGCGTTACCTTTAGAACGTTTTCACTTAGAATGCCCATCGTCCACCTGACGATGTTTCGCAAGCATTCGTCCATACAAGTCCGTCCCGGGTTCGAACGGAACCGAAGGCACTATTCCTACTACATCCATTTTGGAAATATCCTCAGGATTAGTAGCGACTAGCCCTTGCACTTCCCTGCTCCATCTCCGACTCCGAACACGTTTTTCGCACGATACGTACAAATCGGATCGAAGTGGTTTTCGAGAAATAAATCTCGATCCCGGTCTCTTCGAAACGATCACGCATTGTCCAATATTGATAGTCGGTGATTTAACTATCAATTAATATTCATAAACATCCATATGCATCCATCACACAATAAATAATTCCCAAATTATTTATTTGCCTCAAATATCTTTACAAGATATATATTTCAAATTTCCAAATCTCGTTTGAAAACAATTCCCAAAACTCTTTCCTTACAAGGAAAATCCTTTACCATTTATTCCCAATGGAAATAACCAAGTTCAACCAATTTAGATTTAAAACAGTTAAAATACTTTATACTGAAATATACTTTAAAATATGCAAATTTACTTCTAGTTATTTACTCAAAATATAATTTTAAAATATTTAAACACAACTATTTATAAGATATAACTTAATCAAAAATAAGGTTTTGGTTATACTATATTTAAAAATAGAGTTTAAAAGAAATTAATAATTTCAAACAACTTATTCCCAAAAACTAGCCTTTAAGTAAGTCCATTTGTAAAAATAATTATTAAGGCATTTGTAAAATTTACTCTTGCTAATTTATTTATAATTACTTTAAAATGGTAATTTTCAAACACTCTTTTTACAAGCTGGAATTTTAAAAACTTCCTTTTTATAAAACAGTTTAAACTCGAACTTGGGTTTTTCCCAGGAAATCTCATTTCCACTTAAATATCATAGAAATCCTTCTCACGATTTCTGTCAATTTATTTCAATTTAGTTTTATGGTTTAATAATATAAATTTATTTTCCCATTTATCAACTAATAACTTTTCTCTTTGTTAATCAATTCAGATTTACCCAATTTTCAATCTTCATTCTAAATAGATTTCAAATTTTAATTCTTTAAAATTCATTAATTAACAATATCCTTTATTTCTCTAAAATTCAATTTATCCATTTACAATTAATTATGGATTTATAATTTACTCAGCAATATTCCAATTGAATTTTATTTCAGTTTTCATTCAATAAATCCTAATTTTATATTTCTTTAAATTCCTTATTTATAAATTCTTAATTTCTTTTTGGAACCCAATTTAATTTCTTTATAAATAAAACTCCAATTTTCTTTAAAATTATCATTCTGGGTTACAGTTTATCCAACAACATCACAATACAATTTAAATCCAAATTTGTCAATCACAATATAAACAGGCATCATTATCAATTCTAAAGATAATTACTACATGTGAGGAATACTGTTGGATCCCTCCAACCTGTTTTCCCTGCATCCACAAATATTAGCACATCACATATATCGATTCAATTTGATAATAATTAACATATTCAGCTACACATCCAAACAAACAATCAATACTAGCTGTCTAACTTTACTAGTATCCAGATGTGAGTGAGAATAACTCACATTGAGTTTCGGCGAGCGTTCGAAATTTAAATTAAACCGGACGGTGTCCGATTTAACCTAAATTCCTACTTGCCCGAAATGGTTTTCGAACTGCACCATCGCGCAGTACGTCACTCTGCGATTCCAATGCATCCAATTTCGTATGAATCTGAGTACGTATGAGACAGTTATTAAGTTTTAAAGATTTGAATTGAATTTAAAAAGCAAATTTTCTTTTCTTTTTAAAAAACAATACCAAAGGAAACGTGGCCCCCCCCTTCTTCCTCTCGTACGCAAGCTCCAGCTTGTTTGAACCCAACATCACGTAGCTAGGGCACGAAATCGCCTCCACTCTACACGCAAACAACTCGATCCAATGCTTCCATTGCGAAGCCCTCAACATCCACAACACTTGCCCCAGATCCCAAGGAACTCGGTCGTCCCTAGGCGGTGCAGCATCCCCCTAAACACGCGACGAACGCAACCCCCAAAGCTTCTCTTCGGTCAACGAAAAACGATCTCCACCGCTCGAAACGTAGAGCTCGACCAGTCCTTCCATTTCCTAGTTGGAATTTTTGAAGATCATTGCTTGGATTGAGAGATAATTGGTGACGAATTCAGGAGGGGTTTCGGCCATTGAACGCCAAAGTGGCGGCTACGAACCCAACTAGGGTTTAGTGAAAACAAGATAATATATATATTATTTTATAATATTTTAATCAACAAATATCTCAATTTCCACATATGCAAACGAACTCCAATTCTCACGTTCCGACAGGTGATTCTAAGGTTTTTCAGCGTTTCGAACACAATGGAACATGTTTCGTAAGCTAGTTCGGTCGTAAGTGAGAGTTATGGAATTAAACGATCAATTTAAAATCAAACCGATTAAAACGATTTCGATGCGTTTCAAGCTGCCACGGCCACACGACAACTCCGATTGCTACGAAAATTGGAATCCGGTAATAACTAACTACTACGGATCCAATGAAACTGATTTCGTCGAATTCCGAGACTGTTCCCCGGAAGGCTATTTTAACTCGTCTATTAAATTTAGCGATTTTCGAAATTATCGAAAACACTCAAAATTTCCACGTTTAAAATTTTATTAACTTAACAAAAATTCATATAACATTTATAAACACATTAAAAATCATTTCGGCTCATTCCGAACCAAAATCTGATTAATGGCATTTTTAATAATATTAAATTTATTTTTAAATTAATATAAAATTCTAAATATTAATTTATTAACTTTAAATTCATCTAAAATTTCCACCATGCTATTTACACTTAAATAACTCTAAATAAACCTTTAAACCTATTTTTATCACTATTTACATCCTGAATTACCTTTATCTCAATTTCGAATATTGAATTATTATTATTCAAATTCCAATTTAATTCTCGTATTTGAAATTTGAACAAAGTTTATTGTTTTAACCAAATTCTTTTAATTTAAAAATTCAAATTATAATCCATATTCAACATTTAAAATGAATTAAATGTTCAATTTTGGCGACCCAAAATTCCGGGTCGTTACATCCAAATTCAAGATATTAAAACCATTTAATTTAACCAATCAAGTGTCCGTATATCATTTTCTACCCTATGGTCAAGTGATACGGATATATATCATTTCAACTCGAAATTAATTTAAATTTCCAGATGTATATCATTAAGAAATTAAAATTTATGATTTATTAATGAGAAAATATAATTACAATATGATTAGTAATGTTGTTTTAATGTTATTGACAATTATTTTAATGTAATTTCAATCAACTGAAATAATTGTAAAGTCAATTTGTTTATAATTATAAATAAAGAATGAAATAAAATGTAAACTAATGCTAATTATATTCATAAGATTTTGGTTGATTTAAAAATAAGAGAGTAAATCAAAATCAAAGAGTTATTAGAATTTAAATTGTAATTAACGAATTTATTTCAATTGCAATTGAACTCTGAAATTTGTGAAATATTTGAATATTGGATTAGCATGGAAATTTTATTTCAAAAGATTATTAATTTGTGTGTAATAAGAAATGATAAAATTGTTAATTGTTAAATTTGAATTCAAAAGCGATTAAACCGATTAAATACTAATTTATTTAATTAACATGAAAATTAGCCATTTAGGCCTATTTCTCGGATTTCGACGAAATTAGTTTCATCGGATGCGTAACAGTGAATTATTGTAGAATTTCAAATTTCATAGCATCGAACTTATCATTTAATCGTGCGGGCTCGAAACGCGTAGAAATCGATTAAAAGAAATTTAATGAATATAATCTGATTTTTAAAGCTAACTTCTTTATACAATGGAATTGGGGTCTGAAACTAGTTTCATTGGGTTTAAAAATATCGAAAACCTATATTTCAACATACCGGATGACCTACTTTCATTTCGAAAGCGGAACGTGCTTTTGGGGTGGCGTTATTGTTTTGAACCTATTCGATTTGTCCATTCATTCTTATCTATCTTCGTATATATAAATAGACGTTTCTCTAACCCTAACATCCTTTCATTTTATTTATGTATGTACTTTATTCTCATCTCTTCCAATATCTTTACAGTTTCGTTAATCACTTAGCTTCTAATTTCTTATTTCTCATTTTAGAAATTACATTACTAAACTAGCTAAGATTTCATTTCGTTACAATAACTGAAGTCCCTAATCTGTAGAAATTTAAGAACTAAATACCAGATTCCATTTTAAATCATTTTAAAATAATGTGTGTGTGTGTATGTGTATACTCGTATCCTTTATATATCCAATCATATTTAGAAATTTAAAATTAAGATTTGTTTATCAAAACAAATGTGTAGTAAAGCTACTACAGTGGTCTTCCCACTTTGAAACTCGAAAATGAATGTCGATGATGCTGCCGTCGTTATCGAAATTATTTTGCAACGACAAAAAAGGGGAGTACAGAACTTACCCTTTTAAAATTCCTTTGAAACATTTATTTGAAATCACTTTGAAAAAATTTATATCCAAAATACTTCCAAAAAATACTAATTGTAACGACCCGTTAAATTTGATGATATTTGATGAGTTAATTTAATATGATTTCTAATCTAATTTAGAATGAAATAAAAGTCTTAAGATTTTTTTTGAGAAAATGTAGGAATTAGATATACTAACTGTAATTAAAGGTTAACAATTTAAATGTTTATATGGCATAGATTGAAATAACGTAAATTGGCGTTTGTGGTTATAAGTTATAATTTGTTGATTTATGGTGGAAGATATAAAGCGGAAATAGTATTAATGAAATAATAACTGAATTGAATTGCAACTATATAAATGAAAGTAAATTTTATTTAGTGGATGTCAACATTGAATAGATTTATTTAAATAAAAAGATTTAAATGCATGTTTGGGTAGAATATATAATTGATGGATTAAGAAGTGGTAAGTAATTAGAATTTAATTCTATAAAATTTGGAACTGAATGTATGTAAATAAATTTGTAGGAATAAGTTAATTAACAATCTATTTGTGCATACCCGATTTAATTGAAGTAACATAAAGGACAAGAACTTGATTTGCCTAGGTGATTATATATTGAGAAACTATAACTAAATAGAAGTTTGGTAGTAAATAGGATATAAGAAGACAAAGGCAACTAGTAAATAAATAAATGAATTTATAATAATAAGTAGTAATTAATGCATATATATATATATATATATTTGGCATTAGTGATAATTACAAAATATTACCCATTCATCTAATTTATTTAATCTAAATCTATGGCAACATTGTTGTTAATAATGGTTGTAGGTGAATTTGAATGTAAAAGGGTAACAATTATTTAGGTTAACTATTTATTGAGTATATTAAGTTAAGAATGGAAATAGATTGAAATAAATCTAAATTAAATTTTTTGCTTTGTTAGTGTGTTCTAGTTAATAAAAAGGGCATTATAAGAATTGAAGCATGCAATAAAGAAAAATATTATAATTCAATGATATTTATACCCATAAATGTCTATTCACTGAATAGAAAGTTTTAAATCAATAAACGAAATTATTAAGGCTCCAATTTATAATTTATAACTTTTAATGTAGACTTAATTACAATTAATTGATTTAAAAGGTGTAGTTAGCGTAGATTTTTGTTTGTAATTGTAGAGGGTTAAATTTATAAGACAAAATTTATGCTAATTCTACTTATAATAGGACCATGGGTTGTTTTAGTATATAAAGCAGGATTTATAAACTAGATTTGAGTATCAAATTCAACCATTGCATTTATTGCATAAATAAAAGGAATTTAACGGTTAAATTTGTCGTTATTGAAATTTAAATGGAATGTGTGGATAATAATGTGAAACCATGAACCAATGTTAGTAGCATCTTTATTTTGGATAAAAGTTGAAAATATAAAAGTTGAAAATCTAAAGTGGGTTTTTGAGAGTTTAAGTGATAATTTCTAGATATAAGGAAGTAGAGAAAGTAACACTGAAATTTATAGACTTATCAACTTTTAATTCACATCTAAACTTGTTAAATCATTAAATTGATTTTGAAATATATAAGCGATAAAATTTGGTCAATTTTAGAATTTAGATATAAAATTGGATTTTTATAATTTCTTTTGATTTATTTAATGAATATAAAAATAGCCATTTTGGCCACGGACTCGGATTTTCACGAAACCAGTTTCATCGGATCCGTATCGATGAATTATTGTAGGATTTAAAGTTTCGTATCGATCGGACCTGTCGTTTGATCGTACGGATACGAAACGCCTTGAAATCAATTTAATTAAAAATCAATTTGGAAATTTTGTTTTCAGCATAACTTCTTCATACAATCGAATTTGGACGTGAAACTTTTTCCATCGCGTTCAAAATATTTTAAAATACCTATTTGGATATATGGATTTAATAAATTTCGTTCCGGGGTCAGAACGGCCATTTTGGGCCAACTACCGTTTAGCACGTTCGTAACTCGTGCCCACCTAGCCTTCTTCTATTGTCTATATATATGCGATCATAAACCCTAGCCTCCATCTTCTATCAGTTGGCTGTACGTTCATTTTTCTTCATCTCTTTCTCTTCCTCAATGGTTGCAAAACCTAGATCTACTTCAATTCAAAATTCAAATGAAAATTCAAAGTCCTCCTAAAAATTCCAAAAAAATATATGTCAATGCCCTCGATGAGCGTAATTCAGTGGTGATATTCGTTTTTCGATGGGAGCTATCATTTGTCCAGAAAGATTCAAATTATTTTCGGCCTTACATCATCGCCGTAACAAACTTCGTCAGATCGTCAAACGATTCCTGGGTTTTGGAGAGAAAGATGAGGGGAGTTGATCTGTATGGTTTATCGTACAAATCGACAGTCAGATCTGTGGGAATTTTGGTTTTAGGGTTCGAAACCCTAGGTTTCTCTTGGCGGCTGGTGGGAGTTTGGGCGACCGGACCTAGGGGGATGCAGGCGGCTCGGCGAGCTGGAGTCAATGATGGCATCGACATGATCAACGGCGGCGCGTGGAGGCGTTGGAAGTTGGTCAAAGGCGTGGTCAAAAGAAGGGTTTCGTGTTCTCTGTTGCGTGTTTGGGAGAAGCTGGGGAACGTCGCGTACAGGTTGAGGAAGCACACATGGTCTTTGTGAACGTGGCAGATTTGTTTTGTGAAGTTGGGTTTTCTTTTATTTATTTTAGATTTGATTTCAAATCGTTTAATTCGAATAATTTCTTCATACGAACTTCGTTTCACACGAGATTTTTTTTTTGTTAGGATCGTAATTAAATTCCGGATCTATTGACGCTGGTTTGGACAGATTTGGAGACCGTCGAATTTTTGAATTTAAATCGGATTTAAATTCGATTCAAATTCAAAAGGTGAGTGTTTTAACCCACTCACAACTTCTAAAATTTCTTATGTTTGTTAATTTGACTTTAGATATGAGTAGAGTTTTATTTATGACTGTTTGGCATGTTTTATTCATTATCTCTGTTAAATCGCATTTATTTAATATAACTGTTAATTAATTTATTGCATATAAATTTGACAGTTAGAATTTATTTATTTGCATATTAACTGCCAGTCATAGTAATGTTAAATTTTCATTTCATATTAACTGCCAGTTAAGTTTACGTTTTTTTTTTGCATATAAACTGCCAATTAACAGTTATTAAATTTATTTTGAGTATAAACTGATAATTGATACCATTATTTATCACCTGTTATGTATTGATGATTGTTTGAAATTGGATGATGACTGTGATAAATGGATGTATGATTTTCTGGATAAATGGATGATTAATTTTATTAATTGCAAGTTGCTATGCATTTCATTCATTCGGGATTGCGGTTTGAAATGGTATATAACCGCATTTTTTTCATTTTAAATTGCGGATTGAAATGATAAACATCCGTATCACTTGACCATAGGATAGAAAATTATATACAGGCACCGCGGTAAATATATAAAATTATTTTTGAAATGTTTTTCTATGGTTTTGTAAAGTTATATATTTATGGTTTATGAGATATTGATTTGGTTATTGATAAAGGCTATTATATATATAGTAATTTACGGTTTTTAAGCTTTGTATAAATTTGATTTGAAGTTTAAATAAGTTTGATTTTTAGATCAAATAAGATTAACCATTTATTTAAAATTTAATTTCTGGAGTTTTATGACTTAAATGAGAATAGATTTGGAAGATGAATATTAAGTTAAATTGAAATTAAATAAAAATTAGAATTTTTAAAGGATATGATTTTTATAACTTGATTTTTGTGTAAAGTGGTTTTAATGAATATCAGGTTGATTAAATGAATATATAATAAATTGAAAGATGATCCAGTTATATGAAGTTAAAGGTTTTCTTAAATTATATTGAATTCATTAAGCAAACATTTCAAGTCTAAATAATAAGTAACTGAATTTGATATATATATGGAATTGTCAAATGAGTCTGTTTGAAATGGTGAAATATTTAAAGCCTTGAAACATAAGAATTGAAATGGTATTTGGAAGTTTAAATCGATATTTGAAATTGATTTGTGAAATGTAAAGAAGCTATTTTGTTTTATAAAAGTAATCTAATATTTGACCATTTAAGAGATAGAAACTTGTTTCAAAGTTATGATTTTCAAGGTAGTATAATTTGAAATTTTATATTCAAGAGTTTTGACCTTTAAATATTTACTTTGAAAACCCTATGATTTTGGAAAGTATATATATTGGAATAAAATGATATCGTATTAATTCGGGTTTTAAAAGGAAATGATATCGTATTTATATGGTTTTGAAATGGATATTTTATTCTGGTTTTAAAGTATAATTATTTTAAATGACCGCGGTGTTATAATAACGATTGATTAGCAAAGAGACCGGGATCGGATATGGACATACTCTCTGTTGATACCGAAAACCACTTTGACTAACCGTGTACGCGGTGGAGATTCCAGAATGAAGTAGGTTGGTGGCGGCGTTTCCTGTAAGGTAAATACGTGGACCAAACTCCCGTGAGTTGGCATAAGGTGGCTAAAACAGGAGCGATTGACGGGTTAATGAGGTAGCACCTCTGATCGGACACTTCCCTTCGATACTATACTCTGACTTTGAATTTTTCGGTGGCCACCTTCACTTTTGATTTCTTTGATGTGGGGAGTTTGTTCGAGGTGGGTGGCAGCTGCGCGCTGCGCGTTTCCATCGGCCCGGAAGCGTAATTGGTATATCTACCCTGGCATTGCCTAGTTGTGCCGTGTCACCTACCCTAGCGCACCTTATACGATTTTGGTTTTGTACCATACCTATGGAGTGCCCTCTGACGACGCCCAGTACGGGGGAGATTACGGTACTGTATAGACTATGGGAATATATAACTGTGTTAAGGTGGAAAATGTAAAGCCTTAACGCTATTTAAAAGTAAGTTTATTTTACAAATAGACACTATTATAATAGCGCAATATACTACATAGTAAATAGTTTAACGGATCCTTAGGAGATGTAAATCCCGAGCATCTCTTGAGTTACTGCACTCATATTTATTTCTGTTAATTTAACTCACATAAGATCTTTTAGTTTTGACTCGAGTGTTTTGTCTTTTCAATTCGCTCGGGTCAGTCCGAGCGTTTTAGGATTTGAAGTTTTAGCTCTGGAGGACGAAGACGAAGATTTGTATTACTATTATCTACTATTATTCCACTGTACTATTTAATTCCGCTGCATTAATATTATGGGTATATGGACTCTGATATTTATTATATAAAGAAGAAGCAATGTTTTGTAAACAGTTTCATGAACTATATATTGATTATTATATTTTATCCTTCCGCTATGAGATTCTGTTTTCTTCTTTTATTTCTTTCTTGTTTTTTTTCTTATTTATCCCATAACAATCCGCCCTTCCGTATGGTTTGAATTGGCATGTGTGTCGGTTTAAAGCGTGAGAAAGGTAGGGATGTTACATCTGGTATCAGAGCTTTGGTTTAGCGATAAACCTTAGCTTTGTGGGGTTTGACTCTTCGTTAATAGGGTAGCAATACCCTATGGGAGTCGCTGAGTGTATATATATGAGAGAGCGTATTTGTTAGTGTTATAAAAAGATTTTGATATTGTGTTAATCTGTTCCGTTTTGTATTTATAAATTCTGGTTGGTGCATGGGACGCTATGACATCAATAGGGATTTCTAAACACTTAATAGGACAGACCGACATAATATTTGTTTTTAATATAGGTGAATGAAATAATTTTGCCTATTATATTTTCTATATATAAAAATATTTTATGAAGATATATATATTGGGTTGCTATAGATTTGGTGTTAGGTAATAAAAATATTTATACTAATTGTAGCTAAGTTGAAATTATAATAAATCTAGTTGGAGACTTTAGAACTTAAGTCCGAGATTTTGAAAATCTGCTTTCAAAGGATTTATGAAATATAATGATTTGATTTATAAGTATTTTCTCATATAAATATTTAGTATAATTCGGAAGAATTTTTTTAAAGAAGATTTTGGAGAAAATAATTTTGTACTTTCCTCTCTGTCGCTGGAAAATAATTTCGGTGATGGCGGCCGCATCATCGACTTTCATTTTTGAGTTTCGAAGGGGAAAGGCCACTGTAAAATTCTACTGCAGATTTAATTTGAAATTATCTAAAATTTTAATTGTTTTAAAATAAAATTGAGTTATAAAAGTTGTAGGAAACTAATTATCTATTATTTTAAAATAAATTGAAATTTGACCCGGTACTTAATTCTTAAATTTTCCATTAATTAATTGTTTAAATTATTTTAGTGAAAAAAAAGTAAGTAATTAATGAATTGAAACCTCTAATTTAGGTAAGAGTATTAATGCAAGGTTATAAAGAGAAATTTGAAATTTTAACATATGAAAAAAAAAGTAATATTGTTGAACATTAAATTTAATTAAAAGAAGAGATAAAACTTGTCTAAGTTCTTTTGCATTTTCTTTAACATATATAACTTACCAAATATGAAAAGTTGAAATGTTAAGTAAGAAATTGAAATAGAATATTATACAAGTAGAAATTTTTGAAATAACGAGTTATTCAATGAATTGCTGTTATGAGAATTTAAGATTTTAAACTTAAGTTATAAATTGAAATTTTAAGGCAAGTATTATAAACAGGTGATTTTAAACTTAAGAAAATAAAATGAAATTCTTTAATAAATAAAAGTTGATGTGAAGGGTTATTAACTTAAGCATGATTTAAAAGCTACTAGTTTAACATAATAAAAGTAGGTAATATAAATAAATGACTGTAAACCCAAGGTAATAAATTAATAAAATCCTTTATTTATAAGAATGGAGGTCATAAGGTTAATAATTAAGTGTAATTAAAAAGGGTTACTGTAATTAAATATAATAATGTAAGCATTGAATAAATGATTGAATTTGAGAAGTGCATTAAATGTAATACAAGAAACTTACATAACCTGAATAAATAAAAAGGAATAATGGTAAGTAATAAGTAGAAATAAGGAAACAACCTTTGAATGAGAAATAAAATTTGAAGTTGTTAGAAATAAATGTAATTATAAAAAGGAAATTTATGTGGTTTGAATAAAAGAAAGGAAATCAAACAACTAAAGTATGTGATGAATTTATATAAGTTAATTTGATTTGTTGGTTGAATTGTTATTGTTTGACTTATGGTTGGTCGGGTAAGGAAATTTGAAGTTGTTGGATGAATAATAATCTATTTTGTTCCATTTAAGACTGTTGAGTAAATGATGCTCTTGATAGTTATTTTTCATTCCGTACAATTTCAGGTTTTGAACCCGAACAACTATTTGCTTGTTTGAGTGAATGATTGTTTTGCATTTTGTGTATGCTGATTGTTGTATTGATTGGATATTAGGGATTGAAACCATTTAAATATTTCATTAAAGATAATTTGTTAAACCTGTGGATTTTTATAAGTGAAATGCAGGTTATGGAAGCAACTGCTACTGCTTTTGGTTCCATAATAATAAGCGTAATTTGCCGACAAATAGGTATGTTTTCGGATTACGATTTATAGCGCTATTTTATATAGTTTTCCCGGGTTGGGATATAATATTTTGGATAATATATGTAATAATTGTTATATTTTAATATTATACTTTCTCCAGAGCCTCTCCGTACAAAGGAGACTCTGCCAAAATTTTCCGTAAATTTTGGACTTAGAATTATGTTGAAAATGTTTTCCAACTTTAATTATTTAAGTATAAAAGGATATAATGATTATAAAACGGGTATATTTCATTTAAGGAAATTAATTTAGTAAAATTATTGTTTATAGGTTAATATTTGAAATAAGATGTACTGTTTTTAATTCTTCTTCTCCCTTCTTTTTTCCTTTTCGGGGACGAAAAGTTTTGAGTGGGGGAGAGTGTAACGACCCGTTAAATTTGATGATATTTGATGAGTTAATTTAATATGATTTCTAATCTAATTTAGAATGAAATAAAAGTCTTAAGATTTTTTTTTGAGAAAATGTAGGAATTAGATATAGTAACTGTAATTAAAGGTTAACAATTTAAATGTTTATATGGCATAGATTGAAATAACGTAAATTGGCGTTTGTGGTTATAAGTTATAATTTGTTGATTTATGGTGGAAGATATAAAGCGGAAATAGTATTAATGAAATAATAACTGAATTGAATTGCACCTATATAAATGAAAATAAATTTATTTAGTGGATGTCAACATTGAATAGATTTATTTAAATAAAAAGATTTAAATGCATGTTTGGGTAGAATATATAATTGATGGATTAAGAAGTGGTAAGTAATTAGAATTTAATTCTATAAAATTTGGAACTGAATGTATGTAAATAAATTTGTAGGAATAAGTTAATTAACAATCTATTTGTGCATACCCGATTTAATTGAAGTAACATAAAGGACAAGAACTTGATTTGCCTAGGTGATTATATATTGAGAAACTATAACTAAATAGAAGTTTGGTAGTAAATAGGATATAAGAAGACAAAGGCAACTAGTAAATAAATAAATGAATTTATAATAATAAGTAGTAATTAATGCATATATATATATATATATTTGGCATTAGTGATAATTACAAAATATTACCCATTCATCTAATTTATTTAATCTAAATCTATGGCAACATTGTTGTTAATAATGGTTGTAGGTGAATTTGAATGTAAAAGGGTAACAATTATTTAGGTTAACTATTTATTGAGTATATTAAGTTAAGAATGGAAATAGATTGAAATAAATCTAAATTAAATTTTTTGCTTTGTTAGTGTGTTCTAGTTAATAAAAAGGGCATTATAAGAATTGAAGCATGCAATAAAGAAAAATATTATAATTCAATGATATTTATACCCATAAATGTCTATTCACTGAATAGAAAGTTTTAAATCAATAAACGAAATTATTAAGGCTCCAATTTATAATTTATAACTTTTAATGTAGACTTAATTACAATTAATTGATTTAAAAGGTGTAGTTAGCGTAGATTTTTGTTTGTAATTGTAGAGGGTTAAATTTATAAGACAAAATTTATGCTAATTCTACTTATAATAGGACCATGGGTTGTTTTAGTATATAAAGCAGGATTTATAAACTAGATTTGAGGATCAAATTCAACCATTGCATTTATTGCATAAATAAAAGGAATTTAACGGTTAAATTTGTCGTTATTGAAATTTAAATGGAATGTGTGGATAATAATGTGAAACCATGAACCAATGTTAGTAGCATCTTTATTTTGGATAAAAGTTGAAAATATAAAAGTTGAAAATCTAAAGTGGGTTTTTGAGAGTTTAAGTGATAATTTCTAGATATAAGGAAGTAGAGAAAGTGACACTGAAATTTATAGACTTATCAACTTTTAATTCACATCTAAACTTGTTAAATCATTAAATTGATTTTGAAATATATAAGCGATACAATTTGGCCAATTTTAGAATTTAGATATAAAATTGGATTTTTATAATTTCTTTTGATTTATTTAATGAATATAAAAATAGCCATTTTGGCCACGGACTCGGATTTCGACGAAACCAGTTTCATCGGATCCGTATCGGTGAATTATTGTAGGATTTAAAGTTTCGTATCGATCGGACCTGTCGTTTGATCGTACGGATACGAAACGCCTTGAAATCAATTTAATTAAAAATCAATTTGAAATCAATTTGGAAATTTTGTTTTCAGCATAACTTCTTCATACAATCGAATTTGGACGTGAAACTTTTTCCATCGCGTTCAAAATATTTTAAAATACCTATTTGGATATTGGATTTAATAAATTTCGTTCCGGGGTCAAAACGGGCTTTTTGGGCCAACTACTGTTTAGCACGTTCGTAACTCGTGCCCACCTAGCCTTCTTCTATTGTCTATATATATGCGATCATAAACCCTAGCCTCCATCTTCTATCAGTTGGCTGTACGTTCATTTTTCTTCATCTCTTTCTCTTCTTCAATGGTTGCAAAACCTAGATCTACTTCAATTCAAAATTCAAAGTCCTCCTAAAAATTCCAAAAAAATATATGTCAATGCTCTCGATGAGCGTAATTCAGTGGTGATATTCGTTTTTCGATGGGAGCTATCGTTTGTCCAGAAAGATTCAAATCATTTTCAGCCTTACATCATCGCCGTAACAAACTTCGTCAGATCGTCAAACGATTCCTGGGTTTTGGAGAGAAAGATGAGGGGAGTTGATCTGTATGGTTTATCGTACAAATCGACAGTCAGATCTGTGGGAATTTTGGTTTTAGGGTTCGAAACCCTAGGTTTCTCGTGGCGGCTGGTGGGAGTTTGGGCGACCGGACCTAGGGGGATGTAGGCGGCTCGGCGAGCTGGAGTCAATGATGGCATCGACATGATCAACGGCGACGCGTGGAGGCGTTGGAAGTTGGTCAAAGGCGCGGTCAAAAGGAGGGTTTCGTGTTCTCTGTTGCGTGTCTGGGAGAAGCTGGGGAACGTCGCGTACAGGTTGAGGAAGCACACATGGTCTTTATGAATGTGGCAGATTTGTTTTGTGAAGTTGGGTTTTCTTTTATTTATTTTAGATTTGATTTCAAATCGTTTAATTCGAATAATTTCTTCATACGAACTCCGTTTCACACGAGATTTTTTTTTGTTAGGATCGTAATTAAATTCTGGATCTATTGACGCTGGTTTGGACAGATTTGGAGACCGTCGAATTTTTGAATTTAAATCGGATTTAAATTCGATTTAAATTCAAAAGGTGAGTGTTTTAACCCACTCACAACTTCTAAAATTTCTTAGGTTTGTTAATTTGACTTTAGATATGAGTAGAGTTTTATTTATGACTGTTTGGCATGTTTTATTCATTATCTCTATTAAATCGCACTTATTTAATATAACTGTTAATTAATTTATTGCATATAAATTTGACAGTTAGAATTTATTTATTTGCATATTAACTGCCAGTCATAGTTATGTTAAATTTTCATTTCATATTAACTGCCAGTTAAATTTACGTTTATTTTTGCATATAAACTGCCAATTAACAGTTATTAAATTTATTTTGAGTATAAACTGATAATTGATACCATTATTTATCACCTGTTATGTATTGATGATTGTTTGAAATTGGATGATGACTGTGATAAATGGATGTATGATTTGATGGATGAATGGATGATTAATTTTATTAATTGCAAGTTGCTATGCATTTCATTCATTCGGGATTGCGGTTTGAAATGATATATAACCGCATTTTTTTCATTTTAAATTGCGGATTGAAATGATAAA
The DNA here is from genome assembly GCA_030765085.1 of Allium cepa. Lineage (NCBI taxonomy): Eukaryota > Viridiplantae > Streptophyta > Magnoliopsida > Asparagales > Amaryllidaceae > Allium > Allium cepa. The sequence goes on along the minus strand of CM060932.1, from coordinate 219,177,539 downwards.
CATCCGTATCACTTGACCATAGGATAGAAAATTATATATACAGGCACCGCGGTAAATATATAAAATTATTTTTGAAATGTTTTTCTATGGTTTTGTAAAGTTATATATTTATGGTTTATGAGATATTGATTTGGTTATTGATAAAGGCTATTATATATATATATATATATATAGTAATTTACGGTTTTTAAGCTTTGTATAAATTTGATTTGAAGTTTAAATAAGTTTGATTTTTATATCAAATAAGATTAACCATTTATTTAAAATTTAATTTCTGGAGTTTTATGACTTAAATGAGAATAGATTTGGAAGATGAATATTAAGTTAAATTGAAATTAAATAAAAATTAGAATTTTTAAAGGATATGATTTTTATAACTTGATTTTTGTGTAAAGTGATTTTAATGAATATCAGGTTGATTAAATGAATATATAATAAATTGAAAGATGATCCAGTTATATGAAGTTAAAGGTTTTCTTAAATTATATTGAATTCATTAAGCAAACATTTCAAGTCTAAATAATAAGTAACTGAATTTGATATATATATGGAATTGTCAAATGAGTCTGTTTGAAATGGTGAAATATTTAAAGCCTTGAAACATAAGAATTGAAATGGTATTTGGAAGTTTAAATCGATATTTGAAATTGATTTGTGAAATGTAAAGAAGCTATTTTGTTTTATAAAAGTAATCTAATATTTGACCATTTAAGAGATGGAAACTTGTTTCAAAGTTATGTTTTTCAAGGTAGTATAATTTGAAATTTTATATTCAAGAGTTTTGACCTTTAAATATTTACTTTGAAAACCCTATGATTTTGGAAAGTATATATATTGGAATAAAATGATATCGTATTAATTCGGGTTTTAAAAGGAAATGATATCATATTTATATGGTTTTGAAATGGATATTTTATTCTGGTTTTAAAGTATAATTATTTTAAATTACCGCGGTGTTATAATAACGATTGGTTAGCAAAGAGACCGGGATCGGATATGGACATACTCTCTGTCGATACCGAAAACCACTTTGACTAACCGTGTACGCGGTGGAGATTCCAGAATGAAGTAGGTTGGTGGCGCCGTTTCCTGTAAGGTAAATACGTGGACCCAACTCCCGTGAGTTGGCATAAGGTGGCGAAAACAGGAGCGATTGACGGGTTAATGAGGTAGCACCTCTGATCGGACACTTCCCTTCGATACTATACTCTGACTTTGGATTTTTCGGTGGCCACCTTCACTTTTTATTTCTTTGATGTGGGGAGTTTGTTCGAGGTGGGCGGCAGCTGCGCGCTGCGCGTTTCCATCGGCCCGGAAGCGTAATTGGTATATCTACCCTGGCATTGCCTAGTTGTGCCGTGTCACCTACCCTAGCGCGCCTTATACGATTTTCGTTTTGTACCATACCTATGGAGTGCCCTCTGACGACGCCCAGTACGGGGGAGATTACGGTACTGTATAGACTATGGGAATATATAACTGTGTTAAGGTGGAAAATGTAAAGCCTTAACGCTATTTAAAAGTAAGTTTATTTTACAAATAGACACTATTATAATAGCGCAATATACTACATAGTAAATAGTTTAACGGATCCTTAGGAGATGTAAATCCCGAGCATCTCTTGAGTTACTGCACTCATATTTATTTCTGTTAATTTAACTCACATAAGATCTTTTAGTTCTGACTCGAGTGTTTTGTCTTTTCAATTCGCTCGGGTCAGTCCGAGTGTAACGTACGCGGATTTTCGTTGCCGAAAAACCGAATAGTTATGGGTTTTAAGAAAGAAGAAAGAAAGAAAAGAAAGAGAAAAAGGTAGAAATTAGGGAGGAGAGAAGAAGAGAAGATAATAGATAAGGTAGAAAATGGAGGGAAAAGAAAATAGAAAATAGAAATTAGAGAGAATAGAAAATAAGGAGAATAGAACAGAATTTTAAAATAGAGAGAAGAGAAGATAGAAAATTTTAAAAATAGAAGAAATAGAAGAATAGAAGAAGAAGGAAAACAGAAGAAAATAGGACGGGATAGAAAACAACAGAATAACATCAGAATCTCACAATTCGCAGCGGAACAACATATAATAATAAATGAATAATCTTTAAACAAAGAACTATATCAGTTATTACATTACATTTCATTACATCATATCATATCATCAGAGTGTACAACAACAAACAGTGCAGCGGAAAAAGAAATACTATATAAGTAATATGCCACGCCATCCAGCTTGCCTCCAGCAACTCCAGAATATCCAGAATATCCTGATAAATCTAACTCTTGACTGCCCGTGTGGAAATTGGTGGGCACCCAGAGTTTAGGAAGGAAAACAATAAACTCCAAGTCAGTCATGTGACTGGTGTGAGAACTCAAAACAGTTTATTTATCTTTAAAATCAAAATAGAATAATATTTTTAAATTCAATTCGCAATGCTTTTAAAAATGAGACTACCATAAGGCCTCCCGCACACACACACAATGCAAACGCAGAATCAGAGGAGATTTCTCCTTATGATAGTCAAAGATGCTTGATACGCATTTAAAATAACATTTGATATTATTACTAGTGCATAGTGTAGGGGAAAAATTCATTTTGAAAGTAGAATATAAATCTTAGCCAACATAGACATTTCGAACTATGCCTACTATAGCTACCATCCAAACAGTGGTGACCACCATAAGTGAATGATAGGTTCTACAACTAAAACCGTACAAGTTTCGTATTGGGAATTGGATTTCCAACAAATGGTCAGGCCAAGGAACTTCCCATTGCCACATGAGAATGCCTCTGGAAAGACATCCCCGAGAACCAAACCGGAACTCTGCCAACACAAGGCCGGGTTACCCCTAACTGGGTAACTACTGACACGAGCACGCCATTCCCCGATCGTAAACGACCTTTCTCACGGGATCCCGAAAGCCAACAACCACAAAGTAATAAATTCGTAGTAACCACATAGGTTAAATATCTGGGCTCCATACCATGATACCACCTCTATCCAGAAGGAAATGTACATACCCTAAAGGGTGCTACCCCTCATAACCTTGCTGCATCTTTCCTGTTTTGATCATTTCCGGGGTGTGAGGTTCGACGAAGTCACGTCCACAAAAACATACTTTATACAAAAGCCATGCTTTGGGTCAACAAATGATCAACACAATGATCACTAAGATAGACGATCAAATAAACGATCCTATCACAATAATCAACACAATGATCATTTCAGCATCACTCAGCATGTCACATTACCAAATTGGGAATATATCGCTGATAACTTCAACTATGTAACCTCTGAGCTCGTACGTCTCAGAGAAGGGTGTTAAGCTAAAGAATAAATTCTTCACCACCAACAGAAATATATTTGAAAGAAATCAGCTTTATATCTCAACTTGTAATGTCAGATACACAATCCATACAAGTCTGTTCCGGGATCGAACAGAACCGAAGGCACTTACAAAGAAGTCCTTGCAATCCGGATATTCACAATCCTGATCGGATTCACCATCACATATGGAGAACTCTATACTGGAGCAACTCGGTGCAGAGTAAATCGACAGGTCATCCTATCGCTCTCGCAAATACCGGGTCTTCAACACCGATCTTCAATGCAATTCACAACGACGTATCACATATTCGGAATGGGTTATACGACCCCATGGTCCTTTCCCGGTTAACCCGAATAGTGAGCGCTTATTTAAAAATAAGTGTAGCATTCACGTTCAAACAAATCACATCAATTACCCATTCAAAGGGAAATATTGATAGTCGGTTATTGAACTATCACTGGATATGCACACATCACCAGTTTCCAAATAATTTTCCAAATTATTTATTTTCCAAAATATCTTTACAAGATATATATAATTTCATACTTCAAAAATAAATCAATATTTATTTTTAAACAAATTCCACTTTCTTTATAAATTCCTTAGTGAATTTATAATTCCAAAATATCAATGAATATTCGATTTCGATCATTCATTTCAATTTATCTTCAAAAAGATAAATTCCCTAAATGTTTCATTTCACATTGGAAAAACATTTCCATACTTATTTATTCATAAGTAATTCACAAATTTTATTTATTTTCAGCACTTAGAAAATATTCAATATACTTCAATCGGAATTAAGTATATATTTCATTCTTTAAGGAAATCATTCTCTTAAACATATTTATTTGGGCCAAAACGAATGTTGCGTAAAACATCGTTACAACAACCCAAAATCACTAGTATAGGGATGCAAAAATTAAAATAGATATATAAATCCCAATACTATACAAAACATTTCCTTTCGGAAATCATTTACTATAACAACAGTGTTATAGTCCATTATTTCCTTCTATTTCTCGAAAACGCCTATTTCAACAATCAATATTGAAATCTATGGTTTCGAATCTCAACACATTTTAAAACATCGTTAGATCGTTTTAATTCTGTTCAAAATATCAAATCTAAAACAATTTCTTTAACGTGTTATTCACTATTCAAAAACGTGAATATACTTCATTAACAATTTCATCCTTTTATTCATTTTAATTCAAAGGATTATTCACTATTCAAAAATGTGAATATACTTCATTAACAATTTCATCCTTTTATTCATTTTAATTCAAAGGATTATTCACTATTCAAAAATGTGAATTAACTCCATTAATAAGTTATAACAATTTTACTTATCAAAATAAGTCGTTTGTGAATTTATAAAACAACGTTTATAAATTCCGTTTCTATTTATTTATAAAAACTTCCTTTTTATAAATTTCCTTTATTAATCTATTCCAGTTTATAACTCAATTATAACTAAAAGTTCATATTATAAGTTAAATACTTATAAAACGATTATTTTACAAGAATCGTTCTTTTAAAGACTTTCCAAATCATAAATCTTATAACTTATAAGATTGTTTATTTATCCCAATCTATTCTTCAAATAATTTCACCAAATTTATAAATCTTACTATTTATAAATTTCTTTTATAACTTCACAGTTTATAATTCCATAAATTTCATTTATTTATGAAATTCATTTCCACTTCATTCAAACACTTATAAAAACTCGTTTTATAATGTCAATATTTCAATTTATAAGTATCCATTTATAAATCTCTAAATATAATTCAATTTATATTATTCTTTTAAAACGTCTTGAATCTCCTTTATTATTTCACCATTTTGATTCATAAAATAATTAAATTTCATAAATCCTATATTTAAACTTTTCACAATAATTCTAAAATATCTCGATTTAACTATTTTATAAACTATATAGCATCATATTCTCAAAAATCAGTTTTTAACTATATTTCTCAAAAATCATAATTTTTATAACTTTAAAAATTATAACGTTTATTTATTTAAAATGAATCAATTCCAAAAATATAGTATATTTTCAAAAATCACTTTAAAAATCATTTTAAAATTCCAAATTTGGTCCAATGATGCCACACACCAAATAGTCAATCACGACAACATTGATATCATATATCAATATGAAAATCCATCAAATATCAAAATATCTGAAATCAAATAAAAACTGTTGAGGAATCCAGTTGGATCCCTCCAACCTGTTTTCCTGCATCCAAAAACATTAGCACAATACCAATTTCGCTCCAGTACGAAATTATCGCGGTATATGTTCTTATTAAATATTATCCGCTTAATAACGGCGTAATAGGGTCTCATCCGCTAAACAAAAAATGCGGGGAATCAACAACTCCAATATATACATATGCCAATATATATATATTGCTATCATATATAATACCAATTTCACTGTTTATGAAATATTCGCGGTATATGTTTTTATTAAATAACATCCGCTTACTAACGGCGTATAATGTCTATTTTAACAATCAATAGATATCAATCAACATTCAAACATGCATTCAAATATTTTAAATCTAGCTATTTAAAATAAAATCGAAACTGATTCGATTGAGTGAGAAGTTCTCACCTTGATTTTATTTCCGTTTTAGCGATTTATTTCGAATAAAATTAAACGCGCGTTTAATTTTACCCAAAATTCTCACTAAATCCAAACGACTCCAAACCAACTCCATCGCGTAGTGCTCGTCCATACGATTCCAACGCAACTGGTTTCGTAATTTTTCGACCTCGTATGAAAAAGTTATGACAGTTTAAAGTTTGTACACGATTTTAATAATTAATTTCAACATAAATCTTTATATTTTAATACCCTAAGCTAGCATCCACCGTAGATCTCAACTTGAGTGCATCAGGGCCGCTCCTTGTCCATCTCCTTCATCACGTAATGTACAGGTATTAGGCCGTCACCATGAACCCATTTGCAAGCTATTAGGGTTTGAACTCGTGCCCAACACAAGCCACTACAACACGATCAAGACGCGCCAAATCGAAGGCCATCACCCCCCTCATGTTCGGCCTGAAGCTTAGAGAGCTCGGCCTCCCCCCCTCATAGAAATGCATGCACGAACTGGCCATGAACGCGAGCATTTTGACGAAGATCCGTAGCTCCAAATGTGATCTCCACCGTTGAAAACGTAGATCTCGTCGTGCTCTACCACTTTGTAGTTGAACATTCTTGCTAATTGTCGACGGATTTGGAGATTTGGAGGGAAGAAGTTTGGTAAATTCTGGCCGTGGGTTTGTGACTGGCGGCTAGGGTTTGTTTTTATTTTATTTTTTTTATTTTTGTGAAGGGGTAGGGGCTATTTATAAAGAAAATTCGAACACTATTCATCCCGGAAATTCCGAACTTCGATTTACGCGCCGTAACCAGCGTTTCTAGGGTTTACCCCGCGTTCCGGACTCAATGGAACAGGTTTTGGAAGCTAATTCGGAAGTATGTGCGAGTTATGGCTATAAACGCTCAATTTAAATTAAACCGATTTAAGTCGATTTCTAGGCGTTTTAATTCGTACCGGACAAACGGTAAATCCAATTGACTTGAAATTTGAAACCTTACAATAATATCACATTATGGATCCGATGAAACTGGTTTCGTCGAAATCCGAGACTTTTTGAAAAATGGCTATTTTAGCTCGCCAAATTTAAATTAAAAATAAATCGATGCGTTTCGAGCTGCCACGCTCAAACGATAACTCCGATTGACACGAAATTTGAAATCCGGTAATAACTAACTATTACGGATCCAATGGAACTGGTTTCGTTCAATTCTGAGACTGTTCAAAAATTGACTATTTTCACTAGTCGATTTAATATTAAAATATTCAATTTTCACAAATTTACTCTTAATTCGATTTTAAAAGTTCTAAAATATTGTTCTAACTCCCATATGATAAAATAAAATTTTACAAATCATTTTCAATCATATTTAACTATATTTTCAATTATTTCCATAATTTAACGTATTAAATTATCGATTTAATAATCCAATTAAATTCAAAAATTCAAATAAAAATTTATTTGACTTATAAATTCACATATTAATATTTAAAATTAATTAAATATTCAAATTTTAATTTCTAAAAATTCTGGGTCGTTACACCGAGCGTTTCAGGATTTGAAGTTTTAGCTCTGGAGGACGAAGACGAAGATTTGTATTACTATTATCTACTATTATTCCACTACACTATTTAATTCCGCTGCATTAATATTATGGGTATATGGACTCTGATATTTATTATATAAAGAAGAAGCAATGTTTTGTAAACAGTTTCATGAACTATATATTGATTATTATATTTTATCCTTTCGCTATGAGATTCTGTTTTCTTCTTTTATTTCTTTCTTGTTTTTTTTCTTATTTATCTCATAACAATCCGCCCTTCCGTATGGTTTGAATTGGCATGTGTGTCGGTTTAAAGCGTGAGAAAGGTAGGGATGTTACACTAATAATATTCCAAAATCTTTGAAAACTAATTTCAAAACTCCGGAACTTAAGTTCTCAAATTTCTAATTAAATTCATTTTATTTGTAAATTTTCATTCCTTATTTAAAATTATAACTAAATTAACATTATAATTATTTCAATTGATTGAAATTACATTAGAATAATTGTCAATAACATTCAAATAACATTATCAATCATATTGTAATTATATAGTCTCATCAATAAATTATAAATTTTAATTTCTCACAATATTTGATTTCAAAGTATTATTTAATTTAATGATTTTTAATTATCAATGATTACGGGTTGTTGCACTCTCCCACAATCAAAACTTTTCGTCCTCGAAAAGGAACAAGAAGGGATTAAGAACTTGACAAATTTTTATTCAAAATAATCAGTTTATAAACTTTTAAACTTACATAATAAAGTATTTTAAATAAAATCGATTTATAAACAATCAAATCTTCCATATTCAAGTCTAATAAAAGTTTGAAAATATTTTCAATTTCATAAATTTTTCTAAGTCTTAAATTTGCGAAAATTTCGGCAGAGTCTCCTTTATACGGATAGGTCCGGTAAAATAATAATATCAATAATTACAATATATATATATATATATATATATATCATATTTCAGTATAAAACATACCCGAACGATCTTATAGATTAGGGAAAAATTGTTATGGCCATCAATTGAAATCAACTTTAGTTTCAAAAATTCAATTTAAATCAGTCTCAATTCAACGATTTCAATTCAAAAGGCAAAAGGTTTTAATTTAAATTCTCATCAAAAACATTTTAATTTATATCAATTTCAAATCCATGTTTGAACTAAAATTTTAAACCGCTTCAAATTAAATAGGTTTCAAAGTTTAAATATTCAAACGTTTAAAATAACCCAATTTTGATAAATTCCATTTATATTTCAAAATTCAACTTTAATCTTTCAATTCAAATGACTATGTTTCGAATCAATATGATTCATTCAATTCGAAATAACTTGAATTTCAAAAACATTCATTTTAACTTCAATTTCGATTCAACAAGCCAAATCAATGATTTAAATTTAATTCCATTCTTATTTAAAACCATTTCAACTCATATCAATTTCAAGCTTAATTTCAATTTACTTATGTAAACCACTTAAATCAAATTTAACTTCATTATTAAATTTTAAGATCCAAATCTATCAAAATAATTGAAGTTTTTGAATTAACGTCATATATTGATTTTAACTTTACATTCCCAATTTTATTCTTAAACGATTCCTTTTTAACCATTTCAATTTCCACCTTCAAAGCTTGAATTAGAAAAATAATTAAATTCATACAAATCTATAATTTATTTCCTTTAAAAGAATGACATTTAATCAAAAAATCCAAATTTAATATTTTAAAGCCATTTAATTTAACCAAACCGGCGTACGTATATCATTTTCTACCATATGGTCAAGCGATACAGTTATGTATCATTTCAACCCACAATAAAGTTAAATTTTCGGATGTATATGATTGAGAAATTAAAAAATTTAATTTATTAATGAGGAGATAATATTAGAATATGATTGATAATGTTTTTGAATATTATTGACAATTATTTTAATTTAATTTCAATCAATTGAAATAATTGTAAAGTTAATTAGGTTATGAAATATGGAATGAAATAAAATGTAAACTACTATTAATTATATTCATAAGATTTTGGTTGACTTTAAAATAAGAGTGTTAATCAAAATAAAAGAGCTTATTGGAATTTAAATTGTAATTATTGAATTTACTTCAATTGCAGTTGAACTCTGAAATCTGTGCAATATTTGAATATTGGATTAGCATGGAAATTTTATTTTTAAAAGATTATTAATTTGTGTGTAATCAGAAATGATAAAATTATTAATTATTAAATTTTAATTTAAAAGTGATTAAACCAATTTAATAATAATTTATTTAATTAACGCGAAAATTAGCCATTTTAGCATTTATCTCGGATTTCAACGAAACTAGTTTCACCGGACCCGTAACAGTGAACTATTGTAGGATTTCAAGTTTCGTAGCGAACAAACTTATCGTTTGATTGTGCGGGCTCGAAACGGTAGAAATCGATTAAGAGAAAAATCTGATTTTTAAAGCTAACTTCTATATACAATGGAATTGGGGTTTAAAACTCATTCCATTGAGTTTAAAAATATTGAAAACCTATATTTCAATATATTGGATGATCTAATTTTGTTTCGAAAGGGGAACGAGCTTTTTGGGTCGCGTTATCGTTTTGAACCTATTCGATTTGTCCATTCGTTCTTATCTGTCTCCGTATATATAAATAGAATTTTCTCTAACCCTAGTAGCCTTTCATTTTATTTTTGTATGTAATTTATTCTTATCTCTTCCAATTTCTTTAAATTTTCATTAATCACTTAGCTTCTAATTTCTTATTTCTCATTTTAGAAGTCCCAATCATTAAAATAGTTAAGATTTCATTTTATTACAATAATTGAAGTCCCTAATTTGTAGAAATTTAAGAACTAATTACTGGATTCCATTTCAAATCATTTTAAAATAATGTGTGTGTGTGTGTGTTTACACACACACACACAAAAAAAATCATATCCTTTATATATCCAATCATATTTAGAAATTTAAAATTAAGATTTGTTTTATCAAAATAAATGTGTAGTAAAGCTAGTATAGTGGTCTCCCCAATTTGAAACTCAAAATTTAATGTCGATGATGCGGTCGTCACCACCGACCAGCGTCAGAAGAGGGGAGTATAGAACTTGTTTCCTTTTAAAATTCCTTTAAAACCGTTTTTTTTCAAATCACTTTGAAAATATTTATATCCCAAATACTTCCAAATAATACTAATATTATATTCCAAAAATTTTAAAAACTAATTTCAAAACTCTAAAACTTTAGTTCCCAAATTTCCAATTAAATTCATTTTATTTGTAAATTTTTATTCCATATTTACAATTGTAACCAAATTAACTTTATACTTATTTCAATTGATTGAAATTACATTAAAATAATTGTCAATAACATTCAAACAACCTTATTAATCATATTGTAATTATATTTTCTCATTAATAAATCATAAATTTTAATTTCTCACAATATATGATTTTAAAATCTTGTTTAATTTAACTGTTTTTAATTATCAAAAATTACGGGTCGTTACACTCTCCATTACTAAAAAACTTTTCGCCCTCGAAAGGGAACAAGAAGTGATAAGAACTTGATAAAATTTTATTTAAAATAATCAATTAATAAACTTTTAAACTTACATAATAAAGTATTTTGAATAAAATATATAAATTTATAAACAATCAATCTTCCATATTCAAGTCTAATAAAAGTGAAAATATTTTCACTTTCACAAATTTTTCTACGTCTTAAATTCGCGAAAAATTTCGGCAGAGTCTCCTTTGTACGGATAGGTCCGATAAAATAAAAACATTAATGATTACAATATATATCATATTTCAATAATAAAACATATGATCTTATAGATTAGGGTAAAATCGTTATGGCTATTAATTGAAATCAACTTTAATTCCAAAAATTCAATTGAAATCAACCTCAGTTCAACGATTTCAATTCAAAAGACTACAGGTTTCGATTCAAATTCTCATCAAAAACCATTTTAATTTATATCGATTTCAAATCCATTTTTGAACTAAAAATTTAAACCACTTCAAATTAAATAGGTTTCAAAATTTAAATATTCAAACGTTTACAATAACCCAACTTTGATAAATTTTATTTATATTTCAAAATTCAACTTTAATTTTTCAATTCAAATGACTCAGTTTCAATTTAATTCCAAATCAATGTGATTTCAATTCGAAATAAATTCAATTTCCAAAACATTCATTTTAACTTCAATTTCGATTCAAAAAGCCAAATCAATGATTTAAATTCAATTCCATACTTATTTAAAAACATTTTAACTCATATCAATTTCAAGCCCAATTTCAATTTACTTATTTAAAACTGTTATATCAAATTTAACTTCGTTGTTAAATTTTAAGATCCAAATCAATCAAAATAATTCAATTTTCCGAATTATAGTCATATATCGATTTTAACTTTGCATTCCCAATTTAATTCGCAAACAATTCCTTTTTAACCATTTCAATTTCAACTTTCAAAGCTTGAATTAGCAAAATAATCAAAATTTATATAAATTTATAATTTATTTCCTTTAAAATAATAACATTTTTGTCCAAAATCGAAATTCATTTTAAAACCATTTAATTTAACTAATCCTGTATCCGTATATAATTTTCTACCTTATGGTCAAGTGATACGGATATATATCATTTCAACCCATAACAAATCCATAGCAAACAAAACTAATGGTTTGTTCAGTTTCAGAAACTTTTCATGTTCAAGGGTGATAAACAAACTACTAAGCGTACCTTACACTCAACAGCCTTAGATAATTGCTTAATAGATATATCTATCCGAAAATTTAAATTTATTGCGGGTTGAAATGATATATATCTGCATCACTTGACCATAGTGTAGAAAATTATATACGGACACTGGATTGGTTAAACTAAATGGTTTTAAAATCTTGAATTTGGATTTTTGACTAAATGTTATTGTTTTTAAGGAAATAAATTAGAGATTTATATGAACTTAATTATTTTCTAATTCAAGCTTTGAAAGTGGAAATTGAAATGTTTAAAAAGGAATTGTTTAAGAATTAAATTCGGAATGTAACGTTAAAATCGATATATGATTTGATTCGAAAATTTGAATTATTTTGAAAGATTTGGATTTTAAAATTTAACAATGATGTTAAATTTGATTTAAGTGGTTTAAATAAGTAAATTGAAATTTGGGCTGGAAATTGATATGAGTTGAAATGGTTTTAAATAATTATGGAATTGAATTTAAATCATTGGTTTAGCTTGTTTAATCGAAATTGAAGTTAAAATGAATGTAGAAATTGATGTCATTTTGAATTGAAATTGAAATCACATTGATTTGGACCTAAACCAAAACCGAGTCATTTGAATTGAAAGATTAAAATTGAGTTTTGTTGATTTGAAATCTGGATATGGTCCAGATATGTTGAAATGGAAGAAACAGTTTGATTTGATGCTATTTTAAAAATAAATTATTTTAATATAAACTGTTTAAAAATCTATTATTTTAAAATTTAGATTATTTTGATTTTCAAAACTATTTACTATATAAACCATTTCCAATAATCAAACCGTTTTATATTAAACTATTTTAATTGTTTTAAAATTCTTAAACTGTTAAAACTATTAAAACTATTTTAAACTACTAAAACTATTTTAACTACTAAAACTATTTTAAACTATTAAACTACTGTAAAATCTTTCAAACTATTTATGACTATCCAAAATATTTTCTCAAATTCAAACCGTGCAAGGTTGAATTGTTTATATTTCAATCCTTGATTTAAAGGAAAATATGGTTAAATGCTGCTATAACCTACATTAGAATTTGAAATGATATTTTCTAGTGAAATGACATATTTTGAGTAAATATGATGGTTTTGAAATGAGAGATATTTTGAATTGAATGTAATATTTTGATATCAATAATGAATCGGTTTTGGAAATGTAAAAGAATCAACCGGTGTGAAATAAGCGTTTGGTTGTTAAAGAGACCGGGATTAGATATTGTCACACTCACTGCCAATACCGAAAACTGCTTTAACAACTATTCATGTGGTGGATAATTTAGAATGAAGTAGGATGGTTTGGCGAATGCTATTGTATGAGGTATGAATGCAGCCCTGACTCCCTTGGGTCGGCTTAATATGACTAAAACATTAGCTATACCGGGCCAAGGGAGGTCACTCCTCCGATCGGGCAAATTTCTTCAATACCATATCTATTACTTTGTGATTGATTTGGTGGCCACCTTTAAACAATCAGATGTCTGAATATAATTTTCTACCTTATGATCAAGTGGTATGGATATATATATAATTTCAATCCGTAATATTTTTTAATTTCCGAATATATATATATATATATATATATATATATCATAGATCCATAGCAACCAAAACTAATGGTTCGTTTAGTTTCGAAACTTCTCATCGTTCAAGTGTGATAAATAGACTACTAAGCGTACCCTGCCTCAACTGCCTTAGATAATTACTTTATATATATATATATATATATATATATATATATATATATGGAAATTTCAATTTATTGTGGTTTAAAATGGTATACATCCGTATCATTTGACCATAGGGTAGAAAATTATATACGGACACATGATTGGTTAAATTAAATGGTTTTAAAATCCCGAATTTGGATTTTTAATTAAATGTTATTATTTTAAAGGAAATAAATTATAGATTTATATGAATTTAATTATTTTTCTAATTCAAGCTTTGAAAGTTGAAATTGAAATGATTAAAAGGGAGTTGTTTAAGAACAAAATTGGGAATGTAAAGTTAAAATCGATATACGACTTCAATTCAAAAATTTTAATTATTTTGAAAGATTTGGATCTTAAAATTTAACGATAAAGTTATATTTGATTTAAATGGTTAAATAAGTAAATTGAAATTGGGCTTGAAATTGATATGAACTGAAATGGTTTTAAATAAGTAGGAGTTGAATTTAAATCATTGATTTGTCTTGTTGAATCGAAATTGAAGTTAAAATGAATATTTTGGAAATTGATGTTATTTCGAATTGAAATCACATTGATTTGGAGCTAAATCGAAATTGAATCATTTGAATTAAAAGATTAAAATTGTGTATTGTTGATTTGAAATCTGGATATGATCCAGATTTGTTGAAATGGAAGAACAGTTTGATTTGATATTATTTTAAAAATAAAATTATTTTACTATAAACTGTTTCAAAATCTTTTATTTTAAAATTCAGATTATTTAGATTTTAAAAAATATTTACTATATAAACCATTTACAATAATCAAACCATTTTATCTTAAACTATTTTAACTGTTTTAAAATCCTTCAACTATTTAAACTATTAAAAGTGTTTTAAACTATTAAAACTATTTTAAACTATTAAAACTATTTTAAACTACTAAAAACTATTTTAAAATATTTACAATTGTAACCAATTAACTTTATAATTATTTTAATTGATTGAAACTACATTAAAATAATTGTCAATATCATTCAAACAACATTATTAATCATATTCTAATTATATTTTCTCATTAATAAATCATAAATTTTAATTTCTCATAATATTTATTTCGAAAATCTCATTTAATTTAACAGTTTTTAATTCTCAAAAATTACAGGTCATTACACCACCCTTTGATTTGGTTATAGGAGTGTGTCTCGAGGTGGACAGTAGTTGCTGCTATGGGTTATCACCAGTCCAGGAGTGCAAAAGGTAGAATCCTACCCTGAAATTGCCTCGCGTGCCTTGGCATATGTCTTATCGAGCCCACTACAAGTTTGGTTTGTGTCGTACACTATGGAATGCCCTTTGATAGCCCTTCAGTTTACGGAGGAATTACAATACTGTATATAATACGATGCTTATATAAAAATGTGTTAAGAGGGATATGGGTAACACCTTAATGCTATTTTAATACTTTACTTTACCATAGACATATTATAATGGTGTATTGTATTATATACGTAGATAGTTTAATAAATCCTCATGAGATGGAATCCCGAACATCTCTTAAGTTATTGCACACATGTTATACACTGGGTAGGAGATGTAAAACCCTATAAGCATGTCTAAAGCCATTACACTCATATTTACTTATTTTGATTTAGCTTACATAAGACTTTTTGTTCTGACTCGAATGTTTTGTTTTTCATTACGCTCGGGTCAGCCCGAATATTTCAGCACATTGTAGATTATCTTTTTGGAGGACGAAGATGAAGATTTAGTACATTATTACTACTTATTATATTTATTCCACTGCATCATGTTGTTCTGTTGCATTACTTATTTATTCATGTTGTATGTATAACTTTGATATATTGTAAATGTGTAATCAATTGTTTTTTGTAAAACAGCTTCATGAACTGTTTATTTAATTATTATGTTTTGTCATGCTGCTGTGAGATTCTGTGTTTTGTTTTTCTTACTTTTCTCTCATTCCTTATTTACAATTATAACCAAATTAACTTTACAATTATTTCAATTGATTGAAATTACATTAAAATAATTGTCAATAACATTCAAACAAAACTATTAATCATATTGTAATTATATTTTCTCATTAATAAATCATAAATTTTAATTTCTCACAATATTTGATTTCAAAATCTCATTTACAGTTTTTAATTATAAAAAATTATGGGTTGTTACAAACAGAAAGAGGAAAGTCAATACATCGACTTTATTGTTAAATACAAGATGACTTAATTTCAACAAATGTGTCAACATTTCAGCACTTGTCTTATTTGTTTGATGTTACTTAATGTCATAGACAAAGATATCCATTGTATTTAATCATCCTTTTAAAAGGTAATTGCTTTTAAACGAAACTCGATCTTTGAAATAAAGTGGCTTAAAATTTAAACTCTTTATTTAAATCATTTTTTTTTTAAAATTTCAAGCTTCTTTTTAGTGCTTATAAGCATATTTAAAAGACTTTCGAAAAATATCTAAAGTAGAAATACATTTTAGTTTATACCAAAAATTATCGTTTTCCAAACTACATACACAGCGTCCATCGCTATACAGACCATAACTTTTACAACTTGTTTTGTAAATCAAAATAGTTTTTAAATTATTTCTTTTTATATTTAAACCACTTAAATAACTTTGTAAAAAGGTTCTGACAACAAAAGTTTAATTTGGAAAATCTTTTAAAACATTCATAGAAAACGAAGTAAGTTTAAAGGAAACACAAGATTTCGTTGTCGAATATAAAAACCAATTCATGTATGATAACTAAACCAAGAAATATCCACATTTATGTACATAAGCCTACATATGTATAAATGAAATAACAAGGCAAATTTTTTTTATCACTTGCAAAACATTACTTAAGCATTTGGAAGTGTGTCGTGGCGACTTATTCACTACGAACACTTCGATTCACTTTAAGTCCCCTACAAATTATCACTTTTCCTATCCGATTTCAAGTTCAAACCAAACAGAACAATAATTATTTTAAACTCATAAATATAAGCAATAAACCAAGATTACTATAACAAATAGTAAAGTTTAAAACTTGATTTTTAAAGTGAGCTTTACTTACCAAACACACACGAATTTTTGGCAAAATAGCCACAACTTAGCAATCCACACACCGACCTAGCTTCCTTTTTAAAAATTTGCTTTTCAAGACCCTAAGGAGGCAAATAGGGTCAGCCTAGGTGATAGTGGGCTTGGGCATAAAAGAGAAGTGGAGTTTGGGTCGTGTTTTTGAATATAAGAGATGTAGGGAAGGATGGAAGTGATTTTAGCTATTGTTTAAGGATTAAAAGTAAAAAAAAGTGAGATTTTTAATATAAAAACTTTTGAGACGAGGATGGAAGGAAGAAGATAAGAGTTAGAAAATGAAGGGAAATGAAGTAAAGTGAGAAAGGAAAAAGTAGAATTGTCTTTATAGAAAATGAAATATAGGAAATTACCAAACTTCCCTTAGCCATTACCCTTTACAAAATAATGACACATCAACCCCCCTTCATCATGTCACATATGCAAGCCCTCCCCCTTTCACACTTCCATCACTTCACTTCCTTTGGAAAGTACACGTTCTCTTATCTTTTATGCCACTTTTCCTTTTTAAATAATAAAAGAAAAGTCCACTCTCTTTTAATTAACCTTTAGTGTATTTTTAAACATATTTTAATCTAATCGCTTTATTGAAAAAACGTGTGCTATTTATATATATGTGTACAAATATACTCTAGCATTGCAACATGTTGCAACGTAGACGATGAAAAGTAGAAAATCCAAAACACAATTTTCAGTCATATTTTTGATTTTTCTCCGAACTAACTATTTTATAAACAAATTGTAAAACAACTTTACCATCATTAGTTATTATTTTAAAGAGGTCTTTCTGAGTTATAAAATCCAATGTTTAATTATTTAAACAATATTAGATTTCATATGTAAAGTGATTAAATTATGGATCGTTGCAATTTTAATATCAGGTCTGTGTATATAATTTGGGATAACCCTATCATCCTTTTATACTGATTATAAAAGAAGTCATTTTCAGAACAAGCGTTGAGTATTAAATAACCAAACATAAATGATTTTCACATGAATACATCGTTAATAATCATAATTTGTTGTTTACTTATAGTTTTAGAAATATATTTTAGTTCCTATTAATTTTCTTTCTTATAGACAGCGCTTCCTCTACATTTTGGACTAAAATTCAAAAAATTAGTCTTCTTTGTTAAAATACTTAATTAACTCTGATGTTTATCTAATAATACCTTTGTAACGCCACGAAAATTTCGATCCAGAAAATTCCAGATAGTTAAGAAAAGAAGAGAAGAGAAGAGATAGAAGAAGAAAACATAAAGCAAGACACATAATCTCACATTCACAGCGGATCAAAATATAATATCATAAAATAACATTTATACAAAGAAGCTGTATTAGTTAAATTACATACAATACATAAGAGTTACAATATTTACAAACACTGGACAGATTCAATCAACCTGTCCCAGACAACTACAATATATAACAGCGGAATGCACTCTATACGCTCCTACCATCCAGCTCGACTCCAGAGCTCCAAAACGTCCTTACCTGAAAAGCTGTAATACTCGGTCTGACTCGATTATTACATCAAAGTAACACCCTAGTCAGGCTGGAAACCAGCGTGAGTAAACCCATCTTACAAGAAATACCAATGCATAAAACTATTTAAAACTCGGGTAACTCGTATCAATTTACAAATTCACAAATTTGGTATAGACAACACTTATTACACACATCAATTTCTAAGTTCCAAAACTTAGATTAAATGGTCCAATTCACTTAAATCATTCCATTCCAGCCCATTGATTTCACACATCAAATGCGTAAAAATTATTATAGATTACAAATCGAAGTGGTTTCGGGTATTTACTAATACCCGACTCCGGTCTCTTCGAATTCAAAACCATCTTAACCCACGTTTTTCAAGTGAAACACAATTCAATCTTTAAATATAAGATGTCACTTTTTACACAACAATTCATCATCGATAGATAACCATATTATCACTGTTCAAGACAAGCATATCATATCACAAACATTTCGTATCAGAAATATCAACCAATCATTCATAAGCAAGATTAAATAGTCACCCTATTCCTAATTACTTTAATCACTTTTAATATTGCTTACATAACAATAATTAATTCCAAACCATTAATTAATCATTCCTTAATTATCCTCTCTAATTACACTCAGTAATTAGCCTTTAATTAATTTACCACAATGTAAACGACCCGCCATTCATTTAATAATCAATCCTTTGATTAATCACATTCATCAATCAACCTTGATTAATCACACTCAGAAGTTAATAATTCTTAATTACGTACATTAATTAATTAAACTCTTAATTAATTAGTAAATCCTTTAATTAATTACATTGAGTAATTAACACTTACATTAATTATGAGGCATTTCACTAAAAGGACAAACTTTGAAGTACAATTAGTTTCTAGGACATGCATCCATAAGAATTAATTTCAAGGCCAAAGTCAGCAGAATAATAGCTTTTAAGGATAAAGTTAGTAGTCCAATTACTTTCAAGAAAATAATTTCATAGGTTTTTAGGCCTTAGAAACTAATTATTTTGCATTCTGTCCTTAAAGTAATTATTTCAGTTGTGTGTCCTAGAAACTAATTGCACTTGCTAAAGAGGCCCTTGTGGCTAATTTCCACTTAAGTAATTATACTTAACCAATCATCAAGTAATCTCTTTAATTTATTAAACTTAATTAATTTACTAAAAATAGTCACACTAAATTAATTAATTATATTGAGTAATTAATTCCTTTAATTACTTCATTAAGTAATAACTCTTTTATTAAGTAATTAGCCCTAGTTACATCCATACAAGATTTATTAGATATATAATATTAAATAAATTTAGTTAACCTCCAATTATTTTTATTATCAACTTTATTCACTTGGACTATCTTAATCCTGCACTTAACATTAATTAATTACAACCCTCTTAATTAATTATTCTTTAATCATCTTTCTTAATTAATCATCCCTGATTAATTAACCTTAATTAATTACCTTGATTAATTAACCTTAATTACTTATTAATTAATAAATTCTAATTACTTAAGACCTCTCTTAATTAAAGACTTCAATTAATTTTTTTATTCATCATTAAAATCTTATTTAATAGCCTAGGAAATAATTTATCATTAACTTAACCCTTAAGTTCAATTAATGATTAAACACATTTAATCGCATTATTAGTTAGGTTTTAAATAAACTCCAAGAATCAACTCATTAGGTTAAAATAAATTATACAACTTAATTAAATCAGCATTCAAATAAACACCTTTATTTAAAATAATGATTTAGTGAATTATTAAAAGCTTAATTATGTTATCTTTAACATTTGTAACATAATTATCTTACCCGAGACAACTCAGCACTTACCCGAACCAAAACTTGAGACTTCATCCCTTTTTCCCGAGATTCATTCTTTCCCCTTCTTTTTTTTTTAAAATTAGTTTTAAAATTTTAAACTGTTGAAAGTTTTTAATATCATACGAAACCCATAAGACAATCTCGAGAAAATTCAACCATTCCCCTGAGTTCCTACTCGAGACAAACCCGTTCTTCCCCAAAATCCACTTCAATTACCAGATACCTCGTACACGCGTGCACCTGCATCGGCAAACTTCATCACTCAGACCAACTACACCGGCATCAACACCTCGCTACGACTCTCACAACCAAGCACGACCACCCAACTTCGTTGATTCAACTCAAATTGAAATCAAGTCTCACTGCATACAACTGGCAAACTCACAGGTAACATTACATCGCTGCGACAATGATCCACACCACCGGAGACCTCGATGCCTCAACCACAGCCTCTCCTTGACTTCCAGTTCCGACCCCTAAAATTGCGATCACCTCCGGTACGCCATCGAAGCCTGGAAACGTCACACAACCACCCGTTCATAACTAGGATTCGAACCCTAGTTCGTCGATTTCTGATTAACTTGGTCAACTAAAAATCGAGTGATTATTTTTCCCATGATCACCGTCCCTCCTACAATCTTCATACCTAACCCCGATGCGCCGCTTACCGCCGTTCGACTACAATCAACCAAAGTACCCAATCCGTTCCACACAGATTAACCCATCAACCCATCAATTCCTCATCTAAAATTCATGATTTTAGTACCTAAATCCATCATTTTCAATAACAACTCTAGTCATGGATTTAATTTATGAAATTAAAATATTTGAATTTTCTGATTAAACAGATTTTCACTGTAAAAGCTTAATTTTGAAATATTAACCAAATAATTCCACCTGAAATTATTTTTAAAAATGAATTTAACTTATCATAATCATTTTCTATTCTATGATTGTGATGCCCCACCTCTATGCTCATAATAACAAAGGTTGTTATAAGGTAAAGACGTCTGCTATTGCGAAGAATAAGGCTTGTTAAAAGCGACCATCCGTAAGTTATGCCTTAGATGAGTATTGATTACATCGATAGGAGTTGGGTAAAAAAAATTTCGTTTATTAAATTACTCCCAACAATATACATTCAATCCAATCTAAAACGAAACCACGGTGGCTTACGAAAGATTCAGAACAACTCATAATAGCAACAACACAGATAAGTATAATCATAGAACAGAAATATCACATATAGCGAAAGGTATGTTTGGATACATGCTACCACACTCAATGGTTCACATGAACCAAATGTACATATACAAAGTCATCATAACATACATGAGATGAGAGTCAATACACCAAAAGTAACACCTCGAAGCCTAAACAAAAGATGAGGTGAAATCCCAAAAGCTGAAGCAGCAACTGAATCAGAGATAGCGATTATCTTGAAATAACTCGGTCTGTCCTGAGTATTATTTAAAAGAAAATAATAAACGGATCAGCCTAATTTGAACTTAGAAATGAATGCAGGATAAACAACACCAAAGCAGGTTAATTATAATCTTAAATGAGACTATTCAGCATAAATAATCAATATAGTTTAAATGAAGAAATCTCATTAAACTCCATCAAAATCAACTTCCAAATTCATAATTGAATTCAAAACAGCAATACACAAAAATCTAGAAATCAAAATAAGATAACTAGAAAAATCAGCATAAAAGTGGATGGATCCCAACATATGGCGAGTCTAAGCTATGCCGCACGTGCATCTCATTTGGCTGAAGCCTACCAAGTACTGTCAGCATAATATTTGGTGCCCAACGAATGACCCGAAGGTCCAACAAATGACCCCAAGGTCTAGTACTGGTAATTGACCCGAAGGTCCAACATAGTGGCTCGAAAGCCCAACAAAATCATCACAATTTTCAAACAGCAATTCCACGGCAAATATTTCAATTAACGAGTCCGGAATTAACCGAATTAGTAAAGGCGTGGTTCCATATTCTACACTTTTGCAAAGTCGTTTAAATATCATCATCGTTTCCTTGAAATTGCAAAATTGTTTATTTTATATAAATAATTTTTACGTTCTCAAATGGACAAGTCTAGAATTAATCGAATCAGCAAAAGTAAGGGTTCATAGTCCTTAATTTTTCTGAAGCGTTTAAATCGATTCATCATTCTTTTGAAAGCGTAAACTGTGAATTTTTTTTGGAAACAATTATATTTTAAAACGATTTAAAAACACGTGATTAAAATAGTAACTTCTATAGAAATTTCGACAAGGAAATTGCGCTTCACAAAACACCATAAAAACGGATATAAAATCAACGTTGCGGGTTTTCTTGGTTGTAAGCTAGCCACTTGAAAATTCACTTTAAATTGACGGTTACTGAAGTCAAAACAACAGTAAATTTTTATTCGTCAAAAATCTCATCAAAACAACACGCATCAAATATAAACACTGGGGTAAAAACCCGTTATGAAAATAACAGCAACAAAATGCGTTTCAAAACCAAACACCGGTTCAAAATAAATTAAACACTAGACTGCAATACTATATATTCATAAAATATTGCTCTGCCTGGGCAATATGCACATGCACACACGCTACTACATGCAGGCACACTATATAATACTTGGAAACATTCTTGCAAAAAATGAAATAGGCAAATATTTAAAGCAACCAGGACTTGCTTTCATGCATGCAAGAATGAAGTTTCGTGCTACACTGGCATGCAAAAATGACATTGCATGCACGCACATAACTATATAGGCTAAATATAATTGAACAAATTATAAACGACTTGGACCTGATTTTCATATGCTACACAATATTGCAAGTAAAAAATGAAATATGGTCTGGCAATACTTGCATGCAGACACGTAATATGATGATCTGGGCATTATACACTTTCCACGTAAATGCGAAAGTGATAAAAATAAAATGCCTGGCCATATTTTTCTTTGATACGTGCACGCAAGTGATAAATAACGGTTTGGACAACATTTTTTTCCGCACGCACGGGACACATTACCCAGATAAAGTGAGTGGCCTTCGTGCATTACTTACATACATGTATATGAATTACAAAATAACATGACCTGGACAATATATCCCCATACACCATACACGAACGAAATGAAATAGGTAGAATTAAATAACTTGGACAATATTTCACTGCTACACCTTTGCATGCAGTGATGAAGTTAGTAAAAATAAACGACTCATTTTTTATGAAATGCAAACTGAATTCAATACAGAGGACAAAGCAAGTAGCCTACAAGCAATTCCCAAGTAAAGGACGAACAAGTTTATTTAAACAGCATGGATTTGTTACCACTTTTAAGGCGTAGAATATATATATATATATACATACATATATATATATATATTTGCGTAGCAATTTCTCAGGTCACAGGATAAAACGAACCAAAGGATAGACAAAATATAAATTGAACTGATAAACAACTTAACAAATGAATGTTACAAACTAATATAAACAACAAAACAACATATAAAAAAAAACAGGCAGCATAGTTTTAATTAGAAGTGTGAGTTTGCACTCACCTCTAATTTGTTTCAAAATCAGTTAGCAACCAAGATCCAAAAAGGAGCAAGAATTTTGAACCGCCATTAATATTTCACCGAGCTACTGGAACAAAAATGAAACAAAAGAATAAAGTTGGCATGCTTTTCTTTTCTCATTTTTGTGAACAAGTCAAGCAAAAGAATGTGCCGGCCTGCATTTTGGTACAAATGCATTAAAGGAAAACGTGCACTAGAGAAAGAAAGTACACACTTGCATTAAAGATAATGGTGACAGCACTGTGTTCAAACATTTGCTTTTTACAAAATTTGTGGTGCTAGTAAAAGTGTTTCAACTTGTTTATTTTAGTTGGCCTATTCATGTACATACATGTGAAGGCAAATTTGAAGTTACAACATACTTAATTACTTTCAACACACAATGCCATATGCAGTTCAATTCCAACGTGCACCACTTTGAAGTATTCACTGACTTTGAAATGGATTTGCTTTGCCTTTTTTTTCAAATTTCAATTTAAAAATTTTATTTTAAATTTTTATTTTGACGGTAATAAAAAATTAAGATTGTTACAAACTCCCCCTTATAAAAATTTCACCCCCGCAATTTTCATAGTAGAAGTTGTTTATAACACAAATTATCATCGCAACAAAGATTTAAAATAGAAAAGATGAATTAAGAATGCTCACCCCTACGCAAAGAGGAGAGAAAACCGGGATAAGAATGCTCGATGAATTTTTTGGTTTCCCAAGTGCAATCTTTGGGATTTGCGGACCATTGAATTTTCACAAGCGGGACTTCTTTATTCCGAAGGCGTTTAACCTCCGAAGCTAGCACACGAATAGGATTTTGCACCATAGACAAGTCGGGTGAGATCTCAAGATCTTGCAACATATGAGGATCAATAATAGAATCTGATTCTCAAAGGCATCGAGGAAGGTGGGATACATGAAATACGTCATAAATTCCCAAAAGCTGAATAGGTAGCGATACACGATAAGCAATAGGGCCAATGCATTTCGTAATAGGAATTGGTCCAACATATCGAGGAGCCAATTTCCCGAAGCTACTCAAACGCACCATCGTTTTCATCGGCGAAGCACGAATGAACACGCGATTGCCAACAGAAAATTCCAAAGGCTTCCTACGATGATCGGCATAAGATTTCTGCCTATTCTGAGCCTCTTTTATTCTCTGTCTAATAATATCAATCTTCTCAGAAGATTCACTAATATAATCGGGGCCGAGAACTAACTTTTCCTCGGATTCCAACCAACAAGATGGTGATCGACATGGCCTTCCATAAAGGGCTTCGAAAGGAGCCATACCGATACTGGATTGGAAACTGTTATTATAAGAAAATTCAACAAGAGACAAGTGGTCTTCCCAACTACCTCCAAAATCAAGAATACAAGTGCGAAGGAGATCTTCTAAGACTTGATTCACCCTTTCAGTCTGACCATCAGACTGTGGATGATAAGCTGTACTGAGATTGAGCTTAGTACCCAAAACTTTCTAAAGGCTCTGTCAGAAACCACTAGTGAAAAGCGGATCTCTGTCACTAACAATGGAACTAGGAACTCCATGAAGTCGAACGACTTCTTTAATAAAAATCTTAGCCAACAAAGGAGTAGTCCGATTGGACTTCATAAGAATAAAATGGGCTGATTTGGTCAATCAGTCAACAATCACCCAAACACTAGTATGGCTTAACCTCGAACGAGGTAGACCATCAATGAAGTCCGTAGAAATTTGATCCCATTTCCATAATGGAATCTCAAGAGGCCGCAAAAGACCACTAGGACGTTTGTGTTCCGCTTTAATAAGTTGACAAGTCATGCAATGACTCACATAACTTGCAACGTCACGCTTCATACCCTCCCAAAAGTATATGTGTTTCATGTCAGCATACATCTTACTACTGCCCGGATGGATAGTATACTTAGAACGATGACAGTCCTCAAGAATGTCATTTATAAGATTAGGAACATTAGGCACGATCAAACTTCCCTTCTTCTGAATACGACCATGAATATCGGTATCGAAATCCTTTAGATTATCACTTCGGGGTTTCGATTTACAACTCTGAATAAGATAAGAGAGATCTGGATCTTGTTTCTGGGCATCAGCAATACGATCCAACAAACTTGGATGAGCTTCCATGCTAAATAAAAGCACAGGAGAATCAGAAACTGAAGGACGGTCTCTAATATCACAATGAGATAAAGCTTCCAATATATTCCACTCTTCCAGCATCATGGAAACAACAACTTGCTGCTTGCGACTAAGCGCATCAACAACTTGATTACCCTTACCAGGGTTATACTGAATATTGAAATCATATGAAGCAAGAAATTCGAGCCAACGTTGTTGCCTCATATTAAGTTCCTTCTGAGTGTATAGATATTTCGAAGACTTGTGATCAGTGAAGAGAACAAAACGCTCACCCAATAAATAATGTCACCATATCTTTAGAGCAAAGACTATAGCGGCTAACTCCAAATAATAGGTAGCATACCGAATCTCGTTAGGCTTTAGTTGTCTAGAATCATAGGTAACTACTCTATCCTTTTGCATGAGAATTGCACCGAGTCCATAACCACTGGCATCGGTATAAACAACAAGATCATGATTCCCTTCGGGAACCACTAAGATAGGAGCACGAGTAAGGAGATCTTTTATCTTCATGAAAGAAATCTCACACTTATCAGACCAAATAAAAGGAATAGCTTTTCTCGTGAGAGCGGTAAGCGGTAAGGCAATACGAGAAAAGTCCCTAATGAACCGGCGATAATATCCCGCCAATCCAAGGAAACTACAGATCTCAGTAATGGTCTCGGGCCTCTTCCAATTCTTAATAGATTCGATCTTGGAAGGATCGACAGAGATACCATCAGAAGAAATAATATGACCGAGAAACTTCACCTTATTCTCCTAGAAGTGACACCTGGAGAATTTGGCATAAAGGTGATGCTGACAAAGAGTGCTCAAAACAATCTCCAAATGCTGAATATGATCGGCTTCAGATTTGGAATAAATAAGAAAATCATCAATGAAAACCAAGAAGAACTTATCGAGATATTCTCGGAATATCCAATTCATAAGATCAACAAAATATGCTAGAGCGTTCGTCAAACCGAACGGCATAACAAGCCATTCGTAAGAACCAAAACGAGTGCGGAATGCGGTAAGAGGGTTGCTATCTTCCGCAACTCGTAACTGATGAAAACCGGTAGCAAGATCGAGTTGGGAGAAAAGCTTAGCGCCACTTAATTGATCGAACATGTCGTCGATCCTAGGTAATGGTACCTATTTTTAATAGTGAGCTCTATAAGCTTGCGATAATCAATGCAAATCCTAAGAGTACCATCTGGCTTCTTAACAAAGACAACGACGGCTCCCCAAGAAGATGAGCTAGAACGAATAAATTGCTTGGCTTCCAATTCAGATAATTGTTGCTTGAGTTCCTCATTTTCCTTAGCAGACATACTCGTGGGAGGACGACTGACAGGATGAGCACCAAAGATAAGATCAATACAGAACTCAATTGCCCTCTACGACGGCAAACTCGAATTAGGTTCGAAGACATCAGAAAAATCACAAAAAATCGAAATATTAGCTATGACATCCTCCGATTCGAAGGAAGAAATGAGAGCATTCGAAGCATGGTCCATGTCTCGAAATACAATAGATAACTGCTCGATAGCATTGGGATGCTTGAGATATAAAGTTCTTTCAGGACATAGGATTTGAAGTTCATAACAAATGAGCCAATCCATTCCCAAAATCATATCAAAACCAACATGATCCATAACATGCAGATTCGCATGAAAGGAAAAACCACATAGAATAATCTCAACATCAACACATAATAAACCAAGAGTAGCGGATCCACCAATAGGATTTACAATCCTCAAAGGGTCGCAAAGGCTAACAACATCCAAAGGAATAACATCAACAAGATCCTTTGACACGAATGAATGTGATGCACCCGTATCGAAAAGAACTCTAATAGAACAGCCATGGAATAAAATAGAACCTTCCAAAACAGAAGGAGGAATACCTTTGGGCTGAGAAGAATCACCAGAAGCTTTAGCAACATTAAGCTTCCCAGATTTGAAACCCTTAGGAGCAGTAGGACAATCAGAAACCCAATGACCTTCTTCCTTGCAATAACGGCAGATGCGAGGCTTAGGACAACTACGGAGAAGATGATCCAGAAAACCACAATTATAGCACGTCCTCTGATTAGAAGGTGCACTACTAGACTGAGAACTAGAGGTAGCTTGCTTCTTCTTCTTGTTGGAAGAAGGATTAGGCTTATGAAATGGAAACCTCTTCTTGTTGGGGTTCTTAGAAACATCAACCTCATCACCACTATCACGTTCCTTTTCGACAGCTTCAAGGCAAAGTGCCGAATCAACAAGCTCCTCAAAAGGAAGCTTAAGCTGAAGCAAAAGGACTTTCGTCAAATACTTCTTCAAACCTTCTACAAATCTAAGTTTTTTCTTACGCGGGGTGTTATTGAACTCAACTTCATATTTGGACAAGGCCTCGAAAGATGCAACATAATCAGAAACAGAGGACTTTCCTTGTTTTAACTCAAGGAAACTACGAGCAAGATTGGGCTTTTCTGATTCAGGAATGAACTTAAGCTCGAATTGTCCCTTAAACTGATTCCACGAGAGAGAGGACTCATCAACTTCCGCAATCAAAAGCTCATACCAATTAAGCGCACGTTCTTGCAACATGCTAGATGCCAGGAGAACGCGATGATGATCAGAAAGATCCATCCGAGAAAATATGCGCTCACAAGTGCGCAACCAAGTCTGAACCTCCAATGTACTTTCCGATCCCTTGAAAGGCTTGCCTCCAAGGTGGGAATAGTCACTACACATGCAGGCGAAGGCAGGCTTGTGAGTAGGAGCTGCGGGAGTAGAAACAGAAGGCTGAGTACCTCGAAATAGCTCCATAAACTGATCAGCGCTTACCTCTACCTCTTCCAGCCATAGGCTGAGGGAACAAGAGAAGATAAGGATTAGTTAAAACAATACAAGATTGATAAGGAATTTAACAAATGGAATACTATGGAAATATGAGATTCATTCCTAGACATATTCCAACATGTTAAAGTGGATAAAAGTTTAAGAACAATGAAGGAATAGATTAGAAAGGCACGAATAAAACCCTCGACTAGTTGTAACACATGTTCCATTCTACTTCTGTTCCGTGTTTATTATAATTTATTCAGAATCTCAGCTCTTATACCAAGCTGTGACGCCCCACCTCTATGCTCACAATAACAAAGGTAATTATAGGGTAATAACATCTCCTATTGCGAAGAATAAGGCTTGTTAGAAGCGACCATCCGTAAGTTATGCCTTAGACGAGTATTGATTACATCGATAGGAGTTGTGTAAAAAAAATTTCGTTTATTAAATTACTCCCAAAGATATACATTCAATCCAAATCTAAAACGAAACCACGGTGGCTTACGAAAAATTCAGAACAACTCATAATAGCAATAACATAGGTAAGTATAATCATAGAACAGAAATATCATATATAGCGAAAGGTAAGTCTGGATACATGCTACAACACTCAATGGTTCACATGAACCAAATGTACATATACAAAGTCATCATAACATACATGAGATGTGAGTGAATACACCAAAAGTAACACCTCGAAGCCTAAATAAAAGATGAGGTGAAATCCCAAAAGCTGAAGCAGCAACTGAATCAGAGATAGCGATTATCTTGCAATAACTGGATCTGACCCGAGTATTATTTAAAAGAAAATAAGAAATGGATCAGTCTAATTTAAACTTAGAAATGAATGCAAGATAAACGACACCAAAGCAAGTTAATTATAATCTCAAATGAGACTATTCAGCATAAATAATCAACATAGTTTAAATGAAGAAATCTCATTAAACTCCATCAAAATCAACTTCCAAATTCATAATTGAATTCAAAACAGTAATACACAAAAATCTAGAAATCAAAATAAGATAACTAGAAAAATCAGCATAAATGTGGATCGATCCCAGCATATGACGAGTCTAAGCTACGTCGCACGTGCATCTCATATGGCCGAAGCCTACCAAGTACTGTCAGCAAAATATTTGGCGCCCAAGACCCGAAGTCCAACGAATGACCCAAAGGTCTAGTACTGGTAATTGACCTGAAGGTCCAGCATAGTTGCTCGAAAGCCCAACAAAATCATCACAATTTTCAAACAGCAATTCCACGGCAAATATTTCAATTAACGAGTCCGGAATTAACCGAATTAGTAAAAGCATGGTTCCATATTCCGCACTTTTGCTAAGTCGTTTAAATCTCATCATCATTTCCTTGAAAGTGCAAAATTGTGTATTTTATATAAATAATTTTTACGTTCTCAAATGGACAAGTCCGGAATTAATCGAATCAGTAAAAGTAAGGGTTCATAGTCCTTAATTTTTCTAAAGCGTTTAAATCGATTCCTCGTTCTTTTGAAAGCGTAAAGCGTGAATTTTTTTTTGGAAACAATTATATTTTAAAACGATTTAAAAACACGTGATTAAAACAACAATTTCTATAGCAATTTCGACAAGGAAATTGCTCTTCAAAAAACATCGTAAAAACGGATATAAAAATCAACATTACGGGTTTTCTTGGTCGCACAGTAGCCGGTTGAAAATTCACTTTAAATTGACGGTTACTGAAGTCAAAACAACAGTAAATTTTTATTCGTCAGAAATCTCATCAAAACAACACGCTTCAAATATAAACACCGGGGTAAAAACCCGTTATGAAAATAACAACAACAAAATACGTTTCAAAACCAAACGCGGTTCAAAATAAATTAAACACTACATTGCACTACTATATATTCATAAAATATTGCTCTGCCTGGGCAATATACATGTGCACACACGCTACTACATGCAGGCACACTATATAATACTTGGAAACATTCTTGCACGAAATGAAATAGGCAAATATTTAAAGCAACCAGGACCTGCTTTCATGCACGCAAGAATGAAGTTTCGTGCTACACTTACACGCAAAAATGACATTGTATGCACGCACGTAACTATATAGGCAAAATATAATTGAACAAATTATAAATCACTTGGACCTGATTTTTGTATGCTACACAATATTGCAAGTAAAAAATGAAATATAGTCTGGCAATACTTGCATGTAGACACGTAATATGATGGTCTGGGCATTATACACTTTCCACGCAAATGTGAAGGTGATAAAATAAAATGCTTGACTATATTTTTCTTTCGTACGTGCACACAAGTGATAAATAATGGTTTGGACAACAAATTTTTTCGCACACACGTGACACATTACCACAGATAAAGTGACTGACCTTCGTGCATTACTTACATACACGTATATGAATTACAAAATAACATGACCTGGACAATATATCCCCATACACCATACAAGTACAAAATGAAATAGGTAGAATTAAATAATTTGGACAATATTTCGCTGCTACACCTTTCCACGCAGTGATGAAGTTAGTAAAAGTAAATGACTCAATTTTATGAAATGCAAACTGAATTCAATACAGAGGACAAAGCAAGTAGCGTACAAGCAATTCCCATGTAAAGGACCCACAAGTTTATTTGAACATCATAGATTTGTTACCACTTTTAAGTCATAGAATATATATATATATATGTGTGTGTGTGTGTGTGTGTGTGTGTGTGTATTTATATATGCGTAGCAATCTCTTAGGTTACAGGATAAAACGAACCGAAGGATAGACAAAATATAAATTGAACTGATAAACAACTTAACAAATGAATCTTGCAAACCAAATTAAACAACAAAACAGCATATAAAAAAAACAGGCCACATAGTTTTAATTAGAAGTGTGAGTTTACACTTACCTCTAATATGTTTCAAAATTAGTTAGCAATCAAGATCCAAAAGGGAGCAAGAATTTTGAACCGCCATTAATATTTCACTGAGCTACTGGAACAAAAATGAAACAAAAGAATGAAGCGGGCATACTTTTCTTTTCTCATTTTTGTGAACAAGTCAAGCAAAAGAATGTGTGGGCCTGCATTTTCGTATAAATGCATTAAAGGAAAACGTGCACCAGAGAAAGAAAGTTCGCACTTGCATTAAAGATAATGGTGACAGCACTGTGTTTAAACATTTGATTTTTTACAAATTCTGTGGTGCTAGTAAAAGTGTTTCAACTTGTTTTTTTTTAGTTGGCCGATTCATGTACATGCGCGTGAAGGCAAATTTGAAGTTACAACATACTTAATTACTTTCAACACACAATGCCTTATGTAGTTCAATTCCAACGTGCACACAATGATCATAACTTGAATTTACTTGAATAAAAAGATATGAATTTATTCTATTCCTGAGTCCTTAGGTACTACAGATAACAAAGACCATAGATTTATGCACACAGACATATATATTGTATATATACAGAGAAGTTTAACTAATTTCAAACTTAAAAGCATTCATGCACATCATATATTTATCAATTCTACTCATATCTAACACATGCATAAATTAAATAAGAAATCATAGCTTTTAAAGTTTCTGTTTACTCGCCTCTTTTGTTTGAACAGAGTAGCTTTGAAAATCTGTAAAATGAACTTGAATGTTGATCATTGAACTACTATTGATTATGATCTGTACTTGATTAAGTTGATGTCCGAACCGATTGTTTGATTGCTTGCTTCCAGATTTTGAAAGTTTTGAACTTGAATTAGTTATTGAGATGGTTAGATCTTTTCTTTAAACTTGCTTGTAGGCTTGAGCTTGTTGCTTGATTAAATTTAGAGTTTAATTTCAATTGAATCTTAAATTTTATTTTCAGGTTTTCGTTTCTGTTTCAGGTTTAAAAAAAATTTGAAACATCTGAAAGAAAAAAATGGCAGTAGAGGTAGAAAGATATATGTATAACTTTACTCATCATTTAATTTATTAATTTAAAAATAAAAAGGGAATGACACTTGTAAATCCCATGATGTATTTATCTTACATTTGTTTAAATGCATGTTTTAATTGTTATAAATGTTTAAAAATGTGTTTTATCTAGTTTACACCTGAAATTTTCCATATTAATATGTATTTAACTATCCTAAGCATCATATTAACATATGTTTTAAATGTTTTATATTTAAATTTATATATAAAATTTTAAAAGAGAGCAAATACTCCTATTTAACCAATTCTTATTTCAAACTATTATACTTTTAAATAAATAAATATTTATCTATATGTGGCGATCCGAAATTTTCAATATTTGAAAATTAAAATATTTAATTGATTTTAGATATTGAAAGTTGTTTTTAAGCATGAGTTTCAATTTTACAATGAATTTAGCAATTTAATTATCAAATTTAATTATAGAAATTTGGGTAAAATTGTAATTCAATATTAAGCTTGTTAAAAATAATTTGATGGCTTAGAAAATTTATATTGATAATACTGAAGATAATGGAAGCTTCAGAATTGAGTTTGGAAATAATTTATTCAGTTTTGAAATTATATTGTTTAAATCGATATTTAAAAATAGCCTTTCGAGGCACGGTCTCGAAATTCGACGAGACCAGTTCCATTGGATCCGTAACATTGTATTATTATCAGGTTTCAATTTTCATAATGTTTGGAGTGTTCGGTTG
Organism: Allium cepa; assembly: GCA_030765085.1. Lineage (NCBI taxonomy): Eukaryota > Viridiplantae > Streptophyta > Magnoliopsida > Asparagales > Amaryllidaceae > Allium > Allium cepa. The sequence continues at coordinate 219,143,925 of CM060932.1, read as the reverse complement.
GCCGTACGATAAGCAAACGCGTTGAAATTTAAAATGGAAATTCGATATTTTAACTGATTCAAAAAGCTATCTTCTCCATACGATCAAATTTGGACTTGGAACCTTTTCCATTGCATTCGGAATAGGGCTATAACATTATAAACGCCTAGCGACATGCTTCGCTTGGAGATCGAGATTTTGCATTGCGAAATTTGAACGATTTAAATTTGAATTTAAAATTATATATATATATTTGAATTTAATATCATATTATTTCCTAAGATAACTACACGTTTCAACATTCAAGCACGTGTCACCTTCTTTAGCACGCGTTCGTTTTAAAGAAAAAAATTATAATAATCGAACAAAACATCTTCTCTGTTCAAAACAAAACCCAGCCGAGCTTTCAAAATCTCAGAAAAAAAAGGAGTAAGTAATGGCCGTAGAAAAAACTAATCAAAGCAGAGAGAATCGCATACCCCTTTTCAATTCTTCCCTTCCCTTCATCTTCACTATGTAAAATAAAAAGGGGCGGTAGTTCAAAGCCACTCCTCTTCTCCTCTGAAAATTTTCAAAATCATATTCATAAAGAAAAACAAAATCCCATGACCGAAGGAGACTTTGAAGTCGCAATGGCTCGTGAGTGGGCGACGCTAGCTTGGGGGGGAGGGAAGCCTGCGTGAGCTAAGGGTGGCCGCGCGAGGCAGTTTTAAGCACAAGGGGTCACGATGCGGCGGCATGGTTGACATAGAGGTTCGCAATGGGCTATTGAACCATGCGAGGGGTTCGTGGTACGGCAGAGGTTTGGGAACAGTGGCTCGTGATCGAAGTGGAGATTGGGGATTCGCGATGGTTCTCGTGGCGACTGCGATCTGGAGGGGTCGCGATTCTTAACAGTAAGGTGTGATTATGTTCTAATTTAATATTTTGATTATTTTCAAGTGGAAACTTTAATTTATATGGTTGTTAACTCTTTAAAATCTAACGGTAAATATATGAATGTATATAAGATTTTGGGACAGAAATTCTAGAGGTTGATTCGGAATGTTAAAATATATATGTTCAGGAAAAGAAAACAAATTTTCTTTTAATAAGAATTTTAATATAGGAATAAAGTATAAATTTAAAGTAAGGTATAATCTTTTCATTAATTTAGTTTAAATTCTGGAAATTGAGAGTTTTGAAAGGTTTGAGTTTAGATAAAATTTACATACGCACACATGTCTTAGTTAATTTTTTATAGGAAGGATTTTGAAATATATAGTGGTTTTAAGTGCATAAGGAATTTATAAAAGTAGATTTTTGAAAATCTATAATGTATGTTGATAAGTGTATATGTAGTTCAAAGGAGAATTGATAGTTTAATTAAATCATTAATTAAAATTTATTACATGGAAAATTGATTATTAAATTAGTGCGAATATTAATAAATTGTATAATGTTTATACAAGGTCTAGAATCAAGAAACTAGCCGAAATGGAAATGAGTTGGAATGGATTGCAAAATAAAAGCAGAGATGAGATCTTCTCACTCAATCGCTGATTTAATTTTAATAGTTAAATTTAAAAATTTGATTGATTGTGTGCTTGAATAATTAATTTATTATTAGTTATATTAGTTTAGACCCTATGCGCTGCATAATGGCGGAGGTTATTATATTAAACCCATATACCGCAATATTCCACCTCGAAGTGGAATTGGTATTATATATGTATTTGGAGTTGTTGATTTCTCGCATTATATAGCGGATGAGACCCTATTGCGCCGTATAATAGCGGATAATATTTTATAAATCCCATATACCGTGATATTCCACCTTGAAGTGGAATGGGTATTTAATTGTTGTGCTAACATCTGTGGATGCAGGGAAACAGGTTGGAGGGATCCAGCTGGATTCCTCAAATATTTAATTTGTTTCGTATGTTGTGTGTTGATTATTTCTAATTGGTGTGATTATTTGTGATTGAAACAGTTGAAGGCTATAATTTAGCCAAATATATTTTTGGTATCGTAGGATACCAGAAATAAATAAAAATAATTTAATTTTGAAATTTGGGTAGAAAATTTATAATAAATTCATCCAAATGAATCGGGTGAATTTTAAAAGAAGAAAATTTAAATAGATAAAGTTTTATCTTTGAAAACTTATTGAATAAATTCCAAAAGTATGGGAAAATATTTTAGTAAAGTAATTTCAGATAATATTGATTAATGGTTGAAGAAATTATTTAAGATACGTATTTTAAATATTTGAAAGAGATAAAGAAATTCATTTCAAATGGAAATAGATTTAGAAATTAAATTTGGAACTTGATTTAGAGTTGGAATTAAATTTAGAAATTGATTCGGGAATTAATTTGGAGTTACAATAAATCTTAGGAATAGATTAGGAAATTTGGTTAGGTGTTTTGGAAATAATTTGGAAAATCAATTTGAAATTGATTTGATATTGGAAAATTAATTTGGAAAATCAAATTGGAATTTGATTTTGTGTTTGAAATAAATTGGAAATCAAATTGGGATTTTATTTAGTTTGAAGGTGATATTTGGAAATCGATTTAAAATTCGTATATCAGTTGATATTTAGAAATGTAAAGTCACAATGGGAATTAAAAAAAAGAAAAAAAGAGAAATTGTTCTAAAAATAAATATTGGTTTATTTATAAAAGTGTGGAAAGGAATTTGCAGATTTGGAATGTAAATTTAAAATAAACCGAGAAGGGTTTATTAATTGGTTCAAATGGACCATTTTGGAATAAAAGTGTATTTTCTCTGGAAAGCCGATTATATTTTAAACAAAAAAAATATATAGCTTTTGAAATAAAATTAAAAATTTTAGATTTGGTTTTAAAATAATATTGTTAGAGAAATTAGTTTTGGAAATTATTTTAAATTTAAATTTTATTTAATTAATTATATAAGGATTATCTTAAGGATTAAATTGATATTTGATTTAGAAAATAGTTATTTAAATATTTATACTCTATCTACTAATTTTATTGTAAATTTAGTTTTGGACTTGAATTTTTATACGAGATATTAACATAATATTTTTAATAACTAATATTTAAGCAAATATTATAAAATAGTTTATTGTAAATGTTTCCAAGTATATTTTTAATAAGTATTTTATATTATTTTAAAATATTTGAATTCGGCAGATTTTCAGTGGAATGAATAAATGTTTGGAAATGTATTCCGCGTGAGAAGAGTGTTTTGAATTTGTTTTCAAAAAAAAAGATTGAAAGGTGGAAAATTGATTTGAAATTTATTTTCAAAGGATTGAAGTGTGAAATTTTATCCTGCGAAGATATATTGAAAATAATAATAATTGGGGGAAAAATTATTTGAAATCCAGTAACTGTTGTGAATGAGGATTGATAGTTAAATAACCGACTATCAATATTGGCCTTAATAGGCATTTGAATTTCGATGCGACCGAGAGTCGAATTCCAACTGGATATTCGAAACCCACATCGAACCTTTGTGACTATGATGGATCTTTTGTTTCAAAGATCAAAGTGAAATTGTTGTGATTTGTTTGAATCTGAATGAACACTTATTTTTAAATAGCGCTCGTTATTCGGATTAGCTAGGAGAGGACGTTGTGTCATAAAACCCATTTCGAATAACGATACGACGAAATGGGGTTGCATTTGAAGATGGTGTTGAAGACCGGGTATTTTTGAAAGCGAAAGGAATACCTGTCGAGTGTCTCTACACCGGGTTGCTCCGGTATAGAGATTTTATCACCCTTTGTGATGGGGATTCATGACGTGATTAGTGAATATCCGGATTTGCAAGGGCTTCTTTGGAAGTGCCTTCGATTCCGTTCGATCCCGGAACGGACTTGTATAGATGTGTGTCCAACGTTAAACTTTGAGATGTAAAGCTGGTTTTTATCAAATACGTTTCTGTTGGTGGCGGAGAATTTATTCTCTTAGCTTAACACCCTTCTTGAGACGTACGAGCTCAGAGGTTATGTAGTTGATAGTTACTAGTGATACATTCCCAAATTGGTAATGTGGCATACGAAGTGCTACTGATCATTTGTTGATCAAAACATGGCTTTTGTGAAAGCGTAGCTTTGTGGACGAGACTTCGTCGGACCTCACACCCCGGAATGGTCGAAACAGGAAGGATGCGGCAAGGTTATAGGGGGTAGCGCCCCTTAGGGTATGTGCATTTCCTATGTGCATTTCCTTCTGGATAGAACTGGTATCATGGTATGGAGCCCAGATACTTAACTTATGTGGATATCACAAATATATATATTACTTTGTGATTATTGTTGTTGAGGATCCTCGAATAAAGGTTGTTTACAATCGGGGGATGGCATACTCGTGTAGTAGTTACCTATTTTTGCAGAGGTAACCCAGCCTTGTGTTGGCAGAGATCCGGTTAGGTTCTCGGGGCGTCCATCCAGAGGCGTACCCATGTGGCCCAGGAAGTTCCTTAGCCTGACCATTTATTGGAAATCCAATCACCAATACGCACCTTGTACAGTTTTTGTTGTAGAACATGCCATTTAATATGGTAGCTATAGTAGGCATACTATAATGGTACGTATGCTGGCTAAGATTAATATTATACTTGCAAATTTTTTCTGCACTATGCACTAACGATAATAATAAAAAGATTTTGAGTATTAAGCATGTTTGACTATCATAAGGAGAAATCTCCCCCAAGTGTGCGATTGCATTGTGTGTGTGCCGGAAGGCCTTATGGTAGTTTCATTTTCCTAAATGCATTACGGATTTCTTTTAAATTCCTTTGTTTTCTTTTGTAAAAGAATAACTGTTTTTAAGATCTCACACCAGTCCCATGACTGGCCTGGAGTTTATTATTCCCTTTCTAAACTCTGGGTGCCCATAATTTTCCATACGGACAGCCTAGAGTCAGGTTATCAGTTATTCAGGAGCGATGTCAGAAAAGAGTTGTTGTGGAGATCAGGAGTTGAAGTTGGATGGCGAGACGTATCTCTTTACTATGTAGTGTCTGTTGCGTATGGTTAGTGAAAATCAGTATTTATATAGTCAAGTTATAATAATTGTCAGTGATGTATGATGTCGTTGTAAACTCTGATGTTGTATTGTATTAACAGTGATGAGTCTTTGATTTAAAGATTATTCATTTATCTATTATATATTGTTCCGCTGCGAGATGTGAGATTCTGTTATTGTTTCTGTTTTTCTTCTACCTTCTTCTTCTTAAACCCTAACGGTTCGGTTTTTTGGGCATTCGATTGTGCGACATTTGATACGGAGGATGTATTCATGTTGACTTTCGAGCGTCGTAAAATCGGGTCGTTACTGGTATCAGAGCATTTGGTTAAGCGACAACCTTGGCTCTGTTGGGTGTTACTCATTAAAGATAGAGTCAGTAGTACTCTAGAATGAGTTTGAGTGTATTAATAGATATGAGCGCGTATTTGTTAGTGAATATAAAAATAGTTTTATATTGTGATGATTGGTTTGTTGAGTGGAATATGGATTCTAGTCGGTATAGTCCGTACAACTCTATCGATAGGAATCTCTAAACACTTGTACAGAACAATTCGACACGATATTGTTTTAAAATAGGGTAAATGAAATAAGTTTACCCAAAACTATTTTGTATATAAAACGAAATAATTTTTGTAAATTATTATAGTATATGGTTGCTTGTTTGTTAGGAAATGATAATATTAAATTATTATCATTGAAATTGAATAAGAAATTGGAATCATAATCAAAAAGTGTAGAAATAAAATCCATATACAAATGAATTTGAGAATGTAAGTTATAAATGTGATTTATAATTAGAAATAGAATTCCAGAGAAGTTTTTGGAAATGTTTTTGAAAGAATTTGGAAATTTTAGAAATTAAATTCCTTTTTGATTTGAAAATGAATTTCAAAGTTTTTGGAAAGTATTTTGAAGGGATAAAAGCTCTAAACTCTTTTCGGTCGCTGGAAAATAACTTCAGTGATGACTGCAGCATCATCGATGTTCATTTTCGGGTTTTCAAAAGAGGAATTGCTGCCAAATGATTTTAAATGAAAGTTGTTTGCAAAACAAGTTTGGATTTTTGAATTCAAAGAATAATTCGAATTTCTTTCAGAAATGAATTTTGAAAGGTTGAAAAGACTATGGAATACTATATAAAATATTTATGGAATATCATTAAATTTGATAACTTGTAAAGTTTGAAGTTGTTAAAGTAAAATCTAACTTAAAGAGAAGCTAGATAAAAGTAAATGTGGAAACAAAATAAGTTGGAAGGAAAAATTTAATTCAAGTGGAATAAAAAAAATGAAAATTGAGTAAAAGAATTGAAGTTGAAAATTTGAGTTAATTTGAATAAATGTGAATATGAGACTAAATGATTGGAATAAAATCTATAAAGGTGGAAAATGAAATTGTGAATGAATGAATAAATTTGCAATTGCAAATAAATGAAAGTGAATTGAATGTTGAAATTCATTTCGAATTTGTAAGTGGAACTGAATTGGAATTGAATTTGATTTGTAAAGCGAAGTATTGAAATAAAAAATTTAGTAAGCGAAACTAATTGAAGAAAAGACCAAATAGATATAGTTTGAAATGAATTGAATTCAATATTGATAAATAAAATAAATTAAATTCATATGGAATTTGAAATCCAGTTTAAATATAAGTGGTTATAAACCAAAATAGTGAATTGAAGTGTGTTTGGGAATGAACAAAAGAATAAAATTGGAATTGGAACTGAATATTGAAAACCAATTTGAATTGTGTGAAATAAAATGAAGTTATAAAATTAGTTCGAAGTGAACTAAAGATAATAAAGGTAAAATAAAAATGGTATAAGAAGTATATATTGAAAATTTTGTAAAGGAATGTGCAAAATGAAATTTGAATGTTGTAATTGGATATTATGGCTAGCAGGATATACAGGTATATTAAAGGAAAAGGAATTGGGATTTTGATTTCGAAGATAAAATTGAGTTGCTCGACAAAAAGGTATGTATTTGAATTTCAGTATGAAATTTGATGATCTTCTTGTCTAGCCACTTGGCTTTTCATTTTCTTTTTGAAATCGGGGGGCCGTGGTGCCATTTTTGTAGTCGTACCGAGCTAGCCGCGCAAAGGAGACGCTGGAAAATTTTTTTTGAAAATTTCGGGAGTTAGAAAAATTTTGAAAATTTGAAATTTGAATTTAAATTCGAATGGTTAAGAAAACAATATTGTTTGGAGTTTGTAGTTGAGGTTGGAAAGTTAGTTGAAGTAATAATGGGTCTTTAATAAAAAAATTGGTTTTGACAAGTTGCTAAAACTGTTTATTTTGGGAACATAGTAAACGGGTTAAGGTCCATTCTTCTTAACTTGTAATTTCGGGACGAAATTCTTTTAAAGGGGGAAGGATGTGACGATCCAAAATTTTCAATATTTGAAAATTAAAATATTTAATTGATTTTAGATATTGAAAGTTGTTTTTAAGCTTGAGTATCAATTTTACAATGAATTTAGCAATTTAATTATCAAATTTAATTATAGAAATTTGGGTAAAATTGTAAATCTTCAATTTTAAGCTTGTTAAAAATAATTTGATGGCTTAGAAAATTTATATTGATAATACTGAAAATAATGGAAGCTTCAGAATTGAGTTTGGAAATACTTTATTCAGTTTTGAAATTATATTGTTTAAATCGATATTTAAAAATAGCCTTTCAAGGCACGGTCTCGAAATTCGACGAGACCAGTTCCATTAGATCCGTAATATTGTATTATTATCGGGTTTCAATTTTCATAATGTTTGGAGTGTTCGGTTGGCCGTACGATAAGCAAACGCGTTGAAATTTAAAACGGAAATTCGATATTTTAACTGATTCAAAAAGCTATCTTCTCCATACGATCGAATTTGGACTCGGAACCTTTTCCATTGCGTTCGGAATAGGGCTATAACATTATGAATGCCTAGCGGCATGCTTCGATTAGAGATCGAGATTTTACATTGCGAAATTTGAACGGCTTAAAATTTAAATTTGAATTTAAAATTATATATATATTTGTATTTAATATCATATTATTTCCTAAGATAACTACACGTTTCAACATTCAAGCACGTGTCCCCTTCTTTAGCACGCGTTTTTTTTAAAGAAATTTTTTTATAATAATCGAACAAAACATCTTCTCTGTTCAAACAAAGCCCAACCGAGCTTTCAAAATCTCAAAAAAAAGAAGAAGTAAGGGCCGTAAAAAAAACTAATCAAAGAAGAGAGAATTGCATACCCCTTTTCAATTCTTCCATTCCCTTCGTCTTCACTATGTAAAATAAAAAGGGGCGACAGTTCGAAACCACTCCTCTTCTCTTCTGAAAATTTTCAAAATCATATTCATAAAAAAAAATCCGGTGGCCGAAGGAGACTTCGAAGTCGCAATGGCTCGTGAGAGGGCGGCGCTAGCTGGGAGGGGGAGGCAAGCCTGCGTGAGCTAAGGGTGGCCGCGCGAGGCAGTTTTGAGCACGAGGGGTCATGATGCGGCGGCGTGGTTGACATCGAGGTTCGCAAGGGGCTATTGAACCATGCGAGGGGCTCGTGGTACGGCAGAGGTTTGGGAACAGTGGCTCGTGATCGAAGTGGAGATTGGGGATTCACGATGGTTCTCGTGGCGACTGCGATCTGGAGGGGTCGCGATTCTTAACTGTAAGCTGCGATTCTGTTTTAATTCAATATTTTGATTATTATCAAGTGGAAACTTTAATTTATATGGTTGTTAACTATTTAAAATCTAACAGTAAATATATGAATGTATATAAGATTTTGGGACAGATATTTTAGACGTTGATTCGGAAAGTTAAAATATATATGTTTAGGAAAAGAAAACAAATTTTCTTCTAATAAGAATTTTAATATAGGATTAAAGTTTAAATTTACAGTAAGGTATAATCTTGTCATTAATTCAGTTTAATTTTTGGAAATTGGGAGTTTTGAAAGGTTTGAGTTTAGATAAAATTTATATACACACTCCCGTCTTAGTTAATTTTTTTATATAGAAAGAATTTTGAAATATATAGTGGTTTTCAGTGCATAAGGAATTTATAAAAGTAGATTTTTGAACATCTATAATGTATGTTGATAAGTGTATATGTAGTTCAAAGGAGAATTGATAGTTTAATTAAATCATTAATTAAAATTTATTACATGGAAAATTGATTATTAAATCAGTGCGAATATTAATAAATTGTATAATGTTTATACAAGGTCTAGAATCAAGAAACCAGCCGAAATGGAAATGAGTTGGAATGGATTGCAAAATAAAAGCAGAGGTGAGATCTTCTCACTCAATCGCTGATTTAATTTTAATAGTTAAATTTAAAAATTTGATTGATTGTGTGCTTGAATAATTAATTTATTATTAGTTATATTAGTTTAGACCCCATGCGCCGCATAATAGCGGAGGTTAATATATTAAACCCATATACCGCGATATTCCACCTCGAAGTGGAATTGGTATTATATATGTATTTGAAGTTGTTGATTTCTTGCATTATATAGCGGATGAGACCCTATTGCGCCGTATAATAGCAGATAATATTTTATAAATCGCATATACCGTGATATTCCACCTTGAAGTGGAATGGGTACTTAATTGTTGTGCTAACATCTGTGGATGTAGGGAAACGGGTTGGAGGGATCCAGCTGGATTCCTCAAATATTTAATTTGTTTCGTATGTTGTGTGTTGATTATTTCTAATTCATGTGATTATTTGTGATTGAAACAGTTGAAGGCTATAATTTAGCCAAATATATTTTTGGTATCGTAGGATACCAGAAATAAATAAAAATAATTTAATTTTGAAATTTGGGTAGAAAATTTATAATAAATTCATCCAAAGGAATCGGGTGAATTTTAAAAGAAGAAAATTTAAATAGATAAAGTTTTATCTTTGAAAACTTATTGAATAAATTCCAAAAATATGGGAAAATATTTTAATAAAGGAATTTCTGATAATTTTGTTTAATGGTTGAAGAAATTATTTAAGATACGTATTTTAAATAATTGAAAGAGATGAAGAAATTTATTTCAAAAGGAAATAAATTTAGAAATTAAATTCGGAATTTGATTTTGAGTTGGAATTAAATTTAGAAATTGATTCGGGAATTAATTTGGAGTTAGAATAAATCTTAGGAATCGATTTGGAAATTTGGTTAGGTGTTTTGGAAATAATTTGAAAAATCAATTTGAAATTGATTTGATATTGGAAAATTAATTTGAAAAATCAAATAGGAATTTGATTTTGTGTTTGAAATAAATTGGAAATCAAATTGGGATTTTATTTGGTTTAAAGGTGATATTTGGAAATCGATTTAAAATTCGTATATCAGTTGATATTTAGAAATGTAAATTCACAATGGGAATTAAAAAACAGAAAAAAAAAGAAAAATTGTTCTCAAAATAAATATTAGTTTATTTATAAAAGTGTGGAAAGGAATTTGCAGATTTGGAATGTAAATTTAAAATAAACCGAGAAGGGTTTATTAATTGGTTCAAATGGACCATTTTGGAATAAAAGTATATTTTCTCTGGAAAGCCGAATATATTTTAAACAAAAAAAAATATATAGCTTTTGAAATGAAATTAAAAATTTTAGATTTGGTTTTAAAATAATATTGTTGGAGAAATTACTTTTGGAAATTGTTTTAAAGTGAAATTTTATTTACTTAATTATATAAGGGATTATCTTAAGGATTAAATTAATATTTCATTTAGAAAATAGTTATTTAAATATTTATACTCTATCTACTATTTTTATTTTAAATTTAGTTTTGGACTTGAAATTTTTATATGATATATTAGTATAATATTTTTCATAACTAATATTTAAGCAAATATTCTAAAATAGTTTATTTTAAATGTTTCAAATTATATTTTTAATAAGTATTTTATATTATTATAAAATATTTGAAATCGGCAGATTTTCAGTGGAAATGAATAAATGTTTGGAAATGTATTCCGATGAGAAGAGTGTTTTGAATTTGTTTTCAAAAAAAAAGATTGAAATGTGGAAAATTGATTTGAAATTTATTTTCGAAGGATTGAAGTGTGAAATTTTATCTTGCGAAGATATATTGAAAATAATAATAATTGGGGGAAAAATTATTTGAAATCCAGTAACTGTTGTGAATGAGGATTGATAGTTAAATAACCGACTATCAATATTGGCCTTAATCGGCATTTGAATTTCGATGCGACCGGGAGTCGAATTCCAACTGGATATTCGAAACCCACATCGAACCTTGTGATTATGATGGATCTTTTGTTTAAAAGATCAAAGTGAAATTGTTATGATTTGTTTGAATCTGAATGAACACTTATTTTTAAATAAGCGCTTGTTATTCGGATTAGCCGGGAGAGGACCTTGTGTCATAAAACCCATTCTGAATAACGATACGACGAAATGGGGTTGCATTTGAAGATGGTGTTGAAGACCGGGTATTTTCGAAAGCGAAAGGATTACCCGTCGAATGTCTCTGCACCGCTTTGCGTCGGTATAGAGATTTTATCACCCTTTGTGATGGGGATTCCGGACGTGATTAGTGAATATCCGGATTTGCAAGGGCTTCTTTGGAAGTGCCTTCGGTTCCGTTCGATCCTGGAACGGACTTGTATGGATGTGTGTCTAACGTTATACTTTGAGATGTAATGCTGGTTTCTATCAAATATGTTTCTGTTGGTGGCGTAGAATTTATTCTCTTAGCTTAACACCCTTCTCTGAGACATACGAGCTCAGAGGTTATGTAGTTGATAGTTACTAGTGATACATTCCCAAATTGTAATGTGGCATACGAAGTGCTGCTGGTCATTTGTTGACCAAAGCATGGCTTTTGTGAAAGCGTAGCATTGTGGACGAGACTTCGTCGGACTTGACACCCCGAAATGGTCGAAACAGGAAGGATGCGGCAAGGTTATAGAGGGTAGCGCCCCTTAGGGTATGTGCATTTCCTTCTGGATAGAAGTGGTATCATGGTATGGAGCCCAGATACTTAACTTATGTGGATATCGCAAATATATGTATTACTTTGTGATTATTCTTGTTGAGGATTCTCGGATAAAGGTTGTTTACAACCGGGGAATGACATACTGTGTAGTAGTTACCTATTTTTGCAGAGGTAAACCGGCCTTGTGTTGGTAGAGATCCGGTTAGGTTCTCGAGGCATCCATCTAGAGGCGTACCCATGTGGCCCAGGAAGTTCCTTAGCCTGACCATTTGTTGGAAATCCAATCACCAATATGCACCTTGTACGGTTTTAGTTGTAGAACCTGCCATTTAATATGGTATCTATAGTAGGCATATTACAATGGTACGTATGTTGGCTAAGACTAATATTATACTTGCAAATGTTTTCTGCACTATGCACTAATGATAATATTAAAAAGATTTTGCGTATTAAGCATGTTTGACTATCATAAGGAGAAATCTCCCCCAAGTGTACGACTGCATTGTGTGTGTGCCGGGAGGCCTTATGGTAGTTTCATTTTCCTAAAAGCATTACGGATTTCTTTTAAATTCCTTTCTTTTCTTTTGTAAAAGAATAACTGTTTTTAAGATCTCACGCCAGTCCCATGACTGACCTAGACTTATCGTTCCCTTTCTAAACTCTGGGTACCCATAATTTTCCACACGGCTAGCCTAGAGTCAGGTTATCAGTTATTCGGGAGCGAAGTCAGAAAATAGTTGCCGTGGAGATCAGGAGTTGAAGCTGGATGGCGAGACGTATCTCTTTACTATGTAGTGTCTGTTGCGTATGGTTAGTGAAAATCAGCATTTATATAGTCAAGTTATAATAATTGTCAGTGATGTATGATGTCGTTGTAAACTCTGATGTTGTATTGTATTAACAGTGATGAGTCTTTGATTTAAAGATTATCCATTTATCTATTATATATTGTTCCGCTGCGAGATGTGAGATTCTGTTATTGTTTCTGTTTCTCTTCTACCTTCTTCTTCTTAAACCCTAACGGTTCGGTTTTTTCGGCATTCGATTGTGCGACATTTGATATAGAGGATGTATTAATGTTGACTTTCGAGCGTCGTAAAATCGGGTCGTTACACTATATTTATATATATTTCCTTAAAGAATAATATTTAAATATTTAATTACACGTTGGTAAATAAATACATATATAGATATTATATATAAGTCTTTAAAAATACAAAATTTAACTTTTAAAAAAGCTTTTAAAAAATTATTATATTAAATTCAAATTTATTTATTAATAAATCCCTTTAATTCAAATTTAATAATCATATTAAGAGATTATTAATAATTATTTTCCAAGATATGAATATTAGTTTTAGATTTATTTTTTTTATTCTTAACAATCAGTATTTTTATATTAAAATTAGTATTTCTATTAATTAACCCAGTTAATTATCAATTAACAGATACTCCAAAATTTGGGTTATCACATTCCTCTCCCCTTAGAATCTTTTCGTCCTCGAAAAGGAACGAAGCCATAATTATTAAAATGCTTATTATAGAAAAAATTATTCTTTTGATCACTTTAAAACACCTTTAAAATCTACATAATATTAAAAAATGGTTTTTATAAAAAATACTTTTTATAACTTGATGTCTCAACCAGTCCATCCTTCTTCTCACAGAAATTCAATCATACGTTGATCAGGCGTACGACTGAAAATCTATAAGTACTTAGAAGACCCATTTTCAACACCCAGTGAAAATACTTTGAAAACATTTTTGAAAATAGAGGAAATATCTTTGGCGAGAATGCTCTGGAAATCATCACCCCCATCCATGGTCACAGTTAACCCGATGGTTACGTTGCCATTCCGGCAAAATCCATAGATAACCGTAGGCACTCCGCGCCTTTTGACTACGCAATGGAACCCGTTACAGATCGCAACTACAACCGGGGTTATGTTGCTGTCATGGCAAAAAAACATATAACTATAGGCCTCAGCGTCCTTGAATTCCGCTGCCAAAAGAAGAAACTTCTCCACTCGACCATAGATCGCAGTCTACCAATGTTACGTTGCCTTCCCGATAAAATCAAGCATTGACCGTTGACACTCACCTCCACACGATTTTCGCTATGGTCCATAGTAGGTGGCAGCGACATCGAGTTACACTGTCTTCACAACATAACCCAAATGCCTCTATAGGCATCAGCGCCCTCGACTTTCGCTACCCAATAATCCTCAGGAACTAGTTTGTCCGGACTCCGCACAGGATCAACTTTAGAACCTCCCCCTTTGAGGCTCAAGGCAGTACCAACCTATGGTACTCCTGAGAAATTCTTTTCAAGGGAGCACTTTTTTCTCCAGAGCCATTTTCAAAACATTTATACTATACACATATAGTATCTTCCAAATTATACACCTTGTATGAATCCCATATAAATCTCTTTTTCTCAAAATTGATTATTTCAAAATCGATAATTCTCAAACAAGGCTTTCCAAATTCCAATATTGATTTTACCCAAAAATCAAAAGCCTTTCCAAAATCCATAGGTTCCAAAAACCTTTCCTCCAAAATCTTTCTCATAAGATCCTTTATATGTATAAATATAGATATATATAACCTTGAAAAATCTTTGGATCATTTCAAACTTGTATAAAACCCCTTTTATACTTCAAATATTTTAAAAACCCTTTTCTTCTGGCAAAAGATTCAACAAGGGGAGTTAATCATATATATAAAAAAGATACATAACTTTGTTTATGCCAAATCAAATATTCAAATTTGATTACTCTTTACAAAACCACTTACCATATCACTTACTTCCATAAAGTAAATTTCTATTATAGAAATATCCAATTACCCCTTTATTTATCACATATCTCACAAAATATACTTTTCATTTCAAAATCATTTTTACAGTTTTTATCCACAAATTTCCAATATCAATTTATTCAAATCCGTACGATGTACACATATCATCCGTACGTAGTATCAATCTGATCGCTCACCCGATCACACAATTTCTCTTCCGAACTAGTATCGTCCACCCGACTTCCTAGTGTGCACTCAGATCTGGTTTCTTGATCAGAAACCTCCATTCTCCTTGCATAGCCATAACTATGATAGAGAATATCCAGAACCAATCAACAATCCATACCCAGGTTCCCCGTCGAAAATCGAGTGAAAAATCCCAACTCGGATTGATATACTATCTCAAAATTCTGTGTTTGAATCTGGATCAAATCACTAGGCGAATAGAATAATATACATACATCCTACATATTTATCCTCATTGATAATTAACCAAATCAATTCTCTTTTCTATTCACATTTACTTATGATTTCTATACACTTATTCACAATTGCTTCAATCCTATTTGGATTATCACCTCAATTCTTATCTCAAATGGATATTTAATCATAAACATTTTACACTCTGACCGGCTCAAATTTAGAAAATAGCTTGAAAAGTTAAAAATAGATAAGTAGTTGAAAAAATAATCATTATTATTAGTTTGTAAAATAGCTATAAAATAGTTAAGTAGTTATAAAATAGTTAGAAAATAGTCAAATAGTTATAAAATAGTTAGATAATTGCAAAACAGCTGTAAATAGTAATTAGTTATAAAACAGTTGAAAAGCGGAAATTAATATATAAAACATTTGTAAAATAGTTAAATAGTTACAAAAATAATTGTAGAATAAGTATAAAATAGTTTGGGGTTTAAAAAGAAAGGTTGTATATAGTAAATAGCTTGGAAAAATAGATTTATATGAAAACAATTTATTTTGAAAATAATTCAGTGCCAAACTGTTCAATTCCCAATCTCCATTCTATCAATTCAATTTAAATTTCCACTTCCATTTATATTGACTCAATTCCAATTTAAATAACTTCAATTTCCATTGAAATTGATTTAACCCCAATTCAAGTTGAATTAATCTCAATTTCTTTCCAAGTTCAAATCAATATTCCATTTGAATTTTAAACCTATTCAACTTTAATCACAAATCCAAATTATTTTAAATCAATTTGGACTAATTTCAAATTGAACCCACTTTAATTTCAAATCATTTCAAATCAATCCAATTCAAATTTCCCATTTGAATCTTTAAACTTATACATCTTCAATCACAATTCCAATTAATTCAAATCAAATTCAGCTTGAACTAATTCAATTCAAATTTCAATTTTAAACCATCCCAAATTATATAAATTTGAGTTAAATTTTTTAAATGTTGATTTTATCCTTTAAATCAAATCAACCTATATCTTTAAATCATTTAATTCTGAATCCAAATTCCATTTATAAATTATCTTTACTTAACCTATTTCAAAGTCTAAATTCAAATCCTTCTTAAACAATTTAATCTTTGAAATTTAATCTATCACCAAATTTCAATTTTGAAGTCAAACTTTTGAAATTTTATTTTAAACATTCAAATATTGAGTTTAAAGTAATTCCATATCCTTAATTTCAAATTAAAATTTATTTCCATTTATTTCAATGATGGATATATTACCACAATCCATTTCTTCATTCACTTAAACAAATCCAATTAACAGTTTAAAGATTATTAATAACAACATGATCATATTATCCAAATTATTTAAACATCATCCATTCCCAATTTCCAAATCTCAAACCCATTTTGAGATCACACAAATTCCCAATTCAAATCAACCATTTAACTTTCCAGGTTAAATCTTAATTTCATCTTGAAATTCCTAAATCAGGTTGTTCATTAAAACTTATTTAACTTCCTCCAAGTTAAATTCAATTTACTTAATCCAGTCAACTTTACACAAGTTGAATTCCCATTCAAATTTTAATCTTCAGATTAATAGTCTTTCCATTTAATATTAAAAACTTACTTCACTTTGGGTTTCACATTACATCCCAAGGAAAATTCAAAACTCAACCTTAGAGTTTATTTCAAATATACATATTTATTTCCTATACACACCAAGTTATCCTTAAATTTTAAACCTCCTTTGGTTTTTAATTTCAAAAAAAAAATTCCTTTAAATTTTCAAAAACTTTTGTTTGAAACAGGACCCTTCATTCAAATACATTAAATAACATTCTTTGTCACTTTGAAACAATTTTCAAATTCTAGACCCAGATTTAAAACTTCACAATTCAGATCATCTTGAATTCCAATTTATAAGTCATACTTGCCTAAATGTTTTACTTTCCTAAAACATTTCATTTTGATTACTCATTAATACACATTTTATTACTAAACACAACAATCATTTATGATAATAACCAAGGAAAATAATTCATTATTATCTTATTCTGAAACTCTTCTCCAAACTCAAGATTTTAATTTCAGTTTGAATCCATTTCAAACTTGTCTTTATTCAATTTCAGTTTGGTTGTATTTCTATTACCCTTTAATTCTTATTATTTTATTTAATTCCAATGGTTTAACGACCATTTTATCTTAATCTATAGTGGTTAAAAGAATTATTGCTTTATATATGAGCTTATATAAAAATCATTTACTTTTAAAACCATTAAAACCTTTATATAAGAAAATAACAAGTACACTCTCATATATATACTACACTCAACTCATTCTAGGGTACTACTTACCATATCTTTAATGAGTAAACCCTCCAGAGCCAAGGTTCTCGCTTAACCTTTAGCTCTGATGCCAAATGTAACACCTCGAAAATTTCGATCTAGAAAATTCCAGATAGTTAAGAAAAGAAGAGAAGAGATAGAAGAAGAAAACAGAAAGCAAGACACAGAATCTCACATTCGCAGTGGATCAAAATATAATATCATAAAATAACATTTATACAAAGAAGCTGTATTAGTTAAATTACATACAATACATCAGACTTACAACATTTACAAACACTGGACATATTCAATCAACCTGTCCCAGATAACTACAACATATTACAGCGGAATGCACTCCATATGCTCCTTCCATCCAGCTCGACTCCTGAGCTCCGGAATATCCTTACCTGAAAATCTGTAATACTTGGTCTGACCCGAGCATTACATCAATGTAACACCCAGGTCAGGCTGGAAACCAGCGTGAGTAAACCCATCTTACAAGAAATACCAATGCATAAAACTATTTAAAACCCGGGTAACTCGTATCAATTTACAAATTCACAAATTTGGTATAGACAACACTTATTACACACATCAATTTCTAAGTTCCAAAACTTAGATTAAATGGTCCAATTCACTTAAATCATTCAATTCCAGCCTATTGATTTCACATATCAAATCCATACAAAATTATTATAGATTACAAATCGAAGTGGTTTCGGGTATTTACTAATACCCTACTCCGGTCTCTTCGAATTCAACACCATCTTAACCCATGTTATTCAAGTGAAACACAAGTCATCATCGACAGATAACCACATTATCACTATTCAAGACAAACATATCATATCACAAACATTTCATATCAGAAATATCAACCAATCATTCATAAGCAAGATTACTTAGTCACCCCATTCCTAATTACTTTAATCACTTTTAATCTTGCTTACTTAACAATAATTAATTGCAAACCATTAATTAATCATTCCTTAATTATCCTCTCTAATTAGACTCAGTAATTAGCCTTTAATTAATTTACCATAATGTAAACAACCCGCCTTTCATTTAATAATCAATCCTTTTATTAATCACATTCATCAATCAAACTTGATTAATCACACTCAGAAATTAATCATTCTTAATTACTTACATTAATTAATTAGACTCTTAATTAATTAGTAAATCCTTTAACTAATTACACTGAGTAATTAACCCTTAATTACTTTCACTAAGTAATTACACTTCATTAATTGCATTAAGTAATTATACTTAACCCATCACCAAGTAATCTCTTTAATTAATTAAACTTGATTAATTTGCTAAAATTAGTCATATTAACTTAATTAATTATATTGAGTGATTAATTCCTTTAATTACTTCATTAAGTAATAACTCTTCTATTAAGTAATTAGCCCTAGTTACATCCACACAAGATTTATTAGATATATAATATTAAATAAATTTAATTAACCTCCAATTAATTTTTATTATCAACTTTATTCACTTGGACTATCTTAATTCTGCACTTAACATTAATTAATTACAAACCTCTTTATTAATTATTCTTTAATCATCTATCTTAATTAATCATCCCTGATTAATTAACCTTAATTAATTACCTTGATTAATTAACCTTAATTACCTAGTAACTTATTAATTAATCAATTCTAATTACTTAAGACCTCTCTTAATTAAAGACTTCAATTAATTTTTTTATTTATCATTAAAATCTTATTTAATAACCTAGGAAATAATTTATCATTAACTTAACCTTAAGTTTAATTAATGATTAAACACATTTAATCACATTATTAACTAGGTTTTAAATAAACTCAAGAATCAACTCACTAGGTTAAAATAAATTATAAAACTTAATTAAATCAGCATTCAAACAAACACCTTTATTTAAAATAATGATTAAGTGAATTATTAAAAGCTTAATTATGTTATCTTTAACATTTGTAACATAATTATCTTACCCGAGACAATTTAGCACTTACCCGAACCAAAACCTGAGACTTCATCCCTTTTTCCCGAGCTTCATTCTTTCCCCTTCTTTTTTTTAAACTTAATTTTAAAATTTTAAACTGTTGAAGGTTGTTAATATCATATGAAACCCCTACGAAAATCTCGAGCAAGTTCCACCATTCCCCTGAGTTCCTGCTCGAGACAAAGCTGTTCTTCGCCAAACTCCACTTCAATTACTAGATACCTCATGCCTGCGTGCACCTACACCGGCAAACTTCATCACTCTGACCAACTACACTGGCATCAACACCTCGCCTACGACCACCCAACTTCATTAATTCGACTCAAATCGAAATCGAGTCCCACGGCACGCGACTGGCAAACTCATAGGTAACATAACATCGCCGCGACGACGATCCACACCACCGGAGACCTCAATGCCTCGACCACCGCCTCTCCTTGACTTCCAGTTTCGACCCCTAAAATCGCGATCACCTCCGATACGCCATCGAAACCTGGAAACGTCACACAACCACCAGTTCATAACTAGGTTTCGAACCCTAGTTCGTCGATTTCTGATCAACTTGGTCAACTAAAAATCGAGTGATCATTTTTCCCATGATCACCGTCCCTCCTACAATCTTCAGACCTAACCCCGATGCGCCGGTTGCCGCCGTTCGACTACAATCAACCAAAGTACCTAATCCGTTCCACACAGATTAACCCATCAGTTCCTCATCTAAAATTCATGATTTTAGTACCTAAATCCATCATTTTCAATAAAATTCTTGTCATGGATTTAATTTATGAAATTAAAATATTTGAATTTTGTGATTAAACAGATTTTCACTGTAAAAACTTAATTTCGAAATATTAACCAAATAATTCCACCTGAAATTATTTTTAAAAATGAATTTACCTTATCATAATCATTTTCTATTCTATGATTATAGCTTGAATTTAATTGAGTAAAAAGATATGAATTTATTCTATTCCTTAGTCTGTAGATACAACAGACAATAGAGACTACAGATTTATGCACATAGACATATATATTGTATATATACAAGGAAGTTTAACTAATTTCAAACTTAAAAGCATTCGTGCACATCATGTATTTATCAACTCTACTCAGATCTAACACATGCATAAATTAAATAATAAATCATAGCTTTTAAAGCTTTTGTTTACTCACCACTTCTGTTTGAACGGAGTAGATTTGAAAATCTGTAAACTGAACTTGAATGTTGATCATGGAACTGCTATTGATTATGATCTGTACTTGATTAAGTTGATGTTTGAAATGATTGTTTGATCGCTTGCTTCTAGATTTTGAAAGTTTTGAACTTGAATTAGTTTTTGAGATGGTCAGATCTTTGCTTTAAACTTGCTTTTAGGCTTGAGCTTGCTGCTTGATTAAATTTTGAGTTTGATTTCAACTGAATCTTAAATTTTATTTCAGGTTGTAGTTTCTGTTTCAGGTTTAAAAAAAATTGAAACGTCTGAAAGAAAAAAATGGAAGTAGAGGTAGAAAGATATATGTATAACTTTACTCATCATTTAATTTATTAATTTAAAAATAAAAAGGAAATGATACTTGTAAATCCCATGATGTATTTATCTTACATTTGTTTAAATGCATGTTTTAATTGTTACAAATGTTTAAAAATATGTTTTATCTTGTTTACACTTGAAATTTTGCATATTAATATGTCTTTAATTATCCTAAGCATCATATTAACATATGTTTTAAATGTTTTATATTTAAATTTACATATAAAATTTTAAAAGAGAGCAAATATTCCTATTTATACAATTCTTATTTCAAACTATTATACTTTTAAATAAAGAAATCTTTATCTATATATATTTTTTCTTAAAGGATAATATTTAAATACTTAATTACACATTGATAAATAAGTACATATATAGATATTATATATAAGTCTTTAAAAATATAAAATTTAACTTTTAAAATAGCTTTTGAAAAATTATTATATTAAATTCAAATTCATTTATTAATAAATCCCTTTAATTCAAATTTAATAATCATATTAGGAGATTATTAATAATTATTTTCCCAGATATGAATATTAATTTTTAGATTTATTTGTTTTATTCTTAACAATTAGTATTTTAATAGTTAAAATTAGTATTTCTATTAATTAACCCGGTTAATTATCAATTAACAGATACTCCCAAATTCGGGTTATCACAACCTTTATATCATTTCTTGGATCATATCCAATACCCACGGACTAAGTTATCCCTCTCATTGACTTCGAGACATTTTGTCATCATGTGTGAACGGTATATTCTAAATCATTGTTTAGAATTTTGTTTCAACATATACGTACAAAAACACAAAGTCACACCAAGCGATAAATTTGATGATTAAAATACCAATTAACTAAATCACGTTAAATGATGAACCTGTTACGTTAGTTTCAACAATTTGAATTTACGAATATTTTTATGTATGTGGCTTATAATTTTACCGCACTGGTCTTCTGCTTGAAGACACTTTTGCAACCGATGGATGATATCCTTTCAAGCACCATTATAAAAATCATATTTTGATAAAGTACTTGGTATCCATTCTGGGTTTATGCAACTTGCCACATGGTAGAGTTAATACTCTTAATAGCTTACCTAAGATTGAGGAAGTACTTTTCTTAACATTAAGAAAATTCATAATTTCTCTTTAGTGTGAAATATTTATCACTGGACATTCTAATGTGTCGTGTCTGTTTAGTTCACTTAATTATATTCCATCATTCATTATCATTTTTATCATTAGATCATATCCTAATCCATACACTATGAATAATTTTCAAAATAAATTCCTTCATCATGAAGTTGGCAATTCTTGAATCGGTAATTGTTTTTCGGTCTAATGGAACATGTATTTATAAACATGTCATGAATTGACTATATATGTGTATGATACTGATTTATTTTTTAATTTTACTCAATTTATGTTTATAATATAAATTGATCAATCAATATTGATCGGTCCCAAACTGCTTTGGAGCGGTTTACACATGATCCCTCACGGGTAAATATTAAGTGTAGTCTCTCGACTCATACAACATGTTAACTCTTTGACCTAGGATATGTAGTGGTTGCAACTCTTATCTTGTATGATTTTGTAAACTTTTCTTAAGATAAAATTGAACCTATCCTTATATACTTACTTTTAATTACTTGACCTTACATAAAGAAGTTAACTCAACTTACTCATTATCAGTCGTAGTTTGTTGTGAGTTTTGAGATAGAATCTTTATTCATTTTTAGGTACTTTTGGAACTATTTTCCTATATACTCACATATTCGATCAAATCGAGTTTTCTTGTTTTCTTTGCACGTTACATTTTACACTTCCATTTTATATTTAATGAACTTATCATAAATACAGTACTTGTGAATCAAATACACACGTTCATTTTATATTTATATATGTGTGAATTAAGCGAAGTATGTGGAACTGTTTTCGGTATCATTAGACTTTCAATTTCATACATCTTTATGCATAAATCTGAAGAGTTCACCAACTCTTGTGTTGCTTCCACTAATGGGTGCTTTGTCCTTAATTCCAAATAAATGAAAACCTATATATGCTTTTGTGTTATGTAGATTATGCAACAAATACCTTTATTCATGTAGAATTATTTCATAACAAATACAAAATATTCATAACAAAATAAAACTGTATTCACTTTCAATTAGTACCGAAATGAATTATTATTTCATAAATAATATTTGATATATTTACAAAAATACGTTTTTGTATCGTGATGCGTCTATTTATAAGTGTCATATAGTATGCTCCCGTTATTTCCGTCATTACTGTAGTAGCATATGAAATATGAAGTTCCATTCAACTACTTATTATGCGCTATTTATTTCTTTTAATGTAATTAGTTTATAATCGTGGGTTTTCGATCAAATATATTAAACTTATTGAAATGACCTTTATAGAAGAAAAAAATTGTACTATAACATAATTTGGAATAGAAATTAGATTTCTCATTCTATGTTAATATCTTTTAGTATTTTATAAAATTCTCATTTCTGATGTCCCTTGTGAAGTAGAGGTAACTATCCACTCTCTTCATCAAATCCATGCCTAAGTTGCATCTACTCTTGTCCATTCATTTCTTTCCAAAATTGTCAAACCATTCGAAGGAAAACCTTATTGTAATCAATCATATTAAATACGTGATTTCACTAGTTTATCTGCTTATTTCCAATGAACTAATCTCATTGAGGTTTCGTGCAATACGAACTATGACCATTCACTATATAACATTTATATGTGATCGACTACATATCAATTATCTATATTCTTGTATTGGTTAAGGGTTCAAAACACATGGAAACAATACAAAGTCTTAGGAAAATAAATGCTTTAGTTACCAAGTTACGAATATGTTTAGTAGTGTATAGTTAGGCTCTTACGTGCATCTTGGAGCGACAACATGCTAAAGAATTTAAGATAAGTATATTTTACATTTCTTTGTCAATCTTTAATTTGTTCATTTGTATATCTTAACTGATAAACATTTTGTTAATTTTATTAGTTACACAAATTAATTGATGTAGATTATTAACTTTATATAACAAATGTTCTTACAATATTAGAAAGGTTAATGTTTCCATTTCATTTTGCTAATTAGACTCCCATTAAATTTTTATATTTCTCAAAACATTAGGAAAAACATAGAAATCTTTCAATTTCTCTTGTCAGTGTTAGGACTCATTTGCCTTAGGATTTCAGGTTTAAGGAGTATCAACAAACCATAGGCCCACAAGCATTGGATAATACTTCAACGATTATATCATATACATGTCCTAACCCGTGGTCTTTGTCCTAATATCATCTCGATCTTGAGGAATATTAACAAATTGAAAGAGATTATTCACTTACGCTACTATTTTATGACAACCTAAGTATAATGCACGTACCTTGAGGAATATCAACAAATAAGTGCCAGTTGATTTATTAATAGTGCTACATTTAACTTCTCTAGCTCAAGGAATATTAACAATTAAACAATATGTAAGAAATCTATTGATATATAAGTAGTAGAGGACAATTATATTAAAGATTCATAGTCTCTAATATATATCGAGTAATATCGATTTAGAGAACGATGCATTTATTATGAAATACCCTCATGATTCAAGTGCCAAAAACATCTGAAATCGATGTTTACGTACTACACATATATATTCATTTCTTAAATCTTATCTAGATTTGTTTCAAGTTCCAATTAATTTTATACATATAGAGATATATAAGTATTAACTTATTTATAACTTTTACAATTTAATATGATTATATAACTGTTAACCTGAAAAATAGATCAACACCATCGATTGAGTGTGAAAACACCAATCCTGTTCTTACTGAGCAATAATATAGAAAATAAATGTAAAAATGGCAGAAATAGTAAAAAAAATAAGATTTTAAAGTGGTTCATCTGTTAATGAAGCCTACGTCCACTTTATAACTTTCTATCAACTGAGTACTATTACAAGTTGAATTAGATTACAATATGATTGAATCTTCTAAGTTAGATCAAGTCACATTCACTTGTGTGGAAGGAGAAGAGTGAAGAATGATCTCTGCAGAGTTTCAACAGCTAGTCCAGAAGATCATTTTTATGCTGCAGATAAGTGAGTATTTATAGGAGAATTTTGCGAGTATTGGGTCAGAAGTCCAAGTCCAGAAGAGTCCAGTTGTTATGCCAAGTCATCACCGAAAATCTCAAATCAATCCGAGTCATTTCTATGGATCGCTAACTATCCATAGAGGATGGATCACTAGCTATCCATTAGGGATTGATCACTAGTTATCCATCAACTTAGCATATTTTTTCTACCATAAGCCTTTAACTATTCCTACGAAAGAGCTTGAAAGTTTGAGCGCGACCCAATCTATCTTAATGGATCGCTAGCTGTCCATGGGGGATGGATTGCTAGCTACCCATAGGGGATGGATTGCTAGATACCCATCCACTTAGCATATTTTTTAGTGACCTTAGTTTAGTTGTCTTCTTATCTTCTATTTAAGTGCCATATCCAAATATCAAGTCGTTTGGAGTTCGTTTGATCATCCGTCTTCATGGGTCATCTAGTCCAAAAGAATTGTCCATAACTCGCTCAATGCTTAAGAAAATCACACAAAACTTTACGATGCAATGTTGATGAATATGAGAGCCTCCCCTATCGATCATAGGTTATGGGGCCCACTCCTCATGGGTCGGACCTAATGGGCCAAACAGGCTTAATTCGGAGAAGATTCATCCATAACTCGCTCAAAAATTATCGAAACCAGGCAAAACTTTGCATGTACTCTCGCTAGAGTGTGTAGGACTTACCCAACAAATTTCATGTTGTAGGGCGTAACCAAGGAGGATGGTTAGTGATCCGTCTTGTTAGGTCGCTAGCGATCCATCAAACAACTTCCAAATAATCCCATTTTCTCTGTGAGCCTTTTTTATATCTTTTATATCTTCTCCAAAAATTTCAAGTCAATCTGACTCCATACAAATTCTCTAAGTCAATTTTAAGCTAGCTACTTTTGGTTAAATATCATGAATCAGATTAATCTTTACTTCTCGAGTTAGATTCTTTGGCATGCTATGAAACTTAGCAAGTATTCTTAAATGAGGTAGTAGATCATGATGTAAGAGGCTTTGACAACTCATGATGCTTCCTTTTGGATTGCTAACGATCCATGGAATCATGGATGATGGATCTCCAGCAATCCATCTACTTAATGGATTTTTGGCTTGTTTGTCTTAAGTTCCATTGGCTTGTTCTTTTAGATACCTTGTTCAAGTTCCAAGTCATTCTAGCTTAGTCTGGATGTTCTAACTCCTGTTGAATCGTTGGGTTAAAACCCTGTTAACATTTGCCATCTAAAACATGCTTTCATTTGAAACAAAGCATGCTTTGGAAAAAGACAAGTCTCGGATTACTATTCTGTGAATTTAAGTGAATCGTCGAAGTCTATCTCAAGATGTTGCTTTCAATTGACTGACTTTTGATAACCGTTCGATTTTTTATTTTGATTTTAATTTCAATTCTTGGTATTAGCGATGCAATCTTTGATCCGTAGTTTACACAAGGGTTTAGGTTGGTAAGTGGCTACATGATGTAGGTTTGAAGTCGAATTGTATGGTTTTAACTCGGTCGTCAGTGAAGCTAAGTTTTGTCTCAGACGATTGCATGCCATTCTAGAGCGAAGTCTTGCTCATTATCTTTAACTGTTTCTTTTTAAGGACTTAGTTTATTTCCTACCTCCGTTTTGAATTCTAATGCGATAGTTAATTCCAAAATCGGATATAGTGGATGTTCAATCATATCGCTCTTGTTGTTTTTGTACTCTAGAGATCCTGAAGAGAAAAGCTTCCTTTGTCATATCGGACATCGGATCCATTATCGATCGTTGATCGATAAAAGGTAAGTGTGAAATTATAATTACGAAGGACGATATGAATTGTTTTTCAACTGTAAGCAAGCTATCTACACTAGATTGTTCATTTGCAGTATTTGGGATGTTGGACTATTCTCATGTAGATAACACATTGCATCTACCTCAGTCAATGCTCAGAACCCGACTGATCAACATACGCTGACTTCCCTTGAATTCCCGATGTTGGTTGTACGAGGATATTATTTAAAGTAAAACGTACCCGACAGGATAGAATGCTAAATTTTTATTTTTGAAAATGACTTTTCGGTCTTCCAATCTTTAGTCGACAGGGGGACTTCCACTCCTCCAGAAGATGGGTCCTTAGCAATTAAGGCTTCACTTATTATTCCTGTCAAATTGGAATGATTGATTATAGTTAAATTACAAGGGATAGCTGGTCTTGTAGAGTTGTTGTTGAAGTTCAATCAGGCACAACTTCAATCTTCGAAAACTAGCGCATGACTTGTTTGATGCGATTATCCTTCCTTTGCGTTTTCGGAATTCAACCTGCACACCAGCCTCTGTCTCCAGGGACTATTGGTTTAACTGCTCAATTCCAAGCATTGAATTTTCTTTCCATTGCACCTCTTTTGTTCATATGCAGCATACTCGTTGCTATAATTCTATACATGTAAGTAATACTTCTATGGTCATTTCGACATATTCTATTTCGTAGCTTCATTCAGAACTATAAGGTAGCTTGGTCTAGCCTGTTCTTTAACTAATCCCTACTTATGCTCAATTAATTTTGTTTCAACAAAGTGTTGGTGATCTACCCAAGTCCATAGGGCTGATTTCTCTTAATACTAAGTTTATATTTTTTGGTTTCTCGCGGGCAATATGTTCGATTACCCCAGTTTGATTGACCGATAGCTCCTATCTCTAGGAACTAGGGACTTTGCTTCTTGATTCCAAACTCTGATTTTTTTTCAATGATGCATGTTTCCTGACTGTAATTGAATTTCTCCAAGATGACATCTCATCCAATCTCATTCTGGGTACATGTGCGGGAAAGACGCGTCGCCGTCATCTTTTGCTAGAGTGAAAATTTCCAAGTCCAGTGCTGAGACCTTAATCATGTATCAGATCTATCTCCTAAAAATCATGCGCAGATGCCTCAACTCTATGGATTTTTCCTTGATGTTGTGAATCTTCAAATAGCATGACATGCCAAAAGGTAGGGCTAAAGATTCAATCAAACTCTTGCTCCAGTTTCCGGAAGCCAATGTATCGGTGGTTTTATTCTGGGGGCTACTTCTTAGCATACCAAACTTCGGGTAATGGCATATTCCTGCAAGTTAGAACCAAATGATCTAGTTAGACCGTAAGTAGGTAATCAATCCTTCTCATCATTGCTAGATTGCGAGCGACGGTTGACTTCTAAACATTAAATCCTTTATTACCTTTATTGGCGATTTTGTTGCCAGAATGCTCTCTTTTATGATACAGGACCATTATCTAACAAACCTCGTAGTTATTTGTGTTTGGACTTTGCAACATTTTTTTGGATCAAATATATGTACGTCTATCCCTGCTCGAGGGACTAGCTATTCCGAACACCTGTATTTTGGCGATTGTGGGAGAAGGAGAGGTTTGGTACAAATGATTTGATTGCCTCTAATCTATATCTTAATCCTATTCCATGATTGAGGAAATCCAATGGTCTTAGTTTTGACCTTCCATGATTGTCCCTATGTGTCCTTAGTTGTGCATGCTTTGCTTGATTGCAGCGTCATGAAAGTTCTGTTCGTACATCAATTCCTATCTTCGGGAATTGATAACCTAGCTGCTTGGTTCCAAGCAACATTTCCTCGAGGCTGCCTATCTTTTGGCTGTATCTAAATTCTTTCAAAGTTGAATTCAGAAAATTAGGTTATGCAGTAGCTTTCATCCCTAGCAATTAGTATATGAGCAATTCAATCCTAGGATTTCCTTTCGGTGCTTCTTTATTCCTGTGTAGTGGCTAATACCTATGATGAATGGTCGAACCATCCGGCTGACCTATGAAAGATTATGTCTTCCTATTGTTGCCATTTTTGGGCAACGGTGGTTTTTTAAAGACAAAGGTAGAATCTCAATTGAGGACCAATTTTATCTCCGAAAGCTAGTGCATTGAATGTTTACAACCATGAGTGTTTCTCATCAAACTTGTAGACTAAAGTTTTCCCGACGTTGTTAAGGCAACACCAATACATAGTGAATAACAAATTTTCTGGCATTTCCAAGGCAGTGTCTAGGAAATAGAGGGTTTTTTGGCGTTGCTCGGAGAACACCGATTCTTATGAAATAGAAAGTTTCTTGACCTTGTCGGGGAAACATCAGTACTTAGGAAATGAGAAAAGGGCTTACCGTGGCCAGGGCAACACCAACACTTAGGAGGTTAGGATCGATTTTCCCCGCCGATTCGGCAATGCTCATTCTTCGAAAGCTTACGCTTTGAAGATTGGATTGTAGAAGTCTTTTCTTAGTGTTGCCTGTCTTCGGGAAATGTTAAAGTCATGTTGGTTAGGATTTTATCATTCATCTAATCATGTATAGGTGAGTAGATCCCTTTCAATCCAATTTGGTTGTTTGTCTCAACATTGCTTAACATTGGGATATGCTATGTCCTAGAAGGATAGGGGTCCCAGGCATTTCCGTTGCCTAGCCTTGTTTACCACCATCAAGTGTTACCCTTGGAAATGTAGGGTTATTGCTAAACCAATTACATGGTTATTCTTATTCATGAAAAACCGGATTTCCTCTAACTAGTTTTTGTTATGACCCGACTTCTATCTACGGAACCCTTCATTTCTAGGCAAAAACCATCATTTCTAGGTGTCAAATTCCAGGTTCATATAGAAAATTAGAAATTATGGAGCAAGTCATCACATTGCCCACAGCACGACCGTGCTCAAGCCTATCCTGATCACTAACAGGTAGAGTTCGGTAGTGTTTGTCTTGAATTTATGACACTTAATGTTGCTTGTTTCGGGCCATATATGTTATACTCGACTGATAGCATTGTTTTGGATATCAACCTTATTTTTTGGTTCCAACCTTCATGAACTAATGGTTTAGCTGCTTAATTTCGAGCTTTATGTTCTTCTCGTTGTATGTCTTTGGAAAACAGTTGGTTTTCTACAAGTTGGGGTTTGGGACTTCCATCGAGCACCTGCTTTCATTTTTGGAAATTGGCATGTTGATGATTTGATTCTAAAAATGCCTTCCGTCGTCGTCAATCTTTGGATAACGGTAGGTTCCTCCTTTATTACATGTTGGAGTGATTTTTTATCCTAACCAAGTGTTAATGTGTTATACACCCTTCAGCCCATAGGACTGATTATTCTGAACAATTAATGTGAGACTTAATGTTTGGGCCTCTCCTTAGATGCCTCTAGTTAAAGGTGCATCACAGCTCCTATCTCTGGGAACTCTTGACTTGGATGTCTTGAATTTAGACATTTTGTATATTAACTTTAGTCAAAGATCAGAATTCTTTGTTTACTTCTTGGTCTATGAATTTCGCGACACTACCAGAGCAAAATCGATTCTTTCAGGTAGCGGGAGTTGATTCTTATCAATCATGCAATAGAAAAGTTTCCCGGTGTTGTCAGGACAATATTGGTACTTAGAAAATCTTAACAGTTTGCTGATGATGCCGAAGCAACATCAAGCAGTGTTTGCATGGCTTATGAAATGCATGGCTTTTAAGAGTGCATGGCTTACGAAATGCATGGCTTATGAAATGCGTGGCTTATAGGATCGATACGACCCGTCAATCTAGAATGGTTTTAAACTTCTTGACGTTGCTAATCTTTGGGTAACGTGAGGAGTTCTTGGTTCGAAGGCGTGGTTCCATAGCTCAAGAAGTGATGCACGGCTTATGGGAGTGCGTGGCTTATGAGACAAACAATTCGTCGATCCAGAACGGTTTGGAACTTCTCGACGTTGCCAATCTTTGGTAACGTAAGGAGTTTATGCTTCGAGAGCGTGGTTCCACAGCTCAAGAAGTGATGCACGGCTTATAACAGTGTGCAACTTATGGGATCAATATGACCCATCTTTCCAAAACAGTTTGGAACTTCTCGACTTTGCAAATCTGCAGGTAACATAAGGAGTTCGTGCTTCGACAGCACGGTTCCACGACTCAAGAAGTGATGTGCGGCTTATAGCAGCGCACAGCTTATAGGATCAGTATGACCTGTCGATCCATTACAGTTTAGAACTCCTTGATGTTGCTAATCTTCAGGTAACATGAGGAGTTCATGCTTTGAGAGCATGGTTCCATGGCTCAAGAAGTGATGTGCGCCTTATGGCAGTGCGACTTATAGGATCGATACGACCCATTGATCCAGAATGGTTTGAAACTTCTTGACTTTTCCTATCTTTGAGCAATGTAAGGAGTTCATGCTTTGAGAGCATAGTTCCACCACTCAAGAAGTGATAGGAGGCTTCTGGTAATGTGTGGCTAATGGGATCGATAAGACCTGTCGATCTGAAACGGTTTGGAACTTCTTGACGTTGTCAATCTTCAGGTAATGTGAAGAGTTCTTGCTTCGAGAGCATGGTTCCATGGCTCAAGAAGTAATGCGCAGCATATGGCAGTGCGTGACTTATAGGATCGATATGACCCGTCAATCAAGAACGATTTAGAACTTCTTGATGCTGCTAATCTTCGAGTAATGTAAGGAGTTCGTGCTTCGAGAGCATTGTAACGACCCAGAATTTCTGTCGTTTGAAATTCATATATTTAATTGATTTTAAATATTCATAAGTAAAATTTATAAGTTGAATAACTTATGTTTCAAATATAAGGATTTAATTGGATAATTAAATTATTAATTTAATATTTGAAATTGTGTAAATAATCGAAAATTGAACTTAATGTGAATTAAAATGATTTATAAAGTTGATATAAATTCTATTTGAATTAGAATGATATTAGAGAACTTTTAAAATTGAATTAAAAGTTAATTTGTAGAAATTGAATATTTTAATATTTAATTAACGTGTAAAAATAGCCATTTTTCAAACAGTCTTGGATTTCGGCAAAACTAGTTTCATTAGATCGATAATGTTTATTACTGTAACATTTCAAGTTTCGTGTCAATCAGATTTACGGTTTGTTCGGGGCAAGCTAAAATGCATAGGAATCTATTTAAGTGAATTTTAAATTTAAATAATCGATTTGAGAACATATCTTACAAATAAATTTGAATTGGCTCCCGATATATATTTCATTGTGTTCGGAATAAGGGTAAAACATTAAGAACACCAGGCAGCATGCTTTGTTTGGAGTTCGAAATTTTTTTGGATGAATAGTGTCATGAAATTTTCTATAAGAGGCCAACGTTTATTCATTTTTACAAAACCCTTATTCAACTAGGGTTAGCCGCCACCTTATCAATCAATAGGTGAAAAAACTCAAAATTTTCTCCTTCATTATTTTTCCATCCATCGACTTGTAGGCCAAGACTTCAACTAGAGATTTCTAGAGGGCAAGGAGATCTAGGATATCAACGTTCATGATCGGTTATTACACGATGGATAGGCAGAAAAATGGCAATGAACGTTCCATGTTCAACCATGTTTTTCGAGGCCGAGAAGCAACCGAACTCGACTGGTTCTTGGCTGATGGTTGCACGCATGAGGGGCTTCGACACAGTGGTAGTCGATCGATATCTAGCTCGTCGTAGCTGGTGCGAAAATTCAAAAAATAAAGGCGGCCATGGATTTTTTTTCATACAAGTAGACGAACGGGTGATGGGGGAGATGGAAGAGAATGTTGTGGCCAAGATCTAAGGTTTATGTAATGGACGACCATGATTACAAAGGTCTTGAAAATAAAAGAAAAATGTGAATTGATTTATATTATAAATTCGTATAAACTTTGTAATGCCATAACTTCTTCATACGAGGTCCGTTTTTGATGAAACGAATTACGTTGGGTTTGTATTAATGAGCATTATATTTTAGATCTAGTTCGGATTTGATTGGAGCTAGTGTAAATTTTGAGTAAAATTAAACGGCTGTTTAATTTTATTCAAAATAAAACACTACAACCGCTATTGGAACCAATGTGAGTACAACTCACTCTTTCTGACTCGCTGATATTTTTATATAAGTAAGAATAAATTTTTATTTATGTTGATTGATGATTGTTTGGATGATATAAGATATATTATCTATATATTGGTTGGTATTTGGATATATTCCTGCCTATTGGAGGAATAAGACTCTATACATTCCTATGTATGAGTGGATGACCCTTTGTATGCATGTCTGCCTTGAAGCGGACATTGTACACATATTACAATATGTGTATTTGTTGCAGGTGACAGGTTGGAGGGATCCAACTGGATTCCTCACCAATGTTGATTTTATTTACAGATATTGATATATATTGTTATCATATGATATATGATGTTTTGGTTGCTGTGATTGATGTATTTGGTGCTGTTGCAGCATTAGGCCTATTTTTTGTAATTTAAGAATGTTAAAAGCGATGATTTTGAATTTAAAAGGATTATTATGCGATTTTGAAAATATAAGTTCTGTTGAGTTTTGAATGGTTAAGGAAATGGATTTATTTTAAATAAATGTTACATATTTTATGTTATAAAAATTATGATTTTTGGAGAACATAAATAGAATGTGAATTTTGAAATATGAAGTTTATTATTTGGTAAAATAGTTTAAATTGATATTTTTGAATTATTATAAACAGTTTATATATAAGATTTATAAAATTGAATTTTTATTAATCGGAATAATGGAATTATAAAGGAGTTTTGTAAATGTTTAAAATGAAGGTATAATTGGATTTTATAAGTGAGTAAGATTTATAATTGATGAAGTTATAAAAAGAACGGATTTTGGAAATAAAGAGAATTATAAGTAATTAACTTATAAATTGGATTTTGGCATGTAATGAGATATAAACGGAATTGTTTAATAAAGGAATATTATAAATGAAAGTTTTATAATGTATAAATGGATATAAATTTGAAATCAACATATTTTGATATGTTAAATATAGAAATTATTAAAGGAATTTCATCCACGATTTTGGACAGTGGATAATCCTTTAATTTAATGTGTAATAGTAATGAATTTGGTAAAAGGATTATATTCATGATTTTGGACAATGGATTATCCTTTAATAAAATGTGTAGAAATATTGATTTGGTAAATGATTTATATTCACGATTTTGGACAGTGAATAATATTTTAAGTAAAATGGATATCTTTGAAAAGTGATATGTTAAATGGATAAAATGGTTTGAAGATGTTTTAATATTTGTTAATTATCGAAACCATAGATTTCAACATTCATTATTGAAATAGACGTTTTCAAGAAACAAGGAAATGATGGACTATAACACTGTTGTTATTGTAAATGATTTTCGAAAGGAAATATTTTGTATAGTATGTGTGATTTATATATCTATCTTATTTTAAAATCGCTATACTAGTGATTTTGGGTTGTCGTAACGATGTTTCACGCAACATTCATTTTGGCCCAAATAAAAGTGTTTTAAGAGAATGTTTTCCTTAAAGAATGAAATATATACTTAATCCTGATTTAAGTATATGTAATATTTTCTAAGTGGTGAAAATAAAGAAATTTGTGAATACGCTTATATTGTTTAAAAAAGTATATGGAAATGTTTTCCAATATTGAAACGGTTTTGAGATTATATCTTTTTAAAGACAATTTGAAGTGAATATTTGGCAAGTGATTTAATCAATAAAAGATTAATTAAAGGGCCTAGTGATTACTTATGGTACTAAATATTTGTTTGTTTGTTTTGACAGTTAAATAACCGACTATAAAATTTGGCCTTTTTTGTTCCTCAACTTGATGTTGGAACTATTTAGTCATACACTTAGTACATAGCCTTCTATGTAGGCTTGATTACCGTTTTTGTTGAGGATGTTGATTTGTGTAGCACGGAGTATTACTCCAATCGATCGAGCTTCCTTCTTGGCCGAAGGATAGCAAGCTGAAAGTTGGAGACGTAATAAGTATATGAGACTTAGTTTCTGTGTGAAGTTGAGAAATGCTTTTGCGTTGTTGTGCGAAGAGACCGTGTTCCGTCTATCCGAAAACCACTTCGGACCAACGTATTTGCGACGATTATGCAGGTTGCTTGTGATGTTATTGATATTCCGGATTTTCACAGTGGGGGACTGCTTGTTGATCGTTTGGGGTTAAAATCCCTATATACATTTAGTAGCAGTGGTCTCTTCATTATGAAATATTCAATGCAAAGACTATTCGCTACTAATCTTAGGGATTTCCCAAAAAGGTGTGGTAGGAAAGTACCTACGGTTTGTCCCGTTCCTGGAAAACTTGTATGGATGTTTTTCTGACATTGCATTTCTAAAGATTACGTATATTGGTTTTTACAAACGTACATCAGTGGTGGCGGAGAAGGCAAATTCTCTTAGCTTAACACCCTCCTTTAGACGTATGAGCTTAAGGGTTGTATTTTAGTGGAAGGCAATTAGTAGTCAAAGGAAATGGCCGTGTAACATTCAAAGTGATGTGATTTGTGATTATGAAAGGTAATCGTTACCTCAGGCCTCATCAACCGAAAATGACCAAAACAGGGTTAGATGCGGCAAGGCTAAGTGGGTCGCTCCCAAGTAGGGTATGATCATTCTCTTCTAGACAAATCTTTACACGCTATGACGTCGTGTATCTGATTATTGTGGTTTGTATGCTATGAGGGCCCTCGGTAGAGGTCGGTAACGACCGAAGGATGAAATATTTGGTAACATCTAGTTATAGAGGTGGACCGGTCTTATTTTGGTAGAGGACCCTTTGTGATGGTCCTCGGTACATTCTTCTAGAGATGTACTGCCGGAAGGTAGTCCCTTCACCTGGTCGTTTGTGTGGAAATCCAAACTTCACTATGTACCTGCTATTTTGATTGTATTACCCATTTTGGGCTATATGCTGGAATTTAATCAATGTAACAACTTCGGCTATACTTAATATTATTTGTATACTAGACAGTAGTATAATATCAGATGATTTGATATGAAATGTTTTTGTTATCATAAGGTAAAAACATGTTTGTGTTTATGTGTGGTCTTGTCTTACGAGATACTTTTGTTTTGGTAAAGAAAACGTTTAGTAATTTAATAAATTCGGTTGAGTGTGTTTCTCATGCTGGTTTACCAGACTGATCCGGGCGTTCTTATATTTCAATGCTCGGGTCAGACAGGGTATATTTACGGGTTAAGATTTGGTGCTTTTGGAGCTTCAACAAGAGAGCTAAAGATCTTCATTTTCGTATACATGCATCTTTTATTATTATTTATTATCCGCTGCATTGCTTTGTTGATGTTTATTATCAGCATTTGTGAGGACAGATTATTATAACTGTCCAAGCTGATAATTATTGTTGATTGTTGAACTCTGATTGATGTGTGTGTGTGTATATATATATATATATATAATTTCCGTTTTATAAAGATCTTTGATATGATTTTATATGTTTTCCGTTGCGATGTGAGATTCTGTATTGTTCTGTTTGGTTCTATCTTCTCTCTTTCTTCTCTTCTCTTCTTCTCTCTTCATTTCTTTCTCTTGACTTTTCGTCCATCGGTGCTTTTTGGGTCGGACATGTGTGGATTATTGTCAATTCAAAGGGTAAGATTTATGGGTCATCACATTTGGTATTGGAGCTTATATTTTGTATATTCCTAAGCTTTGATGTGTACTCAGTATAGATAGAGACAGTAGCACCCTAGATTGAGTTTGAGTGTATTATATAAATGAGCACATATTTATTAGTGAATATAAAATGTTTTATATTGTGTTTACTTATCCTTGAGTTGTTTGTGAATTCTAGTCGGTATGTGGGACGCCATGTTATCGATAGGGATTTCTAAACACTTAAACAAGGCAATTCGACATAGTATCATTTTGAACTGGGTAAATGAAATAATTTTACCTCGATTATATTTTATATATAAAGGAAACAATTTTTCGAAAATTATGAAAGTGTATATAAATGAATTGTTTGGTTGTTTGAAAATGTGAATATATATAAGTTAACAAAAGTTGTTTGAATAATCTAAATGGAAATAACAATTATAAAAGAATAAATTATATAAGCAATTGAATTAAAAAGTATGGAATTATAATTAATATGATTTGTAATTGTGAAATAATCTTATATATAAGAAATGAAACTACATGAGTATATTTATAAATATGAGTTACAAATAAAAATGGATTTAAACTATGAATTTGAGAATTTGAATCTTCGTTGATTTTGACAATTATTTTTCAAAGTAAAAAGAGATTATTTTATTATAAATCTAAATAAGATAAATGAATTTGGAATGATATTATGTAAGTGAAGTAAAATTTGAAATTATATAAGTAAATATTTATATATTTGATTTATAAATATAAGATGATATTTTAAATGAATATAAAGCACTGAATTCACTACTGTTGCTGGGAAATAATAAGGGTGATGACTGTAGCATCATCAGTATCATTTTCGAGTTTTATGTGATGGATTTGCTACCAATAGTAAATTGGAAAGTGAAGTTTTGTTGTGATAAACAAATTTGATTTGAAATCCGAGTCGAAATTTATAAGTTAAGTGAAATAAGTTTTGGACTTATAATATGAAATAAAGATTTTTAGCTTTAGTAAAGTTGAAATAAATTTGAGTTAGCATAATCAAACATTTGATTTGAAATTTAACTAAAGGAAAGTTAAATAAAATAAATTGAACTGGATTAGATAAGTTGTTGAAATGAAGGTTAAACTTAAGGGTAAACATAATACGAGTTTGGAAGTTTAAAGAAATAAGCTGTATAACTTATAAAATGAGAAAATGTAAGTAAAACCAAATATTAAAATGGTTAAACAATTTTGTTAAGCAAAAAAAAACCTAAAATTTGAATAGTGATACTAATTTGACTTAAGTAAAAAGTTAAATAAGATAGAATTTGAATTGAATCAGAAATGAACTTAAGTTGTACAGTGAAAGTGAATATAAATAAAGTTGAAACGAAATATAACTTAAGTAATGTTGAATGAAAATGATTTTGGTATCGAAGTAAATTAATAAGTGAATTGATGAAAATGAATGTGAATTTGGGCTATATAATGAAATTCAATTTTAATTGTAAAAGTGAAAGTGAATAAACATGGATTGGAAATGTTGATGTTAAGAATTGAATAAAACTTAAGTTAAGAAGTTGTGAATTAATAATAATATGGATAAAAATGTGATTATAGTGAATATTATAATTCAATATAAATTGAATATTAAACCAATGGAAAGTAAAAGTGTTGAACCAAATTGAATGTAAAGTAAATTAAATAAATTTGGTTATGTTGGATGTGCATTGGTTGTTAGATGGATGTTAATTGATTGCATAGAAATCCATATGAAATTGAATTAATAAAATTGAAAGTTAAATAATTGAATTCGAACTGGATATTAAGTAAATTTAAATAGAATTGAATTTGATTTAATTTGAAAGAGAACAACCTTGAATGTAAATTAGTGAATGTAAACTAATTAAAAATGAATGAATGAATATTAGTAAAATCCAATGTTAATGAATCAAATATGATTTAATTGAAAACCAATTCAATGAATATTAATAAGAAATGAATGTATATGGATTTGGTTATGGATTTGTTGGATAGAGATTGGTTTGTTGGATGTTAGTTGGATCATAGTGGTTTGATGGTTGGATTTGTTGTTTTTGTTGCATTTTCTATATTGGCATATGTAGTAGATGTGTTGGTATATGTTGTATATTGATATTACTCTCTATATCATGCTTCTCATTGTTTATTGAGTGTTTAGTAGGTGCGGATGGCGCTTGCTTCGCATTTGGAGCTAGCTTTCGAGCAATATTAACCGTATATGCTCGCTAATAATATATAAGTTACATATCGTACTTTTACACTTTTTTCCCTATGGGATGCCTCATCCTCGAAGATGAGATGTATGTTTGTGATATATATATATATATATATATGTTGTAATCCTACTACGATTGAACCGCGCAAAGGAGACGCTGGCGAATTTTTTTGAAAATTTAAGGCGTTGGAAAATTTTGGAGAAATTATGATATTGAG
The DNA here is from genome assembly GCA_030765085.1 of Allium cepa. Lineage (NCBI taxonomy): Eukaryota > Viridiplantae > Streptophyta > Magnoliopsida > Asparagales > Amaryllidaceae > Allium > Allium cepa. The sequence goes on along the minus strand of CM060932.1, from coordinate 219,104,854 downwards.
TTAAAGTTAAACGATATTGGTTTGTTTGAAGAGATAACTATGAATGGATTTGAAAACTTTGAAAAGTTTTATATAAGAGTTTAATTAGGGATTTTGGAAAAGTTAGTATGTTTAATTGATTTTGAGATTTAATTTGAACGATTTGTTCGTTTTTGAAAAGTTAATGGATTTTATGACTTTTTCTTACTTGGTAATTTCGAGGACGAAATTCTTTTGTGTAGGGGATAATGCAACGACCCAAAATTTCTGTCAATTGAAATTCATATATTTAATTGATTTTAAATATTCACAAGTAAACTTTATAAGCTGAATAATATGTTTCAAATATAAGGATTTAATTGGACAATTAAATTATTAATTTATTATTTGAAACTTTGTAAATAGTTGGAAATTGAGTTTAACGTGAATTCAAATGATTTATAAAGTTGATGTAAATCCTATTTGAATTAGAATGATGTTAAAAAACTTTTAAAATTGAATTAAAAGTTAATTTGTAGAAATTGAATATTTTTAATATTTATTAACGTGTAAAAATAGCCATTTTTCAAACAGTCTCAGATTTCGGTGAAACCAGTTTCATTGGATCTGTAATGTTTCATTATTGTAAGATTTCAAATTTCGTGCCAATCGGATTTATGGTTTGTCTGCTGTAAGCTAAACGCGTAGAAATCTGTTTAAGTGAATTTTAAATTTAAATAGTCGATTTGGAAACCTATCTTCCAAATACCATCGAATTGGCTCCTGATATATATTCCATTGCGTTCGAAATAGGGGTAAAACATTATAAATGCCATATAGCACGCTTTGTTTGGAGTTCGGAAAAATTTCGAATGAATAGTGTCATGAAATTTTCTTTAAAAAGTCAACTTTTATTCATTTTTAGAAAACACCAATTCAACTAGGGTTAGCCGCCACCTCACCAATCCATGGCCGAAAAATCTTGAAACTTCCTCCTTTATTATCTCTCCATCCATCGACGTTTAGGCCGAAACTTCAACTATAGATTTGTAGAGGGCAAGGAAGTCTAGGGTATCAATAGTCATGATAGGGTATTACGAAGTGGATACGCGGAAAAATGGCAATGAACGTTCCATGTTCAACCACATTATTCGAGATCGAGAAGCAACCAAAGTCGATCGGCCCTTAGCCGATGGTGGCACACGTGAAGGGCTTTGACACGGTGGTCGTCGATCGACTTCTAGCTCGTCGTAGTTGGTGCGAAAATTCAAAAAATAAAGGCAGCCATGGGTTGTTTTGCGCACGAGTGAACGAAGGGGGGGATATGGAAGAGAATGCATGTGGCCTAGATCTAGGGTTTATGGAATGGACGGCTACGATTTCAAAGGTCTTAAAAACAAAAGAAAATTGTGAATTAGTTTATATTATAAATTCGTATAAACTTTGTAACATCATAACTTCTTCATAAGAGGTCCATTTTTGACGAAATGAATTGCGTTGGGTTCGTATTGACGAGCATTACATTTTATAGTTGGTTTGGAGTTGATTGGAGCTAGTGTAAATTTTGGGTAAAATTAAACGGCTGTTTAATTTTATTTAGAATAAAACACAACAACTGCTATTGGAACCAATGTGAATACAACTCACTCTTTCTGGCTCACTGATATTTTTATGTAAGTGAGAATAAATTTTATGTATGGTGATTGATGATTGTTTGGATGATATATGATATATTATCTATATATTGATTGGTATTTGGATATATTCCTGCTTATTGGAGCAGATGAGACCCTATACATTCCAGTGTATGAGTGGGTGACCCTTTGTACACGCATATATCCCGAAGCGGACATTGTACACGTATTCTAATATGTATATTTGTTGCAGGTGGCAAGTTGGAGGGATCCAACTGGATTCCTCACCAATGTTGATTTTATTTACAGATATTGATATATATGATGTTATCATATGATATATGATGTTTTGGATGTCGTGATTGATGTATTTGGTGCTGTTGCAGCATTGGACCTATTTTTGATAATTCAAAAATGTTAAAGGTGATAATTTCGAATTTAAAAGGATTTTAAAGCGATTTTGTAAATATACGTTTTGTTGAATTTTGAATGGTTAAGGAAATGGATTTATTTTAAATAAATAAATTTTATTAAAATTGTGATTTTTGGGAAATATAAACAAAACGTGAATTTTGAAATGTGAAGTTGATTATTTGGTAAAATAGTTTAAATTAAGATTTTTGAATTATTATAAACGGTTTATATATAAGATTTATAAAATTGAATTTTTATAAATTGGAATAATGGATGTATAAAGGAGTTCTGTAAATGTTTAAAATGAAATTATAATTGGATTTTATAAGTGAGTAAGATTTATGATTGATGAAGTTATAAAAAGACGAATTTTGGAAATAAAAAGAATTATAAGTAATTAACTTATAAATTAGATTTTGTCATGTAAATGAGATATAAACAGAATTGGTTAATAAAGTAATTTTATAAATGAAAGATTTATAATGTATAAATGGAATTTATAAACATTGTTTTATAAATTCGAAATCAACTTATTTTGATAAGTTAAATATAGAAATTATTAAAGGAATTTCATCCTCGATTTTGGACAGTGGATAATCCTTTAATTTAATATGCAAAAGTAATGAATTTGATAAAAGGATTACATTCACGATTTTGGACAGTGGATTATCCTTTAATAAAATGTGTAGAAATATTGGATTTGGTAAACGATTTATATTCACAATTTTGGACAGTGAATAATATTTTAAATAAAATGTATATTTCTGAAAAGTGATATTTTCAATGGATAAATTGGTTTGAAATTTTAAAATGTGTTAATTATCGAAACCATAGATTTCAACATTCATTGTTGAAATAAACGTTTCGAGAAATAAGAAAATGATGGACTATAACACTATTGTTATAGTAAATGATTTTCGAAAGGAAATATTTTGTTAGTATATGGGATTTATATATCTTACTAGTGATTTTGGTTTGTCGTAACGATGTTTTACGCAACATTCGTTTTAACCCAAACAAAAGTGTTTTAAGAGAATGTTTTCCTTAAAGAATGAAATATATACTTAATACCGATTTAAGTATATGTAATATTTTGTAGGTGATGAAAATAGAGAGATTTGTGAATATGCTTATATTATTTAAAAAAGTATATGGAAATCTTTTCCGATATTGAAATGGTTTTGAGATTATATCTTTTTAAAGATAATTTTAAGTGAATATTTGGCAAGTGATTTAATTAATAAAAGATTAATTAAAAGGGCTTAGTGATTGCTTATGGTGCTAAATATTTGTTTGTTTGTATTGATAGTTAAATAACCGACTATAAAATTTGGCCATTTTAGTTCCTCAACTTGATGTAGGAACTATTTAGTCGTACACTTAGTACATAGCCTTCTGTGCAGGCTTGATTGTCGTTTGTGTTTAGGATGTTGATTCGTGTAGTGTGCGGTATTACTCCAATCTATCGAGCTTCCTTCTTGGCCGAAGGATAGCAAGTTGATAGTTGGAGACGTGATAAGTATATGAGACTTGTTTCTGTGTGATGTTGAGAAATGCTTTTGCGTTGTTGGTGCGAAGAGACCAGGATCAGTTTATCTGAAAACCACTTCGGACCAATGTATATGCAACGATTGTGCAGGTTGCTTGTGATGATATTGATATTCCGAATTTTCATGGTAGGGGACTTCTTGTTGATCGTTTGGGGTTAAATCCCAATATACATATAGTAGCAGTGGCCTCTTCATTATGAAATATCCAATGCAAGGATTATTCGCTACTAATCCTAGCTATTTCTTGATAGGATGTGGTAGGAAAGTACCTTCGGGTTGTCCTATTCCTGGACAACTTGTATGGATATTTATCTGACATTGCATTTCTAAAGATTACGTACATTGGTTATTACAAGCGTACATCAGTGATGGCGGAGAAGTCAACTTCTCTTAGCTCAACACCCTCCTTGAGATGTATGCGCTTAAGGGTTGTATTTTTATGGAAGGCAATCAGTAGTAAAAGGAAATGGTCATGTGGCATTCAAAGTGATGTGATTTGTGATTGTGAAAGGTAATCGTTACCTCAGGCCTCATCAACCGGAAATGACCAAAACAGGATTAGATGCGGCAAGGCTATGTGGGTCGCTCCCAAGTAGAGTATGATCATCCTCTTCTAGATATATCTTTACACACTATGACGCCATGTATCCGATTATTGTCGTTTGTATGCTATGAGGGCCCTCGGTAAAGGTCGGTAATGACTGGAGGATGATATATTCGGTACCGTCTAGTTATAGAGGTGAGTCGGTCTTGTGTTGGTAAAGGATCCTTTGTGATGGTCCTCAGTATGTTCTTCTAGAGATGTACTGCCGAAAGGGAGTCTCTTCATCTGGTCATTTGTATGGAAATCCAAACTCCACTACCTACCAGCTATTTTGATTGTATTACCCATTTTGGGCCATATGCTAGAATTTAATCAATGTAACAACTTCGGCTATGATTAATATTATTTGTATACTAGACATTAGTATAATATCAGATGATTTGATATGAGATGTTTTAGTAATCGTAAGGTAAAAGCATGTCCGTGTTTATATATGGACTTGTCTTACGAGATACTTTTGTTTTGATAAAGAAAAAATTTGGTAACTTAATAAATTCAGTTAAATGTGTTTCTCACGCTGGTTTACCAGAATGATTTGGGCGTTCTTCCCTTACAATGCTCGGGTCAGGCCGATTATATTCACAGGTCTAGATTTGGTGCTTTGGGAGCTTCAGCATGAGAGCAGGAGATCTTCATTTTCGTATACACATATCTTTTTTGATTATTGATTATCCGCTGCATTGCTTAGTTGTTGTTTATTATCAGCATTTGTGAGGACAGGTTATTATAACTGTCTAAGCTAATAACTGTTGTTGATTTTTGAACTCTGATTGATGTATATATATACAGTTTCTATTTTGTAAAGATCATTGACATGTTTTCTGCTGCGATGTGAGATTCTGTATTGTTCTGTTTGGTTCTATCTTCTCTCTTTCTTCTCTTCTCTTCTTCTCTCTTCTTTTCTTTCTCTTGACTTTCGGTCAATTGGTAATTTTTGGGTCGGACATGTGTAGATTATTATCGATTCAAAGGATACAGATTTGCGGGTTGTCACAAGCATAGTTCCATAGCTCAAGAAGTGGTGCGTGGCTTGTAGGAGTGCACGACTTATGAGATCGATAAGACCCGTCAATTCGGAATGGTTTTGGACTTCTCGACGTTGCCAACCTCCGGGTGACGTAAGGAGTTCGTGCTTCGAGAGCGAGGTCCCATGGCTCAAGAAGTGATGCGTGGCTTATGGGATATGCACAATGGTTTGGGTCTTCCGGGTGCCGAAGGAGCGATACCAGTTCTTAGAAGGTAAGTGAAAGAGGCTATGCGGTAGGATCGTATGCGGTAGGATCGTGTAATATGGAATAACGAAATAGTCTAGGTAGATAAAGTAAGTAAAAGCAAGGTACACACCAGGATTTTAAACTGGTTCGGACTTCTAGTCCTACGTTCAGTCCCTAAGCTTCACTTAGGAATTCCACTAACTAACACCCTCACTTAACCCGGAGGAATAGGTTTACAACTTACCCGAACAACCGAACGGGATTTCTTGCCTAAACTACCGAAGAAGACTTCAACTCAATTACTAAAAAACAATATTCGACGTGTTGTGTTCTTATCAACACTAATGAGTCTAATGTAGTACAATATTCCTATAATCTTCTCCTCGAGAGTATGCAATGTGTTTGTGAAGATTTAGGAAATGTGAATTGCTATGAATCAAAAGAATGTTAATAACAAAGCAGTGATTCAGGCAATAGATTTGTGATTTTTTTAAGAATATCTAGATAATATGTTTAAGTAGATAGTAAGATTAAAGCAAGAGAATTCGGTGAATTGAAGATGTTATAATTATGTATTTATACTTGTAGAAGAGGTGCATCTGTTGGCTAAGGATGCAGACAAGAGATGCTTCCATTTCCATTGGTGAATCGTTGCAACTCTTGGGAGGAAGAAGGTGTCCATTCAGAGAAAATTCGTAGGTTCAAATTCAGTCGACCGAACAGAGAATTCAGTCAACTGAAAATATGAAGGAAAATTTTCAGGAACAAATTCAGTCGACTAAGCAGGGTGTTTCAATCGACTGAAACTGTACATGTTTGTATATGTGTAACAGGTTCAGTCGACTGGTAATCCCTGTTCAGTCGACTGAACTATTAAATTGTGCATAGTAAATGTTTATTAAAAAATGAAATTTATAAAATGTGTTCTAGTGTTTGTGCAAGCCTCTTAAGGATAGATTTTAACAATAAATATAAACTAAGACCTATGTAAAAATCATACTTATGTTTATCCTTGGTCTTCATCGTTCTTTCTTTAGCTTTGCACATATCTCTTCCTTTTAGAAGCACATTGTCATTGATCAAAATCTAGCGTATCAACATTCTCCCCCTTTTTGATTGATGACAATACTGATGTGTGTATAGATGTAATTATTTTTCCTCCCCCTGAATATATGCGCACTATCTTTCCTACAAAACAAAGTTAGTGACATAGACTTTTCTCCCCCTTTGTCATCGACAAAAGGAAGTAATAATTTGTAGAAGTATATAATTGTCAAACAAAGCAACCACTATCCAAAATCCATTTTCTTTTCTTGAGTGGGACCTGCAAAAAATATTATTAAATATATTGGTACCCACCTTTTAATAGGGTCCTAAGAGTTAGATCTTAGGAAACCAAACCCAATTCGGTTCAGTATCCTTTTTATAAATATAGTTTTTATTATTATGAACACTATCCATAAATGTTTTAATATATTTATTCCTAATTAAAATATTGTTAGTCTTTGGAACCCAAATTTTGACTATTTTGGTTTCTACTTTTGTTTTAATAGGTTCTCTTAATAACATTTGTTGTTTTGAATCAATATTCCTCTTGAAAATTGTATTTTTCTTTTTAGGAATTTTTGACTCCTTTTTATATCCTAATCCATGTTCATTTGAAGAGGATTGAGAATTTTCTAAAATCTTAGATAAATTTTCTCTTCCTTTGTTAAAGTTAGAAACATTTTTAGTGATGTTATCTAATCTAGCTTGAAGACTATTATTTTCTAACTCAACTTGTCTAATCTTAGTTTTTAACTCATGATTTTCAGAAACAATTATATCATTCTTTGTCTTTTGAGTTTCAATTTCTTGACTTAAAAGTGATAATTGAGTTTCCGAATTTGAATGAGATTCTTGAACTTTTTCAAGTTCTTCTTCTAAAATTTTCTTTTCATCTTTTAACATATCCCTTTCAAATTCAGCTTTGTTTTGATTTTCACGAGTTTCTTTGAGTTTCTTTTTAAGAGTTTTTATTGTGTTCAAAAGTTCAGTGTTTACTTCAATTAAATCATCGAAAGCTAAATTACTAACCTCAGATTCTTGAGCCATAAAGCATACATTCGCTTGTTCATTGTCGCTATCATTTTCACTTTCAGATGAAGAAGAATCTGAATCGTCCCATGTTACAGAGAATGCCTTCTTTTTGAATTTCTCTCTCTTGTTTTTATTTTTGAGAGCTTTCTGATTCTCCTTCTTTTGCTCTGGACAATCCTTGTGCATGTGACCCTTTTTGTGACAGTTGAAACATTTTATATTCGAGAATGTAGGTTTGTTCAAGAAATTCTTATTGAATCTGTTTTTATTTCCTTTTCTACGTCTTAAGAATTTCTTGAAATTTTTGGCTATAAATGCTAAATCCTCATCTTCAGACTCTGATTCTTCTTTTTCTGCATGAAAAGCTACATTCTTTCTTTCTTGAGCTTGAGCTTGATCTTTCTTAGCTTGCATATTTACTTCATACGACATAAGATTTCCAATCAATTCCTCTGGTTTCATTGTAGATATATCATTTGCTTCCTCGATTGCTAGTACTTTTCTCTCCCATTCATCAGTGAGTGAATTTAGAACTTTAGACACAATGTCAAAATCCATGTATTTTTCTCCTAGTCCGATTAAAGCATGATGAATGTCTTGAAATCTTGAGTACATGTCATTGATGGATTCATTTTGTCGCATTCTAAAGTTTTGGAATTGATTCTTCAGCATGGATATCTTTGTTTGTTTAACCTTGTTTGTGCCTTCATGTATGATTTTAAGTGTTTCCAAAATTTGATATGCAGTAGTACATATGCTAACACGATTGATTTCGTTTCTATCCAGGGCGCAAAATAGCGTATTCATAGCTTTGGCATTTGCACTAGCTTCATTCTTTTGAATTTGTGTCCATGTAGGATAATCGGTTGTAGGTACAACGAACTCTGCTTGAGTAGCAGTCCAGGCTTCGAAACTTGTTGCTTTCATACAAATCCTCATCCTTATAGCCCAATAGTTATAGTTTAATCCATTGAATAGAGGAGGTCTTTGGGTAGATTGTCCTTCCGCAAATGTAGAACTATAGGCAGATGTTGTGCTTGTACTTGCGTTATTTTCCATATTATCAATATGTCTAATAACGGTGTTATGGTTATAGGACGGCCTTGCTTAGATACCAATTGAAAGAGGCTATGCGGTAGGATCATGTAATATGGAATAATGAAATAGTCTAGGTAGATAAAGTAAGTAAAAGCAAGGTAGACACCAGGATTTTATACTGGTTCGGACCTCAAGTCCTACGTCCAGTCCCTATGCTTCACTTAGGAATTCCACTAACTAACACCCTCACTTAACCCGAAGGAATAGGTTTACAACTTACTCGAACAACCGAACGGGATTTCTTGCCTCAACTATCGAAGAGGACTTCAACTCAATTACTAAAAAACAATATTCGACTTGTTGTGTTCTTATCAACACTAATGAGTCTAGTGTAGTACAATATTCCTATAATCTTATCCTCGAGAGTATGCAATGTGTTTGTGAAGATTTAAGAAATGTGAATTGCTATGAATCAAAAGAATGTTAATAACAAAGCAGTGATTCAAGCAATAGATTTGTGATTGCTTTGAGAATATCTAGATAATATGTTCAAGTAGATAGTAAGATTAAAGCAAGAGAATTCGGTGAATTGAAGATGTTAGAATTATGTATTTATACTTGTAGAAGAGGTGCATCTGTTGGCTAAGGATGCAGACAAGAGATGCTTCCATTTCCATTGGTGAATGGTTGCAACTCTTGGGAGGAAGAAGGTGTCCATTCAGAGAAAATTCGCAGGTTCAAATTCAGTCGACTGAACAGAGAATTCAGTCAACTGAAAATATGAAAGAAAATTTTCAGGAACAAATTCATTCGACTGAGCAGGGTGTTTCGGTCGACTGAAACTGTACATGTTTGTATATGTGTAACAGGTTCAGTCGACTGGTCATCCCTGTTCAGTTGACTGAACTATTAAATTGTGCATAGTAAATGTTTATTAAAAAATGAAATTTATAAAATGTGTTCTAGTGTTTGTGCAAGCCTCTTGAGGATAGATTTTAACAAAAAATCTAAACTAAGACCTATATAAAAATCATACTTATGTTTATCCGTGGTCTTCATCGTTCTTTCTTTAGCTTTGCACATATCTCTTCCTTTTTGAAGCACATTGTCATTGATCAAAATCTAGCGTACAATAGTAAGGATCGAGTTTTCCCATCAACCCGGCGATTTTACTTCACTAGAACGCGGTTTCTTCACTTCTAAGAGATAAGTGGTTTTTTAATCAGGTAACCGTGGTTCAGATGATCCTCTCGTATTTCAGGAAGATACACACGGCCAAACAGATAAGGTTGCCATGGTGGAGAGATCTACGTCGACCACATAAAGATGGTTGTAAAGAAAGAGCTTATGGGAGTTCAGGGCAAGACTCTTAGTTTTTTGTCTAGATAGCCTTTAGAGAACTGGTCCTCAATTGGCATACATCTAAGAGGAAAAATAACTAGTCACCAAGGGTGGTAAATGAGGATTTGGGTAGAATTTCAATTTCTTTCGTTGCGCTAGCTAGGTCATTAAGTCCGTAGTTATAAGAATGCCAAAACGTTCGATCAGGCGTAACAAAACTGTGGTATGATTAGTCTTGGCTTTCCCTGTATCTATTCAATTATGTGTGGTGCGGCCAATGCCACAGGGCTATTCACGCGTTTAAACTATATCCGAGGTTTCTCCACAACCTGTTTGGTTGCGCACTGTCCAGTGGATGCAATTGTGTCTTCAAGATAATTAAAGCATAGGAAAGCCTCTATCTTCAGAGACTTATACATTAGGGATTTGAGATACAGGGTTCTCCTAGGTGCTGAATCTTGGCTTGAATCGAGTCAGCCTCTGATTGATCACAAGGTCGTTATAGTTTTGGCTTAGTTTCTTTAAGCGACTTTGAAGCTCTGGAATTCAACACTGTTTGTCTCATTGGTCGTTGGATTCTGCTAATTTTGCAGAGTGACTGATGTGATTGCCGATTTATGGCCTTGGAGCAATACTTCACTTATTTTGAGCAATTCTGGATGAGATGACCGCTGAACTTCTAGTTGGCCTTTGTGATGCTTTAGTTCGTGAAGGATTTTTGGATTAGATGACTGGTTATCTACCGGTTCGCCTTTACGACACATTAGTTCATGAAGAACCTTCATGATGCGCTAGTCCATGAAGAATTTTTTATGGTCTGATGTTCGGTAACCAGATGGCCTTAGAATGATAATTTATCGATTTTGACAGGAATTTTATTCTATCGGCAACCAAACGGCCTTGGAGCGGTAATTCATCGACTCCAAGAAGAGGTCATGTGTCTGATGGCATGGTGAGCTTAAAGCGATGATTCATTGATTTCAAGAGAAATTTTGGTTGGATGTCCAGTGACGAAACGACCTTGGAATGATAATCATCGACTCCAATGGTTCTGGGCCGGTGTCCAATGTCCTGATGGTATTAAAGCAATGATTCATTGACTATAAGAGGAATTTTTGGGATTCGGCTTGCGGAATCACAGTTTTATCTGTTCTTGAAAGCTAGGGGTTGGATCTGTTTATTCGACGATCCTTTGGACAAGCTTTCTCTATGCTACCAGAGTAACACTGGTTCTTAGAAGTGGGATCGATATGAATCGTCGAGGGCATAAAAGCATTTCTTTAAACATGCTGTCTATAATACCCCCAGTGTCCTGGTACGGCTCATTTGGAACAGGAATGTAGACAAGGATGGATGAGAAGACATTGCTTTAGGTTGCTGCCCCATTCCTTAGTAGCTAGCAAGCTAGAGTGTTATTTGATGATCATCTTTTCATCTAGTTTCTTCGATTTGCCGAGGCGCTTTTCTACTAGGTCTTAGTGACCTTGTTTGAGCAGAATGTCCATGGGGTCATGTGGCCCCTTCACCGTTTGGTATATTCTTTGGAAAATTGTCAGGTTCACCTTCTGCCAATTGCACTACCTCTAGTCTATATAACTGGTTTTCCTTCCCATATAATTCTTCAAGAATAATAGGTTGCATTATCCTTTAGTGATTCCTAAGGGCCTTGCAGTAGACTGCATCCATCACCCTTGCTTCGCCCATATGCTAGTCGTATCGGTAAAAAAGCAATTTTGAATCAGTTGTAAAGTTATAGGAAGGTATAATTGACATGATAAACTTCTTTGGATATTCTGTATATTGAACGGCTTCGGTGAATGGGTTTTGATTGGGGAAGATGCTCTAATCATTATCATCATTTTCAAGCTGCGGCTCTTTATAATGCTTGAGAATGATATATGCATGATCGTCCTATGCCTAAATGATTGGAAATGCCGATTAAATGGAAAATCACTTAGGATGGGGTCATGGATCAGTGCAGATGCCCAAAAATTTTCAAACTAGGTGAGATCAGACTGGGACAACAAGGAAGGCCCTATAAGGTTGCATTTTAAATTTCAAGGTAGTTGGAGTTCGCATATTCGAGTTATGGGAAAAAGAAGATGGATCGACGTTGATGGGCCGGTGGTATTTTACTTAGAGTCTAACCTGAGAAAAGTTGTCATTTGCTTTGAGTCAGCACATGGTTCGCTTGAAGTCATAGAATTTGAAGTGCTGGGTTGGTAACGAATGGTGCTTGGAGTCATTTGCATGTTTGCTTGGAGGAAATCTTAGTTTTACCCGAGTTCGATTTCGAGCTAGAATTTCCTAGGTTTGCTTCAAGTCAAATGGGTGATTACTCGAGTTCGACTTCGAGTCAGGACTTGCAGAATCTACTTCAATTCAAATAGGTGATTACCCGAGTTCGACTTTGAGTCAACCCTGAAGTGAGTTTTTCAATGACCATTTTGACGATTTCGATGATTTTCAATGACCATTCATAATTCGACGATGGGAAGTCCATGATGAGATTGGAAGCTGGTCAGTTGGAAGTGTTCACAATATACCATGGGGGCTTAGCCTTGTAATCGATCCCGGTTTGTATCATATCTTCTTCGTTCTCTTTCCTCTGGGAGTTTGAGCAGTAGTTACTCATCCATTGCTTGGCACTGTTTTACGACACGAGTTTTAGGGCTTGTTCTAGGGTTTTATACGTTAGCATTTTCATCCAATTTGTATTCCTCAAATTGTTGGACATCTTCAAAAACCGGAGTAAGACATTGTTATATCTCCCTGTGGGGTTTTCACCCTTAAGTTCGGGTTTGTAGAAGGTTTTTTTTGCAGTGGGTGGAGTGTTAACGTTTTCTTCTATCATGATTCTTGGAGCATCACCCACTACTTCTATTTGCTTTTGCCTTCTGTTTTTTCCATTCAAGCTAGAAATAGAAGAATGCTCTTGCTTTATAGCAGCTACGACTTCAGGCTCATTTTGGGAGTAGTTAGCGATTAGAGCGTTGGGAGAGCATCTATCTTTTCAATAAGAGACTTTTGACTATTTGCAATTTTATATTAAACTCCATCAGCCATCTTTTTGAACTCTCTCTTAGCCACAACTTCATGGTGTATGGAGGATCCTAAAACCTGATCTCCGAAGTTAGCTCATAACAGCAGGTTGTTGGGGTTGTTGACTTCAATTTAATGAGGGTTTGTTTCTTCTCTAGCAATGGTAGCTCCTATGGATCTTACGGAGGCAGTTCACTTTCTTCCTAGTGCCATTGATTCTCAACTGCAAATCTTCTTAGCAAAGATTGAGGATCTAACTTTTGAACCAATCTGATCTAAAGTAGATAGCTAGATCTAAGCCTGAGTTGGGTTATCAGTGAATGTGCCAAACTGTTAACCCAAAAAATGGATCAACACCCTGGATTGAGTGTGAAAGCACTAGCCCTATTCTTACAGAGCAATAATATAGAAAATAAATGTAAAAAATCAGAAATAGTAAAAGATAATAATTTTTTATGGTGCTTTAGCTGTTAATGAAGCTACGTCCACTTTATAACATTCTATTAATTGGATACTATTACTAGTTGAATCGGATTACAATATGATTGAAACTTCTAAGTTAGATTAAGTCATAAGTATAAGAGCTCACTAGAGAATCATAATGAACTCCTAAATGACTATTTTATGGAAGGAGAAGAGTGAAGAATAATATCTGTAGAGTTCCAGCAGCCAGTCTAGAAGATCCTCTTTATGTTGTAAATATGTGAGTATTTATAGGGGAATACAGTGAGTATTGGGCCAGAAGTCCAAGTGCAGAAGAATCTAGTTGTTATGCTAGGTCATCACTGAAAATCTTAAATCAATTTGAGTCATTCCTATGGATCGCTGGCTATTCATAGGGGTTGGATCGCTAGTTATTCACAGGGGATGGATCGTTAGCTATCCATCAACTAAGCATATTTTCTACCAGAAGCCTTTACTTAGTGCTACGAAAGAGCTTTGAAAGTTTAAGGAGGATCAGGCCTATTTTGTTGGATCGTTGTCTATCTATAGGGGATGTATCGCTGGCTAACCATCCACTTAGCATATTTTGAGTCGTCTTAGTTTGGTTGCCTTTCTATCTTCTATTTAAATGCTTATTTAAATATTAAGTCGTTTGAAGTTCGTTTGATCATCCGTCTTCATAGGCCATCTGGTCTAGAAGAATCGTCCAGAACCACCCAATACTTAACCAAATCGCACGAAACTTCACACATGTAATGTAGATGATTATGAGAGCCTCCCTTATGGATCATAGGCCATGGGGCCTACTCCTCATGGGTCGGACATGATGGATCAAACTGGCCCAATTTGGAGTAGAATCATTCATAAATCGCTCAAAAGTTAACAAATCCAGATGGAACTTTTCAAGTACTCTCTCTAGGGTGTTTGGGACCTACTCTATAAATTTCAACGTGTGGGGCCCAACCTAAATGGATCATTAGCGATCCATCTAGTTAGGTCACTAGAGATCCATCAAGAAAACTCCAAATGATCCCATTTTTCTACAAGTCTTCTTTCACGTCTTCTAAGTGTTCTTCCAAAATTTCAAGTCAATCCGACTCTGTGTGAGTTCTTTAGGTCTATTTTTAGTTAGGTGCTTTTGGTCAAACAGCTCGAATAAGATGAGTCTTCACTTCTCAAGCTAGATTATTTGGCATGCTAGGAAACTTGGCAAGTATTCTTAGAAGAGGTAGTAGATCATGATGCAAGAAGCTTTGACAACTCATGATGCTTCCTTTTGGATCGCTAGCGATCCATGGATAATAGATCGCCAATGATCCATCTTATTAACAATAATATATACATGCATCTTATTAATTAAACCTTATTTAATTAATTTGAATTCTAATTAAATGAATCAAATTTAATTAATTAAATTTAAATTAAATAAAAATTTTAAAATTTAATATTACTCGGTTTATACAATTTAAGATAGTCAATCAATTATAATATTTATAATTAGTAATTGTGTAACAACATTGCTTTCTACGCTGTATAAATAAATAAATTTAATTAAAATAAAAATGTTCAAATTTGATTTATGATAATTAATATATTGAAAATAAATTTTTAATTGGTTGAATTCTATTGAATAAAAGATCTTGCTTTAGTAAATTGAGTTAATTTAATAAATTCTTTTCAAATAGTGTATTGAAGTAGAATGAAATATTTTAATTTAATATAAAATACATTTAAGGTGTAAATAATTTTTATGTGATTGAAATAGTTGAAAGTAGATTTACTTTACATTGGATAATGAATAATTAAATAAAAATAAATGAGTATTGAAATGAATGGAATTGTTTAATTATTGAAATATATTCAGTATAATGAAGTATATATCAATTTAAATTAGATTGAAATTCAACCCCACAAATTACTCTCAAAACGGAAGTTGTCCTATAAATGTTGTATACATGCCTGTTCGAAATGCAAATCATAGTATTCATTCTTATGGAAATGAAAAACAAGAAATACTTTTTCTAGAAATATGGACGAATGGAAGTTATATACAAATAAAAATAGATTACTTAGAAAAACGAGAAATGAATTAATTTAACACTAAAACCTAAATTAAGCCCAAGCTCATTCTCTTTTTTTCCCCTCTACTTTAATTACTCCAAACCAGCCCATGGCATATCATTTTTCTCTTTGATACACCCTACTTTAGAAAACTCTTGAAATTTAAATAATCAAATATGATTATTAAAAAAATAAATAACTATAATGTCATGCACAAAAGCACTCATGAAGGAGATGGGAGGCCGACCGAGATGGTGCGGATGCGAAGCAGGCTTTTTTGTTAGGGTTGCGATGTTGATGTCGCAGGAAATGGCAATTTAGGATTCGTGAAGTAAACATCGGTGTTCATGACGTGAAGGGGATGGTAGAGTTGAGGCGGTGTTATAGGGTTTTGGTGGCTGGACGTGTGCGTCATAGAGAGCGAAGGCTACTAACACTGATGTTAGGGTTTCGGGTAATGTTTTGGAATTTGGGGATGCTTGCAAGGAGGAAGCTTCGATATAGCAAGTTATCTCCATCACTCACATCTATTTTCTAGAATCCTTATGCTATGATTTTCTTGATTGCTTTCTCTAATTGTTGGTTGATGAATTGTTGGTTAATGAATTAATTGGATAATTTTTAGTTGCATACCTTTGAATTTTGGTTGATGTGATGATATAGTTGATTAATTGTTGAATATGCTAGTATTAGATGTCTTGCAAAATAAATAGATGTATGCAATAGTTAGACACGACACTTGTAATTGATCTGAAGGGGATAGTGAATTAAAGTTGGAAGCTTTGAATAAAATAAAATATTTTGAATATAAAATGTGAAATAATATTGAAAATTGTTGTTATTAATAGAAAATATAAAAGTGAGATAATTTTAAGAGTTATACGAATAGAAATTATTTGGAAAGTAATGATTTACGACATTTGATTAAATAAGTGAAATTTGAATATACACACACACATATATATATATATATATGAAAATAAAATATATGAATAATTTTTACATTTAAAAATTATATTTTAAAGTGGTAAGTTAATTTGATTTCGATTTGATAAATTGAAAGTTTGAGAAATAATGTTATGAAGTAATAATAAATTGAATGCATTTTATTTAATTGTAAGGGAAACATAGAAAATGATATCCTAGAATTATGATATGATAAGTATGATTTATTTCGTGGCATGAAATTTTTTTGTAATAAATTTATAATATATCTTGTTAAAGTTATCTTAGAAGTTATATATATTGTGATTATTTCTAAACAAAGGAAAACTGTTTTGAAAGCTTTTAAAAATATATGTATACATGTATAAAGGTGTTTGAATTGGATTATTATGGAAAGAATGTGAATTTTATATATTAGTCTTCTTTAAATTTATTAACAGTATATAAAATTGTATTGAAGATTTTGAGAAAAAGTGGATTTTATGATAAAACTCCTTTCGAATCAATAAATAGTTGTAACTTGTGTTTCGAATGATTTATATTTTTGTGTAATAAGAAGTTCGAATAAATGGAGTTATAATATCATCTAGCATGGGACTTTCAATATTTTTTCTTCGATCATTCCTTGGACTCGTTATATAAAATAATATTGTAAGGAATTCTAGATTGGTAGGAAATTAAGTAAATGGATTAGTAATGCCGTTTAGTATCGGACATTCGGTAAATATTATTCTTACTAGTCTTTTGACTCATGAATAGAATATTATTGAAATCTAATTTGTGAGCATTGAGTAAATGAGTGAATAACACAAAATGGTTGGATGCCTGAGCTGATATTTTTTTCGATTACTTTCTGTAAGTGGATGTCACCGAAACAGGGTTGAGTATATGGGGTACTGTATTTATGGTGATGCGAACTGAGAGTGAGTAGGCTAAGAGCCATAACTGTGTCTATCTATTTTTAATATACTCCTACTATATGATGTGGAGTAAACCAGATTAGCTAGTATCCACCCTAGCGATCTGATTTTGGGGTTGCTCCTCGAATCTGTGACATGTATTTTTGATGTGTATGGTTGAGAACTAACGCTGAGAGCAATAGCCATGTGGCATATAGGTCAGCACTCTGTTACCATTAGGGGCATTTGTAGGGTCTTCGCCATCGCATAACATAGTCTAGCACTCAATGGATATGGGGTCACGATGGCCGTCGAGGTAACTATGACCATAGGAGTAGCACGAAGAGCATATGAGAAGGCTCCTGGAGCAGACTGAGAGCTGCTAGCATCTTGTTTGGTTAATATTGATGAGATAACATAGACACCTATATGAGATCATTGTGTTTACGATTAAGAGCCAATCAGACCATTTATTGAAATGGATGCCGAAATAGTTATTAATGATGCTGAGAGCACATAGGATTGAGAGTCTAGATGATTATCCATGATACTGGAGAGTTGGGTAGATTAGTAGAGGTCTAAGAGACCGTATGATTATTTCATTGGCTGAGAGCCAAGTCAATTACAATGAGGTTTAAATTTTAAATGATTATAATGTGATTACCGATCTCTTTTGTTATTAATGAGATCACGAGTCTATGAAGTTGTGTAACCCTATACACATCGATTATACTGCTATCGAGGATAGCTAGAGGTGCTGAGAGTAATGTATTGGACCCTGTACCCTATTTTTATATGGCTATTTGAGAGATGACCCTGGTTATCGAGGGTATACCATATTTATATTTCGTGTTTGCTTGATTTGGGTGATTGTTACATGTTTTTATATATGTTGAGTAAGGCGGACCCCGGGTGTGTCTATTTTATGATTATCTAAGAGATAATCTTGGTATTGCTATGAGCATGTCACATAATGTTTGATGACTGCTTATGCATATTGATAGTTAGATGTATTGATGTTTCACCCATTTGCCATGAGATGTTTTGGGTGATGATATTTGTGCATGGTTTTACGATGGGTTGCTATATTGAGATGCCCTTATGTATGATATCATAATTATTTCATGCTATAAGTTATGATATATTGATATCTACATTCTAGACATAGCCTGACCCATGTGGTATTTATATAACACTCAGGTCAGTCAGAGACATTTTAGGTTCAGGGATAAGTTGACCGGTTGGTGGTGTTGGGCATAGATGGTGGATAGAGTATTTGTATATAATTTTGTATATTTGAAGCTACATGTATTCGAGTGTTGTTGAGATGTATATATTGGACAAGTTATGTATATTTTTGATGATAGCGGGAATTTGACTATTTTTATAGATCCACTTGGACTCATGTATAATTATTTTATATGTTATCGCTATTTGGATGACTCTGCATTTTCTATGATTTATTTTATATTGTGTATTGTTCTATCTTAGAAAAACATGTGTTTATTGTTTTGTGCCAATACTAAGTATATATAAATCAGTAGTATATGATTGTTGAATACATACCCGTATTAGCCACAGGGAAAATTCACATGTGACATCCCAATATCACTTCATTCTCCATATTATCAGATGCTTTCATCTTGTAATACACTCTTGTAGTATGGGTACAGAGGCGGGGTGTTACATACTATGTATATATTAGTATAAGTATACATTTTATTTAATTAAATTTCAATTAGTTTTATTTAATAAATTTTATTTAATTAAACAAATTAATTCAATATTTTAATTTAATTTTAAATTTTGATTTAATTTGTCATAAAGAAAATAATCAACTACAATAGTTATAGTTGCACACATATATCAATATATGTTTTAATCAATTAACTTATATGTTATCCCGCCTTTTGGCAAGGCCAGAATACCAAGAATTGATCAAGAACCAAGTTTGACTCGTCATGGATATCGATGAATTTTGTTCGAGTCCATATCGAGCTACAATTGATATGACGTGATAAGCAAAGCTAATAAAGCCGATGTTCCAAGTTTCAAGCCAATCCGAGATCGTATGCTCAAGCTATGATCGATTCAAGATGAAGGAGATAGCCCTTGTTCGAATCCATAGGTTACACCCTAGTTCGAATCCATAGGCAGAGATTCTGTTCGTATCCATCGGTTCGACTCCATCTAGTTCGCAACCATCAGCAAGCATTCGTTCGAATCGGTCCGGATGTACTACTTCGTATCCATCGGAGCTTCCTCCTTCGTATCCATCAAAAGAGTGATGTTCGAGTCCATCAGTAACATCAGCCTTCGAATCCATAACACTTAAAACGATCGAAAGGAAGATAGCCTCGCCTCCATCTGGTTCGAATCCATCAAACTCACGGTCAATCGAATTCCTGAAAACACTTCTCTTCGAATCCATCCAGTATAGTCATCTCATATCGGTCCACTGAAACGAGACAGGATCGATACAAACGAGAGCTTCTTCGAATCCAGGGGTGGTTGAACCCTTTCGAAGCCATCGAGTCAAGGCGGCGAAGTCTCCGAGACGACTCGATCAAATAGGAGAAAAAGGCGGAACGATATGCAAGTTACGCTCCACATCATCACGAAGGCACGCGATACCATCGATGCGAAGCAATCGTTCGAATGAATTGATTCGAGCGAAGCAACCCGACAAAGATCATCATTTCGAATCGATCATATTTCGAGATCCATAAGTCCAAATGCTATGAAATTTTCATAGGAGCTTGCTGACATGTTGAAGAATGTCCACAACAAATTTCATCTTGATTGGATGATTTTTTGATCGATTCGAATGGAGTTCGAATCGATCCCAAAGTAGGTCCAAATTTCCTAAGGCCGGGCATGTAGGCCCCCTCACATGCCAGAAGTGGTCTACCGGATTTTCAGCGAAATATCAGCATCCTACGCCTATAAATAGAGCCCCTGGTCATTCAGAAAGGGGATCGGGAAATTTTTAGAGAAAAAGTACGCCCGGACCCTGCCAGAATCACTCCATATCATCATCATGGCCATTGATTTCAAATTTTGACTTACTATCTGCTGTATTTTGACATAAAAAGTTGTATTCCCCGAATATCGAGCAATAAAGTGACAAAACTTCATAATGGACGTAGGCGATACGCCGAACCACTCTAAATTACTGTCTTCCGTGCAATTTACTTTACTGTTGATTGGATTTTTTGTTAGATAATACTCATTTTCAATTCATATTCTTCATTATTATCTCTTCAACGACTCCCGAAGAGTGTTGTGACCAATTTTGGTGCAAACACTTTGGTGCTTCCACTGAGAAAACCCAGATTTTCTCCTGCTCTTTGGATCTGTCATCGATACCAGATTGAATAAATCTAAGAGAGAGATCCAGATCATCAAATCCAGGTTCCTTCCATTCTATTTAGATTTGCAAAAGTCTAAGGAAAGGAATTCAACCTTCAAGATGGTTAGCACAAGAACCACCTCTAACGCTATCAATCAAGAGGAACAGGATCGACAGAATCTTGCGCCACTACCTCCATCTAATCAAGATGCTACTGGACACTCGGAACCATCAGTTCCGGTTACCCGACAAGAGTTGCAGTTGCTACTCCAAGAGCTGATCTAGAGTCGGCAACAACTAGCAGAACAGCTACGTGCTAACGTCGAGCTGATCAACAAGCTGGATCGCCAGAAGCGAAAGAGATCCAAGGGAGACCATGCTTCTCGCTCCTCCAGCGAAAGTTCTTCATCTTTTGATTATCATAATCGATCTCCACGACCCCGGCTAGATGGGAGTCACATGCAGCCACTGGAAATCAACCAGCACTGACCGTTGGACAACTGAGAGTTGGTCCATCAGCCAGTTTCCAAACCGGACCCTCCTCCCGAGGGGCCGCCGTTCCTCACCACACCGCAGAATACCGCACCTCTAACGTCGCGGCTGAACCAGGGGTCGATGCCGAAAATCAGTCGAACCTGGACCGTCGTCATAGTGGACGTACTCCTGAACCATACGTCCTAGAAGACTATGAGCCAAGAAGGCAAGACTTGGACCGTCGACAACATCCGTTCCAACCCCAAAGTATGGAACGTAATCATACACCGGCGCAAGCCGCACAAAACGCGCAAATGCCGGATCTTTCGACTATGAGACGTCAGATGATCCGTGAGAGCCAGGGACTCATGAATGACGATTGGGGAATTTTCTGAAGTCACACTCCTTTTACGGATGATATTATTGCTGCTGAACCCCCACGGCGATTCAGGATGCCAACTCTACCCATGTACGAGGGAAACTCCGACCCCAACCAACATATTCTGAAATATGAATGGTCGATGACCGCTGCCAGAGCTGACGATGCAGAGAAGTGTCGTAGTTTCCCCATATCCTTGGGGGGCATCGCTACCATGTGGTTCACTCGACTGCCACCTCGATCCATCTCTTCATTCGACCAGTTGGCCACAAAATTCGTTGAACAATTCCGCATGCACGTCGCAAGGCCAAAAGATGTCAACACTCTGTCCAGCGTCACCCAAGCTCCTGGAGAGACGCTCATACACTACTTAGAGAGATTCCATACTGCATGTGCGGAGATCAGCAATCCGAACGATAACTCCATCCTTATGGCGTTGACTAAGGGGATCGACCCCGATTCTGAGTTTGGCAACTGGTTAGCTGGAAAACCACCTACATCATTGGACCGTTTTCACGCCAAGGCGGCTCAATTCCTAAGGAGGGAAGACGCGAAGCAGTCTAGGAATCAAACTGATGCAGGACCAAGTACGAAAGGATCCAAAGCAATGTCTCAATCAAACAGTCCGGTGAGAGCTCAGGAAAAGTTCAATTGAACGTTAAAAAGAAACAAGCTCGGCGGAGAGAGAGTATGAATCAAAATAGAAAACGAGATCAAAATCGTGGCCCACAGCGCAAGAATCCCATGTTTGACAGCTATACTCCTTTAAATACAACACTGGAGAACTTGTATTTACAAACCTGTAATACAATTCAGTACCAAAAACCTGCACCAAAACCGTCGTCAGAGAGGCAAATCCAGATGGAAAAATTTTGCAGGTTCCATGAAAGCTATGGGCACAATACGAATGAATGTCGTCACTTACAAGATCTCGTAGAAAAATTGATTAGAGAAAAATGAAACTGGAATAGTATGTTCGGGCGCCGCAGCATGGAGAAGCGGGCCCATCAAATCAAAATAATGAACCCAATCGACCGATACAGGAAAACTCCGCCCCAACCGGTGGGAGGTTAGTAGTAATGCTATTGGAGGTATCCCTCATCCAACAAAGTGAAGCTGGGATGAGATGAAGTCATATGCCAATCCCACTAGGCATGCAGATTTTGCATGCTGTAGAAATTTGGAAGATAGAGTTCCGATCAAACGACAAAAAGCAATGATTGACGACATCGTACTTCAGTGTAGTAATGCTGACAGAATCATAGTCCTGACTACCGATCCACTAGTCATATCAGCTCAGGTAGGCCATGTGTGGATGAAAAGGATTCTGGTTGACAGCGGAAGTTCCGTGAATATAATATTTAGGCGAGCCTACGACCAAATGAATCTGAATGTCAAAGACTTGAAACCATGCCAATCCAGTCTTTGCGGCTTCGACGGGAGCGCGGCCATACCCGTTGGAGTGCTAGAAATACCAATGGAGTTGGGAACTGGACAGTGTTGCAGAGTCCGAACATTGCAATTCGTGGTGATGAACATAGATTCGCCGCACAATGCTTTCTTAGGCCGACCAACCCTTGCTAAATTCAGGGTTGTTATTGCCCCATGGTGCCTAACCTTAAAATTCCCCACTGACGAAGGAGTTGGTGTTGTTATGGGAGACCAGGCCGACTTGAGAACTGACATACTCCGAAAGCGAGTTCCCCGGTTGCACGATGTCAAGGTTCAACCCCAAACCTTCAAAATTGGTGATTTCATTTGCAGAAGAGTACACTCAATACCCTCGCACGTGAAACCAACGTGGGAAGGGCCATGTGTGATTGAACAAAAACTCAGGAATGACCTGTTCTTGCTGTCGACCATGGGCGGTCCTATTTTGCCAAGAGCCTGGAGCAGCAAGAACCTTCGCCATTGCTACGCATGACAGGCTCTATTCAATCTATGAATACTTTGCAATTTCCTTTACATTCTGAAGTTTGAATTTGTAATAGGGCACTGACTTTGCCATGTTTTTCCGTTCCAGCAATAAATTACTATCTCTTCAAGCTAGAGCTGTGATTCACCGAATGCAACATTAAACAATCACGATGCACGAAGAGCTAAGTTCCATCAAACACTTGAATTCATTCAAATAGCGAGTGACTGTGATACGACCGGCCACTCACTAAGTGAAAACCCAGCTCGGGGGCAAGCCGTCACGTCAAAGGCTGAATTGGACCGACACACGGCAGTCCTACAACGGACTCCAAATTCCCAGAGTGCGAATTGGAGTATAAACATCAAATAAATCATTCCCGGAGTGCGAACGGACTCCAAATTCCCAGAGTGCGAATTGGAGTATAAACATCAAATAATTCGTTCCCAGAGTGCGAACGAACTCCAAATTCCCAGAGTGCGAATTAGAGTATAAACATCGAATAAATCATTCCCAGAGTGCGAACATACTCCAACTTCCCAGAGTGTGAATTGGGGTATCAACATCCAATAAATCGTTCCCAGAGTGCGAACAGACTCCAAATTCCCAGAGTGCGAATTGGAGTATAAACATCCAATAAATCGTTCCCGGAGTGCGAACGGACTCCAACTTCCCAGAGTGTGAATTGGAGTATAAACATCAAATAACTCGTTCCCAGAGTGCGAACGAACTCCAAATTCCCAGAGTGTGAATTGGAGTATAAACATCTATTCCAAGTTCCCGGAGTGCGAACTGATACATCAATGCAACCTCCAATTTCTCAGTGCGTGAATTGGAGTATAAGCATCTATTCCAGGTTCCCAGAGCGCGAACCGAAGCATCCGTGCTAACTCCAACTTCCCAGAGCGTGAATTGGAGTATAAAGATAAATTACAGGCTCCCGGAGCGCGAACCGAAACATCCGTGCTGACTCCAATTTCCCAGAGCGTGAATCGGAGTATAAAATTACAGGTTTCCGGAGTGCGAACCCAAACATACGTGCTATCTCCAAATTCCCAGAGTGTGAATTGGAGCACAAATACCAAGTCAAAGTTCCCGGAGTGCGAACCGAAATATCAATACTAACTCCAAGTTTCCAGAGCGTGAAGTGGAGTATAACCATCAATTTCAGGTTCCCGGAGTGCGAACCGTATTACAATCGTCGATAACTCTCAAATTCCCAGAGTGCGAACCAAATTATCAATCTCAAATTATCCTAAGTACCCAGAGTGTGGACATATGCTTAAGATTGCAATAAGTGCGATCGAGTACTGAAATACCAATGTTGTTCCTCGAGACTGGGGGGCAAAAAGCTAAGTGTTAATCACTAACCGAAGCAATGCAATGCCCAAAGTTTAACTTATTCATCAATCACAACATGTGACCAAGATTTTTAGACTTGGCAAATAAAAACGAACTCTACTTGATGGTAAAAACACCGCAAGTACACCGGACTGAAAGCCAAACACTGTAAATACTTAAGCCCAAAAGAAATGAGAATTGAAACAAAGAAATTGAATTTTATTTCGACTAACTGTATGTAAAGATTCATGTACAAGTTCTTCCAAAAAATTCCTACTAGCAGGGGGCCAAGCCTGCATCTATACATAGCCTATGAAAGGAAAATAAAAATGACTTCCTAGCTGCCAAAAATGCACTAGAGGGAATCATCTACTTCTTCTTCTTCGGTTTCCTCTTCAACGCGGAACCACTGGAACCACCAACAGTCTTCCGCTTCGACCCCGTACCCTTTGGTGGATCTTCCTCTGATGAAGGCATGATATCGATATACTCCTCCGAACTTGAACTTAAAGGAATATTCTCTTCTCGAGGAGTCGGAGGAGTCGGGTCTACCACCGGGGAAGGAATGGGCGCGCTGGTTCCGACTAGCGTGTCCCCAGAAGATGTCACCACAAGAGGAGTGGGATCAACCGCCATTGTAGCACACTCAGAATCACCGCCGTGTGCTCCCGCTTCCAACTCTGCTTCGATTTGAGCAAGTATCTCAGCTTCACGAGCAGCACGAGACTCACGATAGGTAGCGGTAGACTGTGACGATGCAATAGAAGCAGATGGGAACGTGCCGAGAACAAATGGCATGTCAACAAAGGGGTCACTGTGCTGGCCCAAGAGTTCATTCATCATCTGTTCATCGAAAGTAATTGAACCCCCTGTGTCACCTCGGTCGGCACGGCTGTCGTCGTGGCGATCGCTTCAGTAATAATAGCCTCCTGTTTTTGATGTGACTCTTAAACTGCATGAGGCGCTGTCGATGTTACTTTACTCACTGGACAAGAAAGAAAAGAAGTTGCCAGAACACGCTTCAATACAAGTACTTCAGTTCAGACACATAGTAGATTTGTGCAGAGTACCTTCCTCAACTTGACTCGTAGCTGACTGAACAGCTTCAGAAGAATGCTCCTTTACGGGAGATAAGCGTGGCTGCTCAGGGTCATAGCCTGGGACCAACTGCGGCCCAGTCGATGGCATCGGCTCCATTCCAGATGAAGTGATCAACTCTAAACTTGTAGCTGGATGCACAACGGCAGACCCCTCACCAACTTCCAAGTGTTGGGTGCCCAGTCTCTGTTTAGCATGAGAGATCATGAAATCGTGGAGAACCTTCTTCTCTTCCTCAGTC
The DNA here is from genome assembly GCA_030765085.1 of Allium cepa. Lineage (NCBI taxonomy): Eukaryota > Viridiplantae > Streptophyta > Magnoliopsida > Asparagales > Amaryllidaceae > Allium > Allium cepa. The sequence goes on along the minus strand of CM060932.1, from coordinate 219,078,831 downwards.
AATATGCGATTCTCCAACTCAAACTCATCAAAAACTTCGCCTGGATGTGATGCCTTCTCTTCTTCAACTAGTAAATTCCAGGCGTTGAACAAATGTGTCGGATAGTCATCAGGCCATGTCAGATTTCTGTGCCTCATCACATTAGCATTATAAGTAATGAGAAGTTCTTCTATCTCTGTCTCTAGCTTAGTCTCTGCTTGACGAACTTTCTCATCGACTTCGGCTTCTGTCTCGTGGACCTTCTCCAATGCCGCATCTCTTTCTCTTCGAAATTCCACCGCCTGATCACATGCTTCCTGTGCGGAAACGTTAGCGGTGTCCCTCTCCTTCATAATCTCTGCAACTTTGGCCTTGAGCTCGTTTAGCTCTTTCAAGGCCGCATCCCGCTCAGTAGTCACGATGGTATTTAGGTGGCTCATGTCCTCCACCGTAGCGTAATGCTCACGCTTCATCCTATCCATCGCTGCCTGAGCTGCATCCGCTTTTCTGAGAGCTTCAATCTCTGACTTTCGAGAAGATTCAGCCTCACTATCAAGCGCCTGAATAATGCAGTCCTTTTGACCGAGTTCTTTCTCCAACTTCTCGATCGTAGCCGCTCGATCAAAGGCCACCTTTGATGCTTTCTTAGCGGTCTTCGACCATTCTTGATACTGAAAGAATACATCTGATAGGTAATTGTGCATCATAGGTGCAACTGTCGATGGTATTCTCTTTAGATGCGGAGGAAAAATGAACCCGTCGAAGCAAATTTCAGGAAATTCCTTCCTCCATTAAGCAAGCCTAACCACTCCTTCCCCCGAAGGCTCCATCAATGTCTGCTCTGTTGACGGGGAGGCCGCGATTTCCGTTCTACGGTGAGTATCAGACCTCGACGGTTGGGAAGACGGCTTGGGCCGCGAAGTTTCTGGAGGCCTCGAAGCATGAACCGGAGACGGTGCAGGAGCTCTAGGAGGTGGCGTGCGAGATCGAGACCGACGCCTATAATCTTTTTCTCTGTCAGAGCGCTCATGACTTGAGCGCCCATAGTCATACTCTCTATCTCCTTCCCTCCTATGTGCTTCATAATATGAAGAAGACTGGCGTTTCTTACGGAGACTGCCAAACATCGAACCTCTACCAGACATAGTACCTGCGAAGCGAAAACATAAAGCGAAATTAGTAATCTCTCACAGTGAACATATTACACTTAGAAATCGTGTAATGCCGTGAAATGTGAATGTGGGTGCAACCCCCCGACCAACCAGATGTGTCAACCGCACTAGTGGGCAGAGACTCGCTCAAAACTAAAGCTTCTGAAAGTTCTTCCAATCCGGCATCATGCTGCAAGGACACATCGTTCGGAATTGGAATATCAGTGAGCCCTTCATAAAGATTTTCAGTTCTCGGAGGAGACGTCTTCGAAATTCTAATTCCGGGAGTGGATCGGGCCGTGACAACCGATTTTCATCTTCCCTTTTTAGGTGGCTTAACAACGGCTGCCTTGCCTTTTCTTTGTTCTTCGGTATCTTGGGCAACATCCGCAGATTCGCCCAATGGCTCATCATCGGTATGATTTCTCTCCGAGTCAGCCTCCTCAATTATGACAACTTTAGGTTTTCTTCGTTTGACTCGTTCTTTTGAGGCGGTTCTTAGGACACCATCAAGCATTATGCTTTGCCTCCGCTCAATCAACCCAAGGATTCTGAGATTCCTATCTGTCAATAGCAACTCAATATTCCTCTCTTCACTTGGGATTTCTTGAAAAACCCGAACTATCTCCTTGAAGCGCTCACCTTTGGGTCGCTGAATTACGGCTGAAAAAGAAAAGAGATGTGAGTTCGACTTCAGATACATCGGTTTTATCAACTACCCAAAAAAATAGCAATACTCACGTCTAAATAGCCATCGTCGAGCGAACCCTGGGGGGCAACTAACATAAAACCATTCCATCCTGAAGTAACTCAATCTAGTCCAAGCCCCCGTGATCACTTGGCAATTTCTTACAGCCTCCAAGAATGTGAAAGATGGACTATCGGCCCGACTCTTGAAGTTAAACAAGTATCTGATCTCAATCGGGAGTGGCGGTCGATGGAGATACTCCATAAATGCAATGAACAAGCTATTGAGTGACGCATATCCATTTGGATGCAGTTGAGACGGGGCGGTCCTCAAAAACGACAATACTTCTCTTATATATTGGTTAAACGGAGGGAGTGTCCCAGCTGCGCATGCGTGGCGATTGAATGCGGTATATCCCTCCGGTGGTTTGTGCGGTCTATCATTTGGCCCCGGTAGTAGTACGTCATCCATCGACAAACCATACCTTAGGCATATTCTTCCTAGCACGTCTTCCGAAATATTGGATGGAACAGAGTCTGATGGGTTACTAATGAAGGATGCGTCAGGTAACTCGTCCGGAGCTGGACCGATAACTTCAATCTCAATCTCTGGTACTTCAAGCACGGGAGGGACTGAACTTTGAGTTTCTTGCGGATGCGAACTTGAAGTTTCCATAACTAGCTAACTCACGAGAAATCATCATTAATGCTAAAAAGCCCGTGCGTTCCCCGGTGTAAAGTATATGAATGTGTTGTGTTGTGCGGCGCTGTGTATTGCTTGAAGGGATTTGCAAAATTAACAGAAATATACAAACGACAAAGCTACGGAATCTAGTTGCAATGACCGTCGTCGCCGACCGTCATCACTAAACTATTTGTATGATGGAAATTGATTCGGATAGAAGTAGTTATAGTTCCATCGACGAGCTTCGAAAGGTGGTCAAATATGCGGTTTAGTTATCAAGTTCAGATATGCAAAGGTGAAGCTCGTCGGAGTTATGCTAAAAAGGTGTCAAAAAGTTTCGTATCCATCATAGGAGGTTTCGAATCGATCACAGGCATTTCGTTCGAATCCATCCAGGCGCCAATTCGAATCGATACTGGGGGCACATTTCGAATCGATTTTTCGAGAGCCGAGTTCGTATCGATCAAAATAGGGTGTCTTCGAATCGATCTCTAGTTGCCTAGTTCGTACCGATCAGGAAGCCCTCAACTTGACATCAATTACATTCGAGTCGATACCTTTCGTATCGATCATAAAAATATGATTCGTATCGATCTAAAGTTAAAGACTTCGAATCGGCCATTAGCTCATTTTTCGTATCGATCATTTCGAATCGATACGATCCATCGCCATAGCCATCGGCATGAACTGCGTCTTCTCCATTAAAGCATCCCAGAGATCGATGCGAAACCCAACGAGAAGGACTATCGCCTTCATCAACTCGAACAACGAACCCCCAGATTGATTCGATTTTATTCTGTCCACTCCTTCTTCTCCAAACCAGATCTGGTTTTACCAATGGCCAGAACGGATAATCAACGAAGGAAGGATGGATCTGAGATAGTTTTGTTGCTTGAATTCGTGGTTGATTACCTGATTTTAAGGAAGGATTCGAAGAGTTGTGAGTTTGAAACTGATCGAATAGATGGCGTGATACAGTTTTATCTTCCCTGATGCTTCGAATCGATAGGAAAAATGGAGGTGGCAGTAAAAAGTGAAAAAAGTGAAAAATGACAGAGCCCACGGTATTTATATGGAACCTAGTAGGCGACCGGGTCGATTCGCCTCCCGGTCTATGTGACCGGCCACACCCAGTCCAACCATGCCTCGATTCGAATGGTTCGTTTGAACCCATCAAGATCAGCTTTCATCGAGGCGAAGTTGCTTCCAGACCTCATCGTTTCGAAGCCGCTACTCAACTCGACTCCACCCCGAAGCTACCAAAGTAAATCATACCGATTGAATCATACAAGTCTTTTGCCTCCAGGAGCCAACATTCATCGATGCGAATCCAGATCCATCGATACGAATCCACATAATCTGGATCGATTCGAAGTGTCCACTTCGCAACCATCGACCCAGGGCAGTACAGGTCTATCGATACGAACACCAGTGGTTTTGTATCCACCACAGCTCGAGCACCAGCATCGATACGAATGAGCATTTCGCATCCAACAAATTCCTAATCCATCAATGCGAAGTCAATCTTTCAACCTTCTATATCGATTCAGGAGAGGATCGATACGAAGGAACTCCACAAAACAGCTGCCAAACATTGTTACAACTCAAATTTCGCACCGGTTCAGGAGAGGATCGAGGCGAAACTCAATATCACAAACAAAAATGGACAACGACTTGTTACCATGCAACCTTAGCAAAAGTCAGAACACATTCATGCCAGACTAAGATCAAATTTTCAGCATTGGAGAGAATTGAGCATTCATCCAATCCCGATTGCAGCGATAAACCACTAAGCACTATCATACAACAGCTCGTCAAGACAACACAAGACTACAACCTACGATAAAAGAGAGACTACTATTTAGAATAAGGATTGCAGTTTTTAAAAGCACGTCATGTTCCCACAAGACGTACTTTGGAGGGCAAATGTTATCCCGCCTTTTGGCAAGGCCAGAATACCAAGAATTGATCAAGAACTAAGTTTGACTCGTCATGGATATCAATGAATTTTGTTCGAGTCCGGATCGAGCTACAATTGATATGACGTGATAAGCCCTTGTTTGAATTGATCAAGATGAAGGAGATAGCCCTTGTTTGAATCCATAGGTTACACCCTAGTTCGAATCCATAGGAAGAGATTCTGTTCGTATCCGTCGGTTCGACTCCATCTAGTTTGCAACCATCAGCAAGCATTCGTTCGAATCGGTCCGGATGTACTACTTCGTATCCATCGGAGCTTCCTCCTACGTATCCATCAAAAGGGTGATGTTTGAGTCCATCAGTTACATCAGCCTTCGAATCCATAACACTTAAAACGGTCGAAAGGAAGATAGCCTCGCCTCCATCTTGTTCGAATCCATCAAACTCACGGTCATTCGAATCCATGAAAACACTTCTCTTCGAATACATCCAGTATAGTCATCTCATATCAGTCTACTGAAACGAGACAGGATCGATACAAACGAGAGCTTCTTCGAATCCAGGGGTGGTTGAACCCTTTCGAAGCCATCGAGTCAAGGCGGCGAAGTATCCGGGACGACTCGATCAAATAGGAGAAAAAGGCGGAACGATACGCAAGTTACGCTCCACGTCATCACGAAGGCACGCGATACCATCGATGCGAAGTAATCGATTCGAATGAATCGATTCAAGCGAAGCAACCCGACAAAAATCATCATTTTGAATCGATCATATCTCGAGATCCATAAGTCCAAATGCTATGAAATTTTCACAGGAGCTTGCTTACATGTTGAAGAATGTCCACACCAAATTTCATCTTGATTGGATGATTTTTTGATCGATTCGAATGGAGTTCGAATCGATCCCAAAGTGGGCCCACATTTCCTGAGGCCGGGCATGTGGGCCCCTCACGTGCCAGAAGTGGTCTACCGGATTTTCAATGAAATATCAGCCTCCTACGCCTATAAATAGAGCCCTTGGTCATTCAGAAAGGGGATCGGGGAATTTTTAGAGAAAAAGTCCGCCCGGACGCTGCCAGAATCACTCCATATCATCATCACGGCCATTGATTTCGAATTTTGACTTACTATCTGTTGTATTTTGAGATAAAAAGTTGTATTCCCCGAATATCGAGCAATAAAGGGACAAAACTTCATAATGGACGTAGGCGATACGCCGAATCACTCTAAATTACTGTCTTCCGTGCAATTTACTTTACTGTTGATTCGAGTTTTTGTTAGATAATACTCGTTTTCAATTCATATTCTTCATTATTATCTCTTCAACGACTCCCGAAGAGTGTTGTGACCAATTTTGGTACAAACGCTATAATTAATTATTTGATTTGATTTAATTAATCATATTAATTAAATTTTAAAATTCATTATTTAGTTTCTTTAAACAATTTTGAAAATTGAAAGAATTATATAAGTTTCATAAAGTTACCTTTTTTATTTTATACTTAACTTTTAAATTTAAAATAACTTTTAAATTTCAAACAAAACTTAAAAATTAGCCTAAGACCCACAATTAATTCAGGCCTTTATATTGGGGATAGCCTTTGGCTTTACTACATCCTTCGCCCAGGCCATTAGCTAGGTAGGGCAGAGTACTTGTTACCCTAACCCAATCTTCAACATTACCTTTCTAGGCGCCATTCTAAATGGGTAGGCTTAATCAGTTAGCCCTAACGTCGCTAATTTTAAACGACATAGGCCATTAAGATCTGATACCATTGAAGGATCCGGGCCAGTTGACAGTGGGTCAAGCTGGTAGATTTTAAAAAAAATCTTATTTTGGATCTATTGGGACTGTGAAGTCAAAAAGTATATTAAATCCAATCTAATAAAGTTTTAGACAAACTAATGTTTTATTTAAAATTGGTTAAAAGTAAGTTTAAATTTATTTTAAATTTAAACGTATAGTTAATTTAATGAGGGAAACATTTCATTAATTTCTCTAAAATTTATGCAATTAATTAAGGGAATTTTTTTCTTTATTTGAAGAGAAAAACTTTTATTTCTCTTCTTTAAGTAAATTGAATGATTTGTTAAGTATCATTAATGAGCGATTTATACATAGCATAAATGTGAGTATATACCAATATACTCCATTGTATATTATGTCAGCACTGCATATAATAAGTGCACACAATTGATGTGAACATGTTTAGGTGCTGAGATTTACACCGTAGTCGACTCATTGCTCGTTTATATATGTCTTTGTTGTCCGTTTTTTGTACAACAAAACAACCTTTAACTTATATACATATGTACACACACACATACTTGTTTACGTTGGAATTGATTTTCACTACTCGAGATGTTGTAAAATTAAAGCAAACAATTTAAAGCTATTTTTATGTAAGGAAGGTCAAAATTAAAATTACAATTTTACATAAAAGTTTATTTTTGAACTTTCAATTAAGAATATACATGCATACACACAAACAAAATAAATGAATTACTATTTTAGATTCAAAGAACATGTAATATATGTGTTCAATTGGTTTGTAGTTTAAGAGTGATCCTTTAATCGATAAAATTAACAAGCTTAAAAGTAATTGTTAACAAAAGAATCAAAAGTTATTTTAAGATTTTTCACAAAAGTCCACTTGAAAATTTAAATTGTATTAACTATTATCCTTATGTAAATAATGATCAAAATTGTTTTCAAAACAACTTGTAACGTAAGTATTTAATTTCCAAACTTATAACATACAAATTAAATCAATTAATCAAAATAGATTTCAAGAAAAATATCCAAAAAATAATTTCTAAGATATAAAAGAATTAAAAAACTTGGGCACATATAAATTCATGATAATAGGATTCAAATCTAAATTAAACATATAAAATTAACAAATTATCAAAAAAGGTGATGGACCTAAATTATATTGCAAAAGATCATACAAATAGAAGAGATATAGAGCTCGATGATTCAAACTATATAAATGATAAAACATAAAAAAAGTTAACTAGAGAATTACCTTTAGATGTTACTTAAAAATCACAAATAACGTGAATCAGAGGCTCCAAGTCTTAGAAACCGACCTCCGGATTTTAAAAAGATCAAGAGGTATAAACCACCTTTCATAATTTGATATAATTTGTGTTTGATTATAGAATTTTTAGCCCCTAGAACCCTCTGAATTTTAAACCATGACTTGAGGGAAAAAATTGAAAAAAATTCGTTAGGAAACAATGAATAATGAAAGATACAAAGGAAGATTTGTTTTAAACGAATGATAAAAACATTTCATATTCCATTCTTAATACCTTCCCCTTTAATTCTTTATTAAATCTCAATAAAATCCTTTCTCTCTTCTACTTGTGTGGCTAGCTATAGATGGCTCCACATAGACCTTCGGAATTTCTGAAATCTCATTCTAATTAATCCCATTTAAATCCAACTTAAATGTTCTACCGATATCATATAATGTTGTGCGCGTTTATAACTTTTATATACACACTTTATTAAATACTAATGGTACTCAAATAATAAAACAAATTTTGATAACAAATATTTAATAAATATTAATTAATTTAATTAATTTAAAAATACGCTTAGCATTTATTTTACTTAAAACTAATTCAAATACTCTCCCAACATCATATATCGATACATACGTTTATAACTTTTATATGCGCACTTTATTAAATACCAATAACATTTAAACAAATTAAATAAAATTTAATAATTAATATTTCATGAATATTAATTAGTTTAAGTAATTTACAATGATTATAAATTAATTATATTACATCGTTCATTCAAAATATTCATCGTTTCGGTTGTGCAACTCAAAGGTGTAAACTCAGTTAGCGATTAATATTCAACAATTCAAATATTAATGTTAATACATTGTCTTAGCTAGTGGTGTGATATTTTGGCTGAATTTATCAGTTGTACTCTAGTGCTAAAATTAAATTTTACTTATTATAAGCGATACCTTGTAGTAATGATTATTTACGCCAATTCTCTTCGTCAAAACTATATCATATTGTCTTATGGAATTTGCTTTTGGTCATATTTTCATCATCCTCCACGTTAAAATTTGTAATTCTAGACACAAAATACTTACTTCAATAATAAGAATATTAGTAACTATACTGCTTTGGCGAGAGACTTTGACTTTGAGTTGACTACAATTGACCGTGATACTAATGTCATATAAACGAGGATATGAAGTCTCTATTAAATAATGTTTTACTTCCAATGCTTTAACTCAGACACAACTATAATTTTTGATGAACGCCATGTCATGATTTAATTGTAATCAAAGTGGAGCATCCACATTGAAGTTCCACAGTATCCTCAAGTCATGGGAATTTTGTAACATCGTCACTTCAAGATTGTTTGTTTGACCTTAGTTATACTAACAAAACAAGAACTATCGAGTGTGTCATTCCATGGTTATCTAAAAACTATCAGTATATAACACCTTGGTTCCCCCAACGGCCATGAGTTATACACTTCCCTATATTTGAAGAGCATTATGTACTCTAGTCTCAACGGAGGTATATGTATCCCATCTTGAAACATCATGACTAGGAATGTATAAAATAATATATTATTTTTAATGTGATAAATTTCTCATGATTACAACACATTGTAATTTATCACATAACATATCATTTAAAAAGATTCTATTATCTTTTACTTAATTAATTATATTGTAATATAACATATATATAATAGAAAGAAAACACCTTTTATTTTGAACAAAATTATTATCGAGTTAGATATACGCAAAAAATTACATGATTGCCCTTATGGTACATCCCCAACTCTACCACTTAGGATGCATACCATTTTAAATAACAGGAGTTTAAGATGAGCCATTTGCAATTATCATGGATTTGTGCACAGCTGAAAAATCTGTTTGCACCTATGCAGTTAAAACCCCGCTAAGACCCTGCAAATTACCCGCTTGTAACATCCTTAATTCTAAATAACATTATTCAGGAGATTTAGTTACATAAATTAAATAGAATAATGCAGATGTTAGAGTGATAAGGGTATTAAGATTTGAAAACTAATTAGGGTCGTGCCTTAACTAATGAAATTATAAGTGTGATTTATAGATTAGAAATTTAAGAGAATAAGGCAATGGCAAAATGTAAATAGCCGCATACTATAACCCCTAAACCACTTAACTCATTCTCATTCACATTTTCATAAACCAAAAACAAAAACAAAAAAAGATCGACCATAACCTTAAGAAGAAGAGGAGCACAAAATCCACTTGATGACTATGATTCAAGCTTGGAAGATTAAAGCAAGAACAAATCTCAAGTTCCTTATCCAAACAAGGTGAATAAAAATCTAAACCATCTCATGTAAGTCATCTTGAATGATTTAGTTTGGGTTAAGTTTTAGACAATATGATTGGATGAGTGATGATGTATTTTGATAGATTAAATGGAAATATATGTTTATTGACGATTTATATTATTTAAAATGTATTGTATTATATGTTTAGATTAAACCTATCACATAACATCCAAATGAGTTACGTTTTTGATATATGGTCAAAAATATTATTTTAGAAGTGGATTTTAGGTTTTTCTAAGTAATTATGGATTTGTTATGAATTTTCTATGAGATACACTAGCTAATTTTAAGTTTAAATTATTTAAGACAATTAAATAATGTTTTTGTTAAGAAGTTTGTATATGTTAGAAAACATATTTAATGTGAATTATTATGATTTTTGGGAATTTTCCTATGTGTTTACTAAGGTAAATAAATTAAATGAGCTAGAGGGACGTAATTGTTATTTAAGATTTTAGTCCACTTTGTTAAGTATAAAATGTTTCGAGTACTTTAAATTAATGTGTGCGGCAGTTTTCTGAAGAGTGTATGATAAAGATTTCATAACCAATGAAATTTTGACAAGTATTGATGGTTAGATAAAAGGGCTTACTTTAAAGGCAAAAAATATAGTTTTTAATTTAATTACAGCTTCGCCTTTTACCCTATTTGCTTCCGTCACCATACAACCCTTTTGATACTGTCAAAACCTATACACACAAAAACAAAGAGTCTTAGTATGTAGTGCATTGAGTTTGGATGAAAGGGAATTGGGTGGTGAAGGCATGCATTCGAAAGAAGAGAAGTTGTCTTTTAATGCTTTCAATCCTATAAACCGCCTTTGCTTAAAGTATGCTTGCGAAAGGGTTGCCACCTTTGTATCCCTTCGATACCCTGGTTGTCGCATTAAAACATTTTGCCTTAGTAAGAGGCTGCTTTTATAAATCTTTAAATCAATGAGTTCGGAGAGAAGGGTTTTGAATCAATACCCATCCATAGCAATTGAAGCTGCTTTTCTTTCAACTTATACTTGTGAAAATGTTGGTGTCGCTCCCATACCTTTCAACATGATCGAAGTCACTGAAATTCTTTTTACTTGAACCCAATACTTCCAAAAGGTATGCTTTAAGTGTTTTGAAAGGTATGTTTGTAAATGTTTCGTAAGGAATGTTCCCAAGTGTTCTAAAGACATATTTGATGGTTTTGAAAGAGGATGTTTAAAATTTTAAGCAATGAATTCGAAGGATCCTACCACTAGAGTAGAGCGGAAAAATGGGCATAGTCGCTTGCTTCTAACCCATTAGTTAAATGGATGGGGACAACGGGCTTGGTTATGATGTCGAAAGGGAGAGTGATGGAGGGTAACTCATGATGTCATAATAATCCAAATGATATGGTTGAAAGCCTTAGTTTTCAAATTAGCAAAAGCGGTCTCATTTTAAAAAAAAACCCATGGCAATGTGAAAGAGTTTTGAAATGGCACTTAACTTTGAAATTTCAGAGGAAGCTTTCCTTACTAAAGATAGTCGGTTAAGGGTATTAACCATATTTCATTAGAAATGATTACAAGGAATTAAACCATGGATGTTTATATTTTTGTGTTATCTGATCAGTTATCATGTATGCTTATGTAGTCATATTTACTTCATTATTAACTCATAACCGCATTTTGGGGTGTTAAGGGCAGAATAACAGGCTGGGTTGACCCAGTAGTGAATATACATTGAATTACTCCTGTGTGAGTAGAATTGCATCCAGAAAGTTTGACAGATCAGAATATAGGATGCCCACGACTGATCAAAAGATTATTGGTTTAGATAGGTTCTTAGTAAACCCATAAAAACTATGTTATGCAAATTGTTATTGGCAGATCTTAGTGATTCCATGAAAACTATGTCCGAAACAAGTTGTTGATAGAGATCAATAGGTCCATAATCGGCCCATGAAAACAATGACATGAGAGATTTTATGGGAGAATCTAATAGGTTCATAGTGGCCCCATGAAAACTATGATTGGATGATGTTATTGGTAGACACCAATAGGCTCTTAGTGATCACATAAAAACTATTAAACCTTACAGATAGTCCGTAATCTTGAAACATGCTATTAGTTAGTCCATGAAAAGATTATAGGTTAATGGTCACCCTATAATCTGTAACATGAGACAGATAATCAGGTGAGTGGGGATGAGAAATCCAGAGCATATTGCATGTTTGCATATCTTCATGATACATTTTATTATGTTATGTCCTAACCATTGTACATGCAGGTGCATGGTCTATGGTCATTATAAATTGGGTTAAGATACCAGTAAGGGGAAAACAAGTTCTACTAAGCAGCATGGTCTCACTAGATATTTATATAGTTCGAGATGGTAGGTTATTATTCACACCAGACTTTTTGTCTTACTCAGAGTTTATGTTTTCCCTTAAACACTCGGGTGCTCAATTGATTTTGAGTAGGTTGAGAGTTGAGATTTTCAGGTTCTCCTTTAGAAGAATAAGCTTCCGAAGACATGTTAGAGGCAAGTTATCTAGAGCTTTTTCTGCTAGATTCCGCTATGTAATTAGATACATTGGCAAAGTTATTTTGTGCCTATATTTAGACTCCGATCAACCAAGAGGGCATCTTCATATATCGATGTTGGTGTATTTTGTAATAAATCGTAATTTCTCTGAACGTGGCTTACGTATGGGATTATGTAATGAATCTGAAATGCTATTTGAAATGAAACGAGAAACTTGATTTAAACTGAGTTTAAAATTTCTCATATTCATTTTTTTGGTATATCAATGTATCTAACATTACCTCATTTGGTCACCGAGAATTAATAACTATAGAGGATTGTAGCATCCGTAGAAGTTAGTTTTGGGCCTCTAAAAGGGGAATGTTACAAGTTGGTATCAGAGCATAGGTTTATGTAAATTTAGAAGAAATTTGGACTTAAAATATTTTAAAAACATAACCTAAATGAATTAGAAAATGAGACCGGGGTTTGAGTTAATACTATAGTAACGTACTTGCATTTGTTATATTTATATATATAAGTACGTAATCCCCTCTCTTTTAGACCATTCTTATGTATCTTACTAAGGATCGTATAGAAAGAAAGATATGGAGGCAAGAAATGAAAGATGAAATCCAGGTGGGGAAAGCACCATAACTAATGAAAATGTTCGACCTAATACAAGGAGGAATCTAGATTGATATTCAAATGCTAATCCAAATGCAAATGACAATGTAGGTGTTGGAATCCCGCCAGTAGATATATGGATGATGTATCAGTTCTTCATTAATCTGATGCAAGCTGGAGCGCTGCAGGAGTAGCTGGGGGAAATCCTGTGAATACTAGGTAGCAAACCGTATGGCCTTAGATTGTAAAAACTATGCCAAGCTGAGCAGGGAATAAACCAATCTTGGTAGGAAGCCAATTTTAGGAACACTTGATGTCATTTAAGTAGAAAACTGGTTATTGCACTATGAAAGGATTTTCGTTGACTTGGAATTAGATAATGTGTAGTAGAGGAGACTTGCTTCTAGACAGTTGTAGGGAGTAGCACTTTATTGATGGAATGGTATTAGAATGGGAGTTCCCAAGGAAGAGTTGACTTCGGCAAAGTTTCTAAGGAGATTCGAAGAGAGGTTCTTATCTAAAGTTGCCAAGTCAGTACTACTGAGAAAGTTCATGGACTTAGTGCAAGGTGAGATGTCAATGATTGAGTATGTTATAGAAGTTTGATGAGTTGTCCAGATACGGGTATGCTACTACCATCATCAAAAGAAATGAGAAATTTATTTGAGGGTTGAAGCCTGAGATTGCTAGGGCGCTATACCACATCTTCGTGATCCAAGTACAGTTGCAGTGGAGATGACATCAGGAATGAAGAGTTTCTTTCCACTTTTAGGAAAGAGAAGTAAGTTGAAACACAGGATTCTCAGGGAAAAGAAGAGGAAATTCTTTAAGATGAAAGAGCTCAGAAAGGAGGGGCTACCAAGAAAGGGAAGGCCAATGTAGTTTGCTACAAGTGTGACAAGAATGGACACTTTGCTCATGAATGTTGAACTGGAAAAGGGAAAAAGGTTACAGATAAGAAAGGAGTGAAGTGCTTCAACTGTGACTTGATCGGGCATTACAAGAATCGACGTCCAAAACTGGTTAGAGCAGACATGGAAAAAGTTTTTTCCTTAGAACCATCATCTTCTAGACCAACCGCTGCTGAGGATGGAAGACTATGATGGAAGGTACGTTTTTGATTCATAGTATACCAGTTAGGGTACTATCTGATACCGGTGCATTGTATTCACTTATATCTTAGTGTTTGGTAGATAAGTTAATTACCCTCATACCTTGTTACTTCCTTAAGAGTTGCGAATCCGATAGAAGGGTATGCAACTCTAAGGATGAAATGTGACTAGCTAAAACTTAATTTGTTAAGTCATAAGTTTGCATGCAGTTTGTATGTATCTGATTTTGTAGGATTTAGGATCATTTTGTGTATGGATTAGTTAGCTAGGTATGATGTTAGAATATTTTGCCAAGATAGGGAAATATCACTAAAATGCCCTAATAGTCATAATCGATTTATATACTCGATGGAGAAGTAAGATTCAAATGCTTGTACTTTTCTAAATGCGATGGAAGTGGAAGAAGAATTAGATCAGGTGTTGGTAGCAAGAGAGTTTGCATATTTTTTTGAGCCAGTCACAAAACTACCGCTGGAGCGATGAGTTTTCGATAGATCTTATGCTAGGAGCGGAACCTGTGATTAGACCACCTAGCAGGATGACACCTACCGAGATCAAGGAATTGAAGACGCAGCCAGTGATTTAAAAGGAAAAAATTTCATTAGACCAAGCAGTTCGCTTTAGGGAGCAACTGTGGTGTTTGCGAAGACATCAGATGGGTCGTTAAGGATGTGTATCGACGATCGTAAGTTGAATGAGAAGACGATCAAGAATAGCATCCATTGCTGAGAATCAATGATTTATTTGACCTGTTAAATGGAGCAAGAATATTTTGTTAGTTCTTGAGATGATGATTTTGATGACAACAACCTTAGGACTTGTTATAAAATATAAATACTAATATTCTTGTCCAGATATAAAAGTATATGCAGGATATATATAAGTACTGAGAATGAAGACTGTACAATATAAAGATTCAAGGCTGAAAAATTCAAGATTGAAGAGATCAAGACTGAGACTCATGAGTATCAAGAGTTCAAGATTTCAAGAGTTCAAAATATCAAGATGAGTAATGGTGTCTAGATTTATTTTAAAACTTCATAATAGCGCTAAAATTTTTATTCAGATTTTAATAGTGGAATGGTATCCACCTTCTCGCTTTAATAGTGGGATGGAACTCACGACCTCTTTGGTGGGATGGAACCCACGACCTTCTCTAATGGAATGGAATCCACGAAAATTTCAAAATGATTTATTTTAAATATTTTTTCAAATCATTTTTTAAAAGTCATATCTCATTTTAAATATTTTAGCCTTAAACTATTTTTATTATCTTTTATATTTTGATTTCAAAATCATCTCTTTTTTTTAAAACAATCTCCAAGTTTTAATATTATAAGCTTTAAATCTCAAAAATATATTCTATACTTAGTTTTTAATATTACTTTTATATTATAGATTACATATTTTTAAGATTACTTTTTAAATCTTTTTTAAGTTTAAACTATATTCAAAAATGATTTATAAACTTCAGAAATTATTTTGAGAAGTTTTAGGAAGAAAATCTCAAAACAAAAACCAATTTTCAAAATTTACTAGGGCATGTCGACATACCCCATCCCCCATGTCAACATGGTAGTCATAGAACTTAAATTTTAAATTTTCAAAAGAAGTGTCTATTCGACATAACCTTTCACGAATGGACATGACTATTGTTCATCTATAAATACCAGTTGTTTTTAATGAATTTTAAGTTAGTTTTTCTTAATCTCCTCTCTTCTCCTTCTCCACTCAAATATTTTCTTATACTTCAAATGCTTTAACAAACTCTGTCGAAATTCTAAGTGAATCAAACTCGATTGTCTCTAGTTTGATTCTTCGCCACTCTCTCTTAACCATCTCAGTGCAATTCAGAGTTATAGGATCATTTGTAATCAAAGAAGCATACCAAGTCTCTCTATCTATTAAAGTGATATTGAAAATAGTGTAATTGTGGCCTGTAAATCAATTGGGTGTGATTGTAGCCCGTAAATCAATTAGGCGATCATGTAATCTAATTAAATCAAGAGAGTTTGCCCTGGACTCGAAGACACGAGGGTGTATCTCGTGGCCTTGAAATCAAGGTTGCAATATCAATATAATATTTGAAAAGAAATATGGACAAGAAATTGTGTGGGATAGGATGTTGGGTAACTCTGAACCAAAATAAAATTTCGATGTGTTCTTTCCTTTACTACTTTTATTTACTATTTTTATATGTATCTAGTTCTGTGATTGTTTATGTGTTTGTGAATTACATCTGTTTGGATTTAATTTGAAAAGATATCAAAAAGATTCATAAAATTAATTAAACATTATTCACCCCTCCCCTCTAATGTTAATTCTTCCTTAAGATCCATAATCCATATTTCCTACATTTGGTATTAGAGCATTGGTTTTCAAAGTTATCATAATCTGAATTTTGAAAAGTTTAAAATGGTAATTTTAACACTAGTCCAAAACTGTCCAAATCATCAGTCTCATAAGTCTGCACATTGTTATTATAAAAAATCAAGTTATCTACCGAATTGGTGCGTTGCGTAGGAACATATGTGTTACATTGCTTTTGAAAAATCAACACTCAATGGACAAATGGTGAAAATCAAGAAAAACAAATGGATACTTGATAGTGGATGTTCGAGGCACATGGCTAGCAATTTGGAGATACTGAATGACATAATTTATGAAGATGAAGGACTGATCAACTTTGGAGACAACTTAAAAGGATATGTGATTGGCATCGGCAATGTCGGTAACTCTAAAACTCCTACTATTTCTGATGTTTTATTAGTTAGGAATCTAAATAATAATTTACTTAGCATAAGTCAACTATATGATAAGGTGTACAAAATTAGATTTGAAAAGAGTAAGTGTCACATCGAAGATAATATATCAAATATTATCTTTGAAGGAATTAGGAGGAAAAATATCTATATTCTCAGTATGAAAATCTCAAATGATAACCTTTGTCTTTTGGCTAATACAAGTGACCCTTGTATTTGGCATAAAAAATTGGGCATTTGAATTTCAAACTCTTAACTAGACTTTCAAAACTTGATTTAGTAAGAGGTCTCCCAAAAATGGATTTTAAAGTATATAGTATATGTGATGCTTGTCAATTAGGAAAACTTAGGAAGAGTGCATTCAAATTGAAAGATATGATTTCAACTTCAAAACCTCTTGAGTTACTTCATTGAGATCTATTTGGTCTGTCTCAAATTTAGTCAATAAATCACAGTAAATATGCTTTTTTAATTGTAGATGATTATTCTAGATTTACATGGACAATTTTTTGAAACATAAATGTGATGCTATTGATTTATTAAAACTTTTGCAGTAAGAATTAAAAATCAAATTTCTTTAAAAATCAAAATTATTCATAGTGATCACGGTGGAGAATTTGTAAATAATTTTTTTTAGAATTTCTGTAATCAAAAAGGAAAAACTCATAATTTATCCTTTCCAAGAACTCCATAACAAAACGGAATGGTAGAGCGTAAAAGTAGGATGATTCAAGAGTGTGCAAGAACTATGCTTTCAGATAGTAAATTACCAAAAAAATTTGGGCTGAAGAAATCGCTGGAGCTTGTTATATTTTGAATAGGATTTTAATTAGACCTCTAACCAATAGAACACCATATGAACTTCTTTTCAATAAGAAGCCATAGGTATCTTATTTTAAAGTTTTTGGAAATACATGTTTCATTCTAAATACAAAGGACAATTTGGATAAATATGATCCTAAATCCGACAAAGGAATCTTTATCAGATATTCTAATAGAAGTAAAGCATATAGATTTTTCAATTTAAAAACCAATGTGACAACCCACAATTCCGTGTCCTTTTGAGCCGACAATAACCCACTCATGTCCAAACCAAGTTGCACGAAAGTATGGATGATCAAGGGTAATAAAGAAAATAATACAGAACAGAATCTCATACGAATGGAATAATATATAATATTTAACAAATATCTTTTCAGCGGAAAACTTTTAAAATACATATATCAGAGTCTAACCTAAATTCAGCTTGGGCAGTTATAAACATCCGTCCTTACAATTGCTGAAAAATATTAAATTAAAACTAACCAAGCACAGCAGATAATAGACTATGTCCATAGGTAGACGAATATTTCTAGCTCTCCTCTGGAAACTTCAACCATCTTCAACTAAACCTAAAACTACTCAGATTTGACCCAAGTATTGAAAATACTTAGACCAGGCTTGATAAACTAGCATGTGAAACTCAAATATAAATGACAATGTCATACATCACCATTTAAATAAAATCCTTTGAAAATAAAGAGTATATCATAAGACCATGCCTACACGCAAACACGGACGGGTTTTTACCTTATGATAACGAAAACACTTTATATCAAAACATTCGATATTATTTTTAATAACATCTCTTTGAAAACATTTGCAAATAAACTTATTAATCTTAGCCGAAGTTGTTGCATTGATTAAATTCCAGCATAATAGGTTTATAATCAAGTCCGTAGGTTCTTCTTGGAGAATGGATTTCCATACAAATGACCAAGTGAAGGGACTACCTTCCGATGGGTACACCTCTAGATGGATGCCCTGAGGACCATCACAAAGGATCCTCTACCAACACAAGACCGGCCTGTCTCTGTAACTAGATAGTACCGAATATATCACCCCCTGGTCATTACCGACCATTAAACCGGTCTCCCGAGCATACAAACCACATTAATTTACCTCCGGAATGTCATAGCGGGAAGAAATATATCTAAAAAGGGATGATCATACCCTAATTGGGAATAACCATTTAGCCTTGCCGCATCTAACCCTGTTTCGGTCATTTTCGATTGATGATGCTTGAGGTAACGATTACCTTTTCACATATCGCATATCACATCACTTTGAATACAACACGGCCATTTCCGTTGACTACTAATTGTCTTCCATAAAAATACAACTCTTAAGCTCGTACGTCTCAAGGAGAATGTTAAGCTAAGAGAAGTTGCCTTCTCCGCCACCACTGATGTATGTTTGTAAAACCAATGAACGTAATCTTTAGAAATTCAATGTCAGACAAACATTCATGCAAGTTGTCCAAGAATAGGACAAACTGAAGGCACTCTCCTACTGCCACTAGTAGCGAGTAGTCCTTACAATCCGAAAAATCTCCACAGCGTAGAGACCACTATTATAAATAACTATAATAGGAGCTACCCAGAGCATGTCAACAAGCAATCCTCATGCTATGAAGATCGACGATCTTTAATAATCATCTTCTTCAACATATCTTCACATTCGAACGTATACATTGCCTCGAAGTGGTTTTCTGATAGGAATCACCCAAATTCGACCCTGGCTCCTTCGAAATCCAATTATCGATTTAAAATATGTTAAGTTCATATGTGGATATCAATCATCAATCAATTACTTCATCTTTTATAAAATATTTTTCTTAGATATATATTCTTTTCAATTTACTCCATTTTCTTTTCAAGGGTATATGGAATCATTAAGCCTCATTTATCAGATCTTTTGGTTTATTTAAACCTTTCTTAAATCCTGGAACAATTCCAAATCATTTTCTCTTTTACTTAGAATTTTTTTTCCAAATCATTCATTAAATGTTAATCAATGATTTCTTATTCAAGCTATAACTTTTAACTTAGGGAAAATATTCCTAAATCATTTATTAGATCTTAATAAAATATTTGTTTACTAACTTCAAATCATATTCTTGCAAATCGAAGATTTTCATAACAGAGTGCTACTACCACTTAAAATATGGTAAATTTCAGCCCCAGGACTAATGGCAAGTAATCCTACATCATAAATATCTTTGTCTTCAACATCATGTCTTCAACATGTTTTATTTCAAAAATTAGTTTGAAGGAGTTTTCAGATGATTTCAAAATCTCTTTATTTTGTCATAGAGTAATTTAGTAATTCATTCTTTTTTCTTTGGATAATATTTCAATTTTCCTCACTTAACTCTCGATCCAAATTCCTCAAATTTTAGGCGGGTTAAAAATAATGTTATTTAGGACATCGTTTACGATAAACCCTTAAACAATTTTTTACAAAATATTTTTAAGTAAATAGGATCATAGAAATCATTCTAATTTTACTCAACATCAATTTCCATATTCAACAAGTGCTATGGGTGGAATAACGGTGAAATCACCTTTTAAATTCGACGAATAGGACAAGTTCCCTTTTTGAATTTTAAAACCAAGTATGAGAAGATTATCTCTATGAAATCCAAGTCGTAATTTATTCATTTTAGAGATTGCTTAAATTTTTGGATAATACCGATCTTCTATTATTTAGGAAACTTAATACAATCTTTTTATTTTAGAGCATCCGAGCTTTCCTTTCGATTTGTTCCAACCCTTGCCTAAGAAAAGAAAACATAGACCAGGTAAGTTCAGAGCACTGGTTGCTTCATCCCTAACCATAGTTAAACACCTTTTTTATCTTCATAGATCTCACAAGCGGGACAAATGTACTAATCTTTTTCGCGTTGCTTAGTTTGTTATTATATTCAATTTTCTTCACTTTTTGTTTAAGTGGTATAAACGATTCCTCTTACCCATTTATTCAAACTCTCATTGAAACTTCTAAATCATCTTGAATGACTTAATTATTATTTTAAAATCATTCACAAAACATATAGGAAAGAATTGTTAAGTTTAAAACTACATTTCAAATGTTATTAAAAACTGCTGCGAAAAGTGTTGCAAATAGTGTTTTAAAAGCTATATTCTTAAAAATGACTTTATATCATTTAGATATCCATATTTTCAACTTAAATTAATTTTAAAACATTTTAAAAAAATTTATAATTTATTTCATATTTTTAAAACATTTAAAATATCAATTTTAAACTTTGGTCACTTTACTACAAAAGGCGTGATTTTCTGGAAAATTGATTTGGCCATATTTTAAAATATATAAGTTGAAATCTTTATTTTCTTTATTTGTTCCTTTAAATATATTAAATGTTTATAAAACATTTCTAACTCATTTTAAAACTGTTTCGAAAAGGTTCAAGCATTTCGTATACACCATTTCATTTTCAAAAGGAAAATGATTTCCTTTGTGTTTATCGACGTGTATTAACATAACTTGGTAAAACAATTTAATAATCTTATCAAACAATCAACACTTTATGATCAAAGCATATATAAGAATCCATAGCAATCATAACACAACACCAAACATGTATATATATAAACAGAGATGCTAAATAGAGTTTCTCATAATAAACCAAAGTGATTAGCTTCCTACCAATATTCAGACTAATCCACACTTCACTAACTACTTCCTATTCCACTTAAACACAAGAAAAAAACACCCTCTTCCTTCCAATAGCTTGGTCAAGGCTTGAGATGGAGGTTCTCCGTAAGTATAGAGAAGAAGCTGCAGAGCTTTGACCATGTATTCTCAAATTTTAGACCCAAAAAATAGGTCATCTTCTCTCTTATTTTTGACTCTATTACTCTCAAAATTTTCAAACTTATTAACTGAAAAGTTGTTGAAAAATCTTTTCTCTTAAATTTTAAAAAAAATCACTTAATTTTGATTAGTTTTGATGAAGATATGATATAATGAAGAAGAGGTATTGTCGATTGACAAAAATGAAGCCCGAAAATGCACTTCAAAGAATTGAGTTTCAGGTATAGTAACCTTAAAACTAGAAAAGGTGATCAACATGAAAGTTGTAACCACTAGAATTTTATATGGTTTAATTTTTTCTTCTTAATTTGGATGTGTTATGATTAAGTTATGATCAAAACAATATGGCCTATTCTCCGTCTTAAAAACTGGGCTAGAAAAGCACTGGAAAGTAGTGAATTTTTGACATAGTTATCTTTATAATGAGACAAAGTGGTCAACATAAAAGTTGTAGCCACTATAAAAATACATGATTTGACAAATAGAGTTTTGTATTTTGGTTCTGTTTTGAAGAAGTTATGGCCATGAGTAGAAGAGATAAAAAATGGAGAAAATATGAGTTTGATTTGAAGAGAATGAACATTGATTTCTTTTGAGTATTTTATATATATTTTGACAATATTTCTTTCTAGTTCTTTTCTATGGATAAGAAGCCATTAAAGAGAAGAGGAAGAAGATGAAGAAGCTTGAGAAAAGAAGAAGAAAAATGTGAATGAAAGTGAAGAAGGAGGTGGGTATTTATAGAAAAAGAAAGAAGTGGTAATTTACCAAAATAACCTCTTATCAAATTACAAACTAATCGTACATCAATCTGATGCAAACTCCACTTTTTCAAAACTTAACATCATCCTTTCACTTCTTACTTTATCTCTTAGTCACTTAAAGATTAAGTAAAGAATATCATAATTATGTTGGCTTTGATTTAATGTGATTTGATGTTTACTTTTTCTTACTTTTGTTAATTCTTACTTACTTTTACTAATGACTTCTAGAATTTTTCTAATCTTATTTAATAAAAGTAAATATGTTTAGTTATTAAAATGCGTAATATATATGTTAAATCATATTAACAAATGTGCGATAACGTTGCGGCTACTTATGTTGAACAAAACTTTGATTTTCGACTAAACGTTTTACGGTCATATTTTGACGTTTTTGTTAAACTATTTATCTATGTAAACCAAACTTCAAAATAAATTTATTATTATATTTAAATAATTAAAAAATTATATTTGATTTATAAAATAATATGAAACAATATCCAAATCTATTTGTGAAAATACGACATCGTTTTATCGTTATGCGACGAAATTTGTCAACTTTTATAAAAACAACTTTTATATATTTATTGAACCATTATAAATTAAATTACTATTATTATCAAATGAGTTTGATATGTTATATATATAAGGAATTAGTTATCCTTTGAACAAATTTCATGAATATTTATCTTCTTTATTGGAATCCGACTTTTGTCAATTTAACAATGGAAATCCAAAATATTTATTCAATATGAAAAATAATTTTACCATTAATATTTATCGTATAAAACTTGATTGTTTAAGTTTGAAAATTCTACATTTGAATATTTAAATAAATTAAATATTCCATTTTAAAGTGGTAAATTTACGGGTCGTTGCCAACAACATTGAAGAAACAATGCATATATCTTTTGATAAAAATTTCAAAAATTCTGTTCAAATAAATGATGAAGACGATTTTGTTACTTTAAATAATGAACCAAATGAAATAAATTGTGAAACTATTCATCCTACTAAAAAGACCAGGCTTTTAAAGATCATCCTATAGAAAATATACTAGGAAATATTGAATTTGTTGTTAGAACTAGAAATGAACTAAACAAGATAAGTAATATAGCTTTTATATCAACTATTGAACCCAAAAATATAAAGGAAGCATCATCTGATGGTTCATGGATTCTTTCTATGCAAGAAGAACTGAATCAATTCACCAGAAATGATGTATGAGAACTTGTTCCTAGACCCAAGACAAAACTATAATAGGGACTAAATGGGTTTATAAAAATAAAATGAATGAACAAGGTGAGGTCGTTAGAAATAAAGCTTGATTAGATGCGCAAGGTTATTGTCAAGAAGAAGGAATAGAATATGATGAAACCTTTGAACCCGCGGCAAGATTAGAAGCCATTAGAATTCTACTTGCTTTGGCAAACCCACAACAATTTTAAATTATTTTAAATGAATGTCAAAAATGCCTCTTTAAATGGTTTTGTTAAAGAAGATGTTTGTATTGAACAACCCTCACTTTTTGAAGAAAAAAGTTTCCAAATCATGTTTACAAATTAAAGAAAGCTTAATATAGTCTGAAACGAGCTTCTAGAGTCTGGTATAACAGACTAAGATTTTACCTATTATAATCAAATTTTGAAATTGGTAAAGTAGATAATATTCTTTTTATTAAAAGAAACAAAAATGATATCCAATTAGTACAGATTGATGTAGATGATACAATTTTTGGATCACCAAACAGTAAAATGAACAAAGAGTTTTCTAAAATATTGACAAAAGAGTTTGAGACGAGTCATATGGGTGAACTTACTTTCTTTTTAGGGTTGCAAATAAAACAATTAGATAGTGGTATTTTTATTAGTCAAGAAAAGTATGCTAGGGATCTAATCAGTAAGTTTGGTATGACCACTATGAGTGAAAAACCTACTCCTATGGCAGCCAATGAAGCCTAAAATAAAGAAGACATGTCAAAAGAAGTTGATCAAAAACTATATAGGGGAATGATTGGATTTCTATCTATATAACTGCAACTAGGCCTGATATCATGCATAGTGTCTATCTATGTGCAAGGTACCAATCTCAATCCAAAGAAACCCATTTAAAAGCTATTAAACGTATCCTAAGATATGTTAAACACAATTTAGACTATGGCCTATTTTACCATAAAAATGATTCATTTGATTTAATCTCGTATTTTGATGCTGACTATGCTAGTTATAAATCAGACCAGAAAGGTACAAGTGGAACTTGTCACTTTTTAGGGCATTACCCGGTTTCTTGGTTTAATAAAAAGAAAAATACTGTCCCACTATCAACAACTGAAGCATAATATATATATCTGCTGTTTTGGCTTGTTCTCAAGTTATCTATATGCAACAAACCCTCAAGGATTTTGGATTAAATATTTCAAAATCACCTGTCACAATACAAGTGCAATAAACTTATCCATAAATCCTACTCATCATGCCAAAACAAAAGATATTATTATCAGACATCATTTTCCTAGAGATAATATAAGTAAAGGGATTTTTTGTCTTGAATTTATCGACACTGAGAATCAAATAGTTGATATTCTGATCAAACCCTTGAATCAATCTACCTTTATATAAACCACAATACCTCTACCCCCTATGTCGACATACAGGAAGGTGTTTTGAAAAATAATTTTGAGGCTCTTAAAGATTTTCTAGATGAACAAAATACTATGTTTGAAAAATAAAAAGAAATTTTTTAAAAAAAAACTGCGTATTTGAAAAGACAAAATGATTTATTACGATCACCTTTAGATAATTCAAAATCTCAAAATTTTCTTCTCAAAAATGAGAACTGTACGTTAAAAAGGAGAGAATTCTCAAAAATTGTGACTTTAACGCTAAACTTGATAAACTTATATCTGAAGTCATAAAATTTAATAAAGTTCAAAATGATTTAAATATGATTTTATCTAGTTCTAGACCTTTATGTGATAAAAGTGGTTTAGGATATAATAAAGCTGATCATAAAAATAGCACTGGATATGTTTTCATGTATATTAAAAATGTTAGTTCTAGTACTTTATTTAGAGTAAAGTCTAAATCCCATTTTTATAGAAATTCAAGCACTGCTGTGACCGATAATGTTTAAAATATCTTTGAAACGACAAAATCAATGACGAGAAATATAAATAAAAATTATTTAAATATTTAGGTTCTTGTTAATTGGAAATACAGAGAAAAATACATTGATGATTATTTTGATACAGTAGTTAATAATAATAAAATTATTTTCAAACATTTCACCAAACCCTCTTAAGTATGGTTACTTTTGACCTAACCCCTTGGACCCTAACGTGGTAATGGGTACCAAAAATGATTATTATTTATTGCAGGCACTTGGAGAAACAAAACGAAAAGGATATTGGAATTTTAAAGGATATTCCATACATTTAATAAAGTGAAATATGGACTTCAGAAAATATGGTAAATTTAATTTATTTTCACCATAATTAATATTGGGTTTATCTTGCTATTTACTAGATATTTTATAAAATTTATTATATTCCCTCATTCTTTTTTATAATGACAAAGAGAGAGAAATTCGTATGCATATTGATAGAGTGAGATATTATACTTATGGGGAGATGTTATACTTAGGGGGTGCTTTAGACATATTTTTAATATTTCTCATAGCAATTAAGTTTTCCTTTTCGTCGATGACAAAGGGGGAGAAAAAGGTACATTATAATGATAAGGGGAGTATTAAGACATGAGGAGTATGAATCTATTTTTATTTACAAACTACTCAGTTTTCATCATCTAAAAGGGAGAGAATGTTAGAACCTTGAATTTTGGTGTTTTGATTACGACAACTATGTAAGTAAATATATTGTTTAGATCTAATTAAACTTGCAGGAGGTGATATTGTTTTTCCTTGAGAAATATTCTAACAATTTGAAGACCATATTCCGAATTGAAGCTTCAACAAAGTATTAAGTTTAAGGTATTAGTTTAAGTAGTAAATATATGTTAAAATCTCTCCAAATTGGTATATGCTCACACATAAAATATAAAGTTTTTCAAAGCAATTAAAAAAGGCTAGAAAACACTAATTCAGTCGGCTATGCTTGATTCAACCGGCTGACTATTGTGCATGTGCACAAATAAGTTTGAATATTCAGACGGTTGAATATGATAATTCAATCGGCTGAATTATGCCATTTTTGCACTATTTCTTTGCTGCTTCAATTTTTAATCGATTCAGCTGGCAGAGTTGCACCGTTTAGACGGCCAAATCTTCATAATGGCTAGTTTTTTGAGACACTTCATTTCAATGAATAGAAACAACTCTTGATTTAAGAGTTTCTTCCATATCTTTTCATGGCTACCTTTTATGAACGTATACAACTCTTAATCTCTATAAATAGCCATGAATTCCATTGTTTTAATAATCAGTTCTTATTCTTATTTCTAATCTATCCTGCTATTTGAACTTAAGCATTCAATATTAAAACTTCATTCTGATCACTTGTTCATTCAAGAATACTTCATTGGTGATCTAATAAACTTCCAATCTTTACGAATTACATGATATATCACAAAGGAGAAGATTATAGGAAGGGTATACTCTAAGGACTTATTCATGCTATTAAAAGATCACATTTAGTCACATAATTTTCTGTGTTATTGAAGTCATATTCGGTTGCTCGGGCGGTTAAAGCCATAGCTTAGGTGGTTGAAGTCCAGTTCGGTTGCTCAAGCGATGTAATACATGTTCTTTCGGGTTAAGTGAGGGTTGATAGTTAAATTCTAGAAGTAGTCTAGGACTGGACGTAGAACGGGAAGTTTGAACCAGTATAAAAATCTCTGGTGTCATTTACTTTATTTCTCTACTTTCACATTTACATTCTGCATAAGTAGATAGCTTATTTAATATTCCATTTTGAACGATCCTTAGTCATTTTCATCAACTAATTACAAAATAGGCTAGTTTTTGCTAGCTCAATGCCACATTGGCCAAAACCTACAAGCAAGGTTGTTAATTTTGTATGAGTGTCCGATGTCCATTCGAGTCTATGGTCGAAAATCATTCTTTCAAATCCGTTCGATTTTCATTTAAGACCTGAATAAGGACAACAAAATTTGTACAAGAAAAATCTCGTTCGATCCATGTTCGTTTGAATTTGTTTGAGTTTCTTATTATTCAATACATTCACTATGTTCTTCAAAATATTTATTACAACAGTTTGGTTGATTGATTAAGTAAAGATTTGTATAATGCTTATACTTTAGTACATACTAATAAAAATAATATTGCTGAAAGAAGCTCTATTGAAAAGCATAAAATTTGTGATAAATAACAATGTTTGTCTGTGTCCTTGGGCGAAAAACGTTTGTCTGTATCTGTCCAATTTCATTTAGGACATGATGTTGGACACCAAAATTTCTACGAGCATAAATCTAGTCTAATCCGTGTCCGATCCGATTTCATTTAGGACAAAAACTAAACATACCTCTGTCTATTCCAGTCTTATAAGTTTACACCCCTACCTGCAAGTGACATTTCAAATGTCATCTATAATTTTCTTTTATAAAGTTATACAAGTGCAATTTGAAATTGCGCTTATTTTGTTTTGTAGACAAATAATAGCGGCGCATTATGAAAATTTTCCTTTTTATTATTTCAGTAAATTAACAAAGGTGCCTTTTGAAATGGCGCTTCAGTTCTAGAATATATCGTATTGGCGGCATTTGTGGTTATGCCCACTTTTTGGTTATAAATAGGCAACAACCTTCTTCTTTCTCTCTCTCTCTTTTCTCATTTCTATTTTACTAAATACTAATCCAAAAACCCAAAACCCTTTCCCTTTTCTCTTCCACAAACTAATTTTTTGCACCTATATTGTATAATGTTGCTAGATTTGCTTCAATATCTAAGGTAATTCTCAATAATTACATTATTATCACATTTTTATATATTTATTATAAATTATGTACTTTTTTAGTTGCTATAGTAATTGGGAAATTGATGATGGGACTTTGGTTAAATTTTGTGATGATTTGGAGTTTGACTGTAATGTCGATGATATCAAATTTGTACCTGAAATACAATTTTTAGAAAATACTTATAATTATGATGTTGTACCAAAAACTCAACTTAATAAGGACGCAATTGAACGTAGATCGAGAAGAGATGTTTTCAATAACACAGAATTAGTGTTTGCCTACCCGATAAGGTTATAATGATAAATGTAACGACCCGTAAATTATCGCTTTTTATTTGAATGTTTAAATAATTTTAAACACCTAAATAATGGATTTTAATAATCAAATAAAAATGTTTTAAAAATTAATTAATAATATGAAAATTATATTCAAATTTTTTTTACCAAAATAAATAGTTCAAATAAAAATAGAAAATGTGACCAAAGAAAGTTTTTTGAAAATTCAACTTTTCGACATCAAAAAGTTGTCGAAAAACATTGTACACACTAGTACACACATGAACACATATATACATGTCATATAATATGTCAATTAATGTGTTAGTGGTAATAAGTTATACTTAGTTTAAATATAAACTTGATTTGACCATAAGTTAATAAAGTATGGCGCGAATAGTGTTAAACAGTAACGTTAATATAAAATTGTCATACTTTGTACACATTATGGTGCAAGGCATGTTCATGCATGTGTGGGGGCCGCCATGGTTGTGTATTATGATAGGGGAGGAGGATTTTAGGGGGGACATGTGTCATTGTGTGAGTGGAGGAGAAAAATGCTTATAAATACATCCATATCTTCACCATTCTTCACTTTACATCTCCATTCCCTAAGTTCATCTCCACTCCCTTCATTTTCTTTGTTTACATGTCCATGGCTTCCATATTGAAGTTCATAGCATAAAACACTTGTTCTTCCATTTCCAGCCACTTAAAACTAGCTTATTCCTTATCTACTTCATTCTACTTCACTTTACATTCAAAACAACACCTATAGCTCTCCATTTCCATCATGGTCATTCCCTATAGCTTCTAGGCAAAGCCCTAAAGCACCTCCAAGGCCCACTAAGTCAATTCATTTGCATAATAGCGTATTGTTCTAGTCGTATTCGTGAAGTTAGCGCAAGTTTGGTAAAGTTAGTAAGCAATTTGGTGAGTAAAGCTTCCACCTTTGAACCCTAAAGTTTAAACTTTATTCATGCCCATATTTTTGGCTATTGAATTCTTGTTGTATAGTTGTAATAATGGTTTCGTTGTTGGATTGGTTGGTTGCTTGAAAGGTATCCACATTGGAAAGTTAGTAAGCAATTTATTGGACATATGAAATCTTGTAGTAAAACTAATGTCGTTGTAATTAAATGCTTGATATATCTTATGTTATTCTAAATCATCATGTATTTATGTTCATACCTTTTTTATGTGATGTGTGGTTGTGTTGCAAATGTCATATGCTCGAATTTCGAACTGCTCGCATAGCGACAGCCACTATATCGGCACTTTTGGAAAATCACCTTTTATCGAATCCGTTTGGTTTCATTATCGTGCTTGGAATTATTTTACAAGTTAAGCAAGTTTTTGATAAGTGATGTTTTCGAAAATAATTAATTATTTTAATAATGATTACTTAATTTAATTAATAAGGATTAAAGTTAACTAATTAACGTATTAAGGATGAGTTTTAAATTTAACTAATTATTTAGTTAACGATGTTTTAATTTTAATTAATCATTTTATTTAATGATGTTTAAGTCTAATTAATCTTTGGATAATGATGGATTAGGATTAATTAATATATTAATTAATGATATTTTAAAAATTAATTAACCCTTTGACTTTTTAAATGTTAATAAATCTATTTAATCTTAAAGAAATATTTTTCTTAAATAAAGTTTAAATTAATTTATCACTTTTTAAAAATGATATTTAATTATTATTTAATTAATTTAGTTAATTAAATTATAAATTAATTGAATTAATGATGTTTTAAATGAGATTTACCCTTTTTAATTAAAGGTTATTAAAGTAAATTAATTAACTAGTTAACAAAGTTTTAAAGTTAATTAAAATGTATAAGGATGTTTTAAGTTGTTAAATCTTATCCATAATGATGTTTCGAAATTAGTAAACTCTTTGACAAAGAGTTTTAAAGCTAATATTTGTAATGCGAAGCCAAGTACGAATCTAGTTTTTAAAAGAAAAAGTTTGATTCGTTTATGGAAATGAATTAATTTCTATGAAGCGATTCACTTATTTGGAAATGATTTATTTGTATAATTAGTACTAAACATCGAAGAATTAGACTTGTTATTTAGAAAGATAAAAATAATCGTGAAACATGACTTTGAGGAAACACTACCTTGAGTTTTTCGGTATTATTGTTAACCAAGAAATTATACAAGTTTGAATTCGATAAGTGCTATAAATATACAAACTTAATTTTCATTTACGATCACTTTATATCCTCAATAGTTGGTTTTTCGGCTATCGGTTACTTCATTTTCATTATTATCATCATTCTAAGACGATTTGTTGCTCCATTGAGCTTTGTTATCCTTTGTCGGAAATTATTAAATCAAAGCGCATTTTTTTTGGGGCCAAGTTATGTGGGGTTGCTTCCATTAGGGTATTTTCACATTTCATCTAAATTAGATTTGGTTTGGCGCATTTAGATGTGAAATACTCGGATTCTCGGTAAGGATTGGCAAGGTTTGGCTTGGGGTTCCCAAGGTTTAAGTATATTTTTAGTGGTATACTCCTTTTTAGGGGATGCACCCTCCTAGTCATTTGTTGGAGATTTTTCTTTTCTTATTTGATTCAAACCTTCAAATTTATTAACATCGGGAAAAGTCGACCACTCTTCGTGATATGTGATTATTGATCCATTCTTTACGCATGGATGTTGGTTTATGTGAAAGAAAACACATTTTGTTTTCAATGGTGTGGTCTTATATGTTTGTTTTATTACACACCCATTGTTCTGAAGGTTTTACTCATACCAGACATACCGTCCGACTTGTTTCTTTCCATAAACTCTCGGGTACTCATTTTTATTTGAGTAGTCCGAGAGTAGCAGGTCTCTGTTGGGCTCTTTTGAAGATGGCGTCCAAGAAGGAGGCTTTTCATCTTCTTAAGTCATCTATTCCACTGTAGTATTTAGTCTGTGTAAGTGTATTTTGTTTCAGTATTCGTAAAGGCAGGATGTTATAACTGCCTAAGCTGATTTATAGTACTTTTGTATAACTTTGATAACTCCCTATTAAGGGGTAACCTGATATACTATTTACTGTTATGTTTTTAATTAGCAGTTTTATTGTGAGGTTTTCTATTCTGTTCTTTGTTTCACCCCATGCGATTCATCTTTCTAATGCTTGGGCAATGGCGCTCGAACACTGAGGATGTTTAAGTGCCATTCCTAGGGGTTAGAAAGGTGGGCCATCACAGTTGGTATCAGAATTTCGGTTTAGAGAACACCTTAGCCTGATTGGGGTATAATTCATTAGAGATATGGTGAGTAGAGCCCTAGGATGAGTTAATCTTAAGGAAGCGTTTCCTTTCTCCCCTAAAAGTCTGGTTTTAGATCCTTGTTGTAGTTACCATATTTTCATCTTTAACCCTATCTTTGTATTATAATGATGCCTATCATTTATCTAGGTTATTGAAAATGAGTACAAGAGGAAGAAGAGGGAGGGGATCTGGAACCGGCATGGCTATAAATGCCAGAGCTCCTAGAAATGTGCCAGTTGTAGAACGGTAATAGAAGCAGTTATGCATGTTTAACCGCCTCAGAACTTTGCAACCTTATGTGAGATTTACACTGCTTTAGGTGGTAAGCCTTTTGTGGAACTGATGACATTTGAGAGTCCAGACATGGCTTCCCTCTTATGAGAGGATATTCGAGGATCTTCAGTCGGAAGATGCTAGAAAGAGATTGTTGGCATTGCGTCAACTTCAAAAAGCAGCAATGGATTAGTGGGTTTCAGTCACCATGAATACACCAGAAGAAGATTTCTCTTGGGCATAGTGTAAGGAGGTTTTTGAAGCTCACCCAAAGGCGTGGAGGACTCAATTGTTCGTAAGTTTCATGGATTTGAAATAAGGTAAGATGACAATGGTGCAGTATGAGCATAGGTTTAATGCTTTGTCCCGCTTTGGACCAGGGATGATTGATGCGCCATTCAAAAAGAATGAGATATTCGTGAAAGGAATGTGACCAGAGTTCCATCGAGAAATGACCAATCATCTCAATGGAACATTTACCAATCTGATCAGTATGGCTTTGAGGTTAGAAGATCTTGATGTTGAGCAAGGAGTAATGCCGGCAGTTAATGCCCAACCTTTATTAGTTATCCCAGTTGCAAGAAAGCCGTTTTTCAAGCACAAAGGGAAGAAGAAGTGGTTAGGAAAGAGCTTTAAGGGTGGAGCTCCAGCACCAAAGAAGCAGTTCTCTCAGATTCTATGTTTCAAGTGCAATAAAATGGATCACTTTGCAAATCATTGCCCAAAACCTAATAGTGAACCAATTTTCTACAACTATTAGAAGCCTGGACATATAAAGAAAAAGTGCCCGTTTCGAAACCAGGGATCATAAGGACAAGCTTTTTCAATTGAAGGGATACCATCTTCTTCTATGGATCCAAAAGGAAAGCGGGTGTTGCAATATCTATCTCTGATAATCCTATTACAGTATTCTTGCGAGTTGTATATTTCAAGAATAGGTTGGACCCAACTGGCTGCAATTTATTTATTTGTCTTATTTATATACATATTTTTTTAAGAATAAGATAAATAGGAAAAAAGTGTACAATCTCAATGAATCTGTGGCATCCCATAGTTTTATTTCAGTTGATCTTGTTGATAAGCTTAACCTTAAACCTATCCTTCTAAATAATTCCCTTTGTGTATCAAACCCAGTTGGGGGTTTGGTAAATCTTGGCACAATGTGTCCACATGTGCCTATCTTTTATCAAAATTACTTCTCCCCCTTTTATTTCTTTGTTTTGGGGTTTATGGGTTTCTGGGTATTATTGGGGATGGATTGATTATCCAAGTTTAGAGCAATTATAGACTGTGATTGAAGGATTGTTAGAATTAGTAATGTTGGAGGTGTTGGGGAAGATATTTACTGTTGGGAGCCTAATAAGCTGATGAGTTGTTTTCTCTATTTGCTTGAAGTATACAAAGAGGAGATAAGGAATTACTAATTGTTCGGGACTTCAGAGATATTTTTGAAGAAGTGCAAGATTTACCTCCTCGCCGGGAAGTAGAATTCCACATTGATTTGATCCCAGGAACCAGGCCTATTGTACAACCTCCTTGAAGGTTGGCTCGAATGGAAAGAAGAGAACTGGAGAAGCAAACTTTGATTTATTGCATAAAGGTTTGATTAGATGCAACAAATCAAGTTGGGGATCTCCAGTAGTATTCGTTACCAAGGTAAATGGTACTCTTAGATTATGTGTAGATTATCGAGAGTTGAATAGGAAGAGTATCAAGAATAATTATCCTTTACCTAGGATTGATGACATGTTTGACTAGCTCTACGGAGCTCGGATATTTTCTCGGTTGGATCTTGCCACCGGTTTCCATCAATTAAGGGTAGCAGAGGAGAGTGTACCCATAATAGCTTTTCGAACCCCTGGTAGTTTTTACGAGTGGTTAATTATGTCATTCAGATTAACTAACGCGCCCGCTTATTTTTTAGATTTGATGAATAGAGTGTTTCTGGACTTCCTTAACAAGTTTGTCCTAGTCTTTATTGATGACTTCCTCGTTTATTCTAAAACGGAGGAAGAGCATAAGTACGATCTTCATGTTGTTCTTAGCACTTTAAGATGTCATGTTTTAAGGGCTATGTTTTCTAAGTGCCATTTCTGGAAGTCTGAAGTTAGATTTCTAGGCACTTAGTTTCAGGAAAAGGCGTATCAATGGACCCAGCTAAAGTAGTTGCGGTTCAAGATTGGAAGAAACCTGAAAGTACGACTGAGGTCAGAAGTTTCTTGGGTTTGGCAGGTTTCTATAGAAAGTTCATTAAAGATTTCTCGAAGATTTCTTCTCATCTAATAAAGCTAACGAAGAAAGAGACTAAGTTTATTTGGACATCTAAGTGTGATCAAGCATTCAAGGAGTGAAAGGAGAAGTTGAGAAGTGCTCCCGTTTTAACTATTCCAGATGGGATTGAAGGACTAGTAGTTTACACAGATGCTTGTAAGACTGAATTGGGAGCATTTTTGATGCATGATGGTAGAGTAATAGCCAATGCAAGTCGACAGTTGAAACCTCATGAGGAAAATTATGCTACGCACGATCTGGAGCTTTTGGCAGTTGTCTTCGCATTTAAAGTATGGAGGCACTATCTTTTGGGGTGCAAAGTTTGAGTTATTTACGGATCACTAGTCATTGAAATATCTTTTTACCTTAAAGGACTTGAAATTGATGCAGCAGAGATGGCTGGAATTTCTTGCGTCTTATGACCTAGAGATTCTTTACACCCTAAGGTAAACAAATGTCATTGCAGATGCATTGAGTAGGAATGTGGCGACGATTTCCAATTCGGAAGTTAAGGCAGCACTAATGGAGAGAATTGCATATTACCAAGAAGAAGACCCTATTCTAGCTCAGCTTAAGAAGGATGTTGAGGATGGAATTAATTCTAGTTAGCAGATTGACTCTTGAGGCATTTTAAGAATGAATGGACAGATTTATGTGCAAGACTTTAATGGAATTATACATGATGTGTTGAGACAGTGCCATAGGTCAAAGTTATTTATCCATCTAGGAGTAACTAAAATGTTTCATAATATAAAGAAAACCTTTTGGCGGAAATGGATGAAGGGAGACATTTTGATTTCCGTAAGCCAGTGTACGAATTATCAACAGGTCAAAAGTGACCAACAGAAGACCGCTGGGTTGCTCCAACCATTGGAAATACCGAATTGGAAGTGGAAGCAAGTATCAATGGACTTTGTCGATGGGTTGCCTAGAACAAGAAGAGGTAATGAAGGCAACTGGGAAATTGTAGATCGATTGACAAAGAGCGCCACTTTATCCCGGTGAAGTTACAAGAACTGCAACTTCTTTGGCTGGGATTTATTTGAGGAAGATTGTTCGAATGTATGGAATTCTAGTGAGTATAGTCAGTGATAGAGATCCTATCTTTACTAGTCAATTCGGGGGAGCATTGCAAGCCGCTTTAGGAACAGAGTTGATTTTGAGCAATGCCTATCACTCACGAACAAACGAGCAAACCTAAAGGGTGGACCGGATTTTGGAGGATCTCCTGAGGGCATATATTTTGGATTTGGAGGTCTTGGGAAGATCATTTGAATTTGTTAAAGTTCTCTTATAATAATAGTTACCAACCTAACATTAGCATGGCACCTTATGACGCTTTGTATAGGCGGCCATGCAAATCACCTTCATGTTGGGTTGAGACGGGAGATCGATTAATTCTTGGACCAGAGATGATTCGAGAAGCATCAAAGAAAGTGGCTATGATCAAGGAAAGGATGGAAGAAGCCCAGGATCGACAAAAAAGTTATATCGATCAAAGAAGGAGGGACTTAGAATTTGCGGTTGAGGATTTGGTATTTGTGAAAGTTTGTCCGATGAAAGGGGTTATAAGATTCAAAAGAACCGAAAAGCTAGCACCCAGATTCATTTGGACCTTTTAGAATCCATGAGAGGATTGGATCCTTGGCCTAGAGGGTAGAATTTCTTGAAAGAATATCAGAAGTCCATAATGTTTTTCATGTATCCCATATGAGAATGCATGTTCATGATCCGTCACTGATTATAAAGACATATGTTTAGGATGACTTAGAGATAGACTTCCAGTTCATATTGTAGGTAGGGATGAGAGGAGATTGAGAAACAAGGTGGTTAAGCTTGTGAAGGTTCAGTGGAGTGATGATCCCCGCGATTGTACTTGGGAGATTGAGGATCATATTAGAGAAACTTACCCTGATGTAATGTTAGGTTAGTTGTTTGTTATTTGAATGTTCTTGTATAGCATAGTTTCTTCGCATTGTTATATGAATTTTTAGGTGTAATAAATACATTTTGGATTTTCTTTTGTTTATTAATTCCGGAGACGAAATTCTCCTAAGGAGGGAAGAGTTTAACGACCCGTAAATTAATCGCTTTGTATTTGAATATTTAACTTTTTTTGAATATTCAAATAATGGATTTAATAATTGACTAAACATGTTTTAAATATTAATTAATAATATTAAAATCATTTTAAAATTGTTTACCAAAATAAATAGTTCAAATAAAAATAGAAAATCTGATCGAAGAACGTTTTCCAAAAATTCGACTTTTCGACATCAAAAGTTGTCGGCAAACGTTGTGAACACTAGTGTACACATGAACACACATATACATGTCATATGATAAGTTAATTAATGTGTTAGTGGTAATAAATTATGCTTAGTTTAAATATAAACTTGATTTGACCTTAAGTTAATGAAGTATGGCATGAATAGTGTTAGGTAGTAACTTTAATATAAAGTTACCATACTTTTGTACACACATTATGGTGCAAGGCATGTTCATACATGTGTGGGGACCATGATGGTTGTGTATAATGATGGGGGAGGAGGATTTTAGGGGGGACATGTGTCTTTGTGTGAGTGGAGGAGAAAACGCAAGGTTAGTCTAGTAATTTCCCTTGTTTCATGCTTATAAATACGTCTATATCTTCACCATTCTTCACTTTACATCTCCATTCCCTAATTTCATCTCCACTCTCTTCATTTTCTTTATTTACATTTCCATAGCTTTCATATCGAAGTTCATGGCATAAAACACTTGTTCTTCCACTTTTATCCACTTAAAACTAGCTTATTCCTTATCTACTTCATTCTACTACACTTTACATTCAAAACAACAGCCATAAGTGCCCATTTTTCATCATGATCGTTCCCTATAGCTTCTAGGCCGATCCCTAAAGCACCTCTAAGGCCCACTATGTTAAGTCATTTGCATAATAGCGCATTGTTCTAGTCGCGCATTCGTGAAGTTAGCGCAAGTTCGATTAAGTTAGTAAGAAATTTGGTGAGTAAAGCTTCCGCCTATGAACCCTAGAGTTTAAACTATATTCATGTCCATATTTGTAGCTATTGGATGATTATTGTATAGTTTTAATAATGGTTTGATTATTGGATTGGTTGGTTGCTTGAAAGATAGTCACTTTGGAAAGTTAGTAAGCGAATTATTGGAATATGAATCTAGTAGTAAAAGTAATACCGTTGTTATTAAATGCTTGATATATGTTATGTCATAATAAATCATCATGTATTTATGTTCATACCTTTGTTATGTGATGTGTGATTGTGTTGCAAATGTCATATGCTCGAATTCTGAACTGTCGATATAGCGACAGTCGCTATATCGGTACTTTCGAAAAATCACCTTTTATCGAAACCGTTTAATCTCATTATTGTGAATATTTTACAAGTTAAGCATGTTTTTGATTAAGGATGATAATAATTAATTATTTTAATAATGATCATTTAATTAAATTTATAAGGATTAAAGTTAACCAGCTAAATTATTAACGATGTATTTTAAATTTAACTAATTACTTAGTTAATGATGTTTTAATTTTAATTAATCATTTTATTTAATGATGTTTAAGGCTAATTAATGTTTGGACAATGATGGATTAAGATTAATTAATTTATTAATTAATGATATTTTAAAAATTAATTAACGCGTTTTAATTAATAACTTTTAAAGGTTAATAAATCTGTATAACCTTAAATAAATATTTCCTAAATAAAGTTTAAATTACTTTATCACTTTTAAACAATGAAATTAAATTATTATTTAATCAATTTAATTAATTAATTTAATTAATGATGTTTTAATGGAGATTTACCCTTTTAAGTTAAAGGTTATTGAAGTAAATCAATTAACTAGTTAACACAGTTTTAAAGTTAATTAATCAATGTATAAGAATGTTTGTTAAATCCTTTTCATAATGATGTTTCAAAGTTAGTAAACTCTTTGAAAAAGTGTTTTAAATCTAATACTTGTAATGTGAAGTCAGGTACAAGTTCGTTTTTTAAAAGAAAACTTTTGATTCGTTTATGGAAATGAATTAATTTCCGTAAAGTGATTCATTTATATGGAAATGATTTATTTGTTTAATTAGCACTAAACATCAAAGAAGTAGACTTGTTATTTCAAAAGATAGAAATAATTGTAGACATGACTTTAAGGTAACAATACCTTGCCTTGTTCGGTATTATTGTTAACCAAGAGTAATACAAGTTTGAATTCGATGATCGGTGACAAGTATACAAGAGTTAATTTCCATATACGATCGTTTTATGTCCTCGGTAGTTGGTCCCTCAACTAGTTACTTCAGCCTCTTTATTATCATCATTCTAAGACGATTTGTTACTCCATTGAGCTTTATTATCCTTTGTCGGAAATGACTAAATCTTATTGAGAGCTAAGTTATGTGAGGTTGCTCCCATTAGGATATTTTCACATCTCATCAAGATTGGATTCGGTTTGGCACATTTAAGTGTGAAATGCTCGGATTCTCGGTAAGGATTGGCAGGGTCCGACTTGTAGCTTCCGTGGTTTAAGTATATTTTTAAAGGTATACTTCTTTTTACGGGATGCACCCTCCTAGTCATTAGTTGGTGATTTTCCTTTTCTTATTTGATTTGAACCTTTAAACATCGGGGAGAGTCGACCACTCTTCATGATGTTTAATTATTGATCCATTCTTTACGCTTAGATGTTGATTTACGTGGGAGTAAATCTGTTCCGTGTTCAATGGCGTGGTCTCATATGTTTGTGTTTAATTACATACCTATTATTTTAATGGTTTTACTCATACCAAACATATCGTCTGATCCACGTTGTTTGTTTCCATAAAATCTTGGGTACTCATTTTTATATGAGTAGTCTGAGAGTAGCAGGTCTTTGTTGGGCTCTTTTGAAGACGACATCCTAGCAGGAGGCTTTTCATCTTCTTAAGTTATCTATTCCGTTGTAGTATCTAGTCTGTGTAAGTGTATTTTGTTTCGGCATTTATAAAGGCGGATGTTATAACTTATGCTGATTTGTAGTACTTTTGTGTAACTCTGATAACCTGATGTTAAGGAGTAACCTGATGTACTATTTACTGTTATGTTTCAATTAGGAGTTTCGTTGTGAGGTTTTCTATTATGTTCTTTGTGTCAACCCACGACAATTCATCTTTCTGATGCTTGGACAACGACATACAAACACCGATGATGTGTTAGGTGTCATTCCTAGGGGTTAGAAAGGTGGATCATCACAATATGGGTCATGTTAATCAAGAAAATCATTATGTCAATAGGTCTGCTAAGAGGAGAAAAAATAAGCTATAGGAGAGCATCCACCACTAAAATATTGTCAATATGGAGTTATCGTTGATGTGATTGTGTGTAGAAATAAAAAATACAGGCCGTCGATTTTTCGACCGTCCGCCGTATGTGTACTGTAGAGTGATGCCTAAAGTTTACTCCTGTTGTTATTTCTTCTAGTTGATTGATCATCCAGTGTGTTGTACGGGGCATGAATATACTCTTAAGATGCAGGCTGAAGTGTACAGTTGGAAAAATACAATCTTTTAACCCATTTTGAACACTAAAAGATGAAAGTAATTCGCCACTGAATTGATGATTTGCAACAATGGATCTAGTCATCATTGTCCATTGCAAAGATCATCATCCAAAGATATCTGCATCTCCGGCTCATTTCTAACTCCATGAATATCGTCTTCAACTCTAAATCATAGTTAAGTGGTTCGATGTTGACTTGCATGTTATTGATTCAAGCCCTAGTTCTTCAGCCTAGTAGCAACATCCATGTTATCAACACGAGGATCGTTATGTATATCTATATCCACATCCATATTAATTTTGTCATTACCTACATTTGCAACTCTTAAATCAACAGCTAGTTGAATATTCGACTATGTTGCAATATCAAGTGCTAAAAATTTGTAATTTGAAAATAAGAATTTTTTTAAAGGCGATTTGAAAATCAAGTCAACCATTCAATAATACAAAATAATGCATACCTCTGGCTCATATGGCATAACTTGGAGGATGTAGGGTACATTGGATAAGACATACGGCTATTCGATGGTCCAACACTATTTTCCAATGTATGTTGATGCAGAATATAACTATAAATGAAAATTCAAATTTTTATCAACTCCAATTTAACAAACGTAATATAATATAAGACATATGCATTACCTTTGACTCATACATGCAAAGTTATTCTGGGTAGGATATGGATGGCTATATTGCATACCCTGTTGGTAATTTGTGAAAGAAGGAAATCCAAAGAATATTTGTTGTTGACCGTAGTTTGCAACAATCACGGCAGTTACTATCACCGGGAGACATAATTCCTTGAGCAATGTCAATGGTTTCCATAATTCTAGAATACTCTTCAATCCATAATTAACTACTGGTGGCGGTAGAGGTTGTTCTACTAGCAATCTTCTAGTTTTCTCAACAAATAATTCTATCGATTTTGATACAGTAGAAAACAATAATTCAATATTATCGTCATCCATTATTTTTATTTATTTTGATCCCTAATCAGTAGGCCAATTGCAAACTAGATCAATATCAAACGCCTCAGAATTTATTTTCATTGCCTTATAAATCAATTCTTTCAATGTTCTAAGTTGGAACCTTTACGAATTTTTGCTGGTGTATAAGAACCAATAACATATTTTCTACACATTTGTTCATCCATGACCAACTTTCCATCAAAATAGGAAACGGTAGGAGCAAAATTAAGAGTCATTCTACGATAACAAAGAATACAACATTACATAATTGTCATATACAATTACTGAAATAAAAAAATAACCAAACAAAAAGTTTAGGGTTTACAAAATCAAGCATTGATTGATCTAAAGAAAAGATATGTTGTTATCCTTGAACTAGAACTATTAGACATAAGTTTTGGTTGGTTTTGACGCAAATGGAAAGAGATTTCTGAAAAAAAGATGAATATTGAGTTTTTTTAATAGAAGTTTGTTAAAGCGGTAATAATGAAGAGAGAAAGAAGGGGCTGATGTTTTCTAGTATGCGAATAGTAGATGCAATTTGAAATGGTGTCAGATGATGATTTAAAACAATTTTGGCGTCTTTTCAAAATGCGTCAATTATGTTCTGTAACTATGTGAATTTTCAAAATGCATAGCTATAGTTTTAAAAAAACAAACAAGTGTAATTTAAACATATGCTTGTGTAATTTTATAAAAAAATACATGCGACATTTCAAATGTTCTCGTAAGTTTTGACCAGTGTGGCGCTGAATTGGACAAAACTGGTCAATTTGTGTATTCAGCATAGGAAATGGTAAGGCGACATGGACAAGTGCATAAATGGGCACTGTAGTTTGCATGTTGGTATGGGATTCCAACTAGAGACCACTCAAATCGAAACCCCACAAGCACAGCGGAAGACAAGATCGTAGTAAGAAGTGTAAAAACAACCAATCAACGTCTCAATTCCGATCTCAACCAATCCAAAAGCAATCACATTCTCGAACAAGCAATAACGAAAAATAAATCACACCGAGATTTATAGTGGTTCCACTAACATTGTGTTAGTGTACATCCACTTTAAGAGAGAGCTTTTATTAATATTGATGACAAGAGTACAAGACATTGAATACAATGATCAAAATTCTACTTAGAATTGATTTGTGGAGAAGAGAATTGAAGAAAATTAGGTTTTGATAAACCCTAATTTGGTGGAGGGTAATCTCTTGCAGTTGCTTGCACGCAAACAAATCTGAAACCTGAGGCTAGCTTATATAGGAGAATAGAAACCCTAGGCAATGTTTTGAAATTGCCCCTGTAGATATCATAAATTTTCACGCAAGTCCGTACGTGAAAAACAGACAGAAGTCGTTTCAGACGTCTAACCAAAAGGTCAGACGTGTGACCTAAGTCAATGGAATGACTTTGCTTCAACTCAAACTTCTGACCCATTCGGTCAAAAATTTGACAGAATGCTCTGGAAGCATTTTTTTTCCAACTCAGATGTATGAACCTTTTGGTCAGACGTTTGAGAGAATGCTCTGGAAGCATTTCTACCCAAACTCAGCCCATTTCGCCTTTTCTCTTATAACTTCCACATCCGAACTCCAACTTGCGAACCGTTTTGTCCGTTACGAAGCTACTTCCGACCTCTACAAATCCCCATATAGTGTCGCCAAAATTTAACACTCCACCTCAACACTATATCTATCTCCAATTCCAATGGTATCATACCATCAACGACAACCGATAGCACAAACTATCACCTCTTCCACCTTCAACCAAGCATGAATGCTTTCCCAATGAGCTCCGGCAAAGCCACCGCCCATTGCACTCCACCAATGAGCTCAGGCAAAGCCTCCATCCGTTAATGAAATTTTGAAAACATCCAAATCCTAAGCTATCTCACCAAAGACTAGCACTTATCAAGAAGTTAGAACCATAATCTCTCATCGATACTCTTTCTCATCTACCACCAAGCTCCTCTCTTAACTGTGCCATCCCGTGGCACCTAGCACTTCTCTAAGCGAATCAAGTTCGAGCAATGCTCGATCTTTCCAACTGGCAATGCCTTAATGAACATATCCACCGTGTTATCCTATGTGTGCACTTTTCGAAGATATACTTGCTTATCTCCATCCATGGCTACTAGAAATGACTCTCTCACCTCAATATGCTTAGTTCGTGAGCTAAACGCCAAATTCTCTGCCAAACAAATAGCACTTTGGCTATCACATCGAACATCAATACTATCATACCCGAATCCCAAGTCACACAACAATCGCTTCAAATAGAGTGCCTCCTTTTGCCGCCTCCACTGCGGCTATCAACTCCGCTTCCGTAGTGGATAAAGCAACTACGATCTGCAATCTAGATCTCCAAGTTATGGCTGTACCCCTAAGTGTGAAGACATATCTCGAAGTTGAATTTCTTCAATCCTAATCAGTGGCGTAGTCCGAATCACAACAACCATCCAACTTGTAATCCATCGCCTTACTACCGCCAAAAACAAGACCATGAGATGATGTGCCTCTAAGGTATCTCAATATAAGCTTCACAACTTCCCAATGTGATTTCCCTGGATTAGTCATGTATCG
Organism: Allium cepa; assembly: GCA_030765085.1. NCBI lineage: Eukaryota > Viridiplantae > Streptophyta > Magnoliopsida > Asparagales > Amaryllidaceae > Allium > Allium cepa. The sequence continues at coordinate 219,035,487 of CM060932.1, read as the reverse complement.
ACTAACCGTTCCGACGGCATTCGCAATATCGGGCCTTGTACACACCATAGCACACATTAGACTTCCAACCGCACTGGCATATGGATAATTTTGCCATATAAGTCTTGTCTTCCTCCAAGATACGTGATCCTTTACTCGAAAGCTTCGTACGCAAAGGTAAAGGTGTATTTGATGCCTTTGCATTCTCCATGCTAAACCGACAAAGAGCTTTCTCTGTATACTCCTTTTGAGTTTGTTTCAACACAAAATGCATTTGATTCCTTGCAATTTCCATGCCCAATATCCTTCTTGCTTCTCCAAGATCCTTCATTTCAAACTCCGATTTCAAATTCAGTTTTAGCTTATTGATTTCATTCTTATTCTTAGAAGCAATGAGCATGTCGTCCACATACAAGAGTAAGTACACCCAACAATCATTTTTCAACATCTTGAAATAAACACAAGCATTCTTGATGCTTCTATCAAAACCATTTTCAAGCATGAACTGATCAAACTTCTTGTACCATTGTCTAGGTGATTGCTCTAAACCATATAGTGATTTCTTCAACTTGCAAACCAAATTTGACTTACCATCCATAACAAAACCTTCCGGTTGCTCCATGTAGATGTCTTCATCCAAGTCCCCATGCAAAAAGGCGGTCTTTACATCAAGTTGCTCCAACTCCAAGTCATGAATAGCAACAATAGCAAGTAATATCCGGATAGAAGTATGAAGCACAACCGGTGTGAATATTTCATCATACTTCTTTCCCTTCCTTTGAGCAAACCCCTTAGCCACTAGTCTAGCTTTGTATCTTCCATCGTCCTTCACCTTGTATATCCATTTGCACCCAATAACATGGTTTCCTTTCGGAAATGGTACCAAATCTCAAGTTTGATTCTTCAACAATGATTGCATCTCTTCCTCCATGGCACAAATCTACTTCAAGCTATCACTCGACTTCATGACATCATCAAGGTCCATTGGCTCATCTTGGACTACATGAATTGCATAGTCCAAATTATCACAAAAGCTAAGATAGTTCCAATCACCATATCTTTCGGGTGGTCTTATAGTATGACGACCAACCCGAGTAGCAATACCATCACCCGACGGCTCCACCTTGAACCGAATCTTCTCTAGAATCATGTACATCACCAACACTATTAGAGGCACCCGGTGGACTATGTGATGTAACATCAACCGCTACTTCCTCACAAGCATCTCCAACTACTCTACTCTTTCTATTCCTTGGACAAAATGTGGAAATAATTTCCTTTTCCATTGATTCACCATGAACCAAATCCTGAACATCCGATGAGCTCACATTCTCCTTGAACATTGACGACTCATCAAAAGTAACATTACGAGAATTTATAACCTTCTTCATTTCCGGATTCCAAATCCGATAGCCTTTTACTCCGTCCGTATAGCCAAGCAAAATCCTCTTGAAAGCACTGTTAGGTGTGGCTTGCATTGTAAATGGAGTGGGTGCGTGGATTGAATGGTTAAAAGTCCCATATCATAGGATATTCAGAATAATCGTAGTATATATGGGATTGGTCGCACGTAATATTGGGGATTCCTTTTGTTACGATGTGTTGTCAAGACCATGTTATATGCTTGATGGAGGTGATGGAGGGATGTTCAATCGAGACGCCGGTATGGAAAACTTCGACCGTTGACTCCGGCTAGACACGGTGAAGCGAATGCGTACAGTACGCGGGAACGCCGAAACTCAACATGGTATCGGAGCTCCATGGTTCGATGGGACCAATATGATGTAGCATGACTGAAGCATGGCTCCTAAAGGGCTTAAGCATGGGATGCTCGTAAAGGTGGAGATATAGTTAAGCAATCCCATTCCTGCTTATGAGAACTCGGAGAAGCAACCTCATCCAACTGCGAAGAGGACTCAGTATAACTCCAAGGTGACTTGAGCAATGCTCGCCAAGGTGGAGATTGTTAGGTGTGGCTCGCATTGTAAATGGAGTGGGTGTGTGGATTGAATGGTTAAAGCCCTAAATCGTAGGATATTCAGAATAACCGTGGTATATATATGGGATTGGTGACACGTAACATTGGGGATTCCTTTTGTTACAATGTGTTGCCAAGACCATATTATATGCTCGATGGAGGCGATGGAGGGATGTTCAATCGGAAAGCCAGCATGAGAGACTTCGACCGTTGACTCCGGCTAGACATGGTGAAGCAAACGCGTACGGTATGCGGGAATGCCAAAACTCAACAAGCTCTAGGTTCAAGCTTATCATTTCTCGGATCATGCATATAAATAGGACTGCCAAACACACGAAGATAACTCAAGTCAATGCTCTTTCCCTTCCACACTTCCTCTAGAATTTTGTTACCAATAGTTGAACACGGAATTCGGTTAATAATATGCACTGCGGTTGACAAAGCTTCATCCCAAAATTCTTTCATCAAACCCAATGTCAATCTCAAGCATCGAGCTTTCTCAAGTAGAGTACGATTCATTCTCTCCGCAACACCATTCGACTGCGGATCTCCAGTTGTAGTAAAATGCCTTCGAATACCATGATGCTTGCAAAAATTCAAAAATTCTCCGAAAACATACTCTCCGCCATTGTCAGACCTAAGAACGTTCAAAAACTTTCCACTCTCATTTTCAACAAGAGCCTTCCATGCTTTGAACTTTGCAAATGCCTCTGATTTGGTCTTCATTACATGCACCCAAACTTTCCGAGAAAAGTCATATATAAAGGAAATTTAATAGCGAGCTCCACCTAAAGAAGCTACAGGTGCTGGTCCCCAAACATCCGTGTGAACATACTCAAGAACCCTTCTCGAATCCTGCTTTCCCTCACCGAATGAAACTTTAATTTGCTTCCCCATGACGCATTCTTCGCAAAACTCTAACTTGTTGAAACTTTCTCCATCAATCATCTCTCTTCCGAAGAACATCTAAACTCCTCTCCGAGACATGAACTAACCTCAAATTCCATAATCTAGCCGCATCCAAGCCACGAGAACTATCAACTCCTATACAAGTTTCACCTTCTATAGTCACTCCTTGAAGCAAATAAATACCATGAGTCCTTGCACCCTTCATCACCACAAGCGCCCCCTTCGAAACCTGTAAGCTATCACTCTCAATAGTGATCTTACAACCTAAGGAATCCAGCTGCCTCAAAGAGATAAGAGACTTTCTAAGTCCCGGAACATAGCATACATTAGTGAGAGTACGAACTACTCCGTCAAACATACGAATTTGCACGGAACCAATGCCTTTCGACTTAGAAATATCACCATTTTCCATAGCAATAAAATTTCTTTCTTTATCGATGTAAGAAGAAGAAAAATTTCTATTTGGCGTCATATGATAAGACGCCCTACAATCGAACACCCATTCACTACTCGAAACGTCGATGCAACCGCCGATAAAACATCTACATCTCCCTCACCAGCTGCACTTTCCACCGCTACTGAGGAAGATGCTACTTCCTTCTTTTATTCTCCTTGTCCGGACACTTATTCTTCCAGTGACCAGGCTTCCTACAAATATAGCACTTGCCTTTTATTTCCTATAACTTTACTCTCCAACCGGGGTTCCTTGATTTAGAACGCCCCCGGTTCTCCTTCTTCACATACCTCTCCTTCTCCACAAATAAACCATGACCACTACTAACACCACTACTTCCATCACCTAGCTCCTTCATTTGATCCCGAGACTTTTCACTAAAAAGACCCGTCTTTACACCATCAAGAGTCAATGTATCCCGACTATAGATCAAACTATTTGAGAAACTTGTATAGCGATCTGCCAACGAACACAACAATATCATTGCCTTTTGCTCTTCCTCAATCTTTAAATCTACCGTCTTCATCTTCATTAGCAAATCATCAAAAATGTTTAAGTGCGCCTTCAGCGAAGTACCTTCCTTCATCTTATAGGTGAAGAACGTTCGTAATAAGATCAGACGATTTGTCGATGACTTCTTCATATACAATTCCTCCAACTTGTCCCAAATACCGTTAGCGGTTGTCTCACCACTAATTTCAGAGATAACATTCTCTCCCATGACAAGTTGAAGTATAGTGAATGCCCACCCTTCCATATCCTCTCTCTCAACATTTGAGATGTCCGCCAGTAATAAATGTGCGTCACACTACCCGATGCACCTGATTCCTCCTTAGAACCACTTTCATCTTCCATTGCCATTTTCAAAATCATTATCGCCATTCCACTTGTCTATTACCAATTATGATCCTGAGGCTACGTACGAGCCACGTACATAATGAGCTACACCACTTGGATTTCAGATTGAGGAACTACTAGTGTTACTACTTGATTCAGGCATTTCTACAACCACCTCCAACACCAAAGCTCTGATATCAAAAGTTGGTACGGGATTCCAACTAGAGACCACTCAAATCGAAACCCCACAAGCACAGCGGAATACAGGATCGTGGTAAGAAGTGTAAAAACAACCAATCAACGACTCAATTCCGATCTCAGTCAATCCAAAAGCAATCATAATCTCAAACAAGCAATATAGAAATCAAACCAATAACGAAAAATAAATCACATACAGATTTATAGTGGTTCCACTAACGTTATGTTAGTGTACATCCACTTTAAGAGAGATCTTTTATTAATATTGATGAGAAGAGTGCAAGAGATTGAATACAATGATCAAAATTCTATTTAGAATTGATTTATGGAGAAGAGAATTGAAACCCTAATTTGGTGGAGGCTAATCTCTTGCCGTTGCTTGCACGCATATAGATTTGCAACTTGATGCTAGCTTATATAGGAGAATATAAACCCCAGGCAATGCTTCGAAATTGCCCCTGCAGATATCACAAATTTTCACGCAAGTCCGTACGTGAGAAATAGATGGAAGTCGTTTTAGACGTCTGACCAAAAGGTCAGACGTCTGACTTAAGTCATTGGAACGACTTTGCTTCGGCTCAGACGTCTGATCCATTTGGTCAAACGTTTGACAGAATGCTTTGGAAGCATTTTTTCCCTAACTCAAACGTCTAAACCTTTTGGTCAGACGTCTGAGAGAATGCTCTGGAAGCATTTCTTGTCCAAGCTCAGCCCATTTCGCCTTTTCTCTTGTAACTTCCACATCCGAACTCCGATTTGCGAACTGTTTTCTCCATTATGAAGCTACTTCCAACCTCTATAAATCCCCGTATAGTGTCTCCAAAATTTAACATGGCATACCAAATGAAATATGAAGATGTCTTTCTATTCTTATTGAGCTATCATAAACAAGCTAGACACAAAAGAAAGATTGATCAAAATATGATTGAATGTTGACCCTGATTGCGTTTCATGTGAACGAGATACAGAGGATAAGAATCATTTATTCTTTTCATGTTCATGTAGCACATATATCCGGACTTTATCTAAATCAAAGTACATATTAGTACCCAACTTTTCGGGATCGATGGAGGAAGAGGTGAATGAACTAACGACCGGACTCAAGTTGAAGGACCAGATTCAAGACGTCACTTTCGCCCGTTTAATGCAACCATTTACTACATCTGAAATGAAAGGAATTGCAAAATATTTAAGCATAAAAAGATGAATAGATTAAAAAGTAAAGATGAAGAAACGAGAGGTTGTTTACCTGGTTAATGGTAATGACAGTAGATTGAAGAAATATAAAAGAAATGCCAAGGTACTACAGCGATGGGGGTGGATTTAGTGGATATCGGATAAAGGCGACACAATTAATTTTATTTTCTTCGAGCTATAGGTTACCTTTGAAGTGAAAATGAGCTGAAGATTTTGACTAAGTTCGACTAGTGGAGAAGCAGCCAATATTTCGTTTGTGGCAGCTTGCCGCATGCACAGTATGTATGTTGTATGTACAATATTTACTATATATTTTTTCTTTCTTTTTTGGACGTATTTTTAGTTTGTTTTGATGTGTTTCTATTTTCTTAAACATGGTAAATTAATAGACGGATGTAATATGTGGTCTTTGTTGGAAGTTTTTCATAAAATTGTTTAAATCGATTGTCACTACGAGGAGGTCTAGGTGCCGGCAACCTGTAACATCCCGTAATTTTATGAAATTAAATAATTAAACTAAAAATTGTAAAATTGTGAAATAGTAAATTTTTACAAGACCTAGAATTAGGCTTTGACCTATGCCATTGTGTCCGGGATGCCGTTTACGGTCAGAAAATAAATATAACTTGTTGAATTTGGTTAAACGGACAAGAAATTAGAAGTCAAACCCAGTGGCATATTCGTAATATATTTATTTCAAAAATATAACTTTGATATTATTACTTTCGGTCTATAAATAGATATTTAACCCTATTTATTTTCTTAATAAATATTGCATCCACTTATTAAACCCTAATCGCTAAATCAATTTCAAATCTACCAAATTAAATCCAAATTAAACAAATTAATATATGGTACCGATCACCACAAAGAGAGCTACGCAAGTAAATAGAAACTATTGAGAAATTAGGTATTATCAAGAGGCAGGATTTCTAAACAGTGAAGAAGAAGAATTCACCTCGGATTGGAGAAGATGTATGGCTAATCGGCAAATAGGATTTATCATATTTTTGTATATATTGATAAGACGTGGTAACGCACCCCTACGATCTTGATCTTAAACCAAATTTATAAACGATGCAATTGATAATTAAAACTGATTTTTTTATATACACTTGATAAGATATAGCATGATACGGCATATAACATGATACGGCTAGTTTGTTAAAATTCTAATTTTTATCGATTTTAATTAGCAGAAGATAATCTCCTTCTAATTAAAAAGTGTGAAATACAAAAGTGTTTCAGATTATGCATATTATATTTGAAAATTAAAGTTCTCGATGACATGAATCCACTTGTGGTGCTCGTTCATCAATTGGATGTACGGATTGATCAGAAAACGCGATGGAAGAACGATAAATGTGGACCGTCCATTTTGATCTAACGGTGAAATGATGATGATAAGATGATTGGGAAGCATGGACGTGTAGAGCGAGTCGTGTAGGTCCTCACGTTTGTCTCCGATCATCCCAAAATGTGGCGTGGACGATCATATATGAAAGGGAAGTCGGCGGCGGTGGTTTTCATGAAGGCGGTCGAAGGCGACGTAGTTAGTATGGTCGTGTTGTGCGGGTGACGAGGAGGCTAGCGTTGGCATCTGATTATCATCTAAGGATTTGTGGTGGAGGTAGTAGCAAGAAATAGCATCGTCGATTATGGGTTACGTGCAAAGTTGCAGTGAATATGAAGAACATAGGAAAGAAACATTAATTAAAGTGCTAGGATCAACATTACACATTATTTAACACTACGCTGTAGCAGCCCCCGATATCAGCCGTAGGTTTCTATTTAAATATTTGTTATTTATCTTTCCCATCACATAGATCAAATATTTAAATATAAACTTTTGGCTGATATCACGGAGCTAAAAATATTTCTAAATAAAGGGTTCTATTGATCCGAGCTCTTAGTTAAATAATGTATATTTAATTTTGGACAAATTAATTTAATAATACCATATCTTAAATGCTAATAACTCTCACATACAAACTTAGTTTCACCCACGCTTTGTTGCATTGTGATCGTAGCGAGACGAGAAACGTTTTAGTATATTGTATGATACGTTTTAAGATACACCAAAAATGTCTTCGTTTTGGGTAATTTCATAATTTATTGTTCGATTAAGGATAGCGACATACATTTTTCAAAGGAATTGAGTCCTTCGGTGTTACTAGTTACGTCCAAAATAGCGTTGCGGTGCATTTTTCAAAGAAACTGTGTTATCAATCATGATTTGACAATGATGGGCATGATACATTTTTCAAAGAAAATGAGTTCTTCGATGTAACCGATGACGTCTAATGATGGCAATTACGAGGATAGGCATTATGATACATTTTCAGAGGATCCGAATTCGTCGGTGTAACCATTGATGTCTAACGATGGCGGTTATAAGGATAGGCCTTATAGTACATTTTTAGAGGAAATGAGTTCTTTGGTGTAACTGGTTGTTTGATGACAGCAATTATGAGGATAGGCGTTACAGTACATATTTCATAGGAAATGAATTTTTCGGTGGAACTGATGATGTCTAACGACAGTGATTATAGGATAGGTATTACAGTACATTTTTCAGAGGAAATGAATTCTTCGGTGTAACCAATGATGTCTAGCGATAGCGGGCTAAGGCACGTATTCTTCAGTAGTGAGTCGTATATGATTTAACGATATGGTACATTCAAAAAGCGGGTCCTTGATGTATGATTTGGCGATAGTAGACTAAGATATATATTTCCATAGTAGCGAGTCACATACATTCTCGGCATGCAAGTTAGGACTTCGAGCCCAATTATGTGTACATGATTAGGCACATGATAGATTTTAATGAGACCTTAGCATATGATGTCACATAGTATCATATAATGTTTAGCTAACTTATTGGATACGGTGACACGGGTTAAGGTACACTTCTCGAGCATAAGTGTTGTTTTACTAGCTTGTTAATATTATACACTTATATGATAAGTTTCACTCACCAGACGTATGCCTGACCCCCTCTATCATTTTCTTTTTTTCCGTTATACTTTAATTGGCCGATAGAGAGGACCGATGGAAACTTGGAGGTGTGATGGTATGATGGAGACGTGCATTTCTTTATCTGTCAACCACTTACTATTTATATTAGTTATTCTTAAACATTAGGCCACATTTCATTGATGGGATAAAAGATGTTGTATTAGGATTCATTAGACATTATATTATTTTATTTGTTTAGAATTATATTTTTGATTATTATATTTTATTCTTTTTACTATGAGTTCTTGAAAGAGTAGAATATTGTAGATAGCTCTGTGATCTATTTTATATTCCCCTTCAAAACGATCTGCCATCTGCGAGGCCTACGGTGTCCGTGTCACTTAGGTGTGAATCGGCGCATTATAGGTGGTGGGTTTGATGGTTTTTTCACTACCCCCTATATGGGGTGTAGGGGCAACGCTCCCGCTGATGTCGGTCGATCTGACCAATCAGGTCGTAGGGTTCCCAGTGCAATGCCCCATGGTCCAGTATGAGACAATGCACTATTTTAAGAATTGTATATCTCGTTTGTACTTGAATTTGAATTCAAATCGCAGATGGTTATGATCATGCAATCAAAATATGTTTGTTCGTTTCAACAATCACCACCAATAGATCCTCCCTATATATACATGACAGTACTTTGTCACCACAACATAACTTTTATTCTACCTTTTTGAATTAAGAAATTAATTCATTTATCATTTGATCGACCATTTAGAGTATTTGATTTGTGCTAATGATCACAACTTGCACAAACTCACTCCACTGTATCCTTAAAGAACATTTTTTAACAACCCTCTATGATTTGAGATAGAAGAAAACAATCATGAAAGAGAATGATTTAACTACGCCTTAGAATGATATTTACACCATTTTACAACACTCTTTTTCCTTATAAGACATACAATTAGGACAGAGAGTTGTAAGGTTTTAATGAGACAAATATAATTTGTTTTTGGCAATAATAGTACCCATTTTCAATAAAAAAAATTAATGTATTTACTTACGCATACACATGTGTGTGTATTAATAAAAAAAATTATAAGGTCGTTTTGTTCAAAAAGAATTATAAGGTTGTTGCGAAATAAACTAGAAATACTTGTATAAATATGGTAAGATTTTATTTTTAAATTAATCAGTTCGCTCCTCGTTTCTACCATCGCTCCTCATTTCTCCGGTTAGCATCTCGCCTGATCGCTTGCTAGGTGAATAGCTACAAGTGCTAATTCAAGTCAGTAATTGATCCTACTCCACCATGTTTCGTATCGATAGTTAATTGATCGATATGAAGCAAGGAGCCAAGCATCGATACGAAGCCACAAACCAAGCATCGGTACTAAGTACATGGGGATCGATCCGAATTCATTTTCTCCAGAATTTCCTGCTTCGTATCGATCCCATTTTTGTATATTTCGTACCGATCAGTCAAACGATCGATACAAACCAATGACCATTTGATCGATACGAAGGCGAGGACATTGCATCGATACGAAGGGAGAGTGCCAGATGGATACAAAGGAATGGGTCGAACCAAATGAAGTGGTCAACAAGCATGAAATATGGATCTCCCCTAACTCTCATGCCATGTCGTGGATATGAAAGGTATCGATACACATAGATCGTTATGAAGTACTCAACCAACTTGCAAATCTATTCTTTGGATCGATTATAACTAAAAAACAATATGTCCAAATGCTATGGAATTTTGACAAGAGCATCCTTATCACCTGAAGAACCATCATGACCAACCGCAGCTCCATCTGGTTGTTATTTGATCGATATAAAGTGTATAAGGATCGATCCCAAACAAGCCCTGATCGATCTGGTAGGCCCACCCACATGTGAGAAGATGTATTTCGAGCTTTGGTGGAGATATTTCCAGATCTACACCTATAAATAGCACCCCTACGCCTACATAAAGGGACTTTTTGCTCTTCTACGCCATTACTCTGCTGAAACTCCATTGTAGCCTGAATGTTATCAATTGTACTGCTGTAAATCGGTTGAGAATCATCAATAAATAGCAAACTCTTCAAACTAGATATAGGCTACAATGCCCAACCATTATAAATCTCATCTTTTTATCGCTTTATTTTCAATTTTCAGTTGTTCTTCATATTTATATCCTCTTCCTACATCCTTTCTATGAGCTGTGACTATGAGTTAGGCTTTCATCTACGATTGGGTGTTTGTGACCAATTTTGGTGCAAACATTTTGGTTCTTTCACTGAGAGCTAAAACTCAGGGATTCTGAAGCCAGGATTTTGGATTTGAAGGCTTATGAACTTAGATCTGGGAAACAATGGCTATGTAGTCAACAAAGAGACAAAGAACAGAGAGAAGCCATCATGAAGGAAGTCAGGAGGCTTCCTCAAGAGTTAATCAGACCTCAATTCTCATCACCGGAGATGAGATGGAGATGATGATAGACGCTATGGAGGAAGGGATGCTGAAAAGGCAGGAGGAAATGATGTAAAACTACTCCAACAAGTGGAACAAGCTAGTGTGAAAAATCAAGAGAATGGAGCAACAGGAGCAGAGAGAGTCCAAAACCAGAGTCAGGGGAATGTGAAAACCAGGATTAAGTAAAAAGTGGGACCATCAGGAATAGCCTCTGAGCTAGGGCGCACGCCCCAGAATCCTGTTGACTCAATCCTAAGAAGGATGTTAGGTAGTGCTATGCAGTTTGGCATTGATCGGGATATGGATGCTCATCCATAAGGGTAGGTTTCAGGATTCCCTCATGGACTCATAGGTCATCTTGCAGATAGCAGACAGAGGCTATCACTTGATGACAACGCACAGGTTAGCAGACATGATCCGACGAGCTATGAGGGGAGGATTAGTGAATAGAGATTTGGAGGACGTAAACAGAAGTCCTTTCACTCATGTGATCAGACGAGCTAGGAATCTGGCAGATTTCAAACTACCATTGTTGGAGATGTATAAGGAAGAACGGATCACGCTATTCACTTGACAAGGTTCATAAGGCACATGGAGGTACTGGAGGCATCGGAAGAGGTCATGGCGTGATGCTTCCGTTTGTATTTGACAGATATAACAACATTATGGTTTAGACAACTGGAAAGCAGCTCTATTGGCACTTGGACGGAGTTGATTAAGAGGCTTATGAGTCAATTTCATGTCCGTGTTGTGAAGCCTGAAAATGTGATGGCTTTAACATCGACGAAACAAGGTAAGAGAGAATCACTTAGGGATTTCTTAACCAGATTCAATGCGGCAGCAGCTACGGTGGATTGACCCAATCCGTCGATGGTTTTGATGGCGGTAGTCTAAGGAATTGCAAATAATTCAAATTTCAAGATATCATTGAAGCGGGATCCACCAATGGATCTTGAGTAGTTTTACCATGAAGCGGAAAGGTTTCTACGGCAGGAAGATGTGAAACCTAAAAGAGAGGGGGAAAGGGGTTGCAGTTTATGTGGTAAAAGGTGGAGGTCCACCTAGGGAGGATTCAAATAAGGACGATAGAGGCAAAAGGAAAATGAAAGACAGTGGCAACACATCGAAAAGGCAACGAAGGGAATCAAAATACTCTTCTTCCGAGGATTTGATTGAAACTCTGGGAAGGATTTATTTGGGTACTCAAGGACACCTCCAATATCGAAGGCCGATAAAAAGGGAACCTGCAGAATACGAGCAGACGTCGGGAAAGCATTGCCTATTCTGTGAACTGGATGGCCACAACACGAACGATTACAGACATTTGAAGGATATCGTTAAGGATCATGTAAGGAATGATCATCTATAATAATACACAAGGATTGAGCTATGGCAGTGGAACAGGAGCAGCCAATGCCCGCCTTAGACGAAGATGGCACTGGATCTAGGCAGTGTTAGCTTATTATCATCTGAATGGTTTTATGGCATTAAATAAGTAATAAACCCTGAAGTAAGTCGGCTAAGTCACTTACACATGTACGGGATCGAGGACGGTCCCTAGGCATGCTCTGAGATGATGATATACCGTGATGCTCGGGTTTATGAAATCTTGTTTTTTAGTTGTCTATAAACACTGGTTTCTTTTTGGTACTAGGGCTATTTGGTTTTCTTGATTATACGGACTTTTATTTTATCAATTAAACTCTATGTTTATTGGAGTTGGATTAATGTAATAAATAATATAGGTCGCACGATTATGGTCCCGACTAAAGAAACGGGGCAGTAGCCACGAGTTACGAGTCCCTTGGTCGGAGCGCGAAGGAATAAACTCAAACATGGAATATAAAGTCCTCAACCGGAGAGTCGAGGCTGGAGAATACATAAAAAGTCCTCAGCTAGAGAGTCGAGGTCGGAAAATATAAAGTCAAAAAGTCCTCAACTGGAGAGTCGAGGCCGGAAAATATAAAGTCCTCGACCAGAGAGCCGAGGCCAAAGAATATAAAATCCTCGACCAGAGAGTCGAGGCCGAAGAATAAATAAAAAGTCCTCGACCGAAGAGTCGAGTTCGGAGAACAAATATAACGTCCTCGACCGAAGAGTTGAGTACAGAGAACATAAAGTCCTCGACCAAAGAGTCAAAGCCGAAGAACATAAAGTCCTCGACCGGAGAGCCAAGGCCGGAGAATAGAAAGTCCTCGATCAGAGAGTCGAGGCCGGAGAATATAAAGCCCTCAACACGATAGTCGAGGCCGAAGTAGAATAAATGGACCCATGTGAGGTTCGGGCTTTGAATATGGACCCAACGAGGTCTTGGATATGGATTGTGAGACCCGACGAGATCTCGAGTTTGAATATGGACCCTTTAAGGTCACAGATTTGGATTATAGGAACCGTAGAGGTCCCAGACTTGGATAAAATGATCCATAGAGGTCGTGGATTCTGATAATGATTTGGAATGAATTTAGGATTGGATATTGACTTAGGGCAGTCTTGGATTTTTTTAACGATCTAAAGAGATCAAGGAATTGGTTTGGCAATGGACTGGATTCAAGGTTGGATTGGCGATCAATGGATTATGGACTTCGAATTTTAGACTTATGGCAATACAAAACACAACTTTCTATCGCAAGATATGTTTTGGAAGGGCAAAGTGTTAACCTGCCTTTTGGCAAGGCAGCATATAGGCGGATTTAACCCAATCGACTACATAATTATCGAAGCTGAATTGTCACATACTTGGTTCTGATTTGAATGAATAGGCGATCAATCACAAATGATAAACATGAAAATGTGGTCGAGATTTGGCATAGTCAATGGACAAAAACTGCAAGATACTTGAAATGTGGGCTTCAAGAAAAGTCAAGTTGCTTCAAGTTGTTTGGAGTTTTCTTCGAGTCACATTTAGGGCTGCTTTAGGTTTTCTGGCTGGTTACTTCGGGTTGGAGAAGGGCTTTCTTCGAGTCTTTGAGGGATTGGTATATTTACAAGGGCACCGCAACTACTTCGGATCATCTCATTCGAGCCACATGAGGGGTCACTCCGAATCAAGGAAACAACTACTTTAGGTCATGGTCATGGATCGATATCCACATGATCCATGTCAGTTTCATATCCATCACTTCATATCCATGTGCTTCGTATCGATCAGATTCATACTCACCCATTTTTTTTATCAATTCTACTCCAGCATGTTCTGTATCGATCAGTTAATTGATCGATACGAAGCAAGGAGCCAAGCATCGACACAAAGCCATAAACCAAGCATCGGTACGAAGTACATAGGAATAGATCCGAGTTCATTTTCTCCACAACTTCCTGCTTCATATCGATCCCATTTCTGTATATTTCATATCGATCAGTCAAACGATCGATACAAACCAATTACCATTTGATCGGTATGAAGGCGAGGACATTACATCGATACGAAGGGTAGAGTGCCAGATTGATACGAAGGAATGGGTCGAACAAAAGGAAGTGGTCAATAAGCATGAAATATGCATCTCCCCTGAACTCTCATGCCACATCATCGATACGAAAAATATCTGTATGCATAGATCGATACGAAGTAATCAGCCAACTTGCAAATCCAATTTTAGATCGATCATAACTCAAAAAATATATGTCCAAATGCTATGAAATTTTGACAAGAGCATCGTTATCACCTGAAGAAACATCACGATCGATTGCAGCTCCATCTGGCCATTATTTGATCGATACAAAGTGTGTAGGGATTGATCAAGGATCGATCTCGAACAAGCCCTGATCGATCTGGTGGTCCCACCCACGCGTGAGAAGAGGTATTTCAAGGTTTAAGGGAGATATTTCCAAATCTACACCTATAAACAGTACCCATATGCCTATAGAAAGAGAACTTTTTTCTCTTCTATGCCATTACTCTACTGAAACTCCATTGTAGCTTGAATGCTATCAATTGTACTGTTGTAAATCAGTTCAGAATCATCAATAAATAGCAAACTCTTTAAAGTGGACGTAGCCTACAATGTCGAACTACTATAAATGCCGTCTTTCGCTACTTTCTTTTTAATTTTTAGTTGTTTTTCATATTTATATCCTCTTCATACGTTCTATCTGTGACTGTGAGTTGGTGCTTTCATCTGCGATTAGGTGTTTGTGATCAATTTTGGTGCGAACACCTAGATGGGGATTTCATTCTACTACCCCCAATCTTTACTTTACACCACCCCAACTCCCCATCATGGAACTAGACCAAAGGAGTTCTCATAGGACTCCCCTTTTGCACATAGAAGATCGAGCACAGCCTAAGCACTAGGCTATGTGGAAGTAGATATATTGCCCTATATAGACAACTAAATCGAGGAATAAACTAGTCTAAAAATAAGTAAAAAAGAAATGGATTGGTATCCCTAGTAGTCCGGTCACATTCAAGCAATAATATTCTAGAGGAAAATGCACTAAAATCAAATATTTCAAATTGGCTTCTGTTGAAAATTTAGAATTTATTTTTGATGTTGTGATTACATAAAAATATAAACTTTGAGGCTCAGTAGCTAAATACATGGCAATTGAATCATGAGTTGAGATCATTAAGTGCATACGGTGAGTAGGAAGTGGAATTAATACAATGGATTCAAAAGCATCAATCCTCTCTTGTTTGGAAAAATCGAAACCCATCAAAATGGTACCTGCCATACATAATAATGGAAAGATTTTCTATAATATATGAAATTGTCCCTCCTTAATAATGACTCTAGAATAAATGGGAAATAGTTAGAAGAGGTGCACCAGCATTGAGCACAAGCTAGGTTATTAGATACCGAAGGCGGCCGGAATAACACGTGCAAATTTCCTTGCATGTGGCTCGTCCATGACAGCTTCTTCGGATTTACGTGAACTAGTAGACTAGTCACTATATGGGATGCCCCCATAATCGAATCAGAACTAGTGAGGAATGGGCTCCACCATCCTTGCCCGGATTCTGCCAAGTTCTATATTTCATGTCCCCTTCCAAACAGCATGCGGCCTTGTCTTATGGCACTTTGGCTTTACTCGATCAAGCCAAAAAATTCTCTTCCCGAGTCATAGTGAGGCGGATGTGCATCCACGGAAGAGGAAATAACAATTCATCTTGCTCAATAGGCATCCAAAAGGGACCCTCTATATATTTATTAGCGACTCTAATCAAATGGGGGGCCAGTATATTAATTGGGGTGAGGTGACAGATAGGTAAGTACGCTTGAACCCAGTATCTTAATTAGAGGTGACCAGATGCTAGTATATTAATTGTAAGTCCAACTATATTAATTTAGGTGGAAGCTAGGCATGCAAAGTGAGGCGAGCATAGTCAGCATGACCGATCCAAACTATTCTTAGACCTGTGACATCCAGTGGTTACCTTATAGGAACATAAACAACCATGAGGATAGATCCAGCTCTTATCCTAAAGGAAGGAGCAGTGACCTAAGAGAGGAAGTCAAACCAACCACGGCCAATTGAGCCCTGTTAAGCTAATATATATATGCATAAAGCTTATGGACGTAAGCTCTATTCGGTCTATAGCATTGATTTCCCATATTAAATAGGCTAAATCTATCTCTCAATTGTCTATCCTATGCTCGATAAGGTCCTCTACCAGGGCTGCACCTCGAGGTAAATTTAGTTGTCTGAATACTCAGGGATTCCCTACTCCATGGCACATTTCGCTCATCCATGTAGCACGCCGTCCAAACGCGATGCCCTTTCTCATTATCATCCACTGCCTCTTTCTTTCCATCCATCCCTTCACACATGGAGATTGTTGTATGTATATTCAACTTCAGTTGCCAATGTAATAGAATAGGTAGGAGTAAATTATGGTAGGATGCATCCTTCTCCAAGAAGAATTGTGATATCCCCCTCTCTGAGATCCCTATAAAGCAAAAGACTGGCTATCCCTAGGTTTCAACATGTCTGGTCTTCCTTCAGGTGCCTCGCGCCGCTACCACCATTTTTAGGACCGACTGACAAAGGGACCGTCTCGATTGTCCCCACTCGATTCACTTGCCTTACCTGCACAGACGACAACCAACAACGCGACCAATAGGAGGTCGCATATTCATAATAGCATTTGGACTCATGTGCCTTCCAAACCATAGGAGTTCCCTTGCTCCTGCTATGTACGATTAGCCAGCCTTATGGCGGCAAAAGGAGGTGACTTCCCCCATGCTAAGGTTCCCTATGATTAGGCCGCATTAGGTTTGGGAGCTGGGCGATACAATATGGCTCCTCTACATCACCAAACACGCTGCCCTACTAGGCGTGCAGCGCTAAGTAACCCAAGCTAACCTACATTACTGACTAACGGCGGGTAATCATCTTTTTTAGAGGTATAAATACAACTCCATGAATGAGAAAAATAAAGGTTGCATTAATGGTAAAGATCTCTAGGGAAACCACTAAAAAAAGATTAAACATATGGTGCATAGCAAGAGATAACAAATTATGCTGCTTTCATTTCCCTTATCAGGAGCTCCATCTTTATCTCATTGGTTCTCATGATTAAATCTATTATTGGAATATCACCCCAAAAGAGATACTATTAATGGGGTGCGTAGCTAATTGTTTGGACTTGGCATACTAGGATCCTCCCGGTTATCTTCTAGATGCCCCATGATAGTTCGCCTTTAATTGATATCTGTTTGAGCGCCCTTCTTCAGTCAATTACTTGCTTCTTAAAGTAGCTTTTACCCTTCTCTAAGTTCCAGAGAAGTTACACTAAGATACTCGGTAGCTTACCGAAGTCCATCTGTCAGTAATCCATTGATGTTACGAACCGCAAGTAAAGAAAAGTCTTCCCTTCCTGCTTCTTTCTTAACTGCTCTTTTACTACATAATTGAGTCCCCCTAAGATGTTCTTTCTGTTCTTTCCTGTGTTTAGCTCTTGTAGAGCTCCCTCTCCTCTGAGAAGTATCTCTCCTAAGCTACCTTCTAAGAAGTAAGTCTCCTTCGAGAAGTCGATCTCCTTTCTGAGGACAAATACTCTGATGAGCATTCGATACTTGTTATTGGGTAGTCGGAATTTTGATTCGATAGCTTGGGTACTCCCCAAGCCTAGTGAAATAGAAATTGACATCAGAATCGAAAAAGGAAGGAATTAGTTGAGATCTTGTAGAGTGGTAAAGGAGAGTAGGTCTCCTAGGGGAGGCTTACCAGTATAATGTTCGAGTGTAACGTGTTAAGCAAAACAGTAGTGTTCAAAAGGCACAATGAAAAGTTTTCTGCTTTCCCGTCTTTTGGCTTGAATTTTCCCTAAAATGTTCCAAATGGCAAAATGACATACTTTGGAGATAGATCAACTTGAACTAAATTTCGAGCCGATTTTGTTGGCATTTTTCATTCTTCATAAGTCAAAAATAAGCAAAAACAAGGATTTCTTTTGGGAAACCCTGATCTAACATTTATATGGCGTTTGGTTTGAGATTGGGAATCAACATTCACATTGGATATGGATCGTAAAATTCATCGACTTGATCCGAGAATGTTGGTTATGTTTTTTCAGGTGACTTAATATCTAGTTGAGATTATAGTATGACATGAATCCTATGGGATAGCGCCTTGATTTTTTATCGTTCGATGCTTTATTTTCCTCTTGTCCTGATTGGGACATTATCCCAAGATGACCTTTTGCTATTAGCAAATCCCCAAAACCCGATGATTGAGCAGTGGACCCTTGAATCTTAATTCCTTGGTTGAAATGATAAAGATGTTTCCAAGATTGAGATTAATCTACTCTCTAAGGTTTGAGATTGCTAAATAGATAAGTGGGTTAGTCCATGAGAAGTATATGATGATCCCTCAAGGTTCGTAGCGAATCATACGTAGTTTCATTTTTCTCTTTCTTTTGATTTTGATGGCGGAGTGGTGAGTCCATCATTGATTGAAGATCCATAATTTGATTGAATCATTTCACCTTGACTCCTATCTAAAGTAGTCTAATATATAAAAAACGTAGTTCAAATTGTTATTTTCTTTGATTTTTTTAGGAGTTCGACCGTCTGGTTAGAGGTAGTGAGAAATGCAATGAGTGGGGTCGATGAAACCAACATAACAACATAGAATTGCTTGAGTGTGATTGGTGGGAACTTAAGATTCTAAACACATGAGGGCATAGACAGATACTGAATTAATAGAAAGGCTCGTTGAGACCTCACTATTTAATCGATTTTCTTTGGCTGGTAGTTGTGCCATGGAAGAAGATTCTCTTATTCTCGAATCAGCAGTGTTCACAATTGAATCAGAACTAGTCCTACCTTTTCTAATATGCCCCTCAGTAAGCATTCCTTTAGCAAGGCTACACATTCTAAGGGAGAAATTTGCTCCAAGAATAGTTTGGATAAATCATTAAGCCCTCCTATTTGTACTATTAATAGTAGGTCTCATTGTCTGAGCTACACTTTAGCGCTACAAGAGCTTTGCTAACCTCTCTTTTAAGCCTACCCAGGCTTACCCAATTGTTTAAACTAAGGAGTAGTGCTACCTTTAAGAGGCATGTCATCACAAGAGGAAGGACTTCTTCTCTCTTGAGATATGAGTAGGAGTTGAACCTACGAATGTGCTTATAAACCTATAGAACTACTGATATGCTCATCTCCTTGTGATTCCAATTGAATTTACCCATGTTCTGAATTTTGGATCTATTTGAATGAGTGATTGCATAGTTTTGAATGAGAGGTCAACTTGAAAGACACTGATTGATAGTTCAGATAGAAGTTATGCCCTATAGTAGTTGGCCCATTGATTTGGACAAGGGGCCACCATCATAGTTAGAAAGATAGGGCACGAAATATCTAGCTAATTTAGCAAGAAAGCGGTATGTCTCCTCAATATTATAGATAGTCATAATTGCTGGAGCAACGTTTTCAAGAATCATGTCCATTATATGTTAATGGTTTGTGCCAGGTTTTTCGACTAGTCACGGTAAAATAGAAGAGATCTATCAGTAGCTATTATACCCCATTTATATGGGAATGCAGTTTCAAGCTATGGAATGAGACATCCGCTAATATACCAAGGAAATTTTGTCTGTGAGTTTTAATATGCTATGCTCCTCTTAATCCAATTAATTATCCCTTACAGAGGATCTCTCTCTCCCTCATCCATATAGGCATAACCCCTACTAAGCTACATATTCAAACTTGCATCATAGCTCCATTTAAAGGAGAGAAGTCATTCGGAAAGAGCACTTTAAAACTCCATAGGCTTAAGAAGGAGAGGCAGGGATGAAGAAGTGAGCCGGAGTAGTATTTGTAAAGTTAGGCGAAAGATCCAGTATATTAGACTGGTTGGTGAGCGAGTGTGCTGGTTTGAGAGTTTGAGAGTTGGATAGTGATGAATCAGGACTCAGTTAGTTACTAATAGAATTGGAACCGTCATAAACATTCTTTTGAATTAGGGGCTTGCTTCGCCACTGGCTCTTTTGAAGGGACTGTGAAACGACCGCCTTTCTTGCATTGAAAGATGAACCACTAAGGGTAAAAGAAAATTAAAGATAAGAAGAAACTACAATCACAGAATCTCACCACGAATCAAAAAAACATATAATAGATAACATAGGATATTACATTGTCATTTGCATAATAATAATAATACATCAAAGTCATTACATTACAACCTTCAACTGGACAGTTAAAACTACCTACCCATACAAAAAAAATAGGTCATACATAAACACGGTGGAATAAGAAAATAATTAGCTAACGTTGAAGCCACCTGCTCCAGTTCTTCAAAATGCTTACGTAAGAAAACTAGATCACTTGACTACTTATAAAAATTTGAGTACCCAAGAGTTTTAGGAAAAGAAAATAAAATTATGGATCAAACATGGGTCTAATGTGAATAAACTTAAAACAAGTTAATTTTTACTTTTATAAATGGTTTGAAAATCAAGGGTATCTCATAAGCCCACGCCGCACATAAACATGTACGGCTTTTTACCTTACAATAACCGAAACACTTTACACAGAAATCTAGTGAGATTGTCGTAATGTCTAGGGTTTTCTAGTAAATAATTCACATGCCAAAATTGTTACATTAATTAAAATCCAGCATAATATGTATACAACTAAGACCAAAGACATTTATTGGGAAATGGATTCCAAAAATTGACTGGGCAACTAGGGTACCACCCATCACGGTGCATCTTTAGATAAAATAACACCGAGGACCTCGGTAGAGTCCCCTGCCAATACAAGACCGGCGTACCCTTTGATGGATAGTACCGAATAAGATCATCCCTCAGGGTATAAAGATTTGCAAATGAGCATATGTTTCATATGCTTATATTATCATGACCTGGTTATCGAAATTAACCCCATTGTATTCATCATGTTTCTGAAATGAGGTATTTGTGATAAGTATAAGTCGACTTACTTTCAATAAATTGTTTTATTACAACTACTTTAATTCGTTTGTCTACTTAATAGCACAGAAAAGAGATCCTTGGTTTTTAAACAACTAACTTAAATAAGAAAGTTGGTAAAAATAACTGATAGAGTTTAAAAAGGAACTTTAAAATATATAACTTTAATTAAATCATAAGTTTAATATTTAACTAAACTTTTGTTAATCTTAATTAAATCAAAAATCATATAATTCAAACCATAATTAATTAAATAAAATTATTAAAAATCAAACTTTAATTAAACTTAAATAAATAACATTCATTTAAGAATTCAAACTCTGATTAAATGGATAATTAACCCTTAATTAAATACTAACTAATTAAATAACTAACTCTAATTAAATAATTAATTAAAATAAATAAAATTGATTAAATAAAAATTAATTTTCTTTTATCTTAATTAATGATTATTTAAAACTTAATTAATTAAAAATATTCAACTTAGTTAATAATTTCTCAAACTCTAATCATTTAGATAATAATTACCCTAATTAATAAATTCAAGTAATTAAACTATTAAATAATTAAAAATCCAAATTTTGGACTTAATTAATTTAAAATTAGTTTTCAAAAACAATCCAAAAGAAACCACTTTAAACTTGAAATCATGAAATTTTCCGAACTATATCCATAGTGATTATTGCTATAAGTGCAGTTCATTTGAACTGATTTCTAGGTGCAAGCTCCACTTTAACTCTTAACTACACCATGATTGAAAACATAATCGTAAGAGTTTTGAAAACTTAAACAAAAGGTGTAGACTTAGAAAAGAATTTGAAAAATCCAAATTCGTTTTCAAATTGGATCTTAGGACCTTTTGCGAATTTTCAAGGTGCTAACTTCACAACATTTACATTGCATACACTTGGTTTTTATTTCGTAAACATAATATCATCGTATCATAGCCAACCATTCACATATTCATATCCAAACATATCGTTTGACATCCCAATCACAAATTCAAACTCAAATACAAACTTATAACCACGGCCATCAAAACAACATGATAATTCAACACAACAACTACTATATTTTCACAATATATAGTTCATTAAAATCAAGTATTTTTCTTTTCCAAAAAAAAAAGTTTTACTCACTGAAACTTTTATTAAATCAAGACAAAAAAATTCCACAACTTGAAAATGCTTTAGAAACTTGCAAAATATGAAACTTTTAGTTGCTCGAACACTTGAACTGGTCCCGGCCATGGAAAGTTTGGGATTCGCCTAATGGGCTTTTGGTTGGACCATGGGGTTGTAAGGTGTTTGAGTGCTTTTAGTTTGGAAGAGAAGTGTTGTAGAAGATGTAGAAGTGATTTTTATGAACTAAAAAGGTGATTTAACCAAAAGAAGTGATTTTTTTTCTATTTTTGAAAAATTATAAAGAGGAAGCCATAGATGTTTTGCTTAAGCTTGTAGGAATTGTAAAGTGGATAAAGAGACTGTAAAATGAGAAAAATGAAAGTTGGGGAGTATACACAGGCTTAGGAAATTAATAAAAAAACCACATAAGTGCTTATATTAAATATATACATGCATGCACTACCATACTCTCCCCCTCCCCTCCACTCATTTCCATCCTCATTGTACCCACTCCCCCTCCAGGTTTTGCACTATTGAAGCATTGCACTAAGTACTTGTGTTGAAAAAATGAGTTTTATATGAGTGTGTGTGTGTGTACACTTTTATTTATAAAATATTTTTTCCTTATATATACACACTTTTAAGAGAGGCATACACACACACATATACACATGTATTCATCATGCATAAATAGTTTATGGTGTGTGCATATGTGTTTAAAATAGTATTATGACATTTTAATTAACTTTTAACTAATGAAAAATAGACATTTCAGAAAATAACTTTCTATCACATATAAACAATATATGTTGGTAAACAAACTTTGAAAACGATTTTATCATCATTAGTTATTATTTAAATAGTTTTATTTGTTAATAAAAATTCAATTACAATTATTTAAAAATATAAATAAATATTTATGCAAATAGCGATAAAATTCTGGATCGTTACACTCTCCTCCCTTAAAAGAATGTCGTCCCAAAATTAGCAAATAAGGAGATAATTCAAACCACACAGAAAGCTATATATTCATATTATAAGCACATACAAAACTAAGAAATCATAGAAAACAAACATACACTATACATACAATAGAAAAAGAACTGACTATCCTAACATCAACTCGGGATAGGCTTCTCTCATATGATCCACTATCTCCCGAATGTAGTCTCTTGGATCCTCGCTCCATTGAATCTTAACTAGTCGCACTACCTTGTTACGCAACCTCTTTTCATCTTAATCCACTATATAAACTGGATGTTTAACCACTATCAGGTTTGATTCTACTTCCAATCCCTCTTGAACCGATGGCTCCACAATCAAAGATGGGTCATGAATATATTTTCTCAAATGAGACATGTTGAACACATTATGAACACCTGCCAATCTCTCTGGCAACTCGACCCTATAAGCAAGCGATCGATCCTCTCAACAATATGGATGAAAGAAGCTATGCGGTAAGATCGTATAATATGGAATAGTGGAATGGTCTAGGTAGATAGCAATAAACAGTAAGTAAAGTAGACACCAAGACTTTATACTAGTTCGGACCTCTTGTCCTACGTCCAGTCCCTAAGCTCCTCTTAGGAATTCAACTAACCAACAACCCTCACTTAACCCGGGAGAATAAGTTTACAACTTACCCCAATAACCGAACTGGATTTCTTCCCTCAACTACCAAAGAGAACTTCAACTAGATACAAAGAGTATTTCTGACTTGTTGTGTTCTTGATAACACTAACGAGTCTAATTGAGTACAACTTTCCTATAATCTTATCCTCAAGAATATGAAATGTGTTTATGAAGATTTAGAAAATATAAATTGATATGAATCAAAAGAGTATTTAAGATAAATCAAAGATTCAAGCAATTGAAGTGGTTTGTGATTGCTTTTGAAAACTTAAGAAATCTGAAAATATGATCAGGATAATAGAGAGATTAAAGCAATTAGAATTCATAATTTGCAAATGATAGAATCCTGTATTTATAGGTGTAGAAGAGGTGTATCTATTTGCAAAAGATTCAGGCAAGAGATGCATCCATTACCATTGGATAATGGTTGCAACTCCTGGGAAGAAGAAGGTGTCTTTTCATAAAAATTCGCAGGTTTGAATTCTCAGTCGACTGAAACTGTGCATGTTGTAATTCTGTAACAGGTTCAGTCGACTGAAATTTCCTGCTCAGTCGACTGAACTGGTAGTTTCTGCATAGTGAACACTTAACTAAAATTATTAAGTTATGAAATGTGTTCTTGTATTTGTGCAAGCTTCTTGAGGATATATTTTAACAATAAAACTAAGACTAAGACCTATATATAATAAGTACTCATGATATCCTTGGTCTTCATAGTCATTCCTTTAGCTTTGCACATATCTCTTCCTTTTTGTTGAAGCACATTGTCATTGATCAAAATATAGCGTATCAACATTATCCCCCTTTTGTCATCGACAAAAAGGAAGTAATAATTTGTAGAAGTGTATAATTGTCAAACAAAGCAACCACATGCATGCATAACCATAGTGTGAATCATAAAAACCATAGAGCATCACGAATAAAAGAATGCTATTTATACAAGCCTTTTCAGTAGTGTTTGAAAATTAATAAAGAGTTCCGGAAATCAAACCATCAAAATGATCAAGGGTCCCTTTCCCAATTATAAGAGCCTTCACGTTCTCCTTATGGTTCACGAATAACAGGGCCACCGGTTGGTTGTCTAAAAGCTCATCCTCCTTGACCACCACTATTACCACTAGTGCTGCTGCTCGGATTCTCCTTGGAAGATGTCCACGTGAACGTTGGAGCTGGGCGCTTGCCGCGTGAGGTAGAAATAGAAGTGGTGCCGGTGCATGAAATGGCATCCTATAGTTTGTTGAAGAACCCTTTTACCCTATCAAGTTTGTGATCAACCTTCTTGAGACGAGTATCAAGGATTTGTTGATTCCTTGATAGAATTCCCAACGATTGATTTGTATTAAAATCTGGTTGAACAAGACGGATTTTATCATCTTGATCAAGAGGTTCTTGTTGTGGAGCTTGAGGTTGAGGTTGGTGAGGTTCTTGTTGACGTGCTTCCCATTCAGTTAGAGACATGATACGAGGAGGCCTTACCGGTAGTTGCATGAGGCTTATAGTCCGATGGTTGATTTGATGAACCATCGTATTTTCTGAGTTCGGTAGTGGCGTATCAACGTATAGGAGAAGTCACATTATGTACTCGCCAAAATATATCGTTCTCATTTTCCCACTGTTGAAGGAAAGAAATTCATCAAGTATCAATTGCACCCAATTTACTTTAATATTTCCCATATAGCATATAGTGCCCGGTAGTTATTCGGGTACCCTATTTCATAGGAGCCGGTGCATGGGGTAATGGTCCTCATAAGGGCTTTGTGTAGAAGCCTAGCTCTTGGTCTTAAGGAGGTGGATTTGATATCTTGGTTATTGATCTCATCCTCTAAAAATTGATGATTTATATTGTCACGAATATGAGGATTGAAATCTATTTCCTCAAGCTTTCTACCAACGTTTGGGGATCCTAGAATATGAGCAATGCGATCAAGTGAAAACCATACCTTTTCCCGCATACCATACTCCAAACACTGTCATTCGAATTTCGTGGAGTTTGGTGTCCGAGGTTGAGGTTGGCATAGAATAATTTGACCATAATATGGTTGATGGCATGGTCATTACGATTAATGTCTAAAAGCGATGTCAAACTTGCCTGATCTGTTAAAGCTTGAATATTATAGGTTTGAAGACCTTGGAAATCAACAAATGAGTGCTCAAAGATTCTTGATTTCTTCATCTTGTTCCACCGAGTGACCGCAACTCCATTGTAAAGCCATTGAGCAATTTGGCCATCAATTGGCTCGGAGGAGGTTGAAGTTGAAGCTCTAGAACGTTTATGAGGCATAATTGTGGAAATTTTGAGGAAGAAATTGAGAAAACACTACAAGAAAAGTTGTCTTTTATAACGCAAATAGATAACGCTTTATCTCAACGCGTTATTATTTGTTCTATTTTCTTTTATTCAAGCAAGGATCAGATACGTAACGCATTTGGATAAAGTGGTCTTGCACGATAATTTGCTTGCCCGCCTCTTCCTTAAATTATTTTCCACTTCCCTCTTCATTTTCGTTCACTTCTTTTTTCCAGCTCTTAAAGAAATCTTAATTCTCTCCTACAAACCCTAAATATCGAATCCAGTTCAATAGCAACCTTCACATACTTTGCACGGAAAAGCTGATGAGAGCAAGCATGCCATTTTGGGGCTGAGTGTGGATCTCGTATGTTTATCCTTTTATTTATCTGCCGATTTGCTTTAACTTTTAATCGATTTATGCAATAAACTATTATCGAGTTTTGATTATTGAACATCACGTTGTTATAATCTAATTCATGTTCCTAATTTTGCGATTAGGTTTTATGATTCTCAATAGATCGCCGTACCTTTTTTTAAATTGATGCTTCGAGTATTGTTGAAATGATTGGCAGCTCCAAGTATTATCGAAATGATTAGCGTGCTTTTTTTAATCGATGCTTTGAGTATTATCAAATTGATGCCCTGAGTGTTCTCTCCCACTCCCAATTTTATGATTAAATTTAACCGCTCAAAAAATAATTGTTCTCTATTTATGTTGCTTCCGCTTTTTTCACAAAAGGCAATGCATTAATTTTTGTTTTCCTTTTACATTCGCAAATTACTATATTTTTTCGCAATTCAATTTCTTCTTAAGCAAACTCAAAAGAGCAGATTGTGATGGCCATTTAGTAATTATTTTTTACTCGCAGTAAGTGAATTGATATGTTGAACTTGATTGTTGAAACTATTGCCAAGGGTGGTGTTCTGTTTTCCATTGAAGTTGTATTTCCAAACCCAGTAAATGGTTTTTCAGACAAAGATGGTGCATTCCAAAAGAAGATTTACTCATGAATTGTAAGGGAAGATGAGAAAATGAACTTTATAGAAATCAAAGTCGGAGGTGAGCAAGATTATTTCAGATTGTTGGTCTGCAGCAAATTATTTATATATATTTATTATCAAACAAGTTAATAATTATGTAAAGTACTAACAAAGAATATTTACATCTCTGTAAAATAACATAATTTTTTGTAGCTTGCTAAAAACATACCAAACTACTCCAATATTAGCCGATATTATCCTGTATTTTCAAAATATCACATATTCAGCCTTTTATTTTTTGATTTTGGTCTTAACTACTTAGATGTTATAACAGGTAAGTTTTTTGCATAGTAGCAGAAAGGACCAAAATTATTGAGGTCTTGTTTTAGGTCATTCTTTCACATAGTAACAGTGTAAATAATTTAATCCTATGTATAGAGGTGGACATGATTTGATGTAATGTTCTGTAAACTACATAGAAATGGTGAAATAAAAGCCTGGAATAGCAATGCCAATTGATTTGGCCTAATTGATAGATGGCTTGCCTCATTGTACACAAATTGAATGAACAGTATTATGAGGTGATGTGTTTGTGAGCTGGCCTGCTAAGCTGCTAGATGTTAGGATTATAATTATGGAACATAATTTGGATCTTAAAGGCCCCTAGTTAAGATCTTTTTGATTATCCAAGCAATACGTTGCTGGACTAACAATGATGGACATGGTGAGAAGCATTGGGGTACTTATATTGTAAATGTGAATAAGCATTAAGAAAATATAACCCATTGTAAGCTTATTATTTGATACAAACATGGTGAGTATTTTATGGCAACCCTTTTAGTTATATTATACTTCATTAATAAATCCTAAATGATCAGCTTAGTTTGGCAGATGTACTATATCTGAAACCAAAAGGAAATAATAATACAAAATAAGAGGAATTCTGTTATAGACAGTTGATGTGATACGTAAGAAGGCTAGCATTTTGAGTACAAGCAGCATATCTATACGAAGTCCGGCCTTCAGGTTTAGATAAAGTATACATGTCTTTTAGATATGTACTATTGGTTTGATACCTAAAGAACTTCTCGCCAAGTTTGTTATGTAGCCAAATCTTTTTATAATTATTTCTTACATGGCCTAAATGAATGAAAGTTAACATTAGTTTATTCCTACTATACTGTATTTCTTAGGTATGAGCTACACTATCAGTTAATAACTTTTGGGAAGGTACTTTTAGTTTTAACCACTTATATACCTTTATGTTGTTTTCATGACACAGTGTGAGTTATGAGAGTTTTCTTGCAGGTCTTCTGCACCAAAAGCAAACATATTTGTAACGCTTGTCCAATGAGAGCAGAGTGCAGGCATTTTGCGAGTGCATATACTAGGTATGTAACTCAAATTTCAAGAAAAATCATTCGCATATACTAGGTATGTAACTCAAATTTCAAGAAAAATCATTCTTTAAAAAAGGAAAAAGGCAAAAAGTTAAAAAAAATTAATTTCAAGGAGTTGCATGAAAACTAAGGATGGGAATTTCTCAAAAGCTTTAGTTGCTATAACTCCTGAGGCTGCATTACTTCCTGCACCAAAGCTAAAAACTGTCAGTCGTTTGCGAATCGAGCATCAAGCGTAAGTCAGTGTAAACTTCCATTTGTTCAATAACATCAATACCCAATTATGTTTTTTAATTAGATATCAGTCCTGAATTATTTGTTTGTGTCATTCAATTCGTATAGATATGAACTTCCCGACGGGCATCCACTTTTGGGAATAGTATGTTTTTTTCTTTTTCGCTTGAATATATTCTGACATTTTCCATTTCCCCTCATCTTAATGATATCGCATGTATCTCCTTCAATTATGTTACAGTTGGACAATAGAGAACCTGATGACCCTCGTAAATACCTGTCAGCTATATGGACACCAGGCAAGCCCAATTTATTTACTGTTAACATATTTTGAAAATCTTAAGAGATATGGATAAATCTTAGAGATATAGATAAATCTTAGAGATATGGACATAGGGAAAGAGAGATTTTATTATTGAACTCGATATTTTTACAACTTGAGAGAATTGATTTCCACCACCATCATACAACTTTCTATTTATATATGGTGATAATTAAAGTGAAAAAATCAACATTCAAATTTACTATTTTCTACAATTTTTATTGACAATTATGGAAGAAGAAAAATACTTATATCAAACTTTAAAACTTTCATTAATCCTAATAAAGGCATTACCTCAGTTTGTAACTGAGACATGCATGGCTCTGTTTGTGCTGAAATGTCACTGAGGGATTATCTCAGTTCTTAACATATAAATTGAGGCATGCCTCAGTTGTGAAAAATGAAGTTAAATCCAGGCTTTCCTAGGTCCTTTTTCTAACTAATAGTACAAATAAACTGGATCAATGTATGCAAAATTTGAGTTACGTACATTCTTGTCAAACAGTTACAGTTAACAGCCGAAAATATAAATAAATAAGAACCCTATTATTTCACAGCAAATGGACCAGGTGCAGATATGAAACTAAAACCAATTAACAAATGTTTCTTTCCTGCTGTTCTTGAAGAATCTTACCTGAAGATTTTGCATCCAAATAAAGTGAATTCACTTCCTCCACATCAGACTTGCAAATTTTATCTCTTCCAATGCTTGCTTTTGATAACAACTGGATCGCATGCCTCAAAATTGCTTGCTGCCAAATTTCTCCAAGATAAGCTATAGACTTTCTTCATCATTTGCCAGCTCTTCAACTTAGGAACAGATTGCCAATATTCGAGTCATTGTTAATACGAATAGCATTGAAAGCTTACAATTTGTGTGCATTGAAAGTATGCAGTTTATCTTCAGAAAATGCTGATTGAACAAAGTTAATACCAAGAGCAGCGGCCTCTACTTTTTAGCACCAACAACTTTGTTTGTGAAATTCAAAGATTTCACATGTGGAGGAATGTTTGGCCTTCCAAATACCTGCATCATTCATTAACTACTGTGAGCAATGTGATGTAAAGTTTAAGCTTCTTAACCAACGTTGCACGTCATGACAGGTTATAAATTTTGATACAAAAATTATTTTATAGTATATTGAGTTGATGGTACAAAAAAACTGAATCATCATTTGTTTGTGTTTTTCTCTAGCAAAGATGAAACACAAATGCATTATCGCTGTTGCAGACAACATTGCATGGCTCGCTTATTCAAACGGAAGCAGGAGGGGCACCACCTTGTAAAAGTTTCGGTTTCTTTTTCTGTAACTCTATGGTTATGTTCTCTCTCCCACCAGGTTGAACCTTAATTTTAGTAAATTAAAATGTTGGCGAAAGTGATCACATATGAGAATTCACTATCTGAAACAATAGGCTGTATAACTAAGTACATTTGTACATTCAATTATCCATTCAATCATTCAAGAACATATTACCTAACATCCAAATACTTATATTCAAATAATGATTTTAAATAAATGTGTCATATTTTGATCCATATATGATATAAGTTTGTATTAGATGAATAAATTTGGACTTTATTTAGTAGTCCATAATCCATTTTCAGTCCATGTAGTTTAAGCCCCTATTCTCAGTTCTTCACTAGCAGGTTTACAAAGCGCCAGGCGTGACCATAAACTTTTGCTTAACAATGAATGGACCTATGTAGAGTGGGATACAACATCCATTCCGTTGGACGTGTCCAACACCAAGCCTTCGTTAATTTTGTTATTTGGTATTGAAATTGATAAAAATGATTAAAAATAATAAATTGATAAATTTTGCTCCCAGGCGAATAGGAATGGTGGGATAAAGTTCTTGCGCCGTTAAAGGAGTTGGAATTAAATGCAATTATTGGCACTGTTGATGCAAATAAATCACAAGACAATGCTTCTGCATTCTTGGATAAAAAGGTGGCTGAAAATGTGCATGTTCCTCTTTCCATTGATACAATAAAATCTGCTTTTAATCTAGCATCTGAACCTTGAAAATAAATTGATGAACTTAGAGAATAGATTTCTACAACTATAGAAAAATCAGGTAAGAATTATCATTACATTTTGATCACTAATTGCTTGCACACTTGAACACTTGCATACACACTTGAACACTTGCATACAATCACTTGAACAGTTGCACACTTCAACCATTATACAC
This sequence comes from Allium cepa, assembly GCA_030765085.1. NCBI lineage: Eukaryota > Viridiplantae > Streptophyta > Magnoliopsida > Asparagales > Amaryllidaceae > Allium > Allium cepa. The sequence goes on along the minus strand of CM060932.1, from coordinate 219,003,954 downwards.
TTGAATACTTGCATACTTGAACACGCTAACAGTTTGCATTACCAGACTTACAAAATGGCATGTTTTTTTTATTTTGACAGAAGTCGGACAGAAGTAGACACAGTGGGACAGAAGTAAACATTATTTTCTGTAATGTTTGTATACTTATTAAATTGACATTATTTTCTGTTTCTCTGTGTTAACTTGGCTGCAGGCTTATGTTTTATTCAATGGTTATGCACTTGCTTTAATGTTTGTACACTATAATGAAAAATATCACATTTCTTTCTGAGCATGCTCTTGTGTTATATTTGTTGATTATAATCTTTATTCGTTTATGAAGATTTAGTTTGATTGCTATTATTAAAATGTAATATATATGCATAGCTCTTGAAAAGTGTATCTACGATTTTTATAGCGGCATATATGAGCTGTAAAAGAATTTATCAATACTATAACATGTTGATTTAATAGCGTGAAATGACCGCTCTTGAATAAATATTTTATAGCGGCAAAATGGTGTTATAAATATTTCCAATTCCATTGAGATTTAGCTGTATTGTAGCGGCTACAATGAGCTATTGAATAAATATTTTATAGCGGCAAAATGGTGTTATAAAGGTTTCCAGTTCCGTTGAGATTTAGCTGCATTATAGCGGCTATAATGAGCTATTGAATTAACATACCATAGCGGCAAATTTGCGTTATAAAACTAAGCTCTACCATAGCGGCATATTTTGTGTTATAAATATTCAACAGTTTTTAATAACATGTCGATATACAGCGCTTATCAAACCGCTATGGTTGTGATTAATAGCGGCTATATGCCGCTATAAAAGACACTTTTTGTTGTAGTGAAAAGTAGAAATTGGGGGCTAGGGTTTTCTTAGAAATGGGGAAGATGAAGTTTGGAAGCGGTAAAAAAACAAAAGTAAAAATGAAAAAGATGGCTAAGTAGGGTAAAAAAACTTGGTAAATTGCGTTCAGTCGACTGAAATTTTCTGTTCAGTCGACTGAACTGGAAGCCAAAAGTTTTCTGGCTAAAATTCAGTCGATTGAACAGAGATTTTCAATCGACTGAACTGTTGGCTGAAAGTTTCTGTCATATATTTAGTCGACTGTGCAGAACTATTCAGTCGACTGAATTTTGCATTTTTGGCTTTTCTTGACTTTTTGAATGCAAATGTTTTATTTAATGAAATAATTACAATTATATAGTAATATTATGATACAACGACATTATTTTGACCACAAAACCATCATTTCTTGAGGGATGGAGTCTTCTTCTTTGGTGTTTTATATCCCTCATTCGCCATATAGTTCTTGTCCCATGAATTTGGGCTATATTGAGGTATTTGTGGCGATACCCAAGGATTTATCGGATCGATTGATGTACGATATGAAGAAGATGGATCAAACGAATTAACTGGTCGAGGTAAGGGCTCACTCACATCCTTTTTCTTCGATCTGCAAAATTTTAAACCAATTTGCTCAAGAAAGCTTAAGCGTTTAGTCGTTACTTTCTGTTCAAAATACAATTCACATTGAAGGTCTATTTGCTGCTGTTGATAATGATGAATTTCATCGATCTTTTTCTTCGTATCTGGAGAGATAAATAGCGCACATTTGGCCTTCTTGGAATCTGGTGTATACCCAGTTCGATAATTTTCCCATTTATAAACATGCTCATGTTTTGGTGTTGGCGTAAGAAGATGCGGTGATGCAGCTGAGCTATCAGTTGAGAAAGTTATATTGATGGATGAGTTTGATTTGTTGGAGGACATTTTTCTACTGCGTTTGACACTTTTTGTTTTTAAAAAAAATCATATGTGTGTGTGTGTGTGTGTGTGTGTGTGTGTGTGTATATATATATATGATGAGAGTTTTTTTTTAAAAAAGTGTGGTGTAGAATCAATAAGAATTTAGAGCCAGAAGTTGAATTATTGATAATTTACTTTGAAATGAATGGTCTTAGAAGGATGTTTTAGTTTATGAAATATTATGTAGCTAAGTCAAATGTATAGATTAAATGATTAAGTTTTTAAACCCATAGGTAAGTGAACTAAATTCATGTCTGACTTTTGTGTAGATGAAGTATATCTAGCTAATTAAAGTATGAGATATATTACTCATGTATTATATTCCTTACCATTATAATTCTTGTTATTAAATATCTTTGAAAGATATTATTCCTAATTCTCTTCGTAATTTTATAAATGAGTTTTCTAGTAATGGTTTAGTAAATATATCGGCAATTTGATTTTCGGTAGAAATATATTCTGAATTGATAATTCCTTTTTCGATATTGTTACGTAGAAAATGGTGACGAATATCAATATGTTTTCTACGAGAATGATTTACCGGATTTTTAGATAAATTTATTGTACTTGTATTATCACAATATATTGTAGAATTTGTTAAATTTATATTAAAATCTTTAAATGTTTGTTGCATATATATGACTTGAATACTAGCTAAAGCGGCAGATATATATTCCGCTTCACAGGTTGAAAGCAAAACACATTTTTGTTTCTTACTAAACCAAGATACAAGTGATTTTCCAATGAAATGGCACGTACCACTTGTACTTTTCTATCTGTTCGAGATCCACCAAAATCAGCATCACTAAATGAAACTAACTCGAATGGACAACCTTTTGGATAGAAAAGACCAAAGTCCTTAGTACTATTAAGATATCGCATAATTCATTTTACGGCTCTTAAATGTGATTCTTTATGATTAGCTTGAAAACGTGCACATAAACATACACTCATCATTATGTCTGGTCTATTAGCGGTTAAGTAAAGTAAAGAGCCTATCTGAAACGACCCGACTTCCTACGCCCAGGAAGACATATCGTTTTTAAAGAAAGAAAAGGGTGAGAAAATAGAAAAGATAGAGAAGAAAGAACAACAACATCAGAATCTCACAGCGGAACGAATAAATTATATTAATCACATAAGTAATTATATAATATATACATCAATCAGAGTTATACAGATAATACATCACATACTAGACAGTTATGAACACCTGTCTAGTTAATACACCTCAATACAATACAGCTCAAACAATATGACTCAGAGATACCAACACAGCGGAACTAAATATATCTACAACGCTGAAGCCTCCTGCTCCATTGCTCCTCCAGAATTCGTCAAAGCTAAACCTGAATCCCTTGGCTACCCGTAAAAATTTGGGTACCCGAGAGTTTATGAAAAACAAAAATAAACTCCGGGTCAGACATGGGTCTGGTATGAGTAACAGGTTAAAGTTGCTTAATTTTGAAAAATCCTTTGAAAATAAAAGGTATCACGTAAGACTTCCCACACATAAACGTGGAAAAGTTTTTACCTTACGCTAACCAAAACATTTGATAGGAAATCCAGTGATATTATAATAGGTCTAGGGTTTTCAAGTAAATAGAAAATAGCCGAAATTGTTACATCTATAAAATTCTAGCTACTAGCCACAAAAGTGGGTAATACAATCAAAACCGTTGGCACTTATTGGATTGTGGATTCCATACAATGGCAGGGCTACTGGGGTACCGCCCGTCACAGTACGTGGCCTAGATCAACGTACTGAGGATCACTCCCGACCCCCTACAACACAAGGCCGGAACCATTCCTTACTGAATAGTCCCGAACAAGATAAACCACGCAGTTGGCTGCAGACCAACTGCCCACACAGCCGAATAAAAAGGGACATCTAGACAGGGGAATATCCTTGTCCTGCTTGGGCATGACCCACCTAACCTTGCTGCACCTCCCCTGTTTTAGCCATTCCCGGTTGATGAGGCTTGAGGTTACGATTACCTTTATAGGACATATTTCTTAGAATGCTCATCGTCCGCCTGACGATGTGTTGAAAGGATTCAATCCATATAAGTTCGTTCCGGGTTCGAACGAAACCGAAGGCATTATCTCGTTACACTCGTTTTGGAATCACCCTCAGAGTTAACGACGATAACCCTTGCATTCTGAATCTTCATCTTCACTTCGATTCACGACCTATCGTTAATTTGGAATCGATGTGGTTTTCGGATGTTCCAAATAAGGAAAACAGATCCCGGTCTCATCGAAATCCAAAACGTGTCTTTTAAGGCCAAGTTGTTTATTTAGTCTTAACGATGAATTCAATATTATCAATATGCACAGATAGATAATTCACACCTCATAATAGATAATCACACTATCATAAACAGATAATTAATATCATCACCCAAACAGATAACTAAATATTATCATACTTAAACCATACATCCATATCACATAGATATTAGCCATCTCATATCTGAGATCACAATCAATCAATGAAATATCAATATCATCCATAAGCAATGATTTAGGAATCAAAAGCTATAATTAATCTAAAATGAATTAAATTAACTACTTCCATCTTTAATTAATTTAAAATAAATTAAATTAATTACTCATTCCATAAATCCTACTTCCACAATCATTAATTAATTATAAATCAAATTAATTAATCATTCTCTAAATACGAGAAGTAATTTAGTCTTTAATTAATTTCTCAAATGAATTATTCTAAATCATTCATAGCAGTTAACATTTAATAACTTTCCTATTAATTATTCCTTAACTAACAATTCTTAATTACATCATTAATTATATTAGTTAATGATCTCCAATTTATATTAAATTTCTTTATTTAATTTAATTATAAAATGTGGTTAATCTTTAAATTAAACACAATCATCAAATGATCAAATGATTTCTAAAGGATTTCTAAAATGATCAAATGATTTCTAAAATTAATTAACTTAATTTATATCTTATCATCAATTACTTATATATACAAATTAATCATCTTTGATTTAAATATCCTTTGCTGCATTCCAGTAGTTTCCTTAATTTATTTACAGAAATTAATATTTGAATAAATCCATTACATTTATATAGATTTATTACAATTTAATTACCTTGTTGATTTATTATTCCCAAATTAATCAATTTCTAATTCCATCATTAGTTATATTAATGAATGATTTCTAATTACATTTTCATTTGTTATTTATTAATTATATTAAGAATACAAATCTTTAAATCACATATATTAACCCTCTTGATTAATAACATTCAGTAATTAATCGTTCTTAATTAATTACATCCCAATAACAAGCTTAATTAATCCCTTGATTAATTTCAAGTAATTATACTCCAATTACTTCCATTAACAACATCACCCAATTAATTACACCCAGTCATTATCCATCAATTACTTCTCTAAGTAATTTAATAAATTAATTAATTCAAATCAATTTACATAATTAATAAGTAATTAATTTCTTAATTACTTTCCCAATAAATAATTACATTTAAACTATTACAATGATTATTATTGAATTAATTAATCCAATTAATTTATTAAAAATCAATTTCATTAATTAATCATAAAAGAATCTAGTTAATGATCTTCATTACCACTTATTTAATTATTTATTCTAAAATAATTAACTTATATTAATCATTATTAATTATAAGTTTGATTAACCATTAAAATTTATTAATTTAAATAAAAATCTAATCTATGATTCTTAATCACATATTAGTTAATTAATTCATTAATTAACTTTAATTACTACTTTTAAACTTATAATTACTAATTTAATTAATATCAATCATTAATTATTCTTACTTAATTAACTTAAAGGTTAATGCATATAAACTCTAAGTCTTCATTACTTAAATTGAACTGTCTTATTATTATTGTTTTGATTAAATTTTCACTTCCAATATGTTTAAACATTTTTTTTTCAATTTACTTTCTAAACAAAAACCCATTTATCCTTAATAAAGTTTTAAAACTAATTTTTTTTTTCCAAAACATTTTGTAAACTCACATGTTTAATTACACTAAAAACTTATTTGAATAAATTTAAATCATAAAACTTTATTTTATTTCCAAATTCATATCCAAGTCCTGATTTCTATTTTTGGAGTTAACCTGTTTTCAATCTTCCCTTAACAGTTCTGAATTTTCATTTGAACTTAACTCTAGTTGAAAATACTTTAATTATTAAACACTTTTAAGTTATTTAAATAATTTAAATTTTGTAAGCTTTATTATTTCCAACTACAATTCAAAACTAACTTAAATCCATTATTTAAACCTGATTTAAAACAAGGCTTGACTTTGATTAAATTTAAAAACCAAAAAAATTGCAAAACTGCTAAAACCTGTTACAGGTTTTAAAACCTGAATACTACAGCCGAGCCCCCCCTGTGTTACTTCGAGTAACATACGAAGTTCCCCGAGAAAAACCGTAACCTTCTTCGAGTTTCCCTTGCGTGAAAAATAAAATTAAAAAAAACACAAAACCTGGAAAAACACAACCTTACTTCCTCCCCCAACCTGTCACCGTCTCGCGCTCAAAGCTACGACCACCGGAGGCCACCAAACTCCGGTCGCGACATCGACCATCTCCCCTCTACCTTCCCTCAAAACCACGTGCCACTCGATCGCCTACACTAGCCGCGGTGATAAAAATTCAAATCACAGTAAAATTTAGGTTTAAAAACTTTAAACCCACGCCGACGCTTCCACAACCCATTGCGCCGCCATCCACTATATTTCCTTAATCCATGGTAGCCTCCTTCACCCCCAGGCCGAAGCTCAAACCACCAGTTTGACTTGATTGCCCACGGCGACTCGAAAAGCCTCAAACAGTAAAGTACAAACTGCTCTCAAAACATACGGCTAAAAATTATGCTTTAACCTTTAAAAATCATGTTATGGTTCACTGATTCAATTTGTATACGTGAATTCCAAAATTTAAAAGGTTCAACATTTGATTTATCTGGAGTTGTGCTTATGCATTTGGCTCACCAGAGTTGCTACTGAGTTATTTTAGTTTGAACATATTTTTAAAATTTAATTCAATGTCAAGCAAACAGTTTTTGTTTAAACTCTAGCTCCAAACTTCAAGTAGATTGGGTAGGAATGAGTTTTGAAAGCCAAGTTTGTTTTAGAATTCAAAATAGTGAATACGTAACACTGATATCCTTTTGAGCAGGCCTGAATACAAGCAGAAACTAGATTTATGTTTTAAGCAGATTTTTTTTTTTGAAATCCCATGATTAATTATTTCCATAAATTGGTTTGGAATTTTTTAATTCAACACCTGTAAATTTGGAACAAAAGAAACAGAAGTGGTCAATGCCCAAATATACAGTCCAGACATGCATATTTACAGATATTTATAACACTGAGATAGCACTATATATGCATAAACAAGTATCATCCATCACAGAACTTACAAGCAACAGAAATCTATTTTATTTGGTTTTGATTTAAAAAGTTACTCACCTGAAATTGTAAAAGAACAGAGGCTACTTTGATAATGAAACAACCTGCAGTTAAAGTGTTGAATTCCTGAAAACCTCCTTTTTGCTTTTTGAATTTTGTTTGTTTATTTTTTTTTTCTTTTGCTTTTGCTCAGGCTTTGCTTTCATAAATTTAATTATTGAATGACTGAATTAAAAGATAGGAAGTGATGAATACATATATATAACTTTGAACAAGTTGTCTTTTTGAACAAGCTTTGACTTGATAAAATATTGCTTTAGTTTTATTTGTAATAATGTACTATAAACTGAGCTAAGATAAATATTTCGGCCATAAGATATTTTCAGACAGAAATGTGTGCTAATTAAAGGGTTATGTCCTTGTATTAGTATACACTATTCAGATATTACAATGAACAAAGACATTTGCAGATTTTTGTTTAATTACTTTTGTTTGTTTGCTTAAGAATGCACTACACAGTCTTCTCTAACAAGCCTTCACATATTATATTTTTTTCATTTTGTTTTTATCTTGCTTTCCAGATACATTCAAACTGATATGGAGATAAGTTGATATATACTTGCATCTACAGGTTATAGTATTACGATGTTTGTACAACAAAACAAAGATATTTTATTTGTTGGAGGCTGAAGTGAAAACATTAAATGTATATGTCCTTTATGCTTGTATGTGTTCAAAGTCATATCTTATATTTGCCTTGCATACTTATTTGAATTTTTTTTTTCAGCCTGCACATATTTTAGATTTTGCTTCTAGATGTTATTTGTTTCCCTTTGAACAATCTGATATATTTGTTTTGGTTAGTCAGTTACAAACTTGAAGACTCTTTTGTTTCTAGTTTTGTTATTGACTTGTTATTATATTTGAAATGTTTGTGCAGTTCTATAAATTTATCCTATATGTTTATTTCTTATTTTAACTTATTATATACAGTATTATCACTTATATTCTATAGCTAATGTATATTTTGTTTTATTTCTATGTTTAACTTATTACTTAAAATCTTGTATCCCTATATGTACATTCTTATTTTATTTATATTATAAAACACATGATCAATTTGAAATGATAAATAAAATAAATTATCTTTCTATTATACTACTTATTTTATTAATTTTAAAGTATCGTTTGACAAAATTGCATTTAAAACTCATATATCATTTTAAATCCATAATTTAATCAAGCTATACCAAAAAGAAAATAAAACAAATCTTTTTGTTAATAAATTCAAATTTTAACTTAAGCTAAAATAAGTTTCAAACTATTTAAGCATTATCTTATGTATTTAAAACCCTATATTTATTTATTTATCTTTGAAAAGTTTATATTAAATAAAACATAATTTCCAATTCACTAAAATGTATATTAGCATTTGATACATAATTTACTAGTTAAACTTTAAAACAAATCTCAACTATTTACAATGTATACAAATATATACATTTATAATAGAAAACAATGGATTTATTTTAACAGATAAAATTTACCAATTAGATATTTATTAAAAGAAAAGTATCAATTCAGATTTAATTAACAAAAATATATCAAATCAATTTAATATTTAATGCAGATTATTAAATTGATATTGCTAGAAAATTCCGGGTTGTCACATTCCTCCCCCCTTAAAAGAATTTCGTCCCTGAAATTTAAAAGCAAAGGTAATTTAATAATATATTTAAGATTTTAATTAACTTTAAATCATAAGCACATATCAATCACATGCTAACAACCATCACCACCAATCTACTCAATCAACAAAGCTAACTATCCAGATAAAATTCTGGATAGAGCTCCCTAGAGTTTCCCAGATAATACCGGAATACTCAATCTATAGAATCCAAACAGTCTATACTACTAATCTACAGAGCTCCTTTGAATCAGAGTAAATTCATACAAAATCAAATCTTCGACTTCGAAATCCAATTTCCTTCGTCTTTTGTTTACCAACTTCCTTTGATGATCTAGAGCTGTCTTCATCTTAACTGATCAGCTCATCCTTTGCTGATAACTCCTAAAACAATCTGAATCCAAAAACAATCCAGTAGAATGATCTTCTCAAAATTAACCAAAACCAAGAACACGATCTTTACTATCCTCGGTAGAAAACAACTTCTCTTTTCCAGCAAAGAAAAACAAATGCACTCCCAACTGCTTCCGCTGCATAACTCTGATCTGGGTAGATGAAAATGCTGATGATACACATAAGTACAAACAGGACAACACATTATAAAAATATGATTCAACAGATCCAAAATAACTCAGAAATTCCTCCAAAACCTGAGCCGCTTTAGCAAATTCTCTCTTTAGAAAGCATTCTATTACTAAGCTGAACCATCGGCACTACTTCTAAAATCCAGTCGATACCAAACTCAACTCCTCAGATGCAAAGGCAAACCACTGACCTTTTCAAAGATATCCAGAAAAATTTATGCCATCCCAGAGAGTACTTAACTATCGCAATTCTCTTTCGCGATCAACCCAGGCTAATATCCAAAGAAAAAATGTACTCTCCTTACCAATCTGAACAGCTTAAGCTTATCTAGCCAATCCATTGAAGAAATGGATCCAAAAAACTGCCTCTGGACTTCACCTCTAAAGAACTGCTGACCGATGACCTCCTCGCGTGCCGGCAGAACAATCTGAGCTGCAACACTACTACCGATGCCAAAAATTCCTTAATCCAAAACTCCTTGAAAGTTTAGGCCTCAAAGCCAAACACAACATTCAGCTGAACTCAGCGTCAAAACTAATGCAGACACACTTCCTTATACAAAAATCCTTGGGAACTTCTTCGAAAACAATCCATCGCTACTGCATCTTAACACACAACCACTACTTCTTGAGTTACCAAGATAATATTCTAGCTTCCGCTCAACTGACAAAAATCCAAATTCTACTCATCCAAACTTGTACTACCAAAAATGGACTCCAAATCTTAACAGGTTTCCTCAAGAGATTTGGTGAAATCCTTACACCACGAATTTACTCGAGACGGTATTAGGTCTACAGTCTCATCAGATATACTTCTAACCACAGGTAGTCGTGTTACACACACCACTACCCAATCTATCCTTATACTTATATTGGAAAACCCGAACAGGTAATCCAACAAATAGATAGAAATAAATAAATATATATATATATATATATCAAAATTACAAATACGCTCTCTCAGGAAAGAAATCACTCAAGAGCCTAGGTATTCACTCAACCTAGCGCTTCGGTACCACTGAAACGACCCGACTTCCTACGCCCAGGAAGACGTATCGTTTTTAAAGAAAGAAAAGGGTGAGAAAATAGAAAAGATAGAGAAGAAAGAACAACAACATCAGAATCTCACAGCGGAACGAATAAATTATATTAATCACATAAGTAAATTACATAATATATACATCAATCAGAGTTATACAGATAATACATCACATACTAGACAGTTATAAACACCTGTCTAGTTAATACACCTCAATACAATACAGCTCAAACAATATGACTCAGAGATACCAACACAGCGGAACTAAATATATCTACAACGCTGAAGCCTCCTGCTCCATTGCTCCTCCAGAATTCGTCAAAGCTAAACCTGAATCCCTTGGCTACCCGTAAAAATTTGGGTACCCGAGAGTTTATGAAAAACAAAAATAAACTCCGGGTCAGACATGGGTCTGGTATGAGTAATAGGTTAAAGTTGCTTAATTTTGAAAAATCCTTTGAAAATAAAAGGTATCACGTAAGACTTCCCACACATAAACATGGAAAAGTTTTTACCTTACGCTAACCAAAATATTTGATAGGAAATACAGTGATATTATAATAGGTCTAGGGTTTTCAAGTAAATAGAAAACAGCCGAAATTGTTACATCTATTAAATTCCAGCTACTAGCCACAAAAGTGGGTAATACAATCAAAACCGTTGGCACTTATTGGATTGTGGATTCCATACAATGGCATGGCTACTGGGGTACCGCCCGTCACAGTACGTGGCCTAGATCAACGTACCGAGGATCACTCCCGACCCCCTGCAACACAAGGCCAGAACCATTCCTTACTGAATAGTCCCGAACAAGATAAACCCCGCAATTGGCTGCAGACCAACTGCCCACACAGCCGAATAAAAAGGGACATCTAGACAGGGGAATATCCTTGTCCTGCTTGGGCATGACCCACCTAACCTTGCTGCACCTCCCCTGTTTTAGCCATTCCCGGTTGATGAGGCTTGAGGTTACGATTACCTTTATAGGACATATTTCTTAGAATGCTCATCGTCCGCCTGACGATGTGTTGAAAGCATTCAATCCATACAAGTTCGTTCCGGGTTCGAACGAAACCGAAGGCATTATCTCGTTACACTCATTTTGGAATCACCCTCAGAGTTAACGACGATAACCCTTGCATTCTGAATCTTCATCTTCACTTCGATTCACGACCTATCGTTAATTTGGAATCGATGTGGTTTTTAGATGTTCCAAATAAGGAAAACCGATCCCGGTCTCATCGAAATCCAAAACGTGTCTTTTAAGGCCAAGTTGTCTATTTAGTCTTAACGATGAATTCAATATTATCAATATGCACAGATAGATAATTCACATCTCATAATAGATAATCACATTATCATAAACAGATAATTAATATCATCATCCAAACAGATAACTAAATATTATCATACTTAAACCATACATCCATATCACATAGATATTAGCCATCTCATATCTGAGATCACAATCAATCAATGAAATATCAATATCATCCATAAGCAATGATTTAGGAATCACAAGCTATAATTAATCTAAAATGAATTAAATTAACTACTTCCGTCTTTAATTAATTTAAATTAAATTAAATTAAATTAATTACTCATTCCATAAATCCTACTTCCACAATCATTAATTAATTATAAATCAAATTAATTAATCATTCTCTAAATACGAGAAGTAATTTAGTCTTTAATTAATTTCTCAAATGAATTATTCTAAATCATTCATAGCAGTTAACATTTAGTTACTTTCCTATTAATTATTCCTTAACTAACAATTCTTAATTACATCATTAATTATATTAGTTAATGATCTCCAATTTATATTAAATTTCTTAATTTAATTTAATTATAAAATGTGGTTAATCATTAAATTAAACACAGTTGTTAATCATCCTCGATTAATAACAAACCAGTAATTAACTACCCTTAATTACTTATTAATCATCCCATGATTAATTAATTACATAAATTAATCCTTTGATTAATTACAAAAGAAATTACTCAAATTACTCCACATACAATCATCTTGTATTAATTTCATCAAGTAATCATCATCTAGTTACTATTCTAAGTAATTATACTCCATTAATTACACTAAGTAATTTACGCATACCAAATCATCAAATGATTTCTAAAATTAATTAACTTAATTTATATCTTATCATCAATTACTTATACATACAAATTAATCATCTTTGATTTAAATATCCTTTGCTGCATTCCAGTAGTTTCCTTAATTTATTTACAGAAATTAATCTTTGAATAAATCCATTACATTTATATAGATTTATTACAATTTAATTACCTTGTTGATTTATTATTCCCAAATTAATCAATTTCTAATTCCATCATTAATTATATTAATGAATGATTTCTAATTACATTTTCATTTGTTATTTATTAATTATATTAAGAATACAAATCTTTAAATCACATATATTAACCCTCTTGATTAATAACATTCAGTAATTAATCGTTCTTAATTAATTACATCCCAATAACAAGCTTAATTAATCCCTTGATTAATTTCAAGTAATTATACTCCAATTACTTCCATTAACAACATCACCCAATTAATTACACCCAGTCATTATCCATCAATTACTTCTCTAAGTAATTTAATAAATTAATTAATTCAAATCAATTTACATAATTAATAAGTAATTAATTTCTTAATTACTTTCCCAATAAATAATTACATTTAAACTATTACAATGATTATTATTGAATTAATTAATCCAATTAATTTATTAAAAATCAATTTCATTAATTCATCATAATATAATCTAGTTAATGATCTTTATTACCACTTATTTAATTATTTCTTCTAAAATAATTAACTTATATTAATCATTATTAATTATAAGTTTGATTAACTATTAAAATTTATTAATTTAAATAAAAATCTAATCTATGATTCTTAATCATATATTAGTTAATTAATTCATTAATTAACTTTAATTACTACTTTTAAACTTATAATTACTAATTTAATTAATATCAATCATTAATTATTCTTACTTAATTAACTTAAAGGTTAATGCATATAAACTCTAAGTCTTCATTACTTAAAGTGAACTGTCTTATTATTATTTTTTTGATTAAATTTTCACTTCCAATATGTTTAAACATTTTTTTTTCAATTTACTTTCTAAATAAAAACCCATTTATCCTTAATAAAGTTTTAAAACTAATTTTTTTTTCCAAAACCTTTTGTAAATTCACATGTTTAATTACACTTAAAACTTATTTGAATAAATTTAAATCATAAAACTTTATTTTATTTCCAAATTCATATCCAAGTCCTGATTTCTATTTTTGGAGTTAACCTATTTTCAATCTTCCCTTAACAGTTCTGAATTTTCATTTGAACTTAACTCTAGTTGAAAATACTTTAATTATTAAACACTTTTAAGTTATTTAAATAATTTAAATTTTGTAAGCTTTATTATTTCCAACTACATTTCAAAACTAACTTAAATCCATTATTTAAACCTGATTTAAAACAAGGCTTGACTTTGATTAAATTTAAAAACCAAAAAAATTGCGAAACTGCTAAAACCTGAATACTACAGCCGAGCCCCCCTGTGTTACTTCGAGTAACATACGAAGTTCCCCGAGAAAAACCGTAACCTGCTTCGAGTTTCCCTTGCGCGAAAAATGAAATTAAAAAAAACACAAAACTTGGAAAAACACAACCTTACTTCCTCCCCCAACCTGTCACCGTCTCGCGCTCAAAGCTACGACCACCGGAGGCCACCAAACTCCGGTCGCGACATCGACCATCTCCCCTCTACCTCCCCTCAAAACCACGTATCACTCGATCGCCTACACTAGCCGCGGTGATAAAAATTCAAATCACAGTAAAATTTAGGTTTAAAAACTTTAAACCCATGCCGACGCTTCCACAACCCATTGCGCCGCCATCCACTATTTTTCCTTAATCCATGGTAGCCTCCTTCACCCCCAGGCCGAAGCTCAAACCACCAGTTCGACTTGATCGCCCACGGCGACTCGAAAAGCCTCAAACGGTAAAGTACAAACTGCTCTCAAAACATACGGCTAAAAATTATGCTTTAACCTTTAAAAATCATGTTATGGTTCACTGATTCAATTTGTATACCTGAATTCCAAAATTTAAAAGGTTCAACATTTGATTTATCTAGAGTTGTGCTTATGCATTTGGCTCACCAGAGTTGCTACTGAGTTATTTTAGTTTGAACATATTTTTAAAATTTAATTCAATGTCAAGCAAACAGTTTTTGTTTAAACTCTAGCTCCAAACTTCAAGTAGATTGGGTAGGAATGAGTTTTGAAAGCCAAGTATTTTTTAGAATTCAAAATAGTGAATACGTAACACTGATATCCTTTTGAGCAGGCCTGAATACAAGCAGAAACTAGATTTATGTTTTAAGCAGATTTTTTTTTTTTTGAAATCCCATGATTAATTATTTCCATAAATTGGTTTGGAATTTTTTAATTCAACACCTGTAAATTTGGAACAAAAGAAACAGAAGTGGTCAATGCCCAAATATACAGTCCAGACATGCATATTTACAGATATTTATAACACTGAGATAGCACTATATATGCATAAACAAGTATTATCCATCACAGAACTTACAAGCAACTGAAATCTATTTTATTTGGTTTTGATTTAAAAAGTTACTCACCTAAAATTGTAAAAGAACAGAGGCTACTTTGATAATGAAACAACCTGCAGTTAAAGTGTTGAATTCCTGAAAATCTCCTTTTTGCTTTCTGAATTTTGTTTGTTTATTTTTTTTTCTTTTGCTTTTTCTCAGGCTTTGCTTTCATAAAATTAATTACTGAATGACTGAATTAAAAGATAGGAAGTGATGAATACATATATATATATATATATATATATATATATATATATATAACTTTGAACAAGTTGTCTTTTTGAACAAGCTTTGACTTGATAAAATATTGCTTTAGTTTTATTTGTAATAATGTACTGTAAACTGAGTTAAGATAAATATTTTGGCTATAAGATATTTTCAGACAGAAATGTGTGCTAATTAAAGGGTTATGTCCTTGTATTAGTATACACTATTCAGACATTACAATAAACAAAGATATTTGCAGATTTTTGTTTAATTACTTTTGTTTGTTTGCTTCAGAATGCATTACACAGTCTTCTCTAGCAAGCCTTCACATATCATATTTTTTTCATTTTGTTTTTATCTTGCTTTCCAGATACATTCAAACTGATATGGAGATAAGATGATATATACTTGCATCTACAGGTTATAGTATTATGATGTTTGTACAACAAAACAAAGATATTTTATTTGTTGGAGGCTGAAGTGAAAACATTAAATGTATATGTCCTTTATGCTTGTATGTGTTCAAAGACATATCTTATATTTGCCTTGCATACTTATTTGAATTTATTTTTTCAGCCTGCACATATTTTAGATTTTGCTTCTAGATGTTATTTGTTTCCCTTTGAACAATCTGATATATTTTTTTTGGTTAGTCAGTTAAAAACTTGAAGACTCTTTTGTTTTCTAGTTTTATTATTGACTTGTTATTATATTTGAATTGTTTGTGAAGTTCTATAAATTTATCCTATATGTTTATTTCTTATTTTAACTTATTATATACAGTATTATCACTTATAATCTATAGCTTAATGTATATTTTGTTTTATTTCTATGTTTAACTTATTACTTAAAATCTTGTATCCCTATATGTACATTCTTATTTTATTTATATTATAAAACACATGATCAATTTGAAAAGATAAATAAAATGAATTATCTTTCTATTATACTGCTTATTTTATTAATGTTAAAGTATCGTTTGACAAAATTGCATTTAAAACTCATATATCATTTTAAATCCATAATTTAATCAAGCTATACCAAAAAGAAAATAAAACAAATCTTTTTGTTAATAAATTCAAATTTTAACTTAAGCTAAAATAAGCTTCAAACTATTTAAGCATTATCTCATGTATTTAAAACCCTATATTTATTTATTTAGCTTTGAAAAGTTTATATTAAATAAAACATAATTTCCTATTCACTAAAATGTATATTAGAATTTGAAACATAATTTATTAGTTAAACTTTAAAACAAATCTCAACTATTTACAATGTATACAAATATATACATTTATAATAGAAAACAACGGATTTATTTTAACAGATAAAATTTACCAATTAGATATTTATTAAAAGAAAAGTATCAATTCAGATTTAATTAACAAAAATATATCAAATCAATTTAATATTTAATGCAGATTATTAAATTGATATTGCTAGAAAATTCCGGGTTGTCACACTATCGTACTTCTAAACAACTTTTGGTCTACACTCTTGCCATTTTCATCTCGATCGAGATGAGTTGTGGTACTCATAGGAGTAGGTTTACCATAAGTGTTTTCCGTTCCAAAATGTTTAATTACATTAGCACAATATTTTTCTTGGTTTAAGAAAATTTCATTCGTTAATTGTTAAATTTGAAGTCCGAGAAAATAGGATAATTCTCCCATATGTGACATTTCGAACTCCTTAGTCATTATATTTGAAAATTCTTTACACAATTTTTCATTAATTGAACCAAATATAATGTCATCTACACATATTTGAATTATTAAAATGTCTTTAGTAGTGTTTTTAATGAATAGATTTTGATCTACTTTTCCGATTTGAAATCCCGAATCTAGTAGATAGCTCTTAAGTCTCTCATACCAAGCACGAGGTGCTTGTTTAAGACCATATAAGGCTTTCTTTAATTTATATATATATGATCCGGATATTTTTCATGAATGAATAAAGGGGGTTGTTCTACATATACATTTTCTTTTATAAAACCATTTAAAAGGCACTTTTAACATCCATTTGATAAAGTTTAAAATTGTGAAAACAAGCGAAGGCTAATAAAATACGTATTACTTCAAGTCTTGCAACTGGAGCAAACGTTTCTTCGTAATCGATTCCTTCTTCTTGATTATTGCCTTGTGCTACTAATCTTGCTTTATTTCTAGTAATATTTCCAAATTCATCTGCTTTATTTTTATAGACCCATTCAGTTCCAATAACTGATTGGTCATCAGGACGAGGAACTAACTACCAAACATTATTTCGTTCAAACTGATTTAACTCTTCTTGCATGGCAATAATCTAGTATTCATCTGTTGATGCTTCTTTTGAATTTTTAGGCTCAATAGTTAAAAGAAAAGCAACATGACCCATTTGGTTTAGTTGACTTCTTGTTTGAACTTGCGAATCAATCTCTCCAATTATATTTTGTGTAGGATGATCTCGTGGGATTCTAGGAGGAGATCTAATTTGATTGTTATTGATTTGATTAATATTTTCTTTATTTTCAAAACTTATATTTTCTGTGTTGGATATAATTTCCTCATCATCTTTGATGATTGTATTTTTATCAAAGTTTTCATCAAAAGATACATGTAAAGTTTTGTAACAACCCGCATGTTTGTCGAGTTTAAATTTAAATATTTTATTTAAATATTAAATCGTTAATCGGATTTTGGTCCGAAAAGATACTTTTTTCAAACGGCCAAATTAGGACTCGAGACCACTTCCATTGAGTTCGAAATGTCGTTTACAATTTTTTTAAGCATAAACATCAATAGGTTTGGAGTTAGTGAAATTTCACTAACTTTTCCCGCTTTGGACTTTGGGTTAGTTTAACCTATTAAGCCCAAGTTCCAACCCCCTTCTCCTCACTCTTCATAAATTTCCTAACTAACTCAAGCTTTGCATTAATGGTGAAGAGAATGGGAAATTAAAACCCCAAGCACAAATTCAATTGCAAATCCAACATTCAACTCCAAATTCAAGTAGAAGATATTGGATTCAAGCTTTGGATTGCTTCTCCTTGCTTTCAAGCTTCATCTTCATAAATTTTAGTGCAAAGGTGAGATTTTTATCTCACAAATCTAGTCTATAACTATATTGGACTGTTGGGAATGATTCCCTATCACTTTTGCATGCACATTTGCCTTTGGTTTGGATTGGATTGGCGAAAAACTCCAATTTTTAGCATTTTTGGAAATTTCCTGCACTTAGCTCGTTCTGGCCACTTGACTCGTTCAGTGATAGATCGCAAGGTCGCTGGGTCGTAGGTCGCAGGGCTTTAGGTCATTCTGGAAATATTGGCACTTCGAAGTTAGGTCGCTCGCGAGTTAAGCCTTAAGTCGTAGGTCGCTCGCGAGTTAAGCCTTAAGGCGTAGGTCGCTCGCGAGTTAAGCCTTAAGCCGTAGGTCGTTCGCGAATTAAGCCTTAGGTCGTTAGGCCTATAACCTGTTAAGTCGCGAATACCTTAGGTCGTGAACCCTGTTAGGTCGTTAGGCCTATAACCCGTTAAGTCGCGAATACCTTAAGTCGTGAACCCTGTTAGGTCGCGTTGTACTTTAGGTCGCATGACCTATAGGTCGCTTGCTCCAGTTAGGTCGTTCGGCCACTTTGTTAAGTCGCTCGTCATGTTGCTCTGTTAGGTCGCAACCTCTGTTAGGTCGGCCATATTGGGTCGCGAGTCATCGTTAGGTCGCAACCTCTATTAGGTCGGCCATGTTGGGTCGCGAGTCATCGTTAGGTCGGCCATGTTGGGTCGCGAGTCATCGTTAGGTCGCAACCTCTGTTAGGTCGGCCATGTTGGGTCGCGAGTCATCGTTAGGTCGCAACCTCTGTTAGGTCGGCCATGTTGGGTCGCGAGTCATCGTTAGGTCGCAACCTCTATTAGGTCGGCCATGTTGGGTCGCGAGTCATCGTTAGGTCGCGAACACCCCTAGGTCGCAACCATTAAGTCGCTTGACCCCTTAGACCCTTAGGTCGCAACCATTAGGTCGTACCGTTTTGGATGGGGCGCTGCCCCGCACCCCGCCGGGGGCGCTGCCCCGTGGACCCCCGCGACCTGACCGGGCAGGTCAAACCCCGTAGCGGTGGCGTTGCCCCCGCACCCCCACCTTGGGGGGGTTGCCACCCCCCCTCCACAGGGGATCTTATCTGAAAAGCATTCAACAGAACTTGCTTTGTTGAGATGCTGAGATTGACCACTCTTCGAGACAAACTATCTTGGTCTTCTCGGTCGATTTTATGGATTTTTGAATATCTATTTCAATGGGTTCTTAATCGGTTTCTTTGGATTTTATTCACGTCTTCGTATGTGAATTTTTATGATTTATTGTTTCTACAATCACTTCTATGATTTGTCACTTTAAAATATAAAGGTTTTCTATATAATAGTAAATATCAAAACTCTTTCAATAAAATGATTTCAACTCTATTTTCAATAACAAAGCTCTTTTCTTAAGCCGTTTTCCAATCTACTAATATATACAAACCTTTACCTCACTCGGATGAGAAATCTAATTAAATGGCTTAGTAAAACAAGTGGTATGAAACGCTTGCGTTCACTTCGTCGGTTAATTCTTGGACTTGTTCGATTGAACCTCTTGTGACAATTTTCTGGTGGAGATCTACAATTTGTTCGTAAATATTTAAGTTAAGCTAGTGGTTATGGGACATGAAGCTAAGCTCATATATTTACTAGCTTAGTGTAATTGACACTTCTCGTTGATCATGACGATCATTCTTATGATTTAGACTAGAAATTGTGCGATGTCTCTTGTTTGCGACGTTAGACTAGACACCACTTGTGTGATTTCACTCACACGTACCTTTTTGATTTTTGGTTAGTCTAGACCTCATCTGTGTGATTTCGACTCACACATGTGGGGTAGTTCCCCATGGTCTTCGGACCGTCATGTGATAGGCCTCTTTCCCTTTTTATGATTTCTGGATTTCTCGTGTTGATTTCTGGAATTTATGTCATTGACTTGTTATGAGTACAAGTTTAGGGTATGATGCCCTCTTTGGATTTTTGAGAAGATTCTTGTGATATTGATTTACCTCTTATTGATTGATCTTCTGTTGATCATCATTTGCATACTTATAGTAGTATGTCAGTATGGATATTTTATTTTTATGCCATATCTTTTATTTTATATCATGTCATCTGATATTTATAGCTAGACTGATCCGTTTATTATTTTCTTAAATAATACTCGGGTCAGACCGAGATGTTACAGGTGCTTCTGCTTGACTTCTTCCCAGGATTTGCTACTCTGACTTTTGGCTAACTATTTAGATTAGCAGTTTTTTTGCTGTATACACATGAGATATAGACTCATAGTTGTATTCTTTTGTATAGCACGTGTTGCTATTCTTTTGTATTATTGTGGATCTTTTTGACCACTACTCTGATGTACACTTTCATGTGTTAGTTATATATTCATATCTTCTTCCGCCTTTGTGATATGGATGTCTGTGACTGATTTGTGTTACGCTTATTTCTATGTTTGTTCCCGAAGATTATTTATAGCCACCGTGTGATAAGCAATTACATGGAGGGTCGCTCCTCAACAGCCTTATTCTCCGTGCTAGTTGACAACACTACACCATAGTGTTCTTGGCTAGTGTGGGTATAGAGGTGGGGCGTCACAAGTTTCTTCTGTTACATTTGTTCGTTTATTGAAAACACGATATGCCTTACTTCATTCTGAGTAACCTACAAAAATACCATGGTCAGCTTTTGGATCAAATTTTCCAAGTTGGTCTTTTGTGTTAAGAATAAAACATTTTGACCCAAAGATTTTTAAGTATGAAATATTAGGTTTTCATTCATTAAAAAGTTCATATGAAGTTTTTTTAGTTAAAGATCGTATGGAAATACGAATTAATATATAGCACGCAGTTGCTACAGCTTCTGCCCAAAAATGCTTTGGTAATGTACTTCCATTTAATACCATTCTTGCGCATTCTTGAAGAGTACTATTTTTCCTTTCTACAACTCCATTTTGTTGTGGAGTTCTAGGAAATGAAAAATTATGATTTATTCCTTTCTTTTTACAAAATAATTCAAGTGATTCATTTTCAAATTCGCCTCCATGATCACTCCTTATATTTTTGACTTTTAAATTATTAATATTTTGAATTCTATTAACAAATTTTTTGAAATAATCAAACGTATCACTTTTGTTTTTCATAAATATCGTCCATGTATATCTTGAGAAATCATCAACTATTACAAAAACATATCAATTATGGTTAATAGATTGAACCTGTGTTGGTCCGAATAAATCCATATGTAATAATTCTAATGGTTGTAAAGTTGAAATAACTTTCTTAGATTTAAAAGATGATTTAGTTAATTTTCCTAATTAACAATCATCGCAAATATTATTTATTTTAAAATTTATTTTTGGTAAGCCTTTGATTAATTCATTTTTTGAAAGTTTTGAATAGATTTAAAATTAATATGACAAAATCTTTTGTGCCATAACCAAGGATCATTATCTTTGACCATTAAACACATATCTTTATTATTATTAATTTTCATGTTTAAAACATAAATATTTCTATCTCTCTTTCCTTCAAAAATAAGATTTTGATTTTGATAAAAAATACAACATTTATTTTCAGAAAAAGTTATTTTAAAACCTTTGTCGCATAGTTGACTTATGCTTAATAAATTATGTTTTAAGTTTTTAACTAAAGAAACATTTGTTAGAAGGGGTAAATTTGATATATCGTAGTTGCACACATCTCCTTTGCCAATGATCAAACCTTTTGAGTTATCTCCGAACGTAACATAGCCACCATCAAAGTATGAAATATTTGTAAGCATTTCTTTGTTTTCGGTCATGTGTTTTGAGCAACCACTATCCAAAATTCATTTTCTTTTCTTGAGTGGGACCTGCAAAAAATATTAATAAATATATTGGTACCCACCTTTTAATAGGGTCCTAAGAGTTAGATCTTAGGAAACCAAACCCAAGTGGGTTTAGTATCCCTTTTATAAAGATAATTACTATTTTTGTGAACTGTTTCTATAAAGAATTTATATATTTGTTTCGAATTAAATTATTGTTTGTTTTCGGAACCCATATTTTGATTTTCTTTTTCTTTTTAGTGTGTCTTGGTATGTTATTTTTCAATACTATACTATGTTTTGAATTATCTTCCTTCTTAACATTAGCATTTTTCTATGGAAGAATTTTTGATTCCTTTTTAAAACCTAATCCATTTTTATTTGAAGAGGATTGAGAATTTTTGAGAATTTTAGATAAATTTTCTCTTCCCTTATTAAAATTAAAAACATTTTTAGTAATGTTATCTAATTTAATTTGAAGACTAGTATTTTCTAATTCAACTTGTTTTAGTTTATTTTTTAAATTGTGATTTTCAGAAATAATTTCATCATTCTTTGTCTTTTGAGTTTCAATTTCTTGGCTCAAAAGTAAAAGTTGACTATCTGAGTTTGAGAGAGATTCTTGAACTTTTTCAAGTTCTTCTTCCAATATTTTTTTCTCATCTTTTAACATATCTCTTTCAAATTCAGATTTGTTCTGATTTTCACGTGTCTCTTTAAGTTTCTTTTTGAGAATTTTTATAGAATTTAAAAATTCAGTGTTTACTTCTATTAAATCATCATAAGATAAATCCCTAACCTCAGATTCTTGAGCCATGAAGCACACATTTGCTTGTTTATTGTTGCTATCACTATCACTATATGATGAATCTGAATCGTCCCACGTGACAGAACAAGCCTTCTTTTTAAATTTGTCTTTCTTATTCTTGTTGTTGAAGTTTTTTCTGATTCTCCTTCTTTAGCTCCGGACAGTCTTTTATCATATGACCTTTCTTGTGACATTTAAAACATTCCATATTTGAGGATGAAGGTTTGTTCAAGAAATTCTTTTTGACACCGTTTCTATTTCCTTTTCTATATTTTAAGAATTTCTTGAAATTTTTGGCAATAAATGCTAGATCCTCATTTTCAGACTCCGATTCTTCCTTTTCTGCGTAAAAAGCCACATTTTTTCTTTCCTATGCTTGATCTTTCTTAACTTGCATGTTAACTTCATAAGACATAAGGTTTCCAATTAATTCTTCTGGTTTCATTGTAGATAGATCGTTTGCTTCCTCGATTGCTAAAACTTTTCTCTCCCATTCATCAATGAGTGAATTTAGGACCTTAGATACAATATCAAAATCCGTATACTTTTCTCCTAATCCTATTAAGGCATGATGAATGTCTTGAAATCTCGAGTACATGTCATTGATGGATTCATTCTGTCGCATTCTAAAGTTTTGGAACTGGTTCTTTAGCATGGAGATCTTTGTTTGTTTGACCTTGTTTGTGCCTTCATGTATGGTTCTAAGTGTATCCCATATCTGATGTGCAGTAGTACAAATGTTAACACGATTGAACTCATTTCGATCCAAAGTGCAAAATAGCATATTCATAGCTTTGGCATTTTCACTAGCCTTATTCTTCTGAGTTTGTGTCCATGTAGGGTAATAAGTTATGGGTACAACGAACTCTGCTTGAGTTGCATTCTAGGCTTCAAAGCTTGTTGCTTGCATATAAATACTCATCCTTGTAGCCCAATAATTATAGTTTAGTCCATTGAATAGAGGGGGTCTTTGGGTAGATTGTCCTTCTCCAAATGTAGAGCTATAGGCAGTTGTTGTGCTTGTGTTATTTTTCAGATTATCAATATGTCAAATAACGGTGTTATGGTTATAGGACAACCTTGCTCTGATACCAATTGAAAGAAGCTATGCGGTAAGATCGTATGATATGGAATAGTGGAATGGTCTAGGTAGATAGCAATAAGCAGTAAGTAAAGTAGACACCAAGACTTTATACTGGTTCTGACCTCTTGTCCTACGTCCATTCCGTAAGCTCCTCTTAGGAATTCAACTAACCAACAACCCTTACTTAACCCGGAGTAATAAGTTTACAACTTAGCCGAACAACCGAACGGGATTTCTTGCCTCAACTACCGAAGAGGACTTCAACTAGATACAAAGAGTATTTCTGACTTGTTGTGTTCTTGATAACACTAATGAGTCTAATTGAGTACAACTTTCCTATAATCTTATCCTCAAGAATATGAAATGTTGTTATGAAGATTTAGGAAATATAAATTGCTATGAATCAAAAGAGTATTTAAGATAAATCAGAGATTCAAGCAATTGAAGTGGTTTGTGATTGCTTTTGAAAACTTAAGAGATCTGAAAATATGATCAAGATAATAGAGAGATTAAAGCAATTAGAATTCATAATTTGCAAATGATAGAATCATGTGTTTATAGCTATAGAAGAGGTGTATCTATTTGCAAAAGATCCAGGCAAGAGATGCATCCATTACCATTGGAGAATGGTTGCAACTCCTGGGAAGAAGAAGGTGTCTTTTCATAAAAAATTCGCAGGTTTGAATTCAGTCGACTGAACAGGGAATTTCAGTCGATTGAAACTGTGCATGTTGTAATAAAGAAATTTCGTGTTCAGTCGACTGAAATTTCCTGTTCAGTCAACTGAAATTTTCTGTTCAGTCGACTGAACTGGTAGTTTATGCACAGTGAACACTTAACTAAAATATTAAGTTATGAAATGTGTTCTTGTGTTTGTGCAAGCTTCTTGAGGATAGATTTTAACAATAAGACTAAGACCTATATATAATAAGTACTCATGATATCCTTGGTCTTCATAGTTATTCTTTTAGTTTTGCACATATCTCTTCCTTTTTGTTGAAGCACATTGTCATTGATCAAAATATAGCGTATCAACAATGGAAGGGTCCAACATACCTTGGAGCTAACTTCTCAGCTTTTCCAAATCTAACGGCTCCTTTTATAAGTGAAATCTTTACAAACACCAAGTCTCCAACCATAAATTCCAAATCTCTTCGCCTCTTATCAGCATTACTCTTTTGGCGATCTTGGGCATCCTTCATTCTTTTCTTAATTACCACAACTTTTCTGTAGCCTCTCGGATCATGTTCTGTCCAAGTACTAATCTATCTTTCATCACAACACAACATGTTGGTGACTTGCACGGTCTTCCATATAGGTCTTCATAAGGTGCCATACCGGTGCTTGCTTGGAAACTATTGTTATAGGAGAACTCAACTAAATACAAATAATCCTTCCATGTTCCACCAAAATCTAGAATACATGCTTTTAAGAGATCCTCTGGAATATGATTCACCCGCTTCGTATGTTCGTCTGTTTAAGGGTGGTATGTTATGCTTAAGCTCAACTTTGTTGCTAGAGTTATTTGCAGTGCATCCCAAAATTAACAAGTAAATATGAGGTCTCGATCACTGAAGTGCACGTAAATGTGCATATTTTTACCACCATATTTAATCTATTTAAATTAAATAAATGATCATATTGGGTATTTTAACTTGTTTAAACCAAAATTTAAATTATTTCAAATTGTCACATATTCATCTTCATATAGGGGCAAAATGGTCATTTTTGTGCATATGTTAATTTTCTAAAATTTAATTGAAAATATCTTTGTGTTTTTTAGGAATTTAAATTCAAATTCAAGTGGCTTCATGAAGATATGCATGCACAAAAGGAAACAAAGTAAATGAAGATGAAAATAATTCAAACTCATGAACATGGAGGATCCCACTTGCCTTGATTTTCAATTAGGAGCTAATGCACATGCTAAAATGCCATTAAAGCTTTATGTACGTATAAATGAGAGATTAAGACATGCTAATGATTACTTGGTGGCCACATTACCTCAAAGGTATTTTGGGTATTCCCCAAAAAAAAAAATGAAGTAGGACTTCTAACTTGTATAAATACCTCATATCTTCATGTAACCCCCTCTTCCTCTTAGTTAGTTTTAGGCTCAAAATAAAACACAAGCTCTCTTTCTCTTTTCATGGCTACTTAGCCATATTTATTTTCATGTAATGTTCCTTTCTTTTATGCAATGTTAATTAATATTCTCTCTTATTTACATGCTCTATTTCTTTCTTATTAGTTGTTAGTTTATTTTTCATGCAAGTAGATTAGTATTTAAATCTTTTTACTTAGCTTTTCTTTCCATTTTGCTCTCTTTTTTAATCTTCTTTTAATTTCATGTTGCATGCTACTTGTGTTGATATGATAACACTAATGAGAGACTAATCCCTTCAGTTTAGGGGTAATGAAGCCTCTAATTATGTAGCTTCAACATTTTGATAATTATTGCTCTCTTTTGTGCTTAAATGAATGTTGATGTGATTTATTGTTTCATGATGAATTTGATAGCCTATGTTGTTCATAACAAATAGGCTATGCTTAAACAATCATAAACAAAAATTGTCTCTTCATCTAAATATGATTATGGCAAAGAATTGAATGTTTAAATTGAAATTTAACGGTCTATATTTCTAATTAATAGTTAATAGACCATACTTAAAATAGATTTTCCTTTCAGCTTGTTGTCATTTTTCATGAGGTGGAAAAGTAGTCTAAATGATGTGTTATAGTTTGATGGCTTATGTTGAGCTAATTAATTGCACAAATGAGACATACTTATGATAAACATATCAATTAAACTTTTTAATGACTAAAAAAAGATATAATAATTTCATGTTTTGTTGAACTATATGATAGAGGGAGTGGAATTATCTCTAAATTGTCATTTAACTCTCATATTTTTTGTCACTTCCTTTTTGTCATTTTTCTACATTTTTAGCTTCACACTTTTCAACTTTGCTTAATTTGATTGAATAGGAAATTTAAATCAACAATTCCCTACGGATCGACCCGTACTCATTGCGTACTACGATAGCACGTCGTGCGCTTACGGTATAAATTTAATTCAAAATTTATCTGTAGTTTTCTAACTCGATAGAAATTTCGTCGTTAAACAAGTTTTTGGCGCCGTTGTCGGAAAATAGTTTTGATTTTGATTTTCTATTTTTCGAATTATTTTTGTTTGATTTTATCGTGTGTTTATTTTGTGTGTGGTTGCGTTAAAAAAATATATTGTGTGTTTGTCTGATTTTTGTTTGCATTTGTTAGTGTGCATGTTGTTCTAGTTTTCTAGTGACATTTGCATTCTATTTAAAAAAACAAAAAACAACACTTTTTATGTTGTGTGTTAATGTGATTTTTGTTTTTAATCTTGTTTGTGTGTTTGTTGTGGTTCTTTAGTTGTTTTGTTTGTTTGCATTTTTATTAAAAAAAAGGTAGACACAATTTTAGTTCGAAAATAATTTTATTCATTTGCTTTTACATTACATATACAACTTTCTCGTTTTACAATCTCAATTTTAAAAAAAGGAAAAAAAACACTACACTGTGCATGTTTCTTTGTCTCTGCACTGTTACACCATACAACTGTCTTTAACCATTTGCCTTCAAACCATCATTTCCTCCCCTCTGAAACCATCACTACCCTGCTTTGCCGAACTACTCACTGCGTAACAGTTCCAAACCCCCCCCCCCCCTCCTCCTCCTCCTTTCAATACCATAACAACATTTGTTTTCATAACTGCTACCACCAAACAAATACCCGCTGCATCAATACCACATACCCCTGTCACCATTTACAATGCAAACTCCGGCGACACAATCTAACTTGCATTTCCTTTCATCATCTCCACAAACTTCACTGCTATGTACATACCACTACAACCCAGTGCAAACTGCCTATTGCCAATATTACTGCACATCTACCCGTTGCAGTCATCATACATCCTCAATCGTACCTCCTCCCTAACTTCCTCAAATACATCATCTCACAGTAGCATACGTCACCCACTTTCTCATCTTGCAAGCTACTAATACGTTTCAATAGCAAACCATCCACTTAACCCTCACTGAACCGCACCCCTATACTTCATCACTGCATTCTCACCACTTCAAACACCTTCACAAAACTCTTACTACCGTCACTACAACAATTCTCCTCCCACATTTTTCTGCCACTTCTATGCACAAGTTCTCAACATTATTGTGCACATCACAGCAACATAAATTCACCAAACTTCCAGACTTAAACCACATTCATCATTCACCAAACTTCCAAACTTGTTCTACATCACCTAGCCTACTGCTACAAAACAACTTCCAAACTTTTCATGTTCACTGTGCACACACTTCACTGTGCAACTCTATGCACCCTGCTACACACCTTCTAACTTCCTTGCCACCCACTGGTATACTACTCTACCACCTCATACTGACCATACAGTCCTTTGCCTGCCAAATTACTTAACAATACAAGCATATCCACTTCCACTCAACATCCTATGCAACTTCACATTCCAACACTCCCCTCTTTCAAACCAACAACTTCAACCATCACACTGGCTTGTCATAACCAACTGCTACTACCACTATCTACAAACAACACAAAACACTTCACTCCCCACTTACAAAATGCCACTCTCTGCAGACTTTCACCATCACCCTCCACTATTGCAGTTCCAACATTCCAACATCAGTCGACATCCCTGTGCCTTGCTCCACCCAAACACCTGCAGTCCAACAAATAGCAACCAATCAACTCCAACTTCACTGCCAAATACCCTCACTTCAGCCACTAGTCATAACCTGCTGTGCACACAGCCTTCACCCTACATGTCACAACATTTGAACCACATCAGCCTACCGCCATCTGCTATGGAAAAAAAAAAATCACTCATTATTGCTGCCAAACTCTACACATCATTTCGACAACCCCCCACTTCTTGCAAAATAACAACTGTGCAGTGAGATAACATCGACCCGTCACCATCTGTTCAAAATTACAACTTCTAGCAAGCACATATTCCAGTTCAATTTCTACCATCACTCAGTTCAATTTCTGCTCATCAACCATTTACGTGCAAATTTTTCACAAATACTTCATTTATGTGCAGCAGCACCCTCGGCCAACAGCTACCACCACGTCTACACATTCCCTCCAACTGACAATCTACAAGAATCGCGAATTCCACGACAGACTCCCCTCAAAATCACCGCTGAGCCAACCCGTACGAACACATACAACTACACAGCAGTCACCTCAAACCCCAAACCCATGCCTTCCTCTGCCCATCTTCTCACTTCTCCACACTTCAACCAACTCGCAATGTTCCCCAATCGACCACCAATCGCTATTCCCCGCCTCTTCTTCTACAACCTTCCGCGACTCCAAATCCCAGACCACATCGACGTAAGTTGCTGTTTTTGGGAATGAGGATTTCTATTTGTTTTGGGGAATGTCGAATTATGGTTTGGAGAGTGTTTATCTGTCTGTTTTTTTAATTTTGGTTAGTATGGGACTTGCAAATGGGCCGAGCTTTAGTTAAATTGTTATTTAGTTTGTTCTATTTTAGTTTGCTCCATTTTAAATTTAGTTTCATTCTTTTTAGTTGCTTTTAATTGTTTAGTTTCCCTTTTTTTCTTTCCCCCTTTTTTTTGGTTTTGCTTTTCCTTCGTTTTCAATTTTCCTTTGTAACATTCTTTTTGTTAAAAATTCAAAAAAAAACATCTTAGGTTTTGTTTTATTTCTTTTGGTTTCTTGCTTTATTTTCGATACTACTTTCATATTAAAAAAAACACTTCTATATATTTTGTTTGAAATTTTCAGGTTGCAAAAGCAAAATTTCGAAAAGAGAAGAATAGCTTGCTGAAAATTGCCGCTTTGCTTGCCAAATAAATTGTTTGCTTATAAAAAAAAATTGCACCCTTATTCTTTTTTTATTCGCATTGTTGTTTGTTTGCATTTAAAAAAAACTTCATCGTAGTTGCATTGTTAATACACGTTTAATTTCTTCTTTGCATTTCATCCTAGAATTTTGATTAATAACGGTTAGTCATCGATACCACTTAATCGTATATTGACAGGTTGTCTTCTTTGAACAATTTAATTTCTTGGTATCTAGGCTACGACATAGTAATAATCAGTTATAAATATTACAGTGATTCATAAATATTATAATGAATTGTTTCTCTGAAGGTACTTAAACATTCGGTTGTATTGCTACGGTGATTTGTGGTGCACCGATAAATCATGTCCGTTACCTGGTCGAGAACTATCTTGTTGATCTAAGATAAAGTGTGATTATACAATTTTGTGTTAACTTAGGATAAATCATTTGTAATTAACCTTACATTCATTAGTTGCATTAGTTCATGCATATTTAAAAAAATATTTCAAAGTTCAAAATTAGAAAAATTGTAAATTTTCCTTAAATTAGTTTTCAAATCCTTTCTTTTAACATTTTTAGAAAATCAAAAAAAAAATTTGAAAAACTAAAAAAAAATCAATTTTCCATTTTGAAAAATAAATTCTACTTGTAAATATCTTTTTCTTTATATAAAAAAAACCAAAAACATTCTTAAAAATGTCTGAATTTCCATATTCACATGAATTCTACGATAGTTGTGAAAATCAATATAATCCATATAATTTCACACCAAATTCGTATAGATATTTTAACAACAACTATTGCTTAAACGATTCAAATTTTAAACCACAAAATTTTCAAAATAATGACCAACTTTCAAATCTTGAAAATAACATTTCGCCTTTACCTGAAATCCCTACACAATAAAATCAAATGATAAATGATTTGTGTAATTCTTAATTGTGTGATAACTCAATTCAAAATTTTCGAAGTAATCAAGATTTGAATTCACTTCAAAATGCAAATAATTTCAAGTATAACCCATGCCAATTCAATTTTTGAACACCAAAATGAATTTCAAAATCAAAATGAAAATGTGATCCACTTTTCAAATAATTTTGGCAATGGTAATAATCTTGACTACGATGCGAGTGAAAATTTTGTTCTCAACAAATCCAAATCGAAAATTCTCAAGTTAATAACTATATATTGGATATTGTAACAAATGGACGAAATCTACAATGATCACATGGATTTATTGTTCGAAACATATATGAAACAACGTGAGAAACAAAACCAAATCTCAATATGTGATGAGCCAAGTGATAATCCACCTTTTATCCAAATCGACGATTTTCAAATAACATCTTTTGAAATTGAAAACAAAAATCTTAACGAAGTTGTTGAAAACATGGTAATTGAGTTAGATTTCAATTCTTTTGAGGGTGGGGAACCAAATTTAAAATTCGACTTTCCTTTTCTCGATTTCGAAAATTTGAATACAACAACTTTGGATTTTGAACTTGAGATACGCAACAAAGTTGTTGATAATCCAATAAAGGAAGACGAATTTAACGAACAGGATTTCTTTGGATTTTTTGAAAATAATTGTCAAATTTTGTGGGGAAGAGTTACATCACCATTCTGATTTTGAAATCAATAATTTTGAAGAATTTTTCAACGATAAATTTGAATTTCAATTTAGTGAAATAAACTTGAATTTCAATCAATTGTTTTATCTACCCCCAAAATCATCGAAAATAAAACAACTCATACAATTTTCAATAAAACGACATTCGTTTTTCCAATTCAACGTTCAGCTTTGAAATCTTTTACGATTTGGTTTTTTGCGCTTAAGCCGTGTCTTGCATACTTGACGACACAAATTAATAGGTTTTTGGAAGACCGTTTCATTTACTCTTTGACGATATCCTTTCCGATCTCTTGTAAATACCGTTCATTTTCATATAAATAAAGGCCATTTTTATTTTTATTTTTCTCCTTTCACTTAGGTTGACGGTGGGGACACAGTCAAAATCAAGTGTGGGGAGAGGCTCACCTTTTTGATTTTTTTCATGATTAGTTTTTCAATTTTCCTTCAAAACTCAAAAAAAAATTCAAAAACATTTTTTTAAGCATTTTGATTTATTTTTTGAAATACTATAAGATAAATATATGGTTTTGGTTTATTAAATTGAAATTTTGAACCTTTGTTTGTCTTAACAAAAATAAAAATGAAGGTTGATGTAACGACCCAATTTTTCGACGCTCAAAAGTCGACATCAATACGTCCACTGTATCGAATGTCGAAAAACCGAACCATTAGGGTTAAAGAAGAAGAAGATAGAAGAAGAAACAGAAAACAATAACAGAATCTCACATGTCGCAGCGGAACAAATATAATAGATAAATGAATATCTTTAAACAGAATCACTATATCAGTTTATACATCACATTATCAGAGTTTACAACAACAAACAGCGGAAAAGAAATATTACATATATAAGTGATACGCCTTGCCATCCAGCTCCACTCCTGATTTCCACAGCAACTTCTTGATTTTATTCCCGAATAACTGCTAACCTGACTCTAGGCTACCTGTGTGGAAAATTATGGGCACCTAGAGTTTAGAAAGGGAACAATAAACTTCAGGCCGGTCGTGGGACTGGTGTGAGATCTCAAAACAATTATTTTCCAAAGAAAATAAAAGGAAATCCGCTATGCTTTTTGAAAAATGAAACTACTATAAGGCCTCCCGCCACACACACATTGCAATCGCAGACTTGGAGGAGATTTCTCCTTATGATAGTAAAACATGCTTAATATGCAAAATCTCCCTCTTTATATTATCATTAGTGCATAGTGTAGAAAACATTTCAAAAGCATAATATTAATCTTAGCCAGCACAGGTACATTATATTATGCCCGCTATAGCTACCATATTAAATGGCAGGTTCTACAACTAAAACCGTACAAGGCGCTTATTGGAGATTGGATTTTCAACAAATGGTCAGGCTAAGGAACTTCCAATGCCACTTGGGTACGCCTCTGGAGGGACGCCCCGAGAATCTACCCGGATCTCTGCCAACACAAGACCGGGTTATCTCTGTAACTAGGTAACTACTACATGAGTATGTCATCCCTCGGTCCTTCGGGACCTTTATCCGAGGATCCTCAACCACAAAGCAACAACCACAAAGTATAATAATTTGCAGCATCAACATAGGTAAAATATCTGGGCTCCATACCATGATACTAACCTTTTCCAGAAGGAAATGACATACCCTTAGGGGGAGCTACCCCCAAATAACCTTACCGCATTCTTCCTGTTTCGACCATTTTCGGGGTGTGAGGTCCAACGAAGTCTCGTCCACAAAGCTACACTTTTCACAAAGTCATGCTTTGATCAACAAATGTGACGACCGCCCATGACTCCCGCACCAAATCAAGGAAATAATGCGCTAAAAGGTGTGCCAGGCAGCCATGGACGATAGTCAGGGTAAAACAAAACAGAAGAATCTCTATCGCACAACTCACAGCGCATGGATAAAATACAATAGAGAAATATAATATAGTGAAGCTCCATAGAACAGAACATCATCATATAAGCATCACAGTTGTTTCATACAATCATCTACTCAAATCCATACATGAAAGCCTCACTACAAATCACTCAACCAAATACAGCAGCGGATACCCAGTACATATAGTAAGAAAACTAATATGCAAAGCCTCCTGCTCGTCTTCGTCATCTTTAGCGTAGAACTCCTAGCACAGCACCTGTCACCTGCTACCTAGTCTGCCCATCCCAAACATGGATGAACAGCCCAAGGTAATAAGAGGAGACATAAAACCTTGAGTCAGACAAAGTCTTAGTGAGCAGTAAATTAACAATCAAACATACCAAAGAGCATAAGGGATAAAAGGAATAGGAACCAAACCATCCCACTCCACCTCTTTCTACAGTGATAGCCCCCAGACACACACTAAGGAGAAGTAAGCATAACATAGCAGATAAGTAAGGTAAAGCAATAATCACTCGAGTCAAGGACGATGTTTTCCAAATACAAACCCCCAAGGCCTAAACCAAGATCAGATAAGCACCCAGAAAACACCGCTCTTGAAGCCGAATGATGATACAACCAAACATCCAAACATCCATGACTCTGGCTATCACTGTTATCATTGCCTTGATTTCACCGTTAGTTGAATGACCGCCTGTCAAGGGCTAATGGTAACCCCGGTTTAGCCATAACTCCGCACGTCATCGTGACCCGTGCCTAAGCCGAACGCATCAGCCCAGAGTACTAGCACGTCATCATGACCCGTGCCTGGAACGTCATCGTGACCCGTTCCAACGTACCCTTGCTTTGAGTATGCTAGAACCTTCAACAACGATGAGATCTTAGCCTCCTAGTCATCCTCCTCGACGACTACTTCCATACTAGCTCAAGCGCCTCTCAAGCTAACCATTATCCACCCCAACCCGGACCGCATCACCGAGTTATAACTTTGCACGTCGTCATGACCCGTGCTTGGAACGTCTTCGTGACCCGTCCCATCACAACATATGTCTTGCCTCATCACATCATAGCAAAGTCTCTCAACTTGGAACGTCATCATGACCCGTCCCATCTCAACACAAGCCTTGCCTCATCATATCATCGCAAAGTCC
The DNA here is from genome assembly GCA_030765085.1 of Allium cepa. NCBI lineage: Eukaryota > Viridiplantae > Streptophyta > Magnoliopsida > Asparagales > Amaryllidaceae > Allium > Allium cepa. The sequence goes on along the minus strand of CM060932.1, from coordinate 218,969,232 downwards.
CAACTCAACCATGCTTTGCCTTCTCGCATCATGGCAAGATCCCACATCCTCGAATCCATCCATATGAGCTTCCACATCCGCTTCATATGCCATTGGCAGCTTTCACCATTCAAGAGCCTTTCCACTTAGCTTTTGAATCATCTTCAACCATCTTGTTCCAAATCAACTACAAGCTAACTTGGAGCAATCAAATCTAACATACATTCAAACATTCAACCATTCAAACAAGATCTATTAAGCAATATCAATTATAATGGCAATTTCGTAATTAAGTGAGCAAAAGTCCAACATACGTGAAATCATGGTTTTTAGCATAGATCTATCAAATCTAAAACATGGGTCTAATACTTGATAAATAACTTTCATAGATAAACATCTTCAAATATGATGGATCTACATGCAGACTTAAGGAAAATGCGAGAAAACGCTAACTTTAACACATAAACATATCACCAATCCCATACACTCCTTTGGATCCGCGTGAGAGATAACTACCACTCACCAAATCACCCAAACACTACAAAAACTACACACTTCAGATCTGGACAGCGAAGATCAAGGTTTGATCCGGCAATATCCCGCTTCAATCGATGAAATCTAGCTCGAACGGATGAAGATCTTCGACTTTGGCACTTGAATCTTCAATCTAAATCTTCGATCTTGGATGGATGCTAACACTTGATTGGAATGGAGAAAAGAAGATGAAGAAATGTTGTAGTCGAGTCTTCAAAATGGCAGCACTTCGTCGCTTCAAAAACCGGTGCCAAAAAGTGAGCCAAACCCCTCTATTTATAGGCTGGAAACCCCTTAGGTCGTCGCCCCTTAGGTCGTCCCCGACCTAACTATGAGTCGTTGCCGACTCATCAGCCCCTACGACCTACGACCTAACCAACACAACATACAACCAAGGCCGACTTACGACTTAACCCAGACGCGACCTAAAACACAGGCCGACCTAACGACTCAACGTACTGCCGACCCAACTGTCACACGACTCAACACACTGCCGCATTTCCTAAGTCCTAAGTCGTATGACGACTTAACCACCATGCCGACTTACGACTTAATACCAGTGCCAACTCAAACCCCTGCCGACCTATGTCCCCAACGACCTAACAAACACACAATACAAAAGCCTCCGACCTAACTTAGGTCGTTGCCGACCTATCATGCTACGACCTAACAACATAGCCGACTCACGACTCAACCTATTTCCTTTAGGTCGCGCTAGCGACCTAACGACTCATCTACCAACGACTCAAGCATGCCTCTCTAAACCCTAAGTCGGCTACTTTCCTGGGTCGGTCCATCTCTAAGTCGCCTAACCTTTAGGTCGCTACCCCCTCTTAGGTCGCTCTCCACTAGGTCGGTCACTTTCTTAGGTCGTTCCTCTATCCTAGGTCGCTCAACCGACCTAACTCTCAACACATTAACATCCTAACCCGTTAGCTCCTTAGGTCGCTCACCCCTACCTACGACCTATCCTATGAGTCGGCCCTCTATGAGTCGGCCACGACTCATCACTTGACCCCTATTTCGCCTCTCTTCTTAAGTCGGCAACTACTATGCCGTTCTATCCCTTAACTCGGTCCATCCCCTTAAGTCGTCTACGACTTATCTATGAGTCGGTCACGACTCATCACTTGCACTCGGGTCAACTCCTAAACAACTCAAGCTAGAGGCCACACAAACAACACTATCGACCTGCAAATTCTACGTTTTATCGACACGTAAAATACGGGTCGTTACATTCTCTCCCCCTTAGGAATTTCGCCCCCGAAATTCCAAGCAAACAACAGCAATCAAAATTATTCCGCATGCCTATCATCCATGGCAATCAACAATCCATGCAACCAATTCTAACCTAGCATGCAGAATTCTAAGACTTAGAACAAGCTACAAATTCATGAGATGTCACGACACTTTAGGGCCATACCTCGAAGAGTTCGGGATGAGCTGCCTTCATCCTCTCTTCCTCCTCCCACGTACAGTCGTTAACATCATCACTCCATTGTACCTTGAGCAACGTAATCGTCTTCCTCCTAAGCTGTTTCGTATCGGTTTCAACAATACGAAGCGGCTTACGAGGTCTCGAAACAACAGGATCAACCTCTAAGTCTTCACAGCTATCAGCAGAAACCACCGTAGTTGGGTCGTGCATATACTTCCGTAGACAAGATACATGAAAAACATTGTGCACACCCGCCATCTTTTCCGGTAACTCCAATCTATAAGCGAGCTTTCCAATTCGCTCGATAATCGGGAATGGTCCAACGAATCTTGGAGTTAACTTTCCTTTGTTCCCGAATCTTATAACATTCTTCAATGGAGAAATCTTCACAAAAACCATATCACCCACGTCGAATTCCAAATCCTTCCGACGATTATCTGCATAACTTTTCTGACGATCCTGGGCTGCCTTCATTCTTTGTCGAATGATCTCTATACAATCCGAAGTCTGTCGAATCATCTCTGGCCCAAGTATCAGCTTTTCTCCAGTTTCCAACCAACATGTCGGAGAGTTACACGGTCTTCCATATAATGCCTCATATGGTGCCATACCAATACTCGACTGATAACTGTTATTATAAGCAAACTCCACCAAATGAAGGTGATCTTCCCATGATCCTCCGAAGTCCAAAACACATGCTCTAAGAAGATCTTCCAAAACTCGGTTGACTCTCTCAGTCTGACCATCTGTTTGAGGGTGATAAGCTGTACTCAAACACAACTCGGTTCCCAAAACTTCCTGGAAGCTCTTCCAAAATCTACTAGTGAACAATGGGTCTCGATCGCTCACTATACTCTTCGGAACACCATGGAAACGAACTATCCACTTAACATACAACTCAGCCAACTTCGATGCAGTCCTAGTCGATCGAACAGGAATGAATCTTGCACTCTTGGTCAAACGATCTACGATGACCCAAATCCCTTCATTCCCTGCTCTTGTCCTAGGTAGACCATCGATAAAGTCCATCGACACTTGCTCCCATTTCCATGTAGGAACCTCTAATGGCTGAAGCAATCCACTGGGCTTCTTCTGCTCAGCTTTCACCAACTGGCAATTCATACACTTGGAAATAAAGTTTCCAACATCCTTCTTCATACCTTCCCAGTAGTAGGTTCTCTTCATATCCCGATACATCTTATTTCCACCTGGATGAATTGTCAACTTCGAGTGATGACTCTCCCTCAGAACTTCATCTCTCAATCCATCTACATCGGGAACAACTAGTCGTCCTTGCTTTCGAAGCCAACCCTCTCGATCGACCTCGAATCCCTTATCCTTCTCCTGATCCAATCCGGATTCCAAATCACGGATAATCTTGACAAGCTTATCATCTCGCCTTTGGCTCTCACCAATTCTTTCCACAAGTGTAGGCCTTATCGATAAGTTTGCCAACATCTCAGGTTCCAATTCACTTCTGGGCCTGAAATCAAACTCAGCCAAATACTCAAGACTCTTCCATTCCGAAAACATGGCTCCCAAACCTGCATGTCTTCGACTTAACGCATCAGCCACTGCGTTACCTTTCCCTGGAGTATAGGCTATACCAAAATCATATGATGCTAGGAACTCTAGCCACCGTTGCTGTCGAAGATTCAAATCCTTTTGGGAGAACAGATACTTCAACGACTTATGATCTGTAAACAACTCGAATCTAACTCCCAATAGATAATGTCTCCACATCTTCAAAGCAAACACAATCGCCGCTAACTCCAAATCATGAGTCGGATAGTTCCTTTCATGCGGCTTCAGTTGTCGACTAGCATACGCAACAACTTTATCCTTCTGCATTAGCACCGCTCCTAGTCCAGTGCCACATGCATCGGTGTAAACCACCATCTCATCATTCCCACTCGGAATAGTCAAAACAGGAGCACTTGTCAGTCGCTCTTTCAGGATTATGAAAGCTTGTTCACACTTATCATTCCATCTGAACACTTGATTCTTCTTCGTCAATCCTGTCAACGGTGCAGCTATCTTGGAAAAGTCTTTGATAAACCGACGATAATATCCTGCTAATCCAAGAAAACTTCTCACATCAGATGCATTCTTAGGCCTAACCCAATCCTGGATCGCTGCCACCTTAGCGGGATCAACCGCTATTCCATTTCCAGAAATAACATGACCTAAGAACCTCACTTCATTCTTCCAGAAGTGACACTTCGAAAACTTAGCCTTCAGCTGATGTTTCCGCAAGATCCCCAAAACAATCCTCAAGTGTGTCTTGTGCTCTCCCTCAGTTCTGGAATAAATCAGAATATCATCCACGAACACAAGCACGAACCTATTCAACTGATCTCTGAACACTCTATTCATAAGATCCACAAAATATGCTGGCGCGTTAGTCAACCCAAACGGCATTACCAGCCACTCATAAAACCCGGATGGTGTCCTGAAAGCAGTCTTCGGCACACTATCCTTTGCCACTCTCAACTGGTGAAATCCCGTTGCCAAATCCATCTGAGAAAACACCTTAGCCTCGTGAAGCTGATCAAACAAGTCATCTATTCTCGGCAATGGATACTTGTTCTTCTTAGTCACCTTATTCAGCTCACGATAATCCACACACAACCTCAACGATCCATCCGCTTTGGTTGCGAACACAACTGGCGCACCCCATTCGGACACACTTCTCCGAATGAATCCTTTCTGCAAAAGGTCATCAACTTGCACCTTCAGCTCTTGCTGCTCCCTCGGTGCCATCCGCCTAAGAGGCATCACAACAGGTCTGGCTCCCTCAACTAGATCGATACGAAACTCGATCTCCCTATGCGGCGGCAACCCTTTGACTTCCTCAAAGACATTCTCAAACTCATTCACAATAGGCACCGATGACAGTCCATCCCGTGGAACAACCAGCGAATACATGAAGCTCATGAAGACGCCTTCCTCATGCTTACATCGTATCACAACCTTTCGCCCTTCCACATTCCCGACTGTCACCTCCAGCCTCTCACAATCAATCCTAGCCGCATACTTCCTAAGCCAGTCCATACCCAAAATAATTCCGAACCCCGCAAAGTTCAGAACAAAGCAATCACAAACAAACGAGCAATCATGACTCGAAACAACTAGACCACGGCATATCATACACAAACATGACGAACCCCCAACTGGATTAGTCACAACCAATGGCCTATCAACAATATCCGGTTTCAAACCCAACCGGCCTACCAAATCATCACAAACAAAAGAATGCGACGCTCCAGTATCAAACAACACTCTAACTGGAACACCACAAATGGAAAGAGTACCTTGAACCACCACACTCTTCCCCTTCTCTACAGCAGTAGGGACTCTTGAAGACGACGGCACAGCTTCCAAAGCATAGGCTTGCACAACCTGCCTATCTTTCCTCGGTTCTGGACAGTCCTTCTTAATGTGTCCCAGCTTATCACAGTTGTAACACTTCAACTGCACCTTCGGATTCTTGCAATCCCGAGAAAGATGACCCTTCTGACGGCAGTTATAACAAGTCACCTCGCCCTTTGGCTTCTTCTGACCATCCTTTCCCTTCTGTTGCTGCTGCTTCCTCTTCTTATTCCCACTCTGCTGTGGTTTAGATCCTTCCCTGGTTACAGCAACAACAGAACTTTCCCTAGGAAACAAACTCTCATGCCTCAGAGCTTTCTCCACCAGCTTCTCAAATGGATCGTCCAGATGATCCACTAACTGCCTTCCTAGATAAGCATCCAGACCAGTCACAAACTTTTCATTCTTCTGGTAGGGAGAATCAATATATGATCTGGCATACTTAGACAAAGCTTCGAACTCAGAAATATACTCCAGAACAGGCCTTCCGCCTTGTTTGAGCTCCACAAATCTCTTGAACAAAACAGACCTCTGAGCAGTAGAGATGAACTTGGCTTCAAATCTAACTTGGAACTGCTCCCAAGTAATATCCTCTTCTGGTGTATCTATGGTGATAGAATTCCACCAATCAGCAGCTCTTCCCTGAAGCTGTCTCGATGCAAGCTTTCTCTTAGTTGCATCCTCAATCCCTAAGTCACCAAAGATCCTTTTGCAAGCATCAATCCATCTCTGCACCTCAATAGTCGACTCCGTCCCCAAGAAAGCTTTTCCTCCAAGAGAAGTATAATCCTTGCAAAGCTTAGCAAAATCCACCGGTCTTGGAGCTTGAACTTGAACTCCCACATCCACTGATGATCCTGAAGCTGGTATCCTTCTCATGATCGAAGTCATCATCGCTTCGAACATAGTTCCATAATCAACAGCTCCTTCATCAGCACGGCTTTCCCTTGCAGCTGGTCTCCCTCTTCGACTCATCCTTAATATCTGTAATAAGAATGATTAGAACACCTTAAGAAACAACTGCATAAGGAGTTCAAATCCTTCTAGGCTACTATATTATATATAGTAATCATCCATCAAAATACAATTACGTCTCTCATACGTAGTTACGTCAGCGAGCGTTGGCTGAAATCGATTAACCAAAGCTCTGATACCAAATGTGACGACCGCCCATGACTCCCGCACCAAATCAAGGAAATAATGCGCTAAAAGGTGTGCCAGGCAGCCATGGACGATAGTCAGGGTAAAACAAAACAGAAGAATCTCTATCGCACAACTCACAGCGCATGGATAAAATACAATAGAGAAATATAATATAGTGAAGCTCCATAGAACAGAACATCATCATATAAGCATCACAGTTGTTTCATACAATCATCTACTCAAATCCATACATGAAAGCCTCACTACAAATCACTCAACCAAATACAGCAGCGGATACCCAGTACATATAGTAAGAAAACTAATATGCAAAGCCTCCTGCTCGTCTTCGTCATCTTTAGCGTAGAACTCCTAGCACAGCACCTGTCACCTGCTACCTAGTCTGCCCATCCCAAACATGGATGAACAGCCCAAGGTAATAAGAGGAGACATAAAACCTTGAGTCAGACAAAGTCTTAGTGAGCAGTAAATTAACAATCAAACATACCAAAGAGCATAAGGGATAAAAGGAATAGGAACCAAACCATCCCACTCCACCTCTTTCTACAGTGATAGCCCCCAGACACACACTAAGGAGAAGTAAGCATAACATAGCAGATAAGTAAGGTAAAGCAATAATCACTCGAGTCAAGGACGATGTTTTCCAAATACAAACCCCCAAGGCCTAAACCAAGATCAGATAAGCACCCAGAAAACACCGCTCTTGAAGCCGAATGATGATACAACCAAACATCCAAACATCCATGACTCTGGCTATCACTGTTATCATTGCCTTGATTTCACCGTTAGTTGAATGACCGCCTGTCAAGGGCTAATGGTAACCCCGGTTTAGCCATAACTCCGCACGTCATCGTGACCCGTGCCTAAGCCGAACGCATCAGCCCAGAGTACTAGCACGTCATCATGACCCGTGCCTGGAACGTCATCGTGACCCGTTCCAACGTACCCTTGCTTTGAGTATGCTAGAACCTTCAACAACGATGAGATCTTAGCCTCCTAGTCATCCTCCTCGACGACTACTTCCATACTAGCTCAAGCGCCTCTCAAGCTAACCATTATCCACCCCAACCCGGACCGCATCACCGAGTTATAACTTTGCACGTCGTCATGACCCGTGCTTGGAACGTCTTCGTGACCCGTCCCATCACAACATATGTCTTGCCTCATCACATCATAGCAAAGTCTCTCAACTTGGAACGTCATCATGACCCGTCCCATCTCAACACAAGCCTTGCCTCATCATATCATCGCAAAGTCCCAACTCAACCATGCTTTGCCTTCTCGCATCATGGCAAGATCCCACATCCTCGAATCCATCCATATGAGCTTCCACATCCGCTTCATATGCCATTGGCAGCTTTCACCATTCAAGAGCCTTTCCACTTAGCTTTTGAATCATCTTCAACCATCTTGTTCCAAATCAACTACAAGCTAACTTGGAGCAATCAAATCTAACATACATTCAAACATTCAACCATTCAAACAAGATCTATTAAGCAATATCAATTATAATGGCAATTTCGTAATTAAGTGAGCAAAAGTCCAACATACGTGAAATCATGGTTTTTAGCATAGATCTATCAAATCTAAAACATGGGTCTAATACTTGATAAATAACTTTCATAGATAAACATCTTCAAATATGATGGATCTACATGCAGACTTAAGGAAAATGCGAGAAAACGCTAACTTTAACACATAAACATATCACCAATCCCATACACTCCTTTGGATCCGCGTGAGAGATAACTACCACTCACCAAATCACCCAAACACTACAAAAACTACACACTTCAGATCTGGACAGCGAAGATCAAGGTTTGATCCGGCAATATCCCGCTTCAATCGATGAAATCTAGCTCGAACGGATGAAGATCTTCGACTTTGGCACTTGAATCTTCAATCTAAATCTTCGATCTTGGATGGATGCTAACACTTGATTGGAATGGAGAAAAGAAGATGAAGAAATGTTGTAGTCGAGTCTTCAAAATGGCAGCACTTCGTCGCTTCAAAAACCGGTGCCAAAAAGTGAGCCAAACCCCTCTATTTATAGGCTGGAAACCCCTTAGGTCGTCGCCCCTTAGGTCGTCCCCGACCTAACTATGAGTCGTTGCCGACTCATCAGCCCCTACGACCTACGACCTAACCAACACAACATACAACCAAGGCCGACTTACGACTTAACCCAGACGCGACCTAAAACACAGGCCGACCTAACGACTCAACGTACTGCCGACCCAACTGTCACACGACTCAACACACTGCCGCATTTCCTAAGTCCTAAGTCGTATGACGACTTAACCACCATGCCGACTTACGACTTAATACCAGTGCCAACTCAAACCCCTGCCGACCTATGTCCCCAACGACCTAACAAACACACAATACAAAAGCCTCCGACCTAACTTAGGTCGTTGCCGACCTATCATGCTACGACCTAACAACATAGCCGACTCACGACTCAACCTATTTCCTTTAGGTCGCGCTAGCGACCTAACGACTCATCTACCAACGACTCAAGCATGCCTCTCTAAACCCTAAGTCGGCTACTTTCCTGGGTCGGTCCATCTCTAAGTCGCCTAACCTTTAGGTCGCTACCCCCTCTTAGGTCGCTCTCCACTAGGTCGGTCACTTTCTTAGGTCGTTCCTCTATCCTAGGTCGCTCAACCGACCTAACTCTCAACACATTAACATCCTAACCCGTTAGCTCCTTAGGTCGCTCACCCCTACCTACGACCTATCCTATGAGTCGGCCCTCTATGAGTCGGCCACGACTCATCACTTGACCCCTATTTCGCCTCTCTTCTTAAGTCGGCAACTACTATGCCGTTCTATCCCTTAACTCGGTCCATCCCCTTAAGTCGTCTACGACTTATCTATGAGTCGGTCACGACTCATCACTTGCACTCGGGTCAACTCCTAAACAACTCAAGCTAGAGGCCACACAAACAACACTATCGACCTGCAAATTCTACGTTTTATCGACACGTAAAATACGGGTCGTTACAACAAATGATCAGCAGCACTTCGTATGCCACATTACCAGTTTGGGAATATATCACTAGTAACCATCAACTACATAACATTTGAACTCGTACGTCTCAGAGAAGGGTGCTAAGCTAAGAGAATAAATTCTCCACCACCAACGGAAATGTATTTGATAGAAACCAGCTTTACATCTCAAAGTGTAACGTCAGACACACATCCATACAAGTCCATTCCGGGATCGAACGGAACCGAAGGCACTTCAAAGAAGCCCTTGCAAATCCGGATATTCACTAATCACGTCCGGAATCCCCATCACAAAGGGTGATCAAATCTCTATACCGGTGCAACTCGGTGCAGAGACATTCGACAGGTAATCCTTTCGTTTTCGAAAATACCCGGTCTTCAACACCGTCTTTAAATGCAATCCCATTTCATCGTATCATCATTCGGAATGGATTTTATAACACAATGTCCTCTCCCGGCTAATCTGAATAATGAGCGCTTATTTTAAAAAATAAGTGTTACATTCAGATTTCAACAAATTATAACAATTTTCACTTTGATCTTTTAAAAATAAGATCCATAACAATCACAAAGGTTCAATGTGGTTTTTCGAATATCCACTTGGAATCCGACTCCCGGTCGCATCGAAATTCAAATGTCGTTTAAAGGCAAATATTGATAGTCGGTTAATTTACTATCAATAAACATTCACAACAGTTACCAGATTTAAATAATTTTCCCAATTATTTATTTTCAAAGATATCTTCGCAAGATAAAATTTTAGCACTTCAACTATTTGAAAACAAATTTCAAATCACTTTTCAGCTTTCAATACTTTGGAAACAAATTTCAAATCATTTTTTTTCCTTACGTGGAAAACGTTTCCAAATATTTATTCATTTCCACTGAAAATCTGCCGAGTTCAAAATATTTTGAAATAATTTAAAATGCTTATCCAAAATATACTTAGAGATATTTAAAATAAAACTATTTTGAAACACTTGCTTAAATATTAGTTATGAAAATATTATACTAATATCTCATATCAAAATTCAAGTCCAAAAAACTAATTTTAAAATAAAATTAGTAGATAGGATATAACTACTTAAATATCCAATTTTTTTAAACAAATATCAATGTAAAACTTTAAGTAATTACTTCTTTAATAGTTTAAAATATATTTTAACTTTACAGATTTTCAAAATAACTTAAGTAAATAATTTTTTCCAAAACATTCTTTCCTTAAAACCATCTTTACAACTTCAATTTATATTTATAAACTATATTGCAAACATTCTCGGCTTTCAGGGAAAGTACACATTCCATTCTAAAATGGTTCATTCAAATCAATTAATAAATCTTTCTTGATTAATTTCAAATTTACGTTCCAAATTTATAAATTTCTTTCCACAATTTTAAAAATAAACCAACATTTATTTTTAAAAGCAAAATTCTCTTTCCTTTATAAAATTCCCATTGTGAATTTTAAATTTTCAAATATCGACTGATATACGATTTTCAAATCGTTTTCCAAATATCCCCTTTCAAACCATAAATCAAATTTCAAATTGATTTCTAACTTTATTTTCCAATACCGAATCAAATTTTCCAAATCGATTTCCCAAAGATTTATTTCGAAACACCAAATCAATTTCAAACTGATTTCCCAATTTATTTCCAAGACACCAAATCAAATTTCCAAGTCGATTTTAAAATTTGTTTTAACTCCAAATTAAATCCCAAACCGATTTCAAAATTTATTTCGACTCCAAATTAAATCCTAGATTTAATTTCTAAATTTATTCCCTTTTTAAATAAATTCCTTTATCTCTTTCAAATATTTAAAATCCGTATCTTAAATAAAATTTTCAACTATTAAACAACATTACTCGAAATTCCTTTATTAAAATATTTTCCCACACTTTTGGAATTTATTCAATAAGTTTTCAAAGATAAAACTTTTATCTATTTAAATTTCCTTCTTTTAAAATTCACCCGATTCTTTTGAATGAATTTATTTTAAATTTTCTACCAAATTTCAAAATCAAATTTTTATTTATTTCTGGTATCCTACGATACCAAAAATATATTCGGCTAAATTATAGCCTTCAACGGTTTCAATTACAAATAATCACACAAATTATAAATAATCAACACGCAACATACGAAACAAATTAAATATTTGAGGAATCCAATTGGATCCCTCCAACCTGTTTCCCTGCATCCACAGACGTTAGCACAACAATTAAATACCCATTCCACTTCGAAGTGGAGTATCGCAGCATATGGGATTTATAAAATATCATCCGCTATTATACGACGCATAGGGTCTCATCCGCTATATAATGCGGGAAATTAACAACTCCAATATATACTATATACTACTATATATATAATATCATCCAGTGAAGAATTATTATAAATCAATCATCCAAGCATACAGTCAATCAATTTTAAATCTAACTATTCAAATTTTAAATCAAAACAATACCGATTGAGTGAGAAGATCTCACCTTTGCCTATGCATGCAAATTCATTCCCATTCCACCTTGTTTTCACGATTTCTTGACCTTGTATAAATAATTTTACAATTTATTAATATTCGAAATAAATCGAATAATTCAATTGCCATTATTATTATTATTATTATTATTATTATTAATTCTAATCCAACTAATAAATTTAAACTAATTTTTCTTTCCCTTTATTTTCCAAAATCTTATTCACATATATATAGAATTAGACTAGACAGGTTTAAACTTCACTGTGAATATTTCAGCTTCTTGTGTGTGTATATATATATATATATATATATATATATATATATTTCTGAAAAAAAAATTACTGCTTCCAATTATATATATTTTTACTATTGAAAATTTTAAAATGGTAATACAATTTTTTTTTCCTTTTTACTGTAAAGATTTTATTTTCTGCAACTTAAACATAAATTAACCTTACTGTTAAATTCAACATGTGTTATATTTTTTTTCTGAAATATATTCGTATATAAGTGTTTATTAATTTAAATCGAAATACATACCTTATCGCCACGATATGACCCTTTTCTCTCGTTCGCCACCATGACTTGCTTCGCATGCGCTATCACCGAGAACGCGACCCGAAAATCGAACGCCCCCATCGCTTCATTCACGCGATCGATTACGGCCATCAAAACGTACATGTGACCCAGCTCTCGAACGAGAACAGAACGCGACACGCTGCCCTCGCGAATCGCGTGCGCCACACCTCGACAATGTCGAGTCACGCCCCACCTTCTCACTGTCGCGCCTGACCTTGAGCCCTAAATGGAACAGCAAAACCTCCAAATTGCCTTGCTCCACTTGCCGCGCCTCCCATCAATCCTTCCCAAACCCTCGCGTCGCGCGATTGAATTGACTGAAGGAGAACGAAGGGAAACTCGCGGCTTCACCTGAACCGCTCTCGATCGAAATCGATTTCGATGAAGGCCATTTTTTTTATTTTTTTTTATTTCTGCTTTGAAATGATGTTGCGTGAGATTTGTAAAGGAAATGGGGAGACAAGGATGAGATGTTGGCGTGTGGAGGAAGGTAGGGTTTTACTATCTAATTAATTTTTATAATTTTATATTCAAAATATCTCGTATAACCTAACTCGAAATCCCGAACTCCTATCGAGGCATGCCGCCTAGCGTTTCTAATGTTATAACCCTATACCGAACCCAATGGAACAAATCCCGGGCTCCAATTTGATCGTATGTGGAAGATATCTATTTAAATCGACTATTTGAATTAAATTCAACTAAATTATTTCTAGACGTTTCCAGATCAAATGACCAAAGGGTGAATCCAAACGCTACGAAATTTGAAATCCGATAATAATACAATATTACGGATCCCATGGAACTGGTTTCATCGAATTCCGAGGCTGTGCGTCAGAAGGCTATTTTTAAATATTGATTTAAACAATATAAATTCAAAACTAAACAAAACATTTCCAAATTAAATTCCGAAGCTTCCATTATCTTTAGTATTATCAATATAAATTTTCTAAGCCTTTAAAATTATTTTTAATCAGCTTAAAATTAAAGATTCAACATTTTACCCAACTTCGATAAATTAAATTCAATAATTTAATTGCCAAATTCATATTCATATTCGAAATTCAAATTAAACTAACCTCCAAAAGTTTAAAATCAATTAAATATTTCGATTTCAAATGTTCAAAATTTCCGGGCCGTCACATCCTTCCCCCCTTAAAAGAATTTCGTCCCGAAATTACAAGTTAAGAAGAACGATCCTTAACCCATTTGCTATCTTTCCAAAACTAGACAGTTTTATCAACTTACCAAACAGATCCTTTTTATCAGAGACCTATTATTAACTCAACTAACTTTCCAACTTCAATTATAAGTTCCAAACAACATTGGTTTCTTTAACAATTCAAATTTAAATTCAATTTTCAAATTTTCAAAATTTTCTCAAAATTTTCGAACACTCTAAATTTTCGAATTTTTTTGCTAGCGTCTCCTTTGCACGGCTAGCTCGGTACGACTACAAAATGGCACCATAGGCCCTCAGATTCAAAAAGAAAACAAAAGGCCAAGTGGCTAGACAGGTAAATCATCAAATTTCATACTGAAATTTAAATACATACCTTTTTGTCGAGCAATTTAAATTTGTCTTCGAAAATCAAATCCCAATTCCATTTCCCTGTAACACACCTGTATGTCCTGCTAGCCATAATATTCAATTACAACATTCATATATCATTTTGCATATTCCTTTACAAAATTTTCAATATATACTTCTTATACCATTTTTTACTTCATTATTGAAGTTATATATTCATTTTCATTCAACTTTACATTTTCAATTTCATTTGAATCTAATTTACAATTCAATTTATTTGGATTCAGTTTAACTTCTGAATATTGAATTTTTATCAATTATCTTTCATTCATAACTGCACTATTTTAAATTAGTTTCATTTACTAATTCATTACAAATTCCAATTCATGTAATCTCAAACCATTTTTTTTGTTTCTTCCACTTTTATTATCTTTAGTTCACTTCGAACTGATTCTAAAACTTCTTTTTATTTCACACAATTCAAATTGGTTTTCAATATTCAGTTTCAATTCCAGTTTCCTTTTTCTTTTGTCATTCCCAAAAATTTATTTTCAATTCACTATTCGGTTTATAACCACTTATATTAAACTGGATTTCAAATTCCATATGAATTCAATTACCTTTCGTTTATAATTATTGAATTTCGATCCATTTCAAATCATATTCAATTTCTTCATTCCTTTAATTAGTTTTATTTACTAATTTTATTTCAATATTTCACTTTGTTTAATACAAATCAAATTCAATTCCAATTCCAGTTCTATTTACTTACAAATTCGAAATGAATTTAAACATCCAATTCACTTTCATGTACTTGCAATTGCAAATTTATTCATTCATTCATGATTTATTTTTCATCTTAATAATTTTATTCCAATCATTTTAGTCTATTAGACTTCTCAAATTCACCTTTATTCAAATTAACTCAAGTCAATTTCAGTTTAAATCCGAATTTCCTAGGTTTTCAAACTTATTATTCCATAACTATTTTTAATAAAATTCCAGAGTCTTTCCACCTTTTCCAAAACCATTATTGAAAACAATTCAAATTATCCTTTGAATTTCAAAACCAAACCCAAATTTTCCAAACAACTTCCATTTAAAACAATTTGGCAGCAATTCCTCTTTTGGAAACCCGAAAATGAACATCGATGATGTCGCGATCATCAGCGGAATTATTTTCCAGTGACCGCAAGGAATTTAGAGCTTTTATCCCTCCAATTTTTTTTCCAAACCCTTGAAAACTATTTCCAATCCAAAAGGAATTTAATTTCCAAACTTCCCGAATTTCAAATATTTTCAAGAACATTTCCAATTATTTCTCTGGAATTCTATTTCAAATTATAAGTCTCATTTACAATTTACATTTACAAATCCCATTTGGATTTTTATTTTCTTAGCTTTTGGTTTTGACTTCAATTCCTCATACAATGATGATAATAATTTAATATTATCGCTTCCTAGCAACCAAGAAACCATATATTATAATAATTCACAGAAATTTTATTTCTTTTATATACGAAAATAGTTCGGGTAAAATTATTTCATTTACCCTATTTTAAAACGATATCGTGTTGAATTTGTTCTGTACAAGTGTTTAGAGATCCCTATCAATAACAATAATTACACGTATTGACCAGAATCCATATACCACTCAACAAACCAATCAACACAATATAAAACAATTTTATATTCACTAACAAATACGCGCTCATATCTATTATTACACTCACACTCATTCTAGAGTACTGCTGACTCTATCCCTAATGAGTAACACCCAACAGAGCCAAGGTTGTCGCCAAACCAAATGCTCTGATACCAAAAATGCAACGACCCAATTTTTCAACGCTCGAAAATCAACATCAATACATCCACTGTATCGAATGTCGAACAGTCGAATGCCGAAAAACCGAACAGTTAGGGTCAAAGAAGAAGAAGATAGAAGAAGAAACAGAAAACAATAACAGAATCTCACATTTCGTAGCAGAACAAATATAATAGATAAATGAATATCTTTAAACAGAATCACTATATCAGTTTATACATCACATTATCACAGTTTATAACAACAAACAGCGGAAAAGAAATATTACATATATAAGTGATACGCCTCTCCATCTAGCTCCACCTCCTGATTTCCACAGCAACTTCTTGACTTTGCTCCCGAGCAACTCCTAACCTGACTCTAGGTTGCCTGTGTGGAAAATTATGGGCATCCAGAGTTTAGAAAGGGAACAATAAACTCCAGGTCAGTCGTAGGACTGGTGTGAGATCTCAAAACAGTTATTTTCCAAAGTAAATAAAAAGAAATCCGCTTTGCTTTTTGGGAAATGAAACTACCATAAGGCCTTCCGCCACACACACAATGCAATCGCAGACTTGGGGGAGATTTCTCCTTTATAGTCAAACATGCTTAATACGCAAAATCTCCCTTTTTATATTATTATTAGTGCATAGTGTAGAAAACATTTCGAAAGTATAATGTTAATCTTAGCCAGCATAGGTACCATTATATTATGCCTGCTATAGCTACCATATTAAATGGCAGGTTCTACAACTAAAACCGTACAAGGCGCGTATTGGAGATTAGATTTCGAACAAATGGTCAGGCTAAGGAACTTTCTATGCCACTTGGGTACGCCTCTGGAGGGACGCCCCGAGAACCTACCTGGATCTTTGCCAACACAAGGCCGGGTTACCTCTGTAACTAGGTAACTACTACATGAGTATGTCATCCCCCGGTCATTTGGGACCTTTATCCGAGGATCCTCAACCACAAAGCAACAACCACAAAGTATAATAAATTTGCAGCATCAACATTGGTAAAATATATGGGCTCCATACCATGATGCTACTCTTTTCCAAAAGGAAATGACATACCCTCAGGGGGAGCTACCCCCAAATAACCTTGCTGCATCCTTCCTGTTTCGACCATTTCCGGGGTGTGAGGTTCGACGAAGTCCCGTCCACAAAGCTACACTTTTCACAAAATCATGCTTTGATCAACAAATGATCGGCAGCACTTCGTATGCCACATTACCAGTTTGGGAATATATCAGTAGTAACCATCAACTACATAACCTCTGAGCTCGTACGTCTCAGAGAAGGGTGTTAAGCTAAGAGAATAAATTCTCCGCCACCAACAGAAAGGTATTTGATAGAAACAAGCTTTACATCTCAAAGTGTAACGTCAGACACACATCCATACAAGTCCGTTCCGGGATTGAACGGAACCGAAGGCACTTCAAAGAAGCCCTTGCAAATCCGGATATTCACTAATCACGTCCGGAATCCCCATCACAAAGGGTGATCAAATCTCTATACCGGAGCAACTCGGTGCAGAGACATTCGACAGGTAATCCTTTTGTTTTCGAAAATACCCAGTCTTCAACACCGTCTTTAAATGCAATCTCATTTCATCGTATCATTATTCGGAATGAGTTTTATGAAACAAGGTCCTCTCCCGGCTAATCCGAATAACGAGCGCTTATTTTAAAAAATAAGTGTTACATTCAGATTTCAACAAATTACAACAATTTTCACTTTGATCTTTTAAATATAAGATCCATCACAATCAAAAAGGTTCGATGTGGTTTTTCGGATATCCACTTGGAATCCGACCCCCGGTCGCATCAAAATTCAAATGTCGTTTAAAGGCAAATATTGATAGTCGGTTATTGAACTATCAATCAACATTCACAACAGTTACCAGATTTAAATAATTTTCCCAATTATTTATTTTCAAAGATATCTTCGCAAGATAAAATTTTAGCACTTCAACTATTTGAAAACAAATTTCAAATCACTTTTCAGCTTTCAATACTTTGGAAATAAATTTCAAATCATTTTTTTCCTTACGTGGAAAGCACCAAATATTTATTTATTTCCACTGAAAATCTGCCGAGTTCAAAATATTTTAAAATAATTTAAAATTCTTATCCAAAATATACTTAGAGATATTTAAAATAAAACTATTTTGAAACACTTGCTTAAATATTAGTTATGAAAATATTATACTAATATCTCATATCAAAATTCAAGTCCAAAAAACTAATTTTAAAATAAAATTAGTAGATAGGATATAACTACTTAAATATCCAATTTTTTTAAACAAATATCAATTTAAAACTTTAAATAATTACTTCTATAATAGTTTAAAATATATTTTAACTTTACAGATTTTCAAAATAACTTAAGTAAATAATTTTTTCCAAAACGTTCTTTCCTTAAAACCATCTTTACAACTTCAATTTATATTTATGAACTATATTGCAAACATTCTCGGCTTTCTGGGAAAGTACACATTCCATTCTAAAATGGTTCATTCAAATCAATTAATAAATCTTTCTTGATTTATTTTAAATTTGCGTTCCAAATTTATAAATTTCTTTCCACAATTTTAAAAATAAACCAACATTTATTTAAAAAAGCAAAATTCTCTTTCCTTTATAAAATTCCCATTGTGAATTTTAAATTTCCAAATATCGACTGATATACGATTTTCAAATCATTTTCCAAATATCCCCTTTCAAACCATAAATCAAATTTCAAACTAATTTCTAATTTTATTTTCCAATACCGAATCAAATTTTCCAAATCGGTTTCCCAAAGATTTATTTCAAAACACCAAATCAATTTCAAATTGATTTCCCAATTTATTTCCAAGACACCAAATCAAATTTCCAAATCGATTTCTAAAATTTGTTTTAACTCCAAATTAAATCCCAAACCGATTTCTACAATTTATTTCGACTCCAAATTTAACCCTAGATTTAATTTCTAAATTTATTCCCATTTTAAATAAATTCCTTTATCTCTTTCAAATATTAAAAATCCGTATCTTAAATAAAATTTTCAACTATTAAACAACATTACTCAAAATTCCTTTATTAAAATATTTTCCCATATTTTGGAATTTATTAAATAAGTTTTCACCATGACTTGCTTCGCATGTGCTATCACCAAGAACGCGACCCAAAAATCGAACGCCCCCCTCGCTTCATTCACGTGATCGACTACGGCCATCACAACGTACATGTGACACAGCTCTCGAACGCGACACGCTGCCCTCGCGAATCACGTGCGCCACACCTCGACAATGTCGAGTCACGCCCCACCTTTTCACTGTCGCGCCTGACCTTGAGCCCAAAATCAAACGGCAAAACCCCCAAATTGCCTTGCTCCACTTGCCGCGCCTTCCATCAATCCTTCCAAAACCCTAGCGTCGTGCGATTGAATTGACTGAAGGAGAATGAAGGGAAACTCGCAGCAACACCTAAACCGCTCTCGATCTAAATCGATTTTGATGAAGGCCATTTTTTATTTTATTTTATTTCTGCTTTGAAATGATGCTGCGTGAGATTTGTAAAGGAAATGGGGAGACAAGGATGAGATGTTGGCGTGTGGAGGAAGGTAGGGTTTGACTTTCTGATTAATTTTTATAATTTTATATTCAAAATATCACGTATAACCTAACTCGAAATCCCGAACTCCTATCGAGGCGTGCCGCCTAGCTTTTCTAACGTTATAACCCTATACCGAACCCAATGGAACAAATCCCGGGCTCCAATTTGATCGTATGTGGAAGATAGCTATTTAAATCGACTATTTAAATTAAATTCAACTAAATTATTTCTAGTCGTTTCCAGATCGAACGACTAAATGGTGAATCCAAACGCTACGAAATTTGAAATCTGATGATAATACAATATTACAGATCCCATGGAACTGGTTTTGTCGAATTCCAAGACTGTGCCTCGGAACGCTATTTTTAAATATTGATTTAAACAATATAAATTCAAAACTAAATAAAACATTTCCAAATTAAATTCTGAAGCTTCCATTATCTTCAGTATTATCAATATAAATTTTCTAAGCCTTTAAAAATATTTTTAATCAGCTTAAAATTAAAGATTCAACATTTTACCTAACTTCGATAAATTAAATTCAATAATTTAATTGCCAAATTCATATTTATATTCGAAATTCAAATTAAACTAACCGCCAAAAATTTAAAATAAATTAAATATTTCAATTTCAAATGTTCAAAATTTTCGGGTCGTCACAGTTGATCACAAATAACAATGGTTTAACTCGTATATAGGAAGATTCATATGTGCTAATTTGAAATACATCCTAATTGAAAATCTTTGTTTTAAAATGGTGAATTTAAAGTAAAGGATATAACATGTTTTTTGTCTTCTAAGTTAAAGAGTGCTAATATGAGTTTGGGAAACTCTCTCTCTAAGAATACAAAAGTAGAAAAAAATTCTTGTATATATGTATATTTTTAATAAACATCTAGAGTCATGTGTTCATACTTGTGTGTTCGCTCGCCATGCTCTGTACCCTTCTCGTGTAAGCCTAAAATGCAGTGCACGATCGGTATATCTGGTCTCAATTTATCCGAGTTAGGTATCTGTATATAAAAATTATTTTACTGATAACGCCAACAGTTAATAAGTGTTCACTCGCCACGCTCTGTATTCCTCTCACATCAGCCCATAAGGCAGTGCATGGGTAATATATCTGGCTCCAGTTTATCTGAGTTAGGCATATGTAAATATTGTTAATATCAATAAAATTTTCAAAAGAAAAAATGATGAAGAGAGTAGGCAAATGAAATACAAGCACTATTTTAACTTGTTTGATTTGAATTGTTATTGAGAAGAAATAAAAGTGCCACTTTGATAGGCTTTGATAATCAACTAAGGATCCATTTCATAGTTACATCGTGTTATCAACCGAAACAATGAGTTAAACTATAGTGTATCTGCTGTGATAACTTCGTTTTTATTGGGAATTTTAATGAGTAAATGGCTTAAATTTTCAAGATAATGAACGAAACCTATATTTAACTTATTTATGTCGATTTAAAAGTGAATCCTTCATTGTAAATATTTTCAAAAACTCGCATTCATCTCTTTGTAAATAAATCTTGCATTTTGTAAATATTTTCATCCTACATTTGGATTTTGTGGGTAGCATCTGTTTAAAACCCTCACGAGACAACACTGTTCCTAGTGGGGACACCCAGAGGTTTAACGGCTTGTTGCATATGCTCAATACAATCATGCTCCCTACGAAAACGGATTTATCTTAGTTTTCCTTTATTCGAGGACGAATAAAAAAGATAAATGTGGGGGTTTTTGATGTGCACGTAAATGTGCATATTTTTACCACCATATTTAAGCTATTTAAATTAAATAAACGATCATTAGGTATTTTAACTCGTTTAAACCAAAATTTAAATTATTTCAAATTATCACATATTCATTTTCATATAGGGGCAAAATGGTCATTTTTGTGCATATATTAATTTTCTAAAATTTAATTAAAATTTTCTATGTTGTTTTATAGGAACTTAAAATCAAATACAAGTGGTTTCATG
This sequence comes from Allium cepa, assembly GCA_030765085.1. Taxonomy (NCBI): domain Eukaryota; kingdom Viridiplantae; phylum Streptophyta; class Magnoliopsida; order Asparagales; family Amaryllidaceae; genus Allium; species Allium cepa. The sequence continues at coordinate 218,947,754 of CM060932.1, read as the reverse complement.
AAGATATGCATGCACAAAAGGAAACAATGTAAATGAAGATGAAAATAATTCAAACTCATGAACATGGAGGACCCCACCTGCCCACTTACTTGATTTTCAATTAGGAGCTACTGCACATGCTAAAAGGCCATTAAAGATTTACGAACATTTAAGGGGGATTAAGACATGCTAATGATTACTTGGTGGCCACACTATCTCAAAGGTATTTTGGGCATTCTCTAAAAAAACCGAATTAGGGTTTCTAACTTGTATAAATACCCCATATCTTCATGTAACCCTCTCTTCCTCTTAGTTAGTTTTAGGATCAAAATAAAACACAAGCTCTCTTTCTCTTTTCATGGCTACTTAGCTATATTTCTTTTCATGTAATTTTTCTTTCTTTTATGCATTGTTAATTAATATTCTCTCTTATTTACATGCTCTATTTCTTTCTTATTAGTAGTTAGCTTATTTTTCATGCAAATGGATTAGTGTTTACATCTTTTTACTTAGATTTTATTTTCATTTTGCTCTCTTTTTCCTCTTCTTTAAATTTCATGTTGCAAGCTACTTGTGTTGATATGATAACACAAATGAGAGGCTAATCCCCTCAATTTAGGGGTAATAAAGCCTTTAATCATGTAGCTTCAACATATTGATAATTATTGCTCTCTTTTGTGCTTAAATGAATGTTGATGTGATTTATTGTTTCATGATAAATTTGATAGTCTATATTGTTCATAACAAATAGGCTATGTTTAAACAGTCACAAACAAAAATTGCCTCTTCATCTAAATATGATTATGGCAAAGAAGAATGTTTAAATTGAAATTTGATGGTCTACATTTCTAATTAATAGTTAATAGACCATACTTAAAATAGATTTTTCTTTCAACTTGTTATCATTTTTCATGAAAGTTGGAAAGTATTTTAAATGATGTGTTATAGTTTGATGGCTTAATTAATAGCACAAGTAGGCCATACTTATGATACACACATCAATTAAACTTACTAATGACTAAAAAGAGAGATAATAATTTCATTTTTTGTTGAACAATATGATAGAGAGAGTGGAATTATTTCTAAATTGTCATTTAACTCTCATATTTTTTATCACTTTCTTTTTATCATTTTTCTACATTTTTAGCTTCACACTTTTCAGCTTTAGTTAATTTGATTAAATAGGAAATTTAAATCGATAATTCCCCATAGATCGACCGATACTCACTAGGTACTATGATATACGCCATGCGCTTGCGGTATAAATTTAATTCAAAATTTATCGGCAGTTTTTCTAACTTGATAAAAATTCCATCGTTAAACAATCACTTACAATACTCACGGGAACTCCATGTAACCTGACTACCTCCCTCATATAAATTTCAGATAAAGAAGCGGCGGTCCTTATTAGTTTTACCGGGATAAAATGTGCACTCTTCGTTAGTCGATCCATAATCACCCATACTCCTTCATTTCCTTTTTTGGTTCTGGGTAAACCGTCGATAAAATCCATTGATATCATTTCCCATGTCCAATTAAGTATTTCCAAGGGTTGTAATAATATGGCTGTTTTCAGATAATCATCTTTGATTTTTTGATAGCATGAACGCCTGTTAACAAAGATGGAGATATCTCTCTTCATTCCCTTCCAACAAAATATCCGCTTCATATCCCTATGCATCTTTGAGACACCTCGATAGATACTCAACTTAGAACAGTGGCATTCTAACAAAACCTCCTGCCTAAGACCATTGACATTCGGTACATAGATTTGTCCATTCATCCTCAAAACTCCTCGATTATCAATCTTAAAATTTATCCACTGTCCCTCCATAACCTTCCTAATGATCGCCACTAAGCTTCTGTCCAAATTTTGCTTGCTCGCTATTCTTTCTAGAAAAGTCGGCGTAACCTCCAAAAGAGTCAAAACAGCATTCCTGCTTAAGGCATCCTCCACTACGTTAGCCTTTCCTAGCGTATAAAGAATACCCAAGTCATAAGCCGTCGAAAATTCTAACCATCTCTGTTGCCTTAGGTTCAGATCCTTCTAAGTAAAAAGATACATCAGGGGTTTGTGATCCGTGAAGAGCTCAAAATTTTCAACTAATTAAAGAAAGAAATTTAATCCTAAAATCACTAAACATTAAAAAGAATTTAAGAGGAATAGATGGATCCTTATCCAGCAAGTAGTGCCTCCACATTTTCAATGCAAAGACAACCGCCGACAAATCCAGGTCATATATAGCATAGCTCTTCTTGTGAGGCATCAACTACCTACTTGCATACGCAATTACCCTACCATTCTACATCAAAACAGCATCTAGCCCTACTCCACAAGCATCCAGGTAAACCGTGAACCCATTATTTCCATCTGGAACAGCACAAACTGGTGCACGGGTCAATCTCTTCTTCAACTTCAAAAATGCCTCTTCACACTTTGGAGTCCACATAAAATTCTCCTCCTCTGTAGTTAGCTTAGTTAGATGGGAGGAAATCTTAAAATAATATCGAATAAACCTTTTATAGTACCCAGCCAAACCTAAGAAACTACGAACCTCGGTAGGAGTCCACGGTTGCTTTCATTCCTAAATAGCTTCCACTTTCACTGGATCCACTGAAATACCTTCTACTGCCACAATATTTTCTAAGAATCTTACCTTCTATTTTCAAAAGTGGCACTTAGAAAATTTCACCTTCAAGACATGTCTACTCAATGTCTCCAACCCCAGTTCCAAATGATGTTTATGCTCTTACTTAGATTTGGAGTAGATAAGGATGTCATCGATGAAAACTAACACAAACTTATTAAGAACATCATAGAAAATATAGTTCATGAGATCTACAAAATATGCAAGTACATTGGTTAGCTCGAAAGGTATAAGCAACCACTCAAAGAAACAATCAGGACCTCTAAATGCATATAAAGGTATGTTATCTTCAACAACCTTCAATTGATGGAATTTAGTAGCTAGATCCATCTAAGAAAATAACGTAGCTCCAGGATGTTGGTTAAAAAGATCGTCGATGCGGGTTAGGGATACTTATTCCTAATGGTCAGCTTATTTGACTTCCTATAATCCATGCACAACCTTAAAGGTCCATCGAACTTAGCCACAAACACCACAACAGATCTGCAACTCGAATAACTGGGTCTAATCAATCCTCTCCTTAACAGGTCCAGGGTTTGACTTACCAACTCCTCTCTCTTCCTTAGAGCAATCCTTCACTTAGATTAAACCATAGGCCTTGCACTAGGGACCAAATCAATACGAAACTCTATCTCTTGGTGCAGGGATAAACTTTTAGCCTCTTTGAATACATCGGGAAAATTCTTAACAACTTCAATAGAACCTAGATTTTCTTGGGATGCATCCAGGGTATATAAGAAATTACACACATGAATACCGGGTTCCTTACATCATACTTTAACAAATCTCCCCAAATTGTTTACTAACGATACAGTTCTTTCATTACAATATAAAACAGCTCCATATTTCGATAACCAATTCATAACAAGAATAATGACAAATTCCTTAAAGCCTAAGACATACGGGTCGTAAGAAAAGTGATGAGAAAGGTAGGAAATTGGCACATCTTCACAAATTATATTCAAATGGGTCACACCAGTTAGGGAGTTCGACATACACATAGGGTTTTCTACAATACTAGGAATAAGATGAAAATTTTCTACTAATTCACAAGAGATAAAACTATGAGAGGCACCAATATCAAATAATGCTTGAACAAAAATACCATTAATCAGTAAGGTACCTTCAAGAACGTCTTTTTCCTTCACATCCGTTGAAGTAGATGGTTCATTCTTAATCACGTACACCTTGGACTTCTACACCTTCTTCATGAGTGGGAAGTCCTTTACCATATTCCTAGGCCGATGATGATTAAAACAAAGAGTCTTCTGGACCACCAGATAGATGGGCTCACCTTGCTGCTTTGGAACTTCACGATTTAGACAATACATGGTGATATATCCTTTCTGCTTGCAAATATAACAACCACTATCCTTAGACTTGCCTCCTTGACCTCCTCCCTATTTCCCTTTTGCTTGATTCTTCCAATTTGGATTATACTTCCTCTTGTTTGAGCCATTTCCACTAGGTACTGCTAGAGTAGGTTTCTTCTTTTCCAAGGCCTCGTACCTTAGAGTAATATCAACTAAATCCACAAAAGTACCTTTAACATGAGTTGTCATTTTCTTCCGGTACTCTTCCCTCATACCCAAAACAAACATCTCATTTTATTTAATAGGGTGTTCATCAATTCCAGTCCAAAACAAAATAGTTCATTGAACTTTGTCTCATACTATGCTATAGATAGATCCCCTTACTTCAAATCCATGAAGTTCCGGGGCATCCTTGTTCTTCCTGCTGTTGGCAAGAGTTGGTCCTAAAAAATTTCATTAAATTGGGCGCATGAAAACACTTCTTCTAGAATGTTTGCGTAGTAAGGGAGTCCCACTAAGCTGCTGCTCCCTCTTGCAGTTGCCATGCTGCTAAGATCCCATTCTATTTATTGGATAAACCAAGACCTTTAAAAATCTTTTCGCAAGATCGCAACTAGGCTTGCACTTCTATGATAGACTTGATTCCTTTAAATGATTTCCCTCTACGGCTGGTTCATCCTTGCATAAGGTTGCAAAAAACACTCTTGGCTACTCTGGCATTACCTCTTCGGCAATCCGAACTCTTCCATGATTTGGGGTTTGACCATTTATAGTCATAGTTCTACCCGCTCCCCTACCTTATCTGCCTTTATTACTCATGTCTTACCACCTGGACATAGCAAGATAATTCTTATAATACTTAGACGGGATAAATCTTGAAAGAAGGGTACTAATCAAACCTATCAAGCTGATTTATCTATCAGAGATATACATATACAAATAAATATTTACAAATATGCACTCTCGAAGTTGACCTCAACCCAAAACCTAAGCGTTCGCTTAACCTAGGCTCTGATACCAAAATTATAATGACCGCCTTTCTTGCACCGAAAGAAGAGTCGTTAAGGGTAGAAGAAAATAAAAGACAAGAAGAAACTACACAATCACAGAATCTCACCACGAATCAGAACATCATATAATAGATAACATAGGATATTACATTGTCATTTCCATAACATTAATACATCAGAGTCATTACATTACAACCTTCAACTGGATAGTTATAACTACCTGCCCATACAAAATACATAAGTCATACATCAACACAGTGGAATAAGATAATAATTGTTAACGATGAAGCCACCTGCTCCAGCTTCTTCAAAAAGCTTCCGTAAGAAACATGAATCACTTGCCTACTCATAAAAATTTGAGTACTCAAGAGTTTTAGGAAAAGAAAAGAAAACTTTGGGTGAGATATGGGTCTGGTGTGAGTAAACTTAAAACAACTTAATTTTTACTTTTATAAATGCTTTGAAAATCAAGGGTATCTCGTAAGACCACGCTGCATACAAACACAGATAGGTTTTTACTATGTGATATCCAAAACAATTTATAAAGAAATCCAGTGATATTATCATCATATCTAGGGTTTCCAAGTAAATAATTCATAAAGTCGAAATTGTTACGTTAATTAAATTCCATCATAATAGGTATACAATTAAGACTGAAGGCACTTATTGAAAAATGGATTCCTTACAATAACTGGGCAACTAGGGTACAACCCATCATGGTGCATCTCTAGATTAAATGACACCAAGGATCTCACCGATATCCCCTGCCAATATAGGACCGGCATACCCCTCGTTGGATAGTACCGAATAAGATCACCCCTTGGTTGGGATCAACAACCGTACCGAAGCATACATGAGTTGATAGTAGGGACTCTAGACAGGGATGACCTTACCCTAATGAGAGCGACTCACTTAGCCTTGTTGCATCTTCCTTGTTTTAGTCATTCCTGGATGATGAGGCTTGAGGCTACATTTGCCTTTATTGTAGCATTACAACTTGGAATGTTAACATTGCCTTCCATATTTTGACACAATATCAGCATTCATTCATATAAGTCGTTCAGGAGATGAACGAACCAAAGGCATAATTTTCACTACATTCATTTTTGGAATCACCCTCGGGATTAGTGGCAAATAGCACTTGCATTTCAAAATCTTCATCTTGGACCTTATCTTTATTATTTTCAATTTGAACGTTTAAATTAGTTCGAAGTGGTTTTCGGATAATAAATAATATCTGATCCCGGTCTCTTCAAACCAATATTCAATAATTTTAAGAGGTCAAGTTGTTTATAGTGGTTTATAGTGGACTATTGCACTATTAGATTGTAAAGATTTACATGTAAACATGCGTTCCATATGCTTAGATTATCATGACCCACTTATTGAAATTAACCCCTTGACATTCTTAAAGTGCGGTATCTGTGACAAGTACAAGTCGACTTACTTTCAATAAAATGTATCAACATTTTATTACAACTACTTTAATTTATTTGGCTATTTAATAGCACGGACAAGAGATTCTTGGTTTTCAAATAATTTACTTAAATAAAAAAGTTGGTTAAAATAAATAACCGATAGAGTTTAAAAAGGAACTTCAAATAAATAACTTTAATTAAGTCATAAGTTTAATATTTAATTAAATTTTTTTAGTCTTAATTAAATCAAAAATCATACTTCAAACCCTAATTAAATAAAAATTTATTAAAATTAAATTTTAATCAAACTTAAATTAAATAACATTCATTTAAGAATTTAAACCCTACTTAAGTGGATAATTAGCCCTCAATTAAATAATAATTAGTTAAATAACTAAATCTAATTAAATAATTAATTAAAATAAATAAAAATTAATTTTCTTTTATCTTAATTAATCATTATTTAAAACTTACTTAATTAAAAATATTTAACTTAGTTAATAATTTCTTAAACTCTAATTACCTAACCTAATTACTTAATTAATTAATAATTACCCTAATTAATACATTTCAGTAAATAAATTATTAAATAACAAAAGCCAAACTTTTGACTTAATTAATTCAAAATGAGTTTTCAAAATCAACCTAAAAGAAAACACTTTAAACTTGAAATCGTGAAATTTTCTGAACTGCATCCATAGCGACTATCGCTATAAATGCAATTCACTAGAATTGATTTCTTGGTGAAAACCTCATTTTAACTATAGCTACTCTATGTTTGAAAACACAATCATAAGAGTTTCAAAAACTTAAACAAAAGGTGAAGACTCTGAAAATTTTCAAAAAACCAAAGCTAGAAAAAGAGTTTTTGTTTTTAAATCGAATCTCAAGTCCTTTGCGACTTTTCAAGGTGCTAACTTCACAACATTTACATCACATACACTTTTTTGTTTGTTTTATAGACGTACTACCATCTATCTTAACCAACCATTCACATATTCATATCCAAACATATCATTTAACATCCAAATCATAAATCCAAGCTCAAATATAAACTTAGAATCATATCCCATCAAAATAACATGATAATTCAACATAACAACCACTATATTTTCACAACATATAGTTCACAAAAATCAAGTATTCATCTTTTTCAAAAACAAAAGTTTTACTTATTGAAACTTTTGTTAAATCAAGATGAACTTTTGTCAAAAGTTGAAAACGCTTTAGAATATTGCAAATATGAAACTTTTGGCTACTCGAACACTTGAAATGGGCTCGACCAAGGGAAATTTAGGCTCGTCCTAGTGGGCTTTCAACTCGACCATGGGGTTGCAGGGTGTTTGAGTGCTTGTAGTTTAGAAGAGACATGCTGTAGAAGATGTAGAAGTGACATTTTTCTATTTCTAAAAATTATGAAGAGGAAGCCATGGATGTTTTGCTTAAGCTTTTAGGAATCTTAAAGTAGGAAAAGAGATTGTAAAGTGAGAAAAATGAAAGTTAGGGGGTATATATAGGCTTATGAAATTAATAAAAAATCATATAAGTGCTTATAGTAAAATATATACATGCATGCATTACCATACTCTGCCCCCCTCATTTCCGTCCTCATTGTACCCCCCATCTTGCACTCTGGACTAAGTACTTGTGTTGAAAAGGAGAGTTTTATATGTATATATACATACTTTTCTTTATAAAATATTTTCTTTTGTCCTTATATATATACACTCAAAGAGAGGCATATACATGCACACATACACATGTATTCATCATGTATAAATTGTTTGTAGTGTGTGCATGTGTGTTTAAAATAGTATTATGATATTTTAATTAACTTTTAATCAATGCAAAATCGATATTCAAGAAAATAATTTTCGGTCATATTTTCTATTTCTCTATAAACTATATTTGTTGGTAAACAAATTTTGAAAACAATTTTATGATCATTAGTTGTTATTTAAATATTTTTATAATTATTTAAAAATATAATTAAATATTCATTTAATTAGCGATTAAATTCTGGGTTGTTGCAAACATGGTCACCACGCACCTCAATCTCCATTCGGTAGGAAATACAGAGGTGGAAGAAGGGATTTTAAAGGAAATAGGAATACGGTAAGGTCGGGAATTTCGCATTCATTGACGAAAAGTAAACGGTCAACAGGTGTGTAGCATTTGAGCTTCGCTCAAAGTATACTATATAGTTATGCTACCTCACTGATAGGAAGTCAGAATGTTAGTGGACATGAGTTCCACGACTATTGGTAGAGCCAAAGAATAGATAAGCCAAGCCAACAAGGAACGTGTTGTTTTGCACCAGTGATGCCAGAAGAAACCATTTACTTAGACAACCAACAAGGCCAGCAAACTAATTGGGACGAATAGTTTGGACTAGTTGGTTTAAGTCATTCCTAGCGTCGCAGAATGAATAATGGATCTCATAATATTAATTATAAGAATCTGGAAACATTTCCAACCTAAAGGATGACAATATGAGATTGATTCTGGAGTAGTTTAACATCCGTGGTTTCGATTGAGATCACTACTGGCTTGCTAGACTTATAGCTGCCAGAGAATCTACAATTCTGTGGTTCACTATTGCAGCCAATGTTATATAGGTGTCACATGGAATAATAATACTTTCCGTCCACTAGCCTGATGATGTTCTCCTTGATTTGTGTTCTAAGCCATAGAATTGTAATTCCTTACTGATCTATCATTTAATTAATTACTGGACTTGGTATATTAAGCTCCTTTAGTTCTTTGCTTCTATATGACAGAGTTAGTTCAATAATAAAATGCTTCATTGGTTTGCCTAATACCGCTAAAAAGGCCCTAATTGATTGAGCTATTTAACAGAAGCTAATACCAAAAGCCTTAGCCAAATAATCGCTCAGGAAGGGAAAGACTACTAGAATACTTGACGATCGGACTTTATCTTCATCCTCCCAATTCTTCGTCTACCAGGTCTATTATTCATTCACCGTAAGAATTGGGGCTCATGGCAACCTAACTAGAAAATGAATTAGATATGTGGGTAATGCAGGTTTTAATTTACTATGTTCACCAGAGAAAAGGAAATCATGAGAATAGAGGTGAGTGAAGTGAGCGGGAGGTGGTTGCTGCTTGCTCCGTCTTTCTACGTGTAGAGGCATATCCGAGACTAATGCAGGGTTGAATACAAAAGTGGGTGAGTTGCAGCAAGAATGAAAAGATTCACATTCTACCAAGGCCTGGATATGTTGGCTTCAAGGAAAACTTGACAACTTTCGAACAAATAGTTTTTGAACCGGAATTCAAGATAGAATGACTCGGAAGCAAAGCTACAAAGTCTGAAAAATTGCACAAAAAGCTCATAGGCCTCAAGAAAAGGAGATTCAGCCTAATATACTGGGTGGAAAGTAATTGTTAGGAAATCAAAACTACGGTTTCGATGAAAAAAACTATACAATGGAAATCGAATATGCATATATATTTCTATTTACAGGTACTTGCTAGAGTAACATCACTAGAAAGACAAGAACAAGGCTCAAAGAACATTATAAGAGACTACAAGTGATCCATGATCAATGAAGCAACAAGACAGATGCATAAAGTAAACATGCACTTGAAGAAATCCTTTGGAATAACAAAACAGACAGGATCAGACGTCTGGTTGATGCACTCAGACGTTTGAAAGACTACTATATACAAAAAAATATAGAGTCAGACGTCTGAAGCAAATATCAAACGTCTGATTTTGTCTGATTTTGAACTCGAGATTCAAAATCAAATTTCAACTGCCACATTTGAATAGACATCTTCACTTCTCTTTGTTGTAACTCTTCATCACCGTCAGAAGGAACTGTAGAGCACTTGTTAATGGATGCAATTACTCAAGAAATCTCTCTACAACTATATATATCATCAAGAATCAAAGAGAACTTTCAACTTTACTTACTTGCGCTCTTTACTTACATATTCTATTATATTCTTGATCTCTAGCAATCTATACTTGTATTTCACTCTTCCATACATTCAGTTCTCCTCAATCAATAATCTCTAGATATATATCGGAAGTATTTGTACTTAATAGTCAATATCCATGTTATAGAACACATACTTGACAAGAACAAGCTATTATAACCAAGCTTACTCCTCCGGGCGAAGTGAGGACGTTTGATAATCGAATTACGAAGGGGGGCTTCGAGACTGGACGTAGGATGGGAGGTCCGAACCAGTATAAAATCCTGGTATGCTTATTCTATATTTGCCTAGATTAATTTTATCTTAGTTGCATCATATATTTTGTCACATATACTTGCATATACACTACACGATCCACCCTATAGACTTTCAATTGGTATCAAAGCAAGGTTTAATCAAAATACAGTAACACGTTTTTGAATCACTTTAACATGGCAAGTATTTTTCAAGAAGGACAATCCACAGCACGACCCCAACTTTTTAATGGCTCTAACTATGCATATTGGTCAACACGTATGAGAATTTTTATGGAAGCCAATGGACTAGAAATTTGGTCAGCCACTCAAAATAAATATGAAGCACCTCACACTACTATGAACACATGGAACGATGCACAAAAAACCGCTGCTTCTAATAATGCCAAAACTATCAATGTTTTATTTTGTTCACTAGATAAAAATGAATTTTCACGTGTCATGTTATGTAACACTGCATTTGATATTTGGAGTACCTTACAAGTTACACACGAAGGCACAAACAAAGTTAAATAAACTAAGATTTCAATTTTACAAAATCAATTTTCATCATTTAAAATGAAACAAAATGAATCTATAGTAGACATGTAGTTTAGAGTCCAAACCATTCAACATGATTTAATGGCACTTGGAGTCAAATTCACAATTTTGATTTAATATCTAGAATACTCAATTCTTTAACTTCAGAGTGGGAAAGAAAAGTAATAGCTATCGAAGAAGATAATGATCTCTAAACACTCTTGGTTGAAGAATTTATAGGAAATTTAATGTCATATGAAGCTAATTTACAGGCACGAAAAGAACAAAATTCGAAAAAGAAGAACAAAGCATTCCTAGCAACTAATGAAGACTCTGACTTAGACGGAGAAGAAATTGTCTTTATTGCCAAAAACTACAACAAATTCAAAAAGTTTAGGAAAATTACTAGATTTCAGAAAGGAGGAAAATCAAGCTCAATAAATCAAACATCAATCAAATGCTATGAATGTGAACAATTTGGATATATGAAGAAAGACTGTCCCAAGCTCAACAATGATAAAAAGAAGAAGGCTTTCAAAGTAACATGGGATGACTCGGATTCTTCATCATCAGATAGTGATAGCGATAGTGACGGAGAACAAGCTAATGTGTGTTTTATGGCACAAACTGATAAGGTATGTCCCGAACTTAGTTATGACAAATTATTAGAACTTAGCATGGAATTAGATGATAAATTTAGACAAATTAAAAATTGAACAAAGAACATATTGTCAAAATAAATAGATTAGAACTTGAAGTAGGAATGTTAAAAAATGAAAAAATTGTTTTAGAAGAGGAACTAGAATTATCTCAAGAAAAAATTATAAATAATTTGGTCGAAAATGAGGCTATTGCTATTGATTTTGATACAACTAAAATTGTAAAGGATAACTTGTTAAAAAAATGTCAACTTGAAAAGTAAAATTGAAATATTAAAAATTGAAAATTTAGAATTAAAAGAAAAATTAGATAAAATTTCAAATAATGTTTCAAAATTTAATAAAGGAAAAAAGGATTTGGAAAATCTTATCAAAACTTCAAAACCATCGGGTAATAGAAATGGAATAGGATTTAAAAATACTCCTAAACAAAGAGGAAATGATGTTAAGAAATATAGCCGCATTTATAAAAAGACTAAAATTTCACATAAGTCTAATATGAACACCAAAAATATAAAAATTTGGATTCCTAAGACAAATAATAATTTGATTAGACAAAAACATATTAATAATTTCTTAGAAAACGTAGTCTGTAATAAGAATTATATTCATAAAGGTACCAAACTGTCTTGGGTACGGCTACTTACTTCTCCTAACATATAGGACCCTAACAAAGTATATGGGTACCAATTAAAATATCTTTTATTTTGCAGATACCCAAAATAAAAAATAAGGAGAAATGGATACTAGATAGCTGTAACGACCCAGAATTATTGTCATTTGAAATTCGTATATTTAATTGATTTTAAATATTAACAAGTAAAAACTGCAAGTAGAATAAATTTTATTTCGAATATCTAAATTTAATTGGATAATTAAATCGATAATTTAATATTTGGAATTACAGAAATAAATGGAAATTGTGTTTAATGTGATTAAAATTGATTTATAAAGTTGTATTAAATCATATTGGAGTTAGAATGATGTTATAGAACTTTTAAAATTGAATCAAAAGTTAAATTGTAAAAGTTGAATATTTTAATATTTAATTGACGTGTAAAAATAGCCATTTTTCAATCAGCCTCGGATTTTGACGAAACCAGGTTCATCGGATCCGTAATCTTATATTATTGTAAGATTTCAAATTTCGTGTCAATCGGATTTACGGTTTGTCCGGGGCAAGCTAAAACACACTGAAATCGGATTGAGTGAATTTATAAATTTAAATAGTCGATTTGAAATCGTATCTTCAAAATACGATCGAATTGACTTCCGATATATATTCCAGTGCGTTCGAAATGGGGGTAAAACATTATAAACGCCAGGCGGCACGCTTCGTTTGGAGTTCGGAAATTTGGAGATGAATAGTGTTTTGGCAAATTTTTATAAAAGGACCTAGATTTTCACATTTGCAAACAAAACCGAGCTAGGGTTCTTCAACCGCCACTTATTCGTTTAATGACCGAAATCACTCGATTTTCTTCCCTCAAAATCTTCAAATCCATAGACAATTAGCAAGAACCTTCAACTAACAAATTAAAGGAGACGATGAGAGCTTCGAATCTATACGGAGATGATCGAAAATGGAGCGACGTGGAGGGGGAAAATGGGCCGCGTTTGCCTAGGGTTTTGCACACGTTTTCTCGGGATTTGTGCAACCGAGCTTCAAGATATTTGGGGTGGAGGCGTGTCGCGGCTGGGGCTTTCGAATGAAGGTCGCTGATCGTCGTGAAGTCGTGTATATTGGCCGCGAAAATTCGATGCGAAGGGCGGCGATAGGTTTTCTTCATGCGTGTTTTACTGGGAGGAAGAAGATGGCACACGCGGCCATGATCTGTTATCTTGAAATGAACGGAAGATGATTGAAGGTTGAAGAATTTTAAATAAAAGTTGAAAATTATTATAATATTAAACTCGTATAAACTTTAGAATAACATAACTTTTTGATACGAGGTCAAAAACTGACGAAACGAATTGCGTTGGCTTCGTATTGACGAGCACTACGCGATGGAGCTGGATTGGAATTGATTGGAGCTAGTGAAAATTTTGGGTAAAATTAAACGCGTGTTTAATTTTATTCGAAATAAAACATTGCGACTGTTATTGAAAGCAAGGTGAGAACTTCTCACCCAATCGAATTTGTTTCGATTTAAATTTTAAGTAGATAGATTTAAAATTGCTTGATTGTGTGATTGAATGATAAATTATTATCTATTCTTTGAAGTAGACCCTATACGTCGTATATTAAGCGGATGTTATTTATTAAACACATATACCGCGATATTTTGTCTTGAAACGGAATTGGTATTATATATGTACTTGGAGTTGATTTACCGCATTATATAGCGGATGAGACCCTATTGCGCCGTATAATAGCAGATAATATTTTATATAAACCCATGTACCGTGATATTCCGTCTTGAAACGGGATTGGTATTGTGCTAACATCTGTGGATGCAGGGAAACAGGTTGGAGGGATCCAACTGGATTTCTCAACGGTATTGATTTATTTACAGATATTTGCAATATATTCTGTTATCTATTGATATATGATGTTTGGATGTCGTGGTTGATTTATTGGTGTTGTTGCAGCATTTGGCCTATTTTTGGAGTTTTAAAAATGTTAAAGTAACGATTTTGAATTTAAAAGGATTTTCAAGTAATTTTTGAAAGTATACGTTTTATTGAATTTGGGAATTGATTCATTTTTAAATATATAAACGTTATAATTTTTATATAATAAAAATTATGATTTTTGTGAAATATAACTGAAATGTGATTTTTGGAATAAGTAGTTGGTTAATTTGCAAAATGGTTTAAATTGGGATTTTTGAATTATTATAAACGGTTTATATCAAAGATTTATAAAAATTGATATTTATAAATAAAAAAAATATTGGAATTATAAAACGAGTTTTTATAAGTGTTAAAAGGAAGTATTAATGGATTTCATAAGTGAATGAAATTTATAGATTTATAAATTGTGAAGTTATAAAATGAATATATTTTGTAAAATAAAAGATTTATAAGTAATTAACTTATAATTTGGATTTTGGCATTTAAATGAGATTTAAATAGAATTTGTAAATTAAGGGATTTTATAAGTTGAAGTTTTTATAAAATTTATATAATTGTGAATTTATAAACGTTGTTTTATAATTCCAAAACCAATTGAATTTGATAAGTAATTATGAAAGCCTATTAAAGGAGATATATCCACGATTTTGGACAGTGGATAATCCTCTAAATTAAATATGTAGAAGTGTTGAATTTGGTAAACAATTTATATTCACGATTTTGGACGGTGAATGATATATTAAAGAAATGTTTTAGGAAGTGACCTTTTTAATTGGATTAAAACGATTTAAAGTTGTTTTAAAATGTGTTAAGGATCGAAACCATAGATTTCAATATTCATTGATGAAATAGACGTTTTCGAGAAATAAGGGAAAGATGGACTATAACACTGTTGTTATAATAAATGATTTCAAAAGGAAATGTTTTATATAGTATTGAGATTTATATATTTATCTAAATGTCGAATCCTTATACTAGTGATTTTGGGTTGTCGTAACGATGTTTTACGCAACATTCGTTTTGACTCAAATGAATGCATTTAAGAGAATATTTTCCTTAAAGAATAAAATATATACTTAATTGTGATTTAAGTATATTGAATATTTTCCAAGTATTGAAAATAAATAGATTTTCGAATTACTTATCATTAGATAATTATGGAAATGTTTTCCAATATGAAGTGAGATGTTTTGAGATTTTATCTCTTAAAGGTAAATTGAAAGTGAATGTTTGAAATCGATTTAAAAATCGTATATTAGTGGATATCTGGAAATTTAAATTCACCATGGAATTTATAAAGGAAAGGGAAATTTGTTTGAAGATAAACCTTGATTTATGTTGAAGTGTGGAAAATTATATATCCTGTAAAGATATTTTTGGAAAATAAATAATTTGGGAAATTATTTGGAATCTGGTGATGTTGTGCATATCTATTGATAGTTAAATAACCGACTATCAATATTTACCTTTAAATGGGTATTTGTTGTGATTTGCTTGAATTTGAATGCTACACTTATTTGAAAATAAGCGCTCGTTATTCGGTTTAGCCGGGAGAGGACCTTTGGGTCATAAATCCCATTCCGAATAGCGATGCGTCGTAATGGATAGCATTTGAAGACCGGTGTTGAAGACCGGATATTTTCGAAAACGGAAGGATTACCGTCGAATGACTCTGCATTGGCTGATCCCCGATATAGAGATTTTATCACCCTTTGTGATGGGAATTCCGGACGTGATTAGTGAATATCCGGATTTGCAAGGGCTTCTTTTGGAAGTGCCTTTGGTTTCGTTCGATCTTGGAACGGACTTGTATGGATGTGTGTCTGACGTTACAATTTGAGATGTAAAGCTGGTTTCTATCAAATACATTTCTGTTGGTGGCAGAGAATTTATTCTCTTAGCTTAACACCCTTCTCTGAGACGTACGAGCTCAAAGGTTATGTAGTTGATGGTTACTAGTGATACATTCCCAATTTGGTAATGTGGCATGCTGAGTGTTGCTGATCATTTGTTGATCAAAGCGTGGCTTTTATGAAAAGCGTAGCTTTGTGGACGAGACTTCGTCGGACCTCACACCCCGGTAATGGTCAAAATAGGAAAGATGCAGCAAGGTTATTAGGGGATAGCGGCCCCTTAGTGCATGTCGTTTCCTTCTGGATAGGGGTGATATTATGGTATGGAGCCATGATACTTAACCTATGTTGTTGCTGCAAATTTATTATTTTTTGGTTGTTGGTGAATCCCGGGATTTAGGTCGGTTACGACCGGGGATGGCATACTCGTGTCAGTAGTTACCCAGTTAGGGGTAACCCGGCCTTGTGTTGGCAGAGATCCGGTTAGGTTCTCGGGGCGTCTTTCCAAAGGGGTACCCATGTGGCAATGGGAAGTTCCTTGGCCCGACCATTTGTTGGAAATCCAAACTCCAATACGCACCTTGTACGGTTTTAGTTGTAGAACCTGCCATTTACTTATGGTGATCACCACTGTTTAGATGGTAGCTATAGTAGGCATAGTGTGAAATGCCTATGCTGGCTAAGATTTATATCATACTTTCGAAATGTTTTCCTACACTTTGCACTTATAGTAATAATATCAAAGAAATTTGCGTATCAAGCATGTTTGACTATCATAAGGAGAAATCTCCTCCGATTCTGCGTTTGCATTGTGTGTGTGTGGGGGGGGGGGGGAGGCCTTATGGTAGTTACATTTTCTAAAAGCATTGCGGATCTATTTTAAAATATTTCTTTGTTTGTTTTTAAAAATAAACTATTTTAAGTTCTCACACCAGTCTCATGACTGACCTGGAGTTTATTGTTCTCTTCCTAAACTCTGGGTGCCCATCAATTTTCCACACGGGCAGTCTAGAGTCAGGTTATCAGGTCATTCTGGAAATTCAAGAGTTGCTGTAGAGATCTAGAGGCAAGCTGGATGGCATGGCGTATCAACTAGAATATAGTATTTCTTTTCCAATGTTTGTTGTTGTAAACTCTGATAATGTAATGAAATGTGATATAATGTAATAACTGATATAGTTCTTTGTTTATAAAGATATTCATTTATCTATTATATGTTGTTCCGCTGCGATTGTGAGATTCTGATATTGTTTCTATTTTCTTCTTTCTTTCTTTCTTCTTCTATCTTCTACCTCTTCTTTAACCCTAGTGATTCGGTTTTCCGGCATTCGATTGTACGGCAATTGATACAGTGGACGTATCAATGTCGATTTTCGAGCGTCGAAAAATCGCGTTTGTTACAAAGTGGTATCGGAGCATTTGGTTAAGTGACAACCTTGGCTTTGTTGGGTGTTACTGAAAGAGATAGAGTCAGTAGTACTCTAGAATGAGTGTGAGTGTAATAATACATATGAGCGCGTATTTGTTAGTGAATATGAAATTGTTTTGTATTGTATTGACTTATCGGTTGATTGTTTATAGATTTTGGATAGGGGTATCTAAACTCTTAAACAAGATAAATCGACATAGTATCATTTTAAATTGGGTAAATGAAATAATTTTACCTTGATTATATTTTATATATAAAGAAAATAAATTTTTCAGAAATTATTAAAGTGTATATAAATTGATTTTTGGTTGTTGAAATGTAAGAATATATATATAAGTTAATTAAAAGAATAATTGTATAAGCAAATGAATTATTAAGATGGAATTATAATTAATGTGATTTACAATTATGAAATAATCTTATATATAAGAAGTGAAACTATATGAATATATTTATAAATATGAGTTGTAAATAAAAATGAATTTGAACTATGAATTGAAATTGTTGAATATAAGTGAAACAAGTTTTGAACTTATAATATGAAATAGTAAATTTAGCTTTGGTAAAGTTAAAGGATTTAGGTTAGCATAGTAAATATATGATGTGAAAATTTAACTAAAGGAAGTTAAATAAATTGAATTGAATTAGATAGGTGATTATTTAATATGGATTTGAAAATTTAAGTTAAGTTAAACAAATGATGTTTGAAATGGAATATAACTTAAGTAATGTTGAATGAAGTTGATTTTGGTATCGAAGTAAACAAATAAAGTGAAGTGATGAATATGAACTTGAGTTATATAAATGAAATTCAACTTTATATGGTAAAATGAATTAGTAATTGAATTAAACTAATGAATTGAATATTAATCAATCTAATGTAAATGAATTGATATGGAATAGTGGATGTAGTTGTTAATTCATTTAAAGCTAATGAAATCGAGGATTGAATAATTCAATTAAAGTCAATTAAAAGTGATGAACCAAATTGAATGTAAGCGAATTAAATAAATTTGGTTATGTTGGTTATATGTTGGTTGTTAGTAGATTGTATGGAAAATTCATATGAAATTCAATAAATGAAAATGAAAGCTAAAAATCATTGAATATGATTTAATTTGGAAGTGAACCAACTTGAATATGAATTAGTGAATGTAAAATAATTGAATATGAATAAATGAATGTTAGTAAAAACATCCAATGATAATGAATCAATTGTGAATAAATTGAAAAAAACCAATTCATTGAATATAATGAGAAGTGAATTTATATTGATTTGATTATTGATTGATTGGATAGATATTGGATGTAGTTGGATGATAGTTGGTTGATGGTTGAATTTATTGCTTTTGATTGCATTTGCTATATTGGCACATATAGTTGTTGGTATTTGTTGTATATTGACATTATTTTCATATAAACATGTTTCTCATTGTTTGTTGAGTGTTTAGTAGGTGTGGATTGAGCTTGCTTCGCTTTTGGAGCTCGCTTTTGCGCTATATTAGCCATATATGCTCGCTAATAATATATAAGGTGCATATCTCGGATTATATATCGTACTTTTACACTTTTTTCCTTACGGGATGCCTCATTACTTTGATGAGATGTATATTTGTGATATATATATTGCCATTTTTTTCCGAATCAAGCCACGCAAAGGAGACTATGGTGAAATTTTCTGAAAATTTAAGGCGTTAGAAAAAATTTGGGAAAATTGGAAAATTTTGTGAAAACTAAGTTTTGATTTGAAGCTAAAAGTTAAACGATATGGTTGGTTTTGAAAAGATAACTAAGTAGATTTGAAAACTTAATAAAGTTATTGTAAGAAGTTTAACTATGGATTTTGGAAAAGTTAAAATGTTTAAATAAATTTGAAATTTAATTTGAAAAAATGGTTTTGAAAAGTTAATGGATTCTGTAACTTTTTCTTACTTGGTAATTTCGAGGACGAAATTCTTTTTAGAGGGAAGTTTGTAACGACCCAGAATTCCAGTCATTTGAAATTCGTATATTTAATCGATTTTAAATATTAACAAGTAAAAATTGTAAGTCGAATAAATTTTATTTCGAATATCTAAATTTAATTGGATAATTAAATCGATAATTTAATATTTGGAATTACGGAAATAAATGGAAATTGGGTTTAATGTGATTAAAATTGATTTATAAAGTTGTATTAAATCATATTGGAGTTAAAATGATGTTATAAAACTTTTAAAATCGAATCAAAAGTTAAATTGTAAAAATTGAATATTTTAATATTTAATTGACGTGTCAAAATAACCATTTTTCAAATAGTCCCGGATTTCGATGAAACCAGTTTCATCGAATCCGTAATCTTATATTATTGTAAGATTTCAAATTTCGTATCAATCGGATTTACGGTTTGTCCAGGGCAAGCTAAAACGCACTGAAATCGGATTGAGTGAATTTTTAAATTTAAATAGTCGATTTGAAATCGTATCTTCCAAATTCGATCAAATTGGATCCCGATATATATTCCATTGTGTTCGAAATGGGGGTAAAACATTATAAATGCCAGGTGGCATGCTTCGTTTGGAGTTCGGAAATTTGGAGATGAATAGTGTTTTGGCAAATTTCTATAAAAGGACCTAGATTTTCACATTTGCAAACAAAACCGAGCTAGGGTTCTTCAACCACCACTTATTCATTTAATGGCCGAAATCACTCGATTTTAATGGCCGAAATCACTCGATTTTCTTCCCTCAAAATCTCCAAATCCATAGACAATTAGCAAGAACCTTCAACTAACAAATTAAAGGGGACGATGAGAGCTTCGAATCTATACGGAGATGATCGAATATGGAGCGACGTGGAGGGGGAAAATGGATCGCGTTTGCCTAGGGTTTTGCATGCGTTTTCTCGAGATTTGTGCAACCGAGCTTCAAGATATTTGGGGTAGAGGCGTGCCGTGGCTGGGGCTTTCGAATGAAGGTTGCTGATCGTCGTGAAGTCGTGTATATTGGCCGCGAAAATTCGATGCAAAGGGCGGCGATGGGTTTTCTTCGTGCGCGTTTTACTGGGAGGGAAGAAGATGGCACACGCGGCCGCGATCTGTTGTCTTGAAATGAATGGCAGATGATTGAAGGTTGAAGAATTTTAAATAAAAGTTGAAAATTATTATAATATTAAACTCGTGTAAACTTTACAATAACATAACTTTTTGATACGAGGTCAAAAACTGACGAAACGAATTGCATTGGCTTCGTATTGACGAGCACTACGCGATGGAGCTGGATTGGAATTGATTGGAGCTAGTGAAAATTTTGGGTAAAATTAAACGCGCGTTTAATTTTATTCGAAATAAAACACTGCGACTGTTATTGAAAGTAAGGTGAGAACTTCTCACTCAATCGAATTTGTTTCGATTTAAATTTTAAATAGATAGTTTTAAAATTGCTTGATTATGTGATTGAATGATAAATTATTATCTATTGTTTGAAATAGACCCTATATGCCGTATATTAAGCGGATGCTATTTATTAAACACATATACCGCGATATTTCGTCTTGAAACGGAATTGGTATTATATATGTACTTGGAGTTGATTTCCCGCATTATATAGCGGATGAGACCCTATTGCGCCGCATAATAGCGGATAATATTTTATATAAACCTATGTACCTCGATATTCCGTCTTGAAACGGGATTGCTACTGTGCTAACATCTGTGGATGCAGGGAAATAGGTTGGAGGGATCCAACTAGATTCCTCAACAGTATTGATTTATTTACAGATATTTGCGATATATTCTGTTATCATATTGATATATGATGTTTGGATGCCGTGGTTGATTATTGGTGCTGTTGCAGCATTTGGTCTATTTTTGGAGTTTTAAAAATGTTAAACTAACGATTTTGAATTTAAAAGGATTTTCAAGTGATTTTTGAAAGTATATGTTTTATTGAATTTGGGAATTTATTCATTTTTAAATAAATAAACGTTATAATTTTTATGTTATAAAAATTATGATTTTTGTGAAATATAACTGAAATGTGATTTTTGGAATAAGTAGTTGATTAATTTGTAAAATGGTTTAAATTGGGATTTTTGAATTATTATAAACGGTTTATATCAAAGATTTATAAAAATTGATATTTATAAATAAAAAAATATTGGAATTATAAAATGAGTTTTTATAAGTGTTAAAAGGAAGTATTAATGGATTTCATAAGTGAATGAAATTTATAGATTTATAAATTGTGAAGTTATAAAATGAATAGATTTTGTAAAATAAAAGATTTATAAGTAATTGACTTATAATTTGGATTTTGGCATTTTAATGAGATTTAAATAGAATTTGTTAATTAAGGGATTTTATAAGTTGAAGTTTTTATAAAATTTATATAAATGTGAATTTATAAACGTTGTTTTATAAATCCAAAACCAATTGAATTTGATAAGTAAATATGAAAGCTTATTAAAGGAGATATATCCACGATTTTGGACAGTGGATAATCCTTTAAATTAAACATGTAGAAGTGTTGAATATGGTAAACAATTTATATTCACGATTTTGGACGGTGAATGATATATTAAAGAAATGTTTTAGGAAGCGACCTTTTAAATTGGATTAAAACGATTTGAAGTTGTTTTAAAATGTGTTAAGGATCGAAACCATAGATTTCAACATTCATTGTTGAAATAGACGTTTTCGAGAAGTAAGGAAAAGATGGACTATAATACTGTTGTTATAGTAAATGATTTCGAAAGGAAATGTTTTATATAGTATTGGGATTTATATATCTATCTAAATGTCGAATCCCTATACTAGTGATTTTGGGTTGTCGTAATGATGTTTTACGCAACATTCGTTTTGACTCAAATGAATGCGTTTAAGAGAATGTTTTCCTTAAAGAGTAAAATATATACTTAATTTTGATTTAAGTATATTGAATATTTTCTAAGTATTGAAAATAAATAGATTTTTGAATTACTTATCATTAAATAAGTATGGAAATGTTTTCCAATATGAAGTGAGATGTTTTGAGATTTTATCTCTTAAAGATAAATTGAAAGTGAATGTTTGAAATCGATTTAAAAATCGTATATCAGTGGATATTTGGAAATTTAAATTCACCATGGAATTTATAAAAGAAAGAGAAATTTGTTTGAAGATAAACCTTGATTTATGTTGAAGTGTGGAAAATTATATATCTTGTAAAGATATTTTTGGATAATAAATAATTTGGAAAATTATTTGGAATCTGGTGATGTTGTGCATATCTATTGATTATTAAATAACCGACTATCAATATTTACCTTTAAATGGGCATTTGTTGTGATTTGCTTGAATTTGAATGCTACACTTATTTGAAAATAAGCGCTCGTTATTCGATTTAGCCGGGAGAGGACCTTTGGGTCATAAATCCCATTCCGAATAGCGATACGTCGAAATGGGTAGCATTTGAAGACCGGTGTTGAAGACCGGATATTTTCGAAAACGGAAGGATTACCGTTGAATGACTGCATCGGCTGATCCCCGATATAGGGATTTTATCACCATTTATTATGGGAATTGCGGACGTGATTAGTGAATATTCGGATTTGCAAGGGCTTCTTTTGGAAGTGCCTACGGTTCTGTTCGATCCCGGAACGGACTTGTATGGATGTGTGTCTGACGTTACAATTTGAGATGTAAAGCTGGTTTCTATCAAATACATTTATGTTGTTGGCGGAGAATTTATTCTCTTAGCTTAACACTCTTCTCTGAGACGTACGAGCTCAGAGGTTATGTAGTTGATGGTTACTAATGATACATTCCTAATTTGTTAACATGGCATGCTGAGTGTTGATGATCATTTGTTGATCAAAACATGGCTTTTATGAAAAGCGTAGCTTTGTGGACGAGGCTTCGTCGGACCTCCCACCCCGGTAATGGTCAAAACAGGAAAGATGCAGCAAAGTTATTAGGGGATAGCGTCCTCTTAGTGTATGTCATTTCCTTCTGGATAGGGGTGGTATTATGGTATGGAGCCCTGATAATTAGCCTATGTTGTTGCTGCAAACTTATTATTTTGTGGTTGTTGGTGAATCCCGAGATTTAGGTCGGTTACGACCGTGGATGGCATACTCGTGTCAGTAGTTACCCAGTTAGGGGTAACCCGGCCTTGTGTTGGCAGAGATCCGGTTAGGTTCTCGGGGCGTCTTTCCACAGGGGTACCCATGTGGCAATGGGAAGTTCCTTGGCCTGACCATTTGTTGGAAATCCAAACTCCAATACGCACCTTGTACGGTTTTAGTTGTAGAACCTGCCATTTACATATGGTGGTCACCACTGTTTAGATGGTAGCTATAGTAGGCATAGTGTGAAATGCCTATGCTGGCTAAGATTTATATCATACTTTCGAAATGTTTTCCTACACTTTGCACTTATAGTAATAATATCAAAGAAATTTGCGTATCAAGCATGTTTGACTATCATAAGGAGAAATCTCCTCCGGTTCTGCGTTTGCATTGTGTGTGTGTATGGGAGGCCTTATGGTAGTTACATTTTCTAAAAGCATTGCGGATCTATTTTAAAATATTTCTTTGTTTGTTTTTAAAAATAAACTATTTTAAGTTCTCACACCAGTCCCGTGATTGACCTGGAGTTTATCGTTTTCTTCCTAAACTCTGGGTGGCCATCAATTTTCCATACGGGCAGTCTAGAGTCAGGTTATCGGTCCGTCTAGAAATTCAAAAGTTACTGTAGAGGTCTGGAGGCAAGCTAGATGGCATGGCGTTTCAACTTGTATATAGTATTTCTTTTCCGTTGTTTGTTGTTGTAAACTCTGATAATGTAATGAAATGTGATATAATGTAATAACTGATATAGTTCTTTGTTTATAAAGATATTCATTTATCTATTATATGTTGTTCTGCTGCGATTGTGAGATTCTGATATTGTTTCTGTTTTCTTCTTTCTTTCTTTCTTCTTCTATCTTCTACCTCTTCTTTAACCCTAATGATTCGGTTTTCTGGCATTCGATTGTTCGGCAGTTGATACAGTGGACGTATTAATGTCGATTTTCGAGCGTCGAAAAATCGCGTTTGTTACAATAGCGGATGTTCCAATCATATGACCGGAAATTCAAAAATGTTGTTAAATATAACATACATCGATGGTGGAACGGTAACTTTTGAAGATAACTCAAAAGGATATGTCGTGGGCATTAGAGAAGTCATCATTTCTAGTATTTCTAACTCTCCTATTATTACAAATGTTTTGTTAGTAGAAAATTTAAAATACAATTTACTGAGTATTAGTCAATTATGCGATAAAGGTTTTTAAATTAATTTCGAAGATAGATGTCATATTTTCTATAATAATTGAGGGTTTTAGAAACAAAAATATTTATGTCCTAAACATGAATATAAATAAAAATTCAAATATGTGCTTAAAGCCAAACATGACGATCCATGGTTATTGAATAAACGTTTTTGTCATATTAACTTGAAATATATTAAAAAATTAGCAAATATGAGCTAGTTAGAGGTTTATCTAAAATAAATTACAAAGTAGAAAATTTATGTGACGATTGTCAAATTGGAAAACTTAAGAAAAGCACTTTTAAATCTAAAAATAATATTTCTACAAAACAACTATTAGAATATTACATTCAGATTTATTTGGTCCAATGCAAGTACGATCTATAAATCACAACAAATATGTTTTTGTAATAGTTGATGATTTTTCAAGATATATGTGACTTTATTTTTAAAACATAAAAGTGACACCTTTGGTATGTTTAAAATATTTGCTAAAAGAATTAAAACACAAATGGATTTGAAAATTAAAAATATACGAAGTCACCACGGTGGAGAATTTGAAAATGATCTTTTTACTAATTTTTATAATAAAAAGGGAATAAGTCATAACTTTTCTTTTCCCCACACACCTCAACAGAATGGTGTAGTAGAAAGAAAAAATCGTACGTTACAAGAATGTGCACGAATACTATTGAATAGTAGTGGTCTACCAAAATATTTTGGGGCTGAAGCTATTGCCACAGCCAATGCCGGCCCTTGTCCAAAGCAACAGAAGCAGCTACTTTGGGCCTCCAAATTTTAAGGGCACCAAAATATCCGTTCGCATGGTATACAAAATCCCATGTCTAAAAAACTTAGCCACATAGAGGAAAAAAGAAGGAAAATCACATAGTAGCGAAGCATAGGCAGAAAAGCGGAAGAATAATAGACCAGAGGCAAAGGCAAGCAACCTGCAGTGGGCAATCCTCTTTGATTTCTGATTTTTCTCTCAATTTCCTTCAATTTTCCTTTGCTTGAATATTGGGATCAATGTTAGGGTTTCATATTTATTTTAGTTAAGTTGATAATTATTTTGGCTACTTCTAGTTGTTATCATCCCTGTTAACGACATATGTTGGTTATACATAAATTTTCGAGAAGTGGTTAAATTTAATCATTTTAGTATCATCAAATGGAACATTATTCATTGTTCTGAAGGCACAAAAAAGAATTTTATTTTAAAAGTAGAAGTGATATAGCATAGAAATCAAACATTATTCAATGCAAAAATAAATAGTTAAGCAGATTCGTAGATAAAAATAATACTGATGCCTGACAATATAAAATTCACTGCTAAACTAGAAATATAATATGTCATTCAAAACCTTTCGGTAAAGACAAACGGTGATGGTATTTTAATAATACATGAAGCTTTGTGTTTTCAAAGCATTTAGAATGTGGTGCAACTATTTATTACAAATATACTCTTTATATTTTCAAATTTTCAAATTGTAACCATGAATATAGCATCTTTGTATCTTTAAATAGCAATTAGTGGGAAATCAACATTCTTTCCTTCCTGCAACTCCTAAGTGAAATCATCTTCTCTATATACTTTTGATAATCTACATAAATTATTTTGATGTTTTTTTATCTCACTAGTATTTGTTTAAATGCATTGGTTTATAATTGGCTTTTGGTAACAGAACTCCTAGGACCGGCCCTGGCCACAGCTTGTTATGTTTTGAATCGAGTAAACATACGTCCTATGACTAAATAAATTTGTTTTGAAATATTTTTTGGAAGAAAACCTAAACTATCATACTTTAAAACTTTCGGATCAAATTGTTTTATATTAAATACGAAAGATAATTTAGGAAAATTTGATCCGCAGGCCGATGAAGGAATCTTTGTAGGATATTCGGATCGCAGGAAAGCCTATAGAATTTTTAATAAACAAAATAACATTATTGAAGAAAGTTTACATGTTTCATTTGATGAAAATCCTCTTAACCATCATACTAATGACGATGAAGAAATAATTCCAATAATAAATACAACAAATTCTATTAATAATAAGACAAATGCACAAAATAATAGTTTGATATCATCTCCTAGATTTCTTAAGGATCATCCAAAAGATAATATCATTGGAGATCTCAATTCTAGAGTAACTAGAAATCTACTTAATCAAATAAGCCATATAGCATTTGTGTCAAATTTTGAACCAAAAAATTATAAAGAAGCTTCAAATGATTATTTTTTGGATAATAGCTATCAAGAAGATCTAAATCAATTTGAACGTAATAATGTTTGAGAATTAGCACCAAGACCAGAAGATCAATCGGTTATAGGAATAAAATGGATATTTAAAAACAAAGCAGATGAAAACGGAAATATTGTCAGAAATATAGCACGTTTAGTTGCTTAAGGCTATAATCAAGAAGAAGGTATCGATTATGACAAAACTTTTGCTCCAGTAGCAAGATTAGAGGCCATACGTACATTACTCGCTTTTGCAAATCATCATAATTTTAAACTATTTCAAATGGATGTCAAAAGTGCCTTTTTAAATGGTTTTATTAAAGAAAACGTATATATTGCACAACCTCTGTTGTTTGTTCACGAAAAATATCCCGACCATGTTTTCAAATTACAAAAAGTGTTATATTGATTAAAACAAGCCTCTCGTGCATGGTACGAACGTCTTAAAAATCACTTAATTACATCTGGTTTTCAAATAGGCAAAATCGATACAACTTTATTTATTAAACGAGAAAATAGTGATATTTTAGTTGTACAAATTTACTTACATAATATTATATTTGGTTCAACTAACGAAAATCTCTTTAATCAAATTTCAAATATTATGAAAAATGAATTTGAAATGTCACACATGAGAGAATGAAATTTCTTCTTAGGTTTACAAATAAAACAACTTGAAAATGGTATTTTTACTCATCAAGAAAAATATTGTAACGATCTATTACGTCGTTTTGAAATGGATAAAACTTCAAGCAAACCAACACCGATGAGTACTAGTGTTTACTTGGAAAAGGATGATAACGGAAAAAAATTCGATGAAAAATTATATCGTAGCATGATTGGTTCCTTACTCTATTTGACGGCTAGTCGACCCAATATTATGATGAGTGACGTCTCTGTGCCCGAATTCAAGAAAAACCAAAAGAATCTCACCTAAGAGCTGTTAATGTGTCTTCTATCTAGTACTAGAGATTACGGTTTGTCTTACCCTAAAGGATCATCGTTTGAACTAATTTCATATAGTGATGCGGATTTCGACGGATGTAGAACAGATCGTAAGAGTACTAGTGGAACATGTCACTTTATCGAACAATCATTAGTTTCATGATTTAGCAAAAAGCAAAATTGTGTCTCCTTATCTACTTGCGAAGCAGAATATATTTTAGCAGCTCTAGCATGTGCATAAGTGATTTTCATGCGACAAACACTTACGGATTTCGACAAAATATCTATAAAACGCCAATATATTGTGATGACACAAGTGCAATAAATCTATCAAAAAACCCTGTAAATCACTCGCGAACTAAACATGTAGATATACGACATCATTTTTTATATGACAATGTTAAAAAAGGAATTATTTCATTAGAATACGTAAATACCGAGAATCAAATAGCAGATATTTTCATAAAACCACTAAACGAACAAACTTTTGTTAAACTGCGATGCGATTTAGCAATATGTTCTCTTAATGATCTTCTAAATTAATAACCACATCTTCATTTATGCTATGTTTAGCTAAAAAAATTCTATCCACAAATTATATTTGATAAATCCTTCACCTTCAGTTTTTTAGTTAGTTAGTTCCTGAAAATGATCTGTAAACAATTTTGGAACACATATATAAATCTTTATACAACAAGAAAAAAAACAAAAAAAATATATATACTCATTTCATATTTTTTACAACAAGATATAATCATGTCTTTTGACAATTCTCATCTATCCTTCTCGACACCTACGACGGACAGCTCAGCGGATACACCTCGACGGCGTCCTACCCCACACCAAATCAGGAGCCAACATATAGGTGGTCTTCCTATCACACGGGACTCACTCCCGATAACAAGAAGTCCAAACGATCTTTATTTATCTGTCCTAACACAAAGGAGAAAATTGATGAAATATATCACTATCAAAAACAACAAATAGATCTACAATGAAAATTATATTTTGAAAAAAGTCACGGTACGACGACTAAGCTTTTTGGAGCAAGTAGCGATGAAGTTTTGTAATTCACAGAAGAAGGATGTACATGAACCACTTCCAATTCCTTGCAGTTATTTGGATTCCTCATCCTCGTGTCGTACACCTTTGGATCCTTCACCAAGGCGATTCTCTGGTTCCACGATAACCCACGAATGTGGAAATATATGGTCTCCACTCAAGGCATGGAGGGATGACAAGTCTGAAGATCGCAAAACTCCATCGCCATCTAAATAGATTAAATCATTTTCATTGTATTTATATCTACGTATATTTGTAATTCTGTTTCACAACTATAATACTATATTTTTTTTAAAAAAAGTTCAAAAAACTAGCAACACACTTCAAATTTAGGTTAATTTTAGAATTATTCATTTCAGACGTTTGGACCTTGCCCTCAGACGTATGACATTCTGATATCACACAAATTTTACACCGTCGTGCATATGTCAGACGTCTGATATAACCTTCCAGACGTCTGAAAATTGTCTCTGCTTACTTAAAAATAGATACCAGACTATTTCAGACGTCTGAACTATGAACCAGACGTCTGAATAAAATCTCTGCCACCATATTATAAAAATTCGATCTATTCCAGACGTCTGATATATCAATCAGATGTCTGAAAAATCTCTCTGACTATCAAATTTTACAACTCGAACAAATCCAGACGTCTACCAAAGTAAACCAGATGTCTAAATCTATTCACTATTTTCGAATTAGGTTAAACCAGACGTGTGAATCACTTTCCAGACGTCTGAAATTCAATCAACACTTTAAATCAACCAAATAACGTCAATTTTTTAAACCTAATATCACTTCTATTTTAAATCATTTCTAATAAAGGACGTTTCTTCTTTTCTGAAAAACATTTTTTTCACCTTAACTCGAATTCAATGCCCCCTAAAACTAAAAGCCTTAAGATATCTAAGAGAAAACAAGACCAACCAACTTCCTCAAACCCTCAAGTTTGCTCAGATGATCAAATCGAACGATGGATGAATCGAGCACCACATTCACTCAAGAGGTATGAGGAAATTCAGAAGAAGAAACTTCACACAGGTCCATTTTATAACTTACTCAAGTTTCCAATGTATGATTTAGATGAAATTTGTGACAATGCTGGTTTAGAAACTTTGATATCTTTCAACCCCAATAACATCCAAATTGATCAATTGGCTATATTTCTCTTCTACGCTAATTTGGATAGCACGACTGTATGGAACACAGAAAATACAAATAATTGGCTATGGTCTAGCGTTTATGGAAACACGATTAGACTCACTCCGGGAATAAAAGGCAGAACTCTCGGATGTTCTGACACGGGCGAAGATTTATATAATATTCTTGATATGCATTTCAAACCGAGGAACAATATAACACATCAAATATGGGAGGATGAAATACCTAAATTTGCATCCAAATATTTACGACCAAAGGCGAGACTTCTTACTCGAATGATCATCAACACTATCATTCCTCATCTAGGAAGTCATGAGCAGATAACGGAGTTAGAACACAAAGCTTTATATGCTCTGTTAAGCGGAACAAGGGTGAATTGGGCCAAATTTATATTTGATGAGCTTAAACATTTTTGAACTCGATCACGACCATCGATTACCTACCCCACATACATCATGAGACTTCTACGTGCTCACAACATTCCCTCCTACTTATCCACTTTTGAAGAAATTTCTCCAAAATATGCTTCCACGAAGTTTTTCTCACTGATGCACCTACCAAAAATCCATCCGAAGTTTATATCTTTTGAAGACTGGACGCACAATCGTCAAGCCAAACAAGCTGGGCATCCACCTCAACCACACCATAAACCATCACAAGAGGAGAAACAACATCGTGAGGCAACCCCTTCTCCTCCTCAACCATTTGATTATACGTCCCACGATGAGATTTTAGAGACTTGAACAGAGATGAATCCAAATGAAAGTATTCGAGATCTCACTCTTCAAAATCAACATATCTTGTCTCAAAATCAAAAAGTTTTGGCTAAGCGTATTGACAGCTTTGAAACATCTTTTGCCACACGCTTAGCAACAGTTGAAACATTACTTTCAACTGCATTTTTGGTTCTCAAAGAGGTTCTTCAAAGGGTTCGTGGTCCTATACCCCCTTCCAAAGATTAGCCAACCCTAGTGCCTTCTTCTCCTTCGAAACATTCCAAATTTTTTACGAGGACGAACCTCTAGAACAAGTTCCGACATCTCCTACGAAGCAACATAGCTCTTCCAAAAACGAAGATAAAGGAGATGATCAACATAAAGCATCCCCGAAAGACTCATAGATTCTTAGGAATCCATCTTATGTAAAATTATTAAAAATCTATGAATGTACTCTATTATTGTAAATTAATGAAATTTCTCTTTTGCTATGTTATTTCTGTGGTCATCTCTGTATTACAATAATTGGTCGATATTTAATAATTTCTAATTTAAAAAGTTATATATCCTTTTTGATAATGCCAAAGGGGGAGAAATCATAAATAAATTATGGAAAGCACATATTCAGGGGGGTTTATAAATGATATATATATAAGTATATTGTATAGTTGTCATCATCAAAAAGAGGGGGATTGTTAGGAAATCAAAACTACGGTTTCAATGATAACAACTATACAATGAAAATCGAATATGCATATATATTTATATTTACACATACTTGCTAGAGTAACATCACTAAAAAGACAAGAACAAGGCTCAAAGAACATTACAAGAGACTACAAGTCGATAGGATCAATGAAGCAACAAGGCAGATGCACAGAGTAAACATGCATAATTTTCAAACGTTTGGGTGCACTAGCCAAACATCTGGAGAAATCCTCTGGAATAACAAAACAGACAGAAATAGACTTTTGATTGATGCACTCAGACGTCTGAAAGACTACTATATACAAAAAATATATAGAGTCAGACGTCTGAAACAAATATCAGACGTCCGATTCCGAACTCGGGATTTAAATTCAAATTTCAACTACCACATTTGAATAGACATCTTCGCTTCTCTTCGCTGCAACTCTTCATCTCCATCAGAAGAAACTATAGAGCACTTGCTAGTGGATGCAACTACTTAAGGAATCTCTCTACAACTATATATATCATCAACAATCAAAGTGAACTTTCAACTTTACTTACTTGCGCTCTTTACTTACATATTCTATTATATTCTTGATCTCTAGCAATCTATACTTGTATTTCACTCTTCCATATATTCAGTTCTCCGCAATCAATAATCTCTAGATATATAATGGGAGTATTTGAACTTAATGGTCAATATTCGTGTTATAGAACATATTCTTGATAAGAACAAGCTATTGTAACCAAGCCTATTCCTCCGGGCGAAGTGAGGGTGTTTGATAGTCAAATTCCGAAGGGGAGCTTGGGGACCGGACGTAGGACGGAAGGTTCGAACCAGCATAAAATCCTGGTATGCTTATTCTATATTTACCTAGATTAATTTTATCTTAGTTGCATCATATATTTTGTCACATATACTTGCATATACACTACACGATCCACCATATAGACTTTCAGTAATATAAATAAAATTGAAGCACCCTGTTAGCTACTCATTCGAAGCTTGAGATATTGGGCCCTCCTTGTTGAATAGAAATAGCTCAACATCTTGTAAGGACAACTCGCTCTTTTATGATTCTCTTTCACTCAGTCTCACTCTGCCTAAACACTAGTTGTGGACAAGACCAGTTACACCTATTGAATAATAATTTAAGCAAGACTGATTGCCCAACTGGTCATTTGCTATTAAAATAACAGTAAAAATACCCGACCAAACACGAGAGCAACATTAATTGCAAGTAAGAAACCAATATTTCAATAACTAAAAAAGAAAAGGTGTTAGCTCGGTCATAACTCGAAACTCAAATCTTCTAATTCAAAAAGAACTTATTCACTACAAATGCTCTCTCGCTTCGATAAAGAAACCAATAGAGTAGCTTCGGTCGAGTCAATAAAAGCAAGATTCTATCTATTCCTTTCATAGAGCCTGTAGTTCGCTTATCAACAAAACAAGTGTAGCTAGAACTAAATATCGGGAATAGTTAGACCATCGGTAATATAACAACAGGTTTGATTTTAATATGAGGACAAGATTTGAAACTATAACCTCAAGGTTTAGAGCCTTGTGAGCTTAAACATGACAGATGGGTCAGACAACGAAAGAAGAGATCGCAGCTCAAGTCAATCAACCTATTGGTTTGCTCGAGGAACTAGAGTCTTAAACTACCAGTATGCACACCCTTTAATTGATTCACTCAAAGATACAGTAAAGTGAAGTCCGGTTGAAGGCTTATACCACAAACAATGGGAATTAGTAGCGACATAAGAGATTAATGAGTTGTTGGCTTAAAGTCATTATCTTAACATCATTTTTCGAAGGAAGAAGTTAGGGAAGCGAGTGTTAACAAGCGGGGATCGCCTTCTCGCTACACTCATTAAGAGGCCTCCAATAATAGTTTAGATTGGTCCTTCCACTACGTTCCTTCGGTTGCCTTTCCTGGTTGAGCTTTTATCCTATCCTATTGGTTGAGCACTGGCTCCTCTGGTCCTTCCACTCCATCCTACTATGTCCCTAGCATTTAGACATCCCTATATATTGGATCACTCCATCCACGAGTCCAAGGACTAGAACAAGTCAAGGCAACTAAACTCTTTAATAGGTCCAGGTCCACTAGCTTCTTAGCCCACTTTTTGATATTAATACGCCTTCCTCCCTAATATGATAGAATCAATCGGTCTCCCCAATTAATTTAGTATGAGTTTCAAAATAATCCTAATATTAATAGTATTGATCTCCTAATAAGGAGAATTCATCTCGAAACAAGTCTTCCAAGAATCTCCTATTAGAGATAATAAATTTGAAGAAGGAACGGGAATAGGAAGATATGACTCAGTAATCAATTCCTATGTGCAAGCCACAAACAAACTGAGTTTACTGACTTGCTAAGAGTTGGTCTTCCATAATAGTGGGCTCGATCTATAATAGGTCACTCATTGAACAATGAGGAACGAACAAATATTGATTCATCAATTTGAACAATCATCAGTTTATTTGAAACCTTTTATAGAAGATTGTGCAGTAAACTATACATGATGGGGCATCTAACCTCAGACAGGGAAGATAACATAAAATATATAGAATGACATTCACTAGCATTATGCTTACTAAATAAAAAGGAAGGTTGTTTTCAAGAAGCGAAAGTCAAAGTTGATCAAATAGGAACCAATCCAGTTAGTAGTATATTAATTGGCGACTAATGAGAGGGCAGTTAAGTAGACTGGGCAATAACAGATCGTGCGTAGAATCGATTTCAATTCTCCTACCAGAGAACAGGGGATCTCATGCCAATTTATTGGTTAAGACAACTGAGAAAATTAGGAATGTGAAATCTTTATTATTTCGACGAAAGCGATGGTAGAACAAAGCAAATGAATACAAACCGGTATTAATTCCAGTCATACTGGTTGAATCAGTCTGTAGAGGAGACCTGAGCTGTTGGTTAGCCTTCCCTGCTTCAAATATCACTACATGAAATTCATACTAGAAAGAAAGAGAAACCATTAATGGAAAATAAAATGCGTCGCTTTTAAACCAACCACAAGAAAATAGCATTCTTGTCACGTAATATATTTCACCTCTGATATTCCCACGGTCGTAGTGATTAGTGCCTAAGTGTTGTTCGTTGTAACTTTCCAATCGGTAGCTTCATCCAGAATCATGCCTTAATCTTAGATGAATGTGATAAGCGGACTTAATTTCTTTCTACATACCGAGCCCAATGACGTTTCTGCCATTCTGGAACGATTCTAATGATGTTCACTCGACTATGTGTGTTAAGCATATCGATAATACTCTCACTTACCCAGACTTCCTATTAATACTCCCCGAATGTTTGCATTGGCGAAGTGTACTGGACCTCTAATTAAGATACCGAGTCGCCTCCTCCCCATGTCTTATCAAACATTTACCACCCGATGGTACCATATCACGGATCAAATAATCTTCCTTATTTGTTTAACCAAGACCACTCATTCAAGGGCTAAGGCAACGGTAACGAATTTAAAGTTTCCGTGGGAAATGAAGGCTGACTTGTGAATGAGAAATGAGAGGCTGATTTCTTGAATAAGAAATGGAAGGCTTCTACTTTTAGTTCTAACTTTCTTTTATGCTAGCATATGTTAAGAATTTTTTCAATATGCGAGGCTTAGTATATTAATTCGGCCCAACAAAGGAGAAGCTGTTTATTCGGTTGCAGTCTCCATAACGGTATCAGTTTAGTTAGTATACTCCCACTTTGGTTCCCCATCTACGCATTCAATGCCCAGTTTCGCGCACGACAACACTAGTTCTTAATCTTCTTCGTTATGAGAAGAACACAACTCTTTGCTTTCTTCGCTTCTTTGGTCTAAACAAGTGGTGTCAAAAGAGCTGTTAGTGTTAGGGTCCAAGAGGGGACTCGATTGTAGGATGAAATGTATGTTAAGGCCGTTTGGCGATTGAACAAAA
Organism: Allium cepa; assembly: GCA_030765085.1. Taxonomy (NCBI): domain Eukaryota; kingdom Viridiplantae; phylum Streptophyta; class Magnoliopsida; order Asparagales; family Amaryllidaceae; genus Allium; species Allium cepa. The sequence goes on along the minus strand of CM060932.1, from coordinate 218,912,090 downwards.
CACCAACCTCTGATAGCCAGTTTGGTAATGGATAGTGTGAAGCACAATTCGGGTAAGAACGAAATCCACAAATGGAGGTATACCCTCATTGACTGCTTTGATTGTGAGCAGACATGACAAAAGGGGTTGCCGTCAATCAATATACTCTGGCCTTTCCTCAATACTTTTACATAAAAATATAGTTAAAATCGGTATTCAAACCGCTAAGCCTCAATTTCATGCGTCGATTTTTTGAATTTCACATTTGAGACCTGTTATCTGTCTAAATGTTGATTTTGAGGATGATAAGTAAGATTATAAGCGATTACCAAAGGAGCTTAGCCTATGTTTTCACCCCCTTTAAACTTTTAAATATTTTTTCCAGTTATATCCTTAAACATAACTGAAACATTGGTTAAAATCATCGTTATAACTAAGACATAAATTGTAAACAAATGAAGGTCGGTGATGATTAAAATCAACCAACGCCCATATGTGACGTTGGTTGGTTTAAGTCAATCAACTCTTCGGTTGAGCGTTGATTACTAATAATCAACACTATGATGTAGTGTTGATTGATTTCAACCAACGCCATCTATAAGCATTTGTTGATTTCGATCAACCCTAGACACAATCTTTGGTTTGCTATTATCAACGCCTGCTTAATGCTTTGATTCGACCAGAACGACGGCCGACTAAAAAATAAAAACTTGAAATTATCGAAGAGATTTAGCGTGGTGTTGCTTTGTTATTCTTTCTTCACGTCGATCTCGTCGCTTGCTTCTTCCCATTGCTTCTTTTCACTGGTTTGAAATTGCTAAGAATTTGTTTTTTTGGAGAAAGAGCGGCAAAAAGAGACTGAAGTTAGAAAGATGAAAAAAGAACGCTGATAAAAATGCAGTAAGGGCATGTTTGGAATAAATGTGATGGGAGGAGAAAAAACGAGGTGCGCATCTTATTTTTAAATTATCGAGGGTAAAGTGCAAATAATATGGTGGCAACAGACGGACCCTTAATATAATTTAATAGTTGAGAGAAGGAATGATGGTGCTCTAGGTAGCTAGGGTGGTGAATGACTTAGTTCCTTTCTTCATCCCCCGAGGCTTCAAGTTGACGCCGATAGTCTTGTGATTAGAATTATCCATTACAGCAAATTTGTTGTTCTTCAGCGTGGACTTTAGAATGGGTTTTGTATGGCTGGCAACATGGATTAATGTAACCGTTATCTTAAATGGTATTTTTTTTAAACCTACTGTTTCATGAATTATGTTTATGGACACAACGTTTGACCGAAAAGGAAAAGGCTAACACGGTTTCCACGACTTATACAGTATTATGTAGCTTTGGATTGAAGCTAAAATTTAACCTTATCACACTAGTGGATTCTCACATGATAACAATCATACATAATCTTGATGGCAACTGAATCCTACCCATAAATACATTCACCACTTATTATTCTCTGCTCAGATACATAGACAAATATAACTTCATTATCTTTGCATTTACACTCCACCATCATTCCAAAATCACATATCTACAATCTTTTCGTTCTATAAAGCAGTAATTTTAAATATTCAATGCACACATATAACACAGAATAAATTAAAAGTTCACCTTTTATTTGTCCTCATGCCTTCTATAGTCGAATAATAAGGCATTAAATACTATTCTCAGCTCTCTACCTTGAGTATCTTCTACAATGAAATTCAACTTGTTCTTTGTAGCAGTTCTTGCTATTCCGGCACTAGTATTTTCAGAATGTAGGAATAAACCGATAATATTCAATTTTGGAGATTCGAATTCTGATACAGGAGGAGCAATGGCTAGTTTGGGTTTCAATATACCTCTTCCGATTGGTCGAATTTTCCCTCGGCAACCCAGTGGACGATTCTGTGATGGTCGCCTTATAATCGACTTTTTATGTATGTGCTTTGATTTTTTTTATTACCGGCGTATATTCAATACATATGTTTCCTAAAACTTATTGCACCGACCTTAATTTATTGTAAAGGTGAGAACTTGAACATGAGCTACTTGAGTGCATACTTGGATGCCTTAGAGCCTGATTTTGAGCATGGTGCAAATTTTGCTATTGCTGGGGCAGCAACACAGGCTTATGCTACGAATCCTTTCTCTCTGCAAGTTCAAGTGCTTCAGTTTCTTCTGTTTAGATCCAGGTCACTCAAACTACATAATCTTGGTAAATATCTTACCCATATCTTGAAATTTGATTCTTGCATGCCATTTTAATATTTTGTCTATTATACACAATTGTACTTTTTGATGCAAGACTAGAATTGAGGTGTCAAATTTTTGTGTGGAAACAACTTGTGTTAAAAGCAGGCATATTCATGTATGATATATGATTATTATATGACGTCCTTGTTGCAGAATTGGTGTAAAAGCAATGTGGAGTTCTTATGTCATTTGCACCTTTTTTTTTTTTTCTTTTTTTTTAATCACAGGCTATAACAGCAAACAATTAATTGACGAAGAAGGATTTAACAGTGCACTATACACATTTGATATTGGTCAGAATGATCTATACGGTGCATTTGCTTCTAATTTCACTAATCGAACTGATTTCGTAGTTACAGAAATAAAAAAGGCCATCCAGGCAAGTCCTTTAATTCCCGAAATCAAATATTCATTTAAGAATGATTCAAATCTCAACTTTTCTGGGCAATTAAAATGCAGACAATATATACGGAAGGGGGTAAAAACTTCTGGGTTCACAACACAGGCCCATTTGGCTGCTTACCCGAAAGACTCTCGGTACAGAGAAACGATTCTGATCTTGACCAACATGGATGTCTTTCAACTTTGAACAACGGCGCTAAAATTTTAAATGAAAAACTAAGGGTGGCGTGCGATGAACTAAACTCAAGCTTGCAAAATGCAACGGTGGTCTACACGGATATATACTCCATCAAATACGATCTTATTGCCAATCATTCTAACTATGGTGAGTCCATACAGACTGATAAATGAAAAAACAATATACTTGTAAATTTGTCTATGATAAATTTGCTATTGAAACTTGTACAGGATTTGAAAGTCCAGAACTTGCGTGTTGTGGGTATGGAGGACCGCCAAATAACTTCAACTCGAGCATAAGATGTGGCGGTAAAGGAAGCCAGGCCTGTCCAGTTGGTTCCAAGTATGTGAGCTGGGATGGAGTTCATTACACTGAGGCTGCTAATGCGTTTGTGGCCACTAAGATTCTTAGTAGAGAGTTTTCCAAACCACCACTAAGTTTTGATCATTTTTGCACTTAGTTTGATGCTTTTGTTGGGTTCGTTGAAGAATGAAAGATGTAATTTGAGTTATAACAGGAAGAATGAATGTAGAAAGAATTGAAGAAATTTATTGCAACAGTGGTTTGTTAGTGCGTACCTTACAGCGTGGTTGATAATTATAACTAAACTAAAGGCAATGCATATGATTACATTTTTTTAAACTGGTTGCAGCTGGGTAAGTAAAGAAATATTCACAAATGCATGATGGACTCGATCACTCACAGAATCTACAATCAATTCAACTCTGACCCAGTGAAAAGAGTAAATCCCAAATATTACATTGTTTTCACCTCTGTCTCTATCTCTGCAGTCACAAAGCTTATTTACAGAAAGATTTAATGGACTTATTTAACAATGGCCCAAAATACAATATAACAAAATAAAGCCCATACGAAAATAAAGAAAATAAAATTGAAACATATGTACACAACATATTACTCTACACCCTCCCTTCAAGATTGACTTCAGTGAAAGAAGGCCAATCTTGAGAAGATATATGACAAATCATGCCAAGCTTGCATACTAAAATCTTGTGTTGATCGGCTCCAAGAGGTTTAGTCATCAAATCCGCTAACTGCAATGAAGATTTAACGTATTTTGGAATCAGAAAATTGGACTGAACATGCTCTCGTACATAATGAATATCAAGCTTCTGATGTTTAGTCCTCATATGTTTGGTTTTCTCGTGAAAACATGGGTCATTGGCAATGTGCATTGCTGAAGTATTGTCACAGTGAAGAATGATTGGAGTTGCAACTGAAACACCCAAATCAGCGAGTAAACGTTCAATCCAAACTATTTCACTCGTTGTATAACTCATACTCCGATACTCCGCTTCAGTGCTGCTTTTAGATACAACCTTTTGCTTCTTAGTTTTCCACGAAATTAAAGCATTTCCAAGAAATATGCAGTAACCAGTTAATGATTTACCAGTGTCAACACACATTCCCCAATCAACGTCACAATAAGCAGAAAGAGTAAGGTCTAATTTTGATGGAAAACTTAAACCCAAATTTATAGTACCCTTCAAATACCGCAACACATGTAAAGCAGCAGTAAAATGAGGAGTTCTAGGTGTTTGAAGGAACTGGCTTAGCTGTTGAACGGCATAAGATATATCAGGCCTAGTCAAATTTAAGTACAAAAGTTTGCCTATCAATCTGCGATAAATTTCTGGATCCAATAATTCAACACCTTCAAATTTGCTAAGTTTCAAGCCTTTTGCCATAGGAAAAGCAACTGATCTACAGTCCTTCAAGTTATAGTCTCTTAGAAGATCTAAAACATACTTTCTTTGATTAAGGAAAATACCAGATCGTGATCTTGAAACTTCAATACCCAAAAAATTATTTAATATCACCAAGATCCTTGATAGTAAAGGCTGTATGTAGGTCTGCCTTCAGAGTAGAAACAAGTGAATTATTATTAACAGTGATCAATAGATCATCAACATATGCCACAATTATAATAAAATCATTGTCTCGTTTAAAAGTGAACATAGAATAATCCTGCTTAGATTGAAGGAATCCCCATTGAAGTAAAAAACTGCTTAATTTTTGGTTCCAACATCTTGAAGCTTGTTTCAAGCCATAGATAGATTTTTTTTAGTTTGCATGCTTGTCCTGGCAGTGCTTTTGTATACCCAGCAGGAGGAGACATGTACACTTCCTCTTCCAAATCTCCATGTAAGAAAGCATTATTGATATCCAATTGTTGAATATTCCAGCCTTTAACAGCAGCTAGTGCCAATACAACTCGAACTGTTGTTAACTTGGCAACTGGACTAAAAGTGTATTTATAATCTTTTCCTGAAACTTGCTTATCTCCCCTTGCCACCAACCTAGCTTTATATCTATCAACATCACCATCAGGTTTGAATTTTGTCTTGAAAACCTATTTACAGGCTATGGGTTTCTTGTCACTAGGAGGATAAACTAACTCCCAAGTATCATTGTTTTCTAAAGCCTTTAATTCTGATTCCATGGGTTGAATCCATTCTGGATGCTCTTTAGCTCGATTATAAGATGATGGCTCGAATGAAGATAAAACATTTGCAAGGCTATGTAACTCATTATCTCCCAAACAAACAAGAGAAGATGCAGTAAAAACATTAAAAGACATAGAATCATCTTGCTGTATATTATTAGATTTTCTCGAAGGAAATTTTCCAACTATATAATCATCATATTTTTTAGGCACATGACAAACTCTTGAAGAAGTTCTGTTGGGTAAAATTGGAGGACATGTTGATATTGAATCATGACTCAATGAATTAGATTGATCATGAGCAAAATGAATATTTTCAGTATTTGATTGAGAAGTATTTTCATCATTTGATTGGGAACTGGTAGAAGAAACATTTTCAGTGGACAAAACAGGTAAAAACTGATTTGTGTCAGGGTTAGAATATGAATTAGAAGAAGAAGGAATGATACTTTGATCCAAAGCTGGATTAACAAAGTTTGAATTTTGTGAAGAGGAAACAACATTTGGAGGAATTACTTGTTTGGATTTAAAAGGAAAAATATTTTCAATAAAATGAACATCCCTGCTAAACACAACTTTATGAGTTTCTAAATCATATAGCTTATAGCCCTTTTGTCCAACTGGATAGCCAATGAGAACACATTTTCTTGCCCTTTCAGCAAATTTGTCACGTAATTTTTGGAAAGAAAAACACAAACATCCTATGACTCGAAGATATTCATAATGAGGAGTCTTATTCATCAATAACTCGTATGGTGTCTTCCAGTTTAAAACTGAGCTTGGCATTAAATTAATAAGATGTGTAGCCACAAGAATGCAATCACCCCAAAATTTAAAAGGCATACCAGCATAGATTCTAATCGTTCTTGCTGTATCTAGTAAATGTCTATGCTTTCTTTCAATACGGCCATTTTGCTGAGGATTGCCTGGTATGGATCTTTGATGAACTATTCCTTTTGATTCAAAAAATTGTCTGCATGACTCTTGAATAATTTCAGTTCCATTGTCAGACCTGATGACTTTAACCTTTTTCTCGAATTGAGTTAGCACATATTCAATAAAAGCAGTAACAACTGAAACTACTTGAACCTTTGAATGAAGTAAATATGTCCAAGTATTTCTAGTGTGGTCATCGAGAATTGTTAAAAAATAAGTCTCACCACAAAGTGCTGGCCTATGATACTTTCCCCATAAATCAATATGAACCAGATCAAAAGAAGATTTTGCATATGAATCAGAATGAGGAAATGACAATTTATGATGCTTTCCTAACACACATGCTTGACAAGAAAATTTTTTATTAAGCAAACTGCCGTATACAGAATTTTGAAAGTGTTTCATTTTGCTAACAGATGGATGACCTAACCTAGCATGTAAAATATCAATGCTAGGCTTGTTACAAGATGTAATAGTATTGTTAAAAGAAGCAACAAAGCAATTACTGCTAGAAACAGAACATAAGTCTGAAGAATTATGTAAAACAGATGAGAAAGAAAGTCTACAAAGACCAGAGATCTTTGATCCAAGAGCTCGAACTTGATTTGACTCAAGGTCCTGAAAATAACAATAAGAACGAGTAAATTTTGCAACAATATTGTTCTGGTCAAGAAATTTTCCTACAGACAACAAGTTGTTTTTAAAAGTAGGAATATATAACACATTTTGTAACTGCAATTTCGAATTTAAAATTACAGTTCCGATATGATTGACAGAAATTGTAGAACCATCAGGCAGTGTTACTTTTATAGGATTTTTAATGTTTCTAAGTGAAGCAAAAAGTGTTATGTTAGAAGTCATGTGGTCTGTGGCTCCAGTATCAATTATCCAAGAATTTCGATCATATAAACTAGCAGTATTGGTTTCAACCTTTGAAAAACAACTACCTGCATAATCCATCGAAGTACCCAGCGGATTATCCTGAATATGTGAAGTAGAACTTGAATCTTGAACCATCTTCATAACCTGGTTATACAATGCAGAAACAAGAACTGGATCAAATTGTTCAGCTTCAGAAACAACAATGTTCACCACTGCACTTGAAACATTTCCTGACGTAGGACGAGATCCAAGAATTCCTTGATCAGAAGAGGTCTCAGCAACATTAGCATTCTTTTGATTTGGCTTTGTTTTTCCAAACCCATCCTTAATCCACCAATCTGGATATCCAATTAATTTGAAACATTGTTCAATCGAGTGACCTTTCTTTTTGCAATGATCACAATGAAGTTCACTCTTCTGCCTTTTACTCTCTCTTTTATTGTTCTGAAAATTTGTCTTAGGTAATGTCTTCATGACATTGAAAGCACTCATCTCTGATTGATTAGCATTCTTATCTCCTAACTTGTTCTGATGTTCAACTTGCTGCAAGATATAGTATGCTTTATGGACTGTAGGCAAAGGATCCGAACTTAAAATATTTGTCTTCACTTGATCATACTCCTTCGTGAGTCCGGATAACAGTTGCATTAACCTGTTACGTTGATCATTTTCAAGAATTTTCTTTAGAATTCCACATGAACAATTTTTAAGAACACCACAAGTACACTCCGGAAACCCTTCAAGCATCTGTAACTGATCCCAAATAGCTTTCAGACTTCCATAATACTCAGCAATACTCATTTCATTCTGATACGTTGATGTTAACTTCTGGTGCAATTCAAACAATCTTGGAGCAGTAGTTTGCCCAAACCTTTCTGCTAATTCTCTCCATAATTGCGCTGAAGAATCGACAAACATAAAACTCTCTGAGAGAACTTTATCCATAGAATTCAGAATCCAGGACATCACCATATAGTCATTTCTAACCCATTTTTGATAATCAGGCGAATCAATTGCTGGCATAGGAAGTGCTCCATTGACGAATTGCAACTTATTTCTAGCAATTAACGCCATCCTAACAGTCCTACACCAATTAAGATAGTTCGATCCAGATAATATGTGGTTTCCAAGTTGCATACCTGCATGATCTGAATTAGAAAGATAATAAGGATCATGGAAGTTAATCGGCTGATTTGCTTGAGGAAGAACACCAGACTGAACTGAGTCCGATCGATCGTTCGCCATCAAAAGAGAAGAAGAAGAAGAAAAATTATAGAGAAAACCCTAGATCTGAATCGGCCTCTGCTCTGATACCATGAAAAGAGTAAATCCCAAATATTACATTGCTTTCACCTCTGTCTCTATCTCTGCAGTCACAAAGCTTATTTACAGAAAGATTTAATGGACTTATTTAACAATGGCCCAAAATACAATATAACAAAATAAAGCCCATACGAAAATAAAGAAAATAAAATTAAAACATATGTACACAACATATTACTCTACACCCAGTTAGGGCCTGTAAGAATGCTCACTATTTTTTACTCTACAACCAATTAAACTTCTATTAAAGAAACTTTTCAATCACTAGCACGAACTACAGAGACCTTACACAAAATAGCATATACATGTACGTGCATACATACATATAAACTACAGCGAACTAGTGCTCTCGCTACGCACACTATATCTTAACAATCTATTGAGTTTTATGGAAAAAGTTGAACAAAATAATTATCCTGTGATAATTATTATCGAACCACCTCCAACATTTCTTGACATGAATATTCCTAACGGTCAGACGGTTTTCTCATTTAAGTAACTTGTATAATAAGAGGTTTTCATTTTCTAAAATTTGTATCAGATGTTAATTTTTTCTTCTTCATTTCATTACCATTATAAACCATTTTTAAGTGGTAAAGATCTTTCAATGTTAAGGTTATAGTTCAAATTCATAATCTAATCGGACTAATTTCCTAAACTGTGATTTAATTGTGGATTGTTAGGTGGTTAGTTGTATTTATATGTACTCTTAGACGAACTGAGTAAGTTTTTAGAAAAACATACAATATGCATAAATTTTCAAACTTTAAAACAAAGATGACCAAAATTATTTTCATAAACATCGTTAGTAGCATTATAAGTTGTTAGTAGCAGAAGATACACCTGCTTTCCATTTGTTCTAGCCCTCATTATTTAGTTCGTTTAAATCAACAAATAAAACATTAAATAAAAATTTGGAAATCTTAAATCCTGATTGTAATGTACGTAGATGATTAGAATTTATAATGAGCTGATTGTGTTTTAAAATTCAAATTTTTTTGTTGTGTGCTGTTTACATTGAAACCCGTCAGAATTGAAAATTAATTTCCTTCAACGGAATACAATTTTCCAGGAAGGTGCGATCGGAAAAGAGGAAACATATCAAGTCCGATGTGTTTTTTTTAGAAATTGAGTGGAAAATAATGAACTACAAATAGATTGGTAATTGCTTGATCAAGGCGATGAAAGCGAACTATATTGTTCTGAATAAATGAAAACATGCACGGGAAGAGAGTGAATTTTTGTAATAAAGAGAAGTTTGGAATTCTTTAAAACATTGAAAACCTTGGATTATAGTTAAATTATATGAAAAATAAGTTTGGCTAGATCTAAATTCATTCTGTAGATTGTATGGTTCATTCAACTTTATGTTTTCCGTCGTTGATAGTTTCAAATGAAAATTAAAATTCATGGGATAATTAAATTGAGAATGTGCACATTATATATATTAGAAAAATGACAATAGTAGTTCAATTTATATGTCTTTCTGGAAAATTGAGTGAATGAAGAAAAGAACTTAAAATGCATTTAAGTCATGTAGATATGGAGATTTCACGATCCGGTATGGTATTAGCATTTATTAGTTTATATGCTATATTTATTTAGAATCAACCAAATTCAAACATGGACCATGTTTAATTATTTAAAATAATTCATAATATTAGGTCATATTGGTGCTTGAATTTGGATAAATTGAGCATGTCCATTTCATATCTTATATACGAGTCTAATGGCACGCGCTTCGCGCGTGAATTGTTTTTCTTATAAACTGTATATATTTAAATCAGTCAAAAAATAATTTTTTATTTTCAAGTGATATTTCTTAGAAGAATTTTGAATCTGTAAATAAGGTTAAATTTTAGTTCCTATATTTAGAAGCATTTTGAATTTTAAAGCATGTTCAGTTATTAGATCAGCATTTGAATTTATAAAAGAAATTTAGTATTATATCCTATTTTTAAGTAATTAAGATTGGATAATATACAAAGGGGCATTTTTAATAGTTCACGTTGATACCAAAAAAGTGTGATACCAAATCTATTACAATTATTATTAAAGACAACTATTACTAAAGATTACTTGAGATCAATGGTTCTATTAAGAAAAAAACTTGAAAAAAAACTTGAGATAAAACAAATATATACTTCTTGGTTAGTATGCTTTTGTTTTAATTCACTGTTATTCATTTTGTAATTTATTTACTAGCTTTATGTTTTTTCACTTTTATTATTTGTCATTCAATATAAGTTTTTAGTACGAGTTATTTTTTTTTAGAGGAAAAGAGGAAGAAAGAGGAAGAATAAGAGTAAGAATAGTCCCACGTCTCCAAAAATTTGTTAGTGTGATTATTTAAATATAAGGCTCACAGGATAAAGATTGGCTATTTTTACCCCCACTGTTTTCGCTTATATTGAACGTCGAAATCATGCTTTAGCACACACGATAATCCGACCGTGCCAAAGCAAGTCGGGTCAAATTGGATTTGGACTTTGGTTCGGGTTTCGAATAATATTTTTTCGACAGAATTATATAATTAAACCGGAATTATTTAATCCAATAACAAGGCCAACAATTTGAAGTTTGAAAGAGTGTTAAGGGTGGAACATCCCAACAATTTAAAGTTTGAAAGAGTGTTAAGGGCGGAACAACATCAGTGGATGCGACCTTTAAACAAACAATTATGACCGTTGGAGTGAACAATTATAATTTTGAATTGAACGATAACGAACGTATCTGTTTGTTGCCTATATATAGGTCCGATGTCTAAAAAATAAGTTTTACTTAGAAAACTTTTGATCTTCTTCTTCTCTACTCTCCGCTATTTTACTTCATTTCTACAAATTGCATCGAGTTCGTAATACCACTGATTATAATCTCCTTAATTTTTTCATTGGCTTTATTCAGACGGTAGATGAGATCAGACTTCGGTTATGCGACTGTAACTGATTAAAGAGTTTCAATACTCAAGCACTATTGTATCTTTAAAGACGGGTTTTTTTAAACTATACGCACTCTTTTTTTTATCAAATGGTAGGAAGGGAAATTACATCTTAAGGAGAGCACCATTCTCGTGACTTGGGGCAAACATTAGCAAATCCAAATATGTGGACATTGTTTATAGTTGTCGCTATATACGAGCAGATCATCCAACACTATTATAATCACAACTATTTGAAATATTTTATTATTTCATAAAGTTTATATTTCAAAGAATAAAACAAATGAAATTCAAACAAAGATCATACTTACTAAATGAAAATAGCAACTAAATATAAAATCGTACGATTTGAACTAGGATTTTGATTGGAATTTATAAGTAAGAAGAGACCATAGAAAAATAAATAATTTTTAAGCAAACTAAGCGATCTAAAAATATATTAAATAAAATGAAGTTAGTTGGAACTTCCGTAGCTGGGAATAAAATGAAGCGAAGTTATTTAAAATATATTCGGTATAAGCGTCGTTAGTGCAATTCGAACTTGAGAATTTTTTGGAAGATAATAAATCAAGAAGAATCGAGTGATTAAATTCTAAAATTATGAGAGAGAAAGATCTTGAGTTAAATCCGACTCATATATATAATATATGATATGCTTCACATATATAATGTAGTTGGTTGAGGTAGCCGACTTCCGTCAGTGAGATTGAGAGTTCGGTCCTTACCATTTATTGAAAATACATGGATCATAGGTTAGAGACACAGTTTAGCGTTTACAGTAATACAAACATACGTACGTATGTATGTGCAGGGGAAAGATCAAGATCTCCCTCTTATATATTCTCCTCTCATCCTCCCATGGTCTTTCTGTGCAAAAAAAAGTAAATAAATAAAAATAAAATTTTGATTCGATCTTTTAATATTTGTACAATTTGTTAGGAAAATCGTTTATGCAAAAAAATTAATCATCTTCAAGCATTTAGCCCCCTTAAAATTACTTTTCAAATCGACGATTCAACAATATTTTTTCTCTCCAATGTTTCATTTTGATTTGCGGTTTTGAAAGAGTTAAATGTTTGAAAAATTCGTATAAATGATCTTGCTAACAAATTAAACATATATACAAAATTTATTTCAGCCCAAATTTCTTTACCCAAAAATGATGGAGGGTAAAATAAAAGGGGAGATCTTGACCATTACGGGTACACACACTTGCGCACGTGCACGAATAGACATACAGACATATATTGTACACACGTACATATAAAAATACACACATACATACAAGCTCTAAATGAAGAGATGTTATTTTGACACATGAAATATGTACTATTTGATTTATTTGCCTTTACATGAAAGGTGGACAGAATGGGATATCTAATGATTAAGATTTCTAATGTTAATTTTTGTATCATTTGTTTATGTCCAAAAAAATGTCTCATATACTTACATACATACATACATACATGCGTACGTACGTACGTACGTACATACATACATAAGCTTTAGATGCAAAGGGAGAGCATGCATTGTTAAAATTAGTACAGTAAGCAATTTATTAGGAGGAGAAAGTATGTTAGACATAATAAGACCTGTAATTGTGATGGGTCACGTTCGACGGTGTTGTACGGTCTAAGTCCTAAATGTAGGCAACTAATGCCCTTGTAGGAAGTTTAGGTGGGAAAATTCATTTTTTGTATTGCAAAGAAGAAGATTTGAATCATAGAGTCAAAAATTATTGACTTGAATTCCTCCATAAATGTCTTTTTGCCTTACTTCTCTCATTTTTTCCATTTGAAGACATAAAAGATAAATTAGTAAAGGTTAAAGCAAAGTGCTAATTCGCTACATTAACCACTTCAAATTAAGATTTTTAAAAAAACTCAAGAGACTATATTACAAAGAAACATGAATAGGACTTATATAGGAAGCATATGTGGAGACCGGAGATGATTGACAATAAAGAAGCTCGATCATATACGTGATTCAAATATTAATGAATAAAGTACCATTCATGCTTTTGAGTGTTATCTTGATCATATTCTCTTTGCATATTTTATAGTTTTGATGATGACTTTGGTTGATTTTGTACAAGGTGATAATTTTGGTTTGGTTTGATGTTGATTTTAGAATTTTTGGATTTATTTGAGACTTAATAGATTGCATATATGAGTGTTTGATTTAATGTAGATCTTGGAGAAATTTTTGGTCACTAAATTTTTCTAAGTTTAATACTAGATTAAAAAGTTTAATCTTGATGCAATTTGATAGTGATGAAATTGATTTTAAGTTGTTCGACCTTAATTTTTATATGATTTGGAGATTTGATTGTCAAGCAGAAGATCATTTGAGATGGCTAAAATTGATGATAGGGGCAAAAATCACATCGATGGGTGGAGATATAGAATTTAATTGAAAATAAGATTTAATAGTGGTTAATGGTCAAAGACTGTAATGTGTAGTCAACTGGTAGTCGAAGCATTGCCAATGGTGGCCGAAGATGGAAGTCATTAGAGGTGTGTGGAGAAAAATAAATTTTCAATATCTAAAATTAGTTTTCTTCTCAAAATAGTGTAAATGGACAACTTACACTGGCTTAAGACAAATAATTGGAAAAAGAAGAAAAAAAGATAAACATGTAAAGTATGAAAAGATAAATTAGTTATATTGATGAACGATATGTGATTACAAGAGTGAGAATGGAAACTTTTTGTTTTTGAATGACATGAAATTCCAATGTCCATCCTATTAATAATACTTGATGGAACCCTATAGACATGTGTTAAATAATCCACCTGTTGTGTCTTTCTATTCTAGGTAAGACATTTTGTAGATATTCCTATAAAACCAATTAAAATTATAAATACTCTAATACAAGTTAGTGAAAGGACTTTAGGAAACACTTTAAATTCTTAAAATCCCCGCTTAAAGTGATTTTCTAGATACTATTCCAAGATGAGAATAGAGATAGTCAAACGGTCCCTTAGTGGAAGAATTTGTAAAATATGTTGAAATTCTATGTCTGTTCGCACATCCCTCTATGGGGCAACATAGAGTTTGGTCGACATGTTTTAACAAAAGGAATCCCTTGTTGTTACATACGATCAAATTTATATATACCACTCCACCTCCATTATTTTTCACGATGTGGGATTATTCATTTTTTAAATGTGCGTTCATCACCCACATACAATGCGAGACATCCTAACGAATCCCCATCTTAGCTGGCATCCATCCATGCATCATCCGCTATGCCAACACGACGCATGCACCATATCGAGACTTTATTCACATGTCATTCTATTAGATTCTACGTATCATGACCAAGCTCCACCTTAAGTTTGACTACTTAAGCCTACATCGCTAACCATCACGGTTTATAGATCTATTATGCATTGTTCATTGTTCCAAGCATTGCAATCGGCTCTGATACTATGTTGAAATATCTAGGATCCGTCTGCACATCCCTACGTGATCAACATAGAGTTTGGTCAATACCTCTTAACAACTGAAATCCCTTGTCGTTACATACGACCAAAGTCATATATATACCACTCCGCATCCATTATTTTTCATGATGCGAGACTATTCTTTTTCCAGTATGCGTTCATTAGCCACATACAATGCAAGACACTCCAACAAATCTCCACATTGGCTCGCATACATCCATGCATCTTCCGCTATGCCAACAATATGTTTGTATCATATCGAGACTTTGTTCACGTGTCATTCTACCAAACCCTACGTACCATGGTTAAGCTTCACTTTAAGTCTAACTACTTAAGCCTACATTGCTAACCTCCATAATTTAGAAATCTCTTGTACATTGTCCATTATCCCAAGTGCAGCCGTCGGCTTTGATAGCATGTTGAAATCCGAGATCCTTCTACATATATCTCTATGAGGGTAACATAGGCTTTGGTCGACACATTTTAATAAAAGGAGTACTTTGTTGTTACATGCAATCAAATTCATATATGTAGCACTTTACCTCTATTATTTTTCACGATGTGGGACAATTCTTTTTTTTTCAATGTCATTACCTACATACGATGCAAGACACCCCAACAAATCTATGCCTTAGCTCGCGTACATCCATGCGTCTTCCAATATGCCAACACAATGTGTGCACCTTATCGAGGCTTTCTTCACGTGGCATTTTATCGGACCCTATGTACCATGGTCAAGCTCCATCTTAAGTCTGACTATTTAAGCCTTCACCGCTAACCTTCACGATTTACATATCTTTTGCGCATTATCCATTATCGCAGGCATTACCATCGGCTCTGATACCATGTTAAAATTTCTAGATCTGTCCGCACATCATTAGTCAACACGTTGTAACAAAAGGAATCCTTATTGCTACATGTGACCAAACTCATACATATATATATATATATATATATATATATATATCGCACTCCATATTCATTATTTTTCATGATGTAGGACTATTTTTTTCCAATGTGCACCCATTACCCACATACAATGCAAAACCACAACAAAATATCCTCAAAAGTAGCTTTGCTTCTTACATCAAATACTTTGACTGTCCGCTAATAACACACTCATAAATGAAATGATGCTCAATATTAATGTGTTTTTTTCTTGGATGACATACAGATTGGTAGTAAGCTTGATAGCACTAAGGTTATCCCTGAAGATGGTAATAGTTTCATGGATTGACATGACACATCCTCGAATAAGCATTGTAACCATGCACACTCTTGAGGTATAAGAGAAGAAGCTTTATATTCAGTGTCTATGCTCAAAAATGGCACAGAGTCTTGCTTCGTACTACACCAAGATATATATGATAAACTTGAAACCCAGGCAAAAAGTAGATGAGATATACTTCAATATGTTGTTGTCCGCATCACATGAGGCTTCCTTGATAGATCCACTTAAGACTAATCGAGGAGGAAATATATGACTTATGATTATCAAGTAAAATAAGGCTTTCTACTAATGCACGATATGACCAGGGATCATCAAGAATTTTCTCACAATCACACCTTAGCATCAAGTATGTTTCAAATGGAGTAAAGCACCTTTTTCTTGTACCAAGCTAAGCCTTTCAACCATCATTAAGCATAGTTACTTTAAGATAGAAATATTTCATCTTTCTAGTTTTCCATCTATAAACCAAGAATGTGACATAATTCTTGTAACTCTCTATAATTTTAATGCTAATTAATTGTGACGACTCATAAATCCATACCCTTTCAATCGATAATAAACCACACATGTCTGACCCAAAAAGCACAGGCTGGCGGAAAGTCATGAGAAAGAAAAGAAGAGAAGAAAGAGAGAAGATAGAACCAAACAGAACAATACAAAATCTAACATCGCAGCAGAAAACATATAATATCATATCAATGATCTTTACAAAATAAAAACTGTATATACATACATCAATCAAAGTTCAACGATCAATCACCAATCATCATCCTGGACAGTTATAATAACCTATCCTCACAATTGCCGATAATATACAACAATAACAATAATAAGCAGTGGATAATCAAAACAGATACGTGTATATGAAAACGAAGATCTCCAGCTCTCCTGTTGAAGCATCAATAGCATTAATCTGAACCTGTAAATATACCCGGTCTGACCCAAACATTGAAAGGGAAGAACGTCTGGATCAGTCTGGTAAACCAGCGTGAGAAACACACTCAACCAAATTTATTAAATTACCAAACTTTTCCTTTATCAAAATGAAAGTATCTCTTAAGACACACCCATAAATAAACATGGACATGTTTTTATCTTACGATAACTAAAACATTTCATATCAAATCCACTTATATTATACTAGTGTCTAGTATACAAATAATAAACAAATAGCCAAAATTGTTACCATTATTAAATTCCAGCATACTAGGCTCTACAAATAAAATGGCAGGCACATCGTGGAGTATGGATTTCCATACAAATGACCAGGTGAAGGGACTACCTTCCGACAGTACATCTCTAGAGGAATGTACCGAGGCATAAAACTTCTGCCCTCTACCAACACAAGACTGGTCTACCTCTATAACTAGATAGTACTGAATATGTCGTCCTACGGTCGTTACCGACCTTTGCTGAGGGCCCTCATAGCATACAAACCACATTAATCAGGTACACGATGTCATAGCTTGTAAAGATATATCTAGAAGAGGATGATCATATCCTAGCTGGGAGCGACCCAATTAGCCCTGCTACATCTGACCATGTTTCGGTCATTTCCGGTTGATGAGGCCTGAGGTAACGATTACCTTTCACATATCACATCACTTTGAATGCCACACGGCTATTTCCGTTGACTACTAACTGCCTTCCACAAAAATACAACCCTTAAGCTCATATGTTTCAAGGAGGGTGTTAAGCTAAGAGAAGTTGCATTCTCCACCACCACTGATGTACGTTTGTAAAAACCAATATACGTAATTTTTTGAAATGCAATGTCAGACAAACATCCATACAAGTTGTCCAGGAACAGGACAAACCGAAGGTACTTTCCTACCACATCCTGTTAGGAAATCACTAGGATTAATAGCGAATAGTCTTTGCATTGGATATTTCATAACAAAAAGACTATTGCTACTGGATGTATATTGGGATTTTAACCTCAAACGATCAACAAGCAGTCCTCCACTATGAAAATCCTAAATATCAATTTCATCATAACCAACATGCACTATCATCGCATATACGTTGGTCCGAAGTGGTTTTCGAATAAACCGATCCCAGTCTCTTCGCACCAACCATGCAAAATCGTTTATCAACCTCACATAGAAACTAAGTCTCATAGACTTATCACATTTCCAAATTTCAACTTGTGATCCATCGGCCAAGAAGGAAGCTCGATAGAATGGAGTAATACTCCACACTACACGAATTAACATCCTTAACACAAACGATAATCAAGCCTACACAGAAGGCTACGTACTAAGTGTACAACTAAATAGTTCCCACATCAAGTCGAGTAACTAAAATGGCCAAATTTGATAGCCGGTTATTTAACTATCAAAGCAAACAAACAAATATTTAGCATCATAAGCAATCACTAGTCCCTTTTTATTGATCTTTTATTAATTAAATCATTTGCCAAATATTCACCTTAAATTATCTTTAAAAAGATATATTCTCAAAACTATTTCAATATTGAAAAACAATTCCACATACTTATTTAATAATAAGTAATTCACAAATCAATTTATTTTCAACACTTAGAAAATATTACATATACTTAAATCACGACTAAGCATATGTTTTATTCTTTAAGGAAAACATTCTCTTTAAAGGTATTTATTCGGGTCAAAACGAATGTTGCGTAAAACATCGTTACGACAACCTAAAATTCACTAGTATAGGGATTCGAAAATTAGATAGATATATAAATCCTATATACTATACAAAACATCTCCTTTCGAAAATCATTTACTATAACAACCGTGTTATAGTCCATCATTTCCTTATTTCTCGAAAACGTCTATTTCAACAATGAATGTTGAAATCTATGTATTCGATACTTAACACGTTTTAAAACATCTTCAGACCAATTAACTCCATTTAAAATATCATTTTCCAAAAATATCCATTTAATTTTAAAAGATTATTCACTATCAAAAATCGTGAATATACTTTGTTTATCAAATCTAATATTCCTACACATTCATTTTACGGACTATCCAATGTCCAAAATCGTGGATGAAATTCCTTTAATACACTTCGTATTTAACTTACCAAAATAAGTTGATTTCAGAATTATAAACCAATGTTTATAAATTCCATTTATATATTTTATAAAATCTTCCATATATAAAATTCCTTTATTAACCAAACTCATTTACCTCATTTATATGCCAAAATCCAATTATAAGTTAATTGCTTATAAATTTCTTATTTACAAATTTGTTCTTTTATAACTTCGTCAATTAATAAATCTATAAATCTTATTTACTTATAAGATTCATTTATACTTCATTTAACACATATAAAACTCCTTTATAATTCTGTCGTTTTTTATTTTTAAAATATCAATTTTATAAATCTTATGTATAAACCGTTTATAATAAATTCAAAAATCACTATTTAAACTATTTTACCAAATAGTTAACTTCATATTTCAAAAAACACATTCTAATTATATTTTCCAAAATCATAATTTTTATATCATAAAATTATAACTTTTATTTATTTAAAATAAATTCATTTACTTAACAATTCAAAAATTAACAAAACATCTATTTTCAAAATCACTTTAAAATACATTTTAAATTGAAATCATCACTTTAACATTTTAAAATTACAAAAAATAGGCCCAATGCTGCAACAGCACTAAATACATCAATCACGGCATCCAAAACGTCATATATCATATGATAACAACATATATCACAATATATGTAAATAAACCAATATCGGTGAGGAATCCAGTTGTATCCCTTCAACCTGTCACCTGCAACAAATATATATATATATATATATATATATATATTAGAATATGTGTACAATATCCACTTTGAGGTAGACGTGCGTATAAAAGGTCACCCGCTCATACATGGGAACGTATAGGGTCTCATCTGCTCCACTAGGCAGGAATATATCTAAATACCAATCAATATATATAATATATAATATATCATATCTCTCCGAACAATCATAAATCATCATAAATAAAATTTATTCTCACTTGTATAAAAATATCAATGAGTCAGAAAGAGTGAGTTGTACTCACATTGATTTCAATAGTAGTTGCAGTGTTTAATTCCGAATAAAATTAAACAAGCCTTTAATTTTATCCAAAATTTATACTAGCTCCAATCAAATCGGGGTTCCAGCTATAAAATTTAGTGCTCATCAATACGAATCCAGCGCAACTTGTTTCATCAAAAACTGACCTCATATGACAAAGTTAGAGCATTTTAATTTTTGAACGAATTATTATATATATATAAATTTACTTTTTCTTTTTAATTTAAACCCTCACTTTAATCTCGGTCGCACGTTTTTACATTATCAGATCTAGCCATTTTTTTTCTTTCTCCCCCTTACGAAAATGATCAGGCCGAAACAAACCCATACGCTGCCCTCTTCCTTTAATTATCGCGACAACCCCTCGACATTTGAAGACGATCGACCATAACCATTCGAACGACCAACCCTTGCTCCACCTTCGGCATGAATTTGGACGAGCTCGGCACCATGTTGGCCTCAAAAAACGCATTTAAATGCACGACATTCATCGGGCATTTGCTTCTTGATCGTTGCATCATATATGATCATCACTATATAGATTTGAAGATCTCACGATGCTCTATAGTTTGTTAGTAGGAAGTTTTTCGTGAATGTGAATGGATTGATAAAGATTAAGGGAATAAGAATCGAACAATTATGGCCTTCGAAATATAATGCCGCTGTAATCCTAGATGCTTCGGTTTTGTGAAAATTAGAAAATAACGAGGCCTTATGTAGAAAATTTCGAACACTATTCACCTGAAAAATTTTCGAACTCCAAACGAAGCATGCCGCTTGACGTTTATAATATTTTACTCCTATTTCGAACACAACGCAATATATATCGAAAGTTAATTCGATCGTATTTGGAAGATAGGTTTTCGAATCGAATTATTTAAATTTAAAATTCATTTAAACAAATTTCTACGTGTTTTAGCTTGTCGCGGCTAAACCGTAAATCCAATCGACAAGAAATTTGAAATCTTACAATAATATAACGTTATGGATCCAATGGAACTGGTTTCGTCGAAATCCGAGACTGTTTCAAAAATGACTATTTTCACACGTTAATTAAATATTAAAATATACAATTTCTAGAAATTAAACTTTTAATTCAGTTTTAAAAGTTCTCTAACATCATTCTAATTCAAATAGAATTTAATATAACTTTATAAATCATTTTCATTCATATTAAATCCAAATTCTAATTACCTATACAATTTCAAATATTAAATTAGCAATTTAATTATCCAATTAAATCCTTACATTTCAAATATAAGTTATTCAGCTAATAAAATTTACTTATGAATATTTCAAATTAATTGAGTATACGAATTTCAAATGACTAAAATTTTGGGTCGTTACATTCTCCCCTACTTAAAAGAATTTCGTCCCCGAAATTACCAAGCAAGAAAAAATCGCAAAAAATCCATTAACTTTTCAAAACAATTTGTTCAAACTAGATATCAAATCTATTTAAACCTTTTAGCTCTTCCAAAATCCAATAGTCAAACTTCATATAAAAACTTTTCTAAGTTTTCAAATCAAACTTAGTTATCTTTTCAAAGCTAACTAATATCATTTCAAAATATTACTCAAAATCAAAATTTTAGTTATCAAAAATTTTCTAGTTTCTCAAAAAATTTCTAACTCCTTAAATTTTCAAAAAAAATCGCCAGCGTCTCCTTTGCGCGGCTCGATCGTAGTAGGATCACAACATACATACATACATACATACATACATACATATATATATATATATATATATATATCACAAATATACATCTCATCTTCAAGGATGAGGCATCCCATATGGAAAAAAGTGTAAAAGTATGATATGTAATCCGAGATATGCAACTTATATATTATTAGCAAGCATATACGGCTAATATAGCGCGAAAGCGAGCTCCAAATGCGAGGTATACGCCATCCGCATCTACTATACACTCAATAAATAATGAGAAACATGTATATAGAAAATAATATCAAATACAACATACACCAATACAACAACTTTATATGCCAAAATAGCAAATGCAATCAAAAGCAACAGATCCAACCATCAAACAACTATCATCCACCTAACATCCACAAACCAACATCTATCCAATCAATCCATTACCAAATCAATATAAATTCACTTCTCATTAATAATATTCAATGAATCGGTTGTTCAATTTAAATCATATTTGATTCATTAACATTGGATTTTTCTAACATTCATTTATTCAAATTCAATTAATTTACATTCAATAATTTACATTCATTTTAGTTCATTTCCAACTCAAATTGAATCAAATCTATTTAGATTTACTTACTTTCGATTTGAATTCAACTATTTAGCTTTCAATTTTATTAATTCAATTCCATATGAATGTCTATACAATGAACTAACATCCATCTAACAATCAATGCATATCCAACATTACCAAATTTATTTAATTTATTTCGTTTACATTCCATTTGGTTTAACACTTTTAATTTTCAATTGGTTTAATATCTAATTGACTTTCATTTAATTATTCAATTTCATTAGCTTTTATCAAATTAACACTTAAATCCATTTATTCCATATCAATTCATTTACATTCGATTGATTAACATTTAATTCACATTTCATTTACAAATTTATTCCATTAGTTCAATTCAATCATTAATTCGATTGCTAATTCATTTTACAACTAAAGTTGAATTTCATTACTTAACTCAAGTTCATATTCAACTAACTATTTCAATTCATTAACTTCTTATTATTCAACTTTACTTTGCATATTCATTTTATTTATCACAATCAACTTGATTTCAACATCACTTAAGTTACGTTTCATCACAACATTTCATTCGATTTGACTTAACTTAAATTTCATTTCTAAATTCATCTTATTTAACTTTTACTTAAGTCAAATTTCATCGCTTATTCAAATTGAGATTTTTTTTTGCTTAACAAAATTGTTTAACCATTTTAACAATTGGTTTTACTTACCTTTTCTCATTTTACAAGTTATGTAACTTATTTATTTAAACTTCCAAATTCATATTATAATCACTTACCTCTAAAGTTTAATTCCATTTCAATAGCCTATCTAATCCAGTTCAAATTATTTAACTTTTCTTTGGTTAAATTTCAAATCATATATTTATTATGCTAACTAAAATTTATTATTTCATATTATAAGTCCAAATTCATTTTACTCATGCTTATCAATGTCAACTTGGGATTTTAAATAAAATTTGTTTATCACAATAAAACTTCAATTTTCAATTTACTATTGGTAGCAAATCCATCACATAGAAACTCGAAAATGATACTGATGATGCTGCAGTCATCACCCTTATTATTTTCCAGCAATAGTAGTGAATTCAGTGCTTTATGTTCTTTTAAAAATTCTTTTTACATTTATAAATCACATTTATAAATCTATATTATACAATTTCACTATTTTACTTTACTTATATAAGATCATTTCAAATTTATTCATCTTATCTAGATTTATAATAATATATTCACTTTAACTTTGAAAAATATCCTTCAATATAAACAGGATTCAAATTTTCAGATTCTTAGTTTAAATTCATTTTTATTTACAACTCATATAGTTTCATTTCTTATATGTAAGATTATTTCACAAGTGTAAATCATATTAATTATAATTCCATACTTATAATTCATTTGCTTGTATAATTTATCATTTTACAATTGTTGTTTCATTTAGATTATCCAAACAGCTTTTATTAACTTATATATATTTACATTTTCAAATAACAAAATAATCAATTTATATACACCTTATTAATATCTGAAAAATGGTTTCCTTTATATATAAAATATAATCGAGGTAAAATTATTCCGTCTACCCAATTTAAAATAATACCATGTCGACTTGCCTCATTTAAGTGATTAGAAATCTCTATCGATACCATGGCGTCCCATATACCAACCAGAATTCACAAACAACTCACTGGATAAGCAAACACAGTATAAAATATTTTATAATCACTAATAAATACGCGCTCATATATATAATACACTCGAACTCAATCTAGGGTGCTAGTGTCCCTATCTATACTAAGTACACATCAAAGCTTAGGAATATACAATATCTAAGCTTTGATACCAAGTGTAACGACCCGAAAATCTGTACCCTTTGGATCGACAATAAACCACATATGTCCGACCCAAAAAGCACAGGCTGACAGAAATTCATGAGAAAGAAAAGAAGAGACAGAAACTGTATATACATACATCAATCAGAGTTCAGCAATCAATCACCAATTATCAGCCTGGACAGCTATAATAACATGTCCTCGCAATTGCCGATAATATACAACAACAACAATAAGCAGCGGATAATCAAAACAGATACATGTATACGAAAATGAAGATCTCCAGCTCTCCTGCTGAAGCATCAATAGTACCAATCTGAACCTGTAAATATACTCGATCTGACCCAAGCATTGAAAGAGAAGAACGCCCGGATCAATCTAGTGAATAAGCATGAGAAACACACTCAAATGAATTTATTAAATTACTAAACTTTTCATTTATCAAAACAAAAGTATCTTGTAAGAAACGCCCACAAATAAACACAGACATGTTTTTACCTTATGGTAACTAAAACATTTCGTATCAAATCCTCTTATATTATACCAGTGTCTAATATACAAATAATATTCAAATAGCTGAAATTGTTACCATTATTAAATTCCAACGTAACAGGCTCTACAAATAAAATGGCAAGCACGTAGTGGAATTTGGATTTCCATACAAATGACAGGTGAAGAGACTACCTTCCGGTAGTACATTTCTAGAGGAATGTACTGAGACACAGAACATCTGCCCTCTACCAGCACAAGACCAGCCTACCTCTATAACTAGATAGTACCGAATATGTCATCTGCCAGTCGTTACCGACCTTTTACGAGGGCTCTCATAGCATACAAACCACATTAATCAGATACATGACGTCATAGCGTGTAAAGATTGATCTAGAAAAGGATGATCACATCCTACTTGGGAGCATCCACTTAGCCCTGTTGCATCTAACCATGTTTCGGTCATTTTCGATTAACAAGGCTTGAGGTAACGATTACCTTTCACATAACATATCACATCACTTTGAATGCCACGACCATTTCCATTGATTACTAATTGCCTTCCAAAAAAATACAACCCTTAAGCTCATACGTCTCAAGGAGCGTGTTAAGCTAAGAGAAGTTACCTTCTCCGCCACCACTGATGTACGTTTGTAAAAACCAATGTACGTAATTTTTAAAAAATGCAATGTCAAACAAACATCCATACAAGTTGTTCAGGAACAAAACAAACTGAAGGTACTTTCCTACCACATCCCGTCGAGAAATCCTTAGGATTAGTAGTGAATATTCCTTGCATTGGATATTTCATAACGACGAGACTATTGCTACTAGATATATATTGGGATTATAACCCAAAATGATCAACAAGCAGTCCTCCACGATGAAAATCCTAAATATCAATATCATCATAACCATCTTGCACAATCGTTGTATATACGTTGGTCCGAAATGGTTTTCGGATAAATCAATCCTGGTCTCTTTGCACCAACAATGCAAAAGTGTTTCTCAACCTCACACAGAAACTAAGTCTAATAGACTCATCACCTTTCCAAGTTTCAACTTGCTATCCTTCGTCTGAGAAGGAAGCTCGATAGATAGGAGTAATACTCCGCACTACACGAATCAACATCTTCAACACAAATGATAATCAATCCTACACAGAAGGCTACATATTAAGTGTACGACTAAATAGTTTCCACATCAAGTCGAGGAACTAAAATGGCCAAATTGATAGTCGGTTACTTAACTATAAAAGCAAACAAACAAATGTTTAACACTATATGCAATCACTAGGCTCTTTTTATTAATCTTTCACTAATTAAATCATTTGCTAAATATTCACCTCAAATTATCTCTAAGAAGATATATTCTCAAAACCATTTCAATATTTCAATATTGGAAAATATTTCCATATACTTATTTAATAATAAGTAATTCACAAATCAATTTTTTTTTCAACACTAAGAAAATATTACACATACTTAAATCAAGATTAAGCATTGTTTTTATTCTTTAAGGAAAACATTCTCTTTAAACGTATTTATTCGGGTCAAAACGAATGTTGCGTAAAACATCGTTACGACAATCCAAAATTCACTAGTATAGGAATTTGAAAATTAGATAGATATATAAATCCTATATACTATACAAAACATCTTCTTTCGAAAATTATTTATTATAACAACCGTGTTATAGTCCATCATTTCCTTATTTCTTGAAAACATCTATTTCAACAATGAGTGTTGAAATCTATATATTCAATACTTAACACATTTTAAAACTTCTTCAGACCAATTAACTCCATTTAAAATATCACTTTCCATCACCGCCCAAAATCGTGAATATACTTCGTTTACCAAATTCAATATTCCTACACATTTATTTGGATTATCCACTATCCAAAATCGTGGATGAAATTCCTCTAATAAGCTTCATATTTGACTTATCAAAATAAGTTGATTTCGGAATTATAAAACAATGTTTATAAATTCCATTTTTATATTTTATAAAAACTTCCATATATAAAATACCTTTATTAACCAAACTCATTTACCTCGTTTATATGCCAAAATCCAATTATAAGTTAATTACTTATAAATCTCTTATTTACAAATTCGTTCTTTAATAACTTCATCAATTAATAAATCTATATATCTTATTTACTTATAAGATTCATTTATACTTCATTTTAACACCTATAAAACTCCTTTATAATTCTATTATTTTTATTTCTAAAATATTAGTTTAATAGATCTTATATATAAATCGTTTATAATAAATTCAAAAATCCCAATTTAAACTATTTTACCAAATAGTTAACTTCATATTTCAAAAATCACATTCTAATTATATTTCCAAAAAATCATAATTTTTATAACATAAAAATTATATCTTTTATTTGTTCAAAATAATTTTGTTTACTTAATAATTCAAGAATTAACAAAACATATATTTTCAAAATCACTTGGAAATCCTTTTTGAATTGAAATCATCAATTTAACATTTTAAATTACCAAAAATAGGCCCAGTGCTGCAACAACACTAAATACATCAATCACGGCATGCAAAACATCATAATAACGGCATAATCACAATATCTATAAATAAACTAATACTGGCTCCAACCTGTCACCTGCAACAAATATACATATTAGTATATGTGTACAATATCCGCTTCGAGGCAAATGCGTGTACAAAAGGTCATCCTCTCATGCATGGGAATATATAGGGTCTCATCTACTCCAATAGGCCAGAATATATCTAAATACCAATCAATATATATAACACATCATATTTCATCCAAACAATCATAAATCGTCATAAATAGAATTTATTCTCACTTATATAAAAATATCAGTGAGTCAGAAAGAGCGAGTTGCACTCACATTGATTCCAATAGCAGTTGTGTTTAATTCCAAATAAAATTAAACAAGTGTTTAATTTTACCCAAAATTTACACTAGCTCAAATCAACTCCAAACTAGCTCTAAAAGGTAATATTGTCAATACGAATCCAATGCAACTTGTTTCATTAAAAACGGACCTCATATGACAAAGTTAGAGCATTTTTAAGTTTGTACGAATTATTATATATATAAATTTTCTTTTTTTAATTTAAACCCTCACTTTAATCTCGGTCGCACATTTTTACATCATCAGATCTAACCATTGTTTTACTTTCTTTCCCCTCACGAAAATGCTTAGGCTAAAACAAATCGATACACCACCCCCCTCGACGTTTGAAGACGATCGGCCATAACCATTCGAACGACCAACCCTTGCTCCACCTTTGGCATGAATTTGGACGAACTGGGCATCATATTGGCCTCGAAAAATGCATTCGAATGCACGACAATCATCGGCCATTTCCTCCTTGATCGTTGCATCATATACGATCATCACTATATAGATTTGAAGATCTCGCAATCCTCTATAGTTTGTTAGTTGGAAGTTTTTTGTGAATGTCAATGGATTTAGAGAGATTAAGGGAAGAAGAATCAAACAATTTCGGCCTTTGAAATATAATGGCGGCTGTAACCTTAGTGTTAGAAATGCAGATTACGTATCTTAAGGCTAGAATAAACATTAGATAGGGGTGAATAGTGTTTTAAGGAATTACTAAATATTTTTGAGTTTATGTAAATTTGAACACAAATGTATGCAATATTCAGACACAGATATGATCACAGAAATAAACACAGATGCGGAAATAAAGTAAAAGCAGCAAAGGAAAGAACACAGCAGATTTTATACTGGTTCGGAGTTACCCTACATCCAGTCCCGCACACATGTACAGATTTCCTTTCAAAAGCAATCTTTACAATTACACCCTCGATTTCAAGGCCATAAGGTACACCGTCCATATTCACAATCCTCTAGGTAGAGATACTTGATTTCACGGGCAACAAGTTCACCCAATTGATTTCCTAGGCTATAATCACACCTTTTACACTTGATTGATTTCCAAGGCTACAATCACACCTTTTACACCTGATTGATTTCCAAGGCTAAAATCACACCTTTTCTCACTAAATTTATTACAAAGAAGTCTATAACTCTGAATAGCACTGAGGATCTTATTGAGATAGTGATAGAGAATCAAACCAGAAATGATCTAGTCAGATTCAATGTTGATTTCGGCAGAGTAATGGTAAGAATATGTATAAAGAAAATGGAAGAAGAAGAGTGAAAAACAGAAAAATATGAATAGAAATTCATTGAAAACAACCCCTATTTATAGAAGAACAATAGTCATGTCTATTCGTGAAGGGATATGACGAATAGACACTTCTTTTGAAATTCAAATTTTTGAAATTAATTGACATTATGTCGACATGGGTAACTTGGGTATGTCGACATCCCAAAGGAAATTTTGGTGTTTGTTTTTCTTTGAAAATAACTTTTATCTTTTATCTTATATTAAAACTATTTTAAACTTTATAAATATACTTAACTATAGTTAAAATACATAAGTAAGTATAGATAACAATATTTTGGTATATATAAAATTTTACTATAATTTTATATTTAAATCTAATATTAAATGTTAAATATATTATTAAAGATAATTTAAAACCAAGGATAATTTTATTTTGAAATTAAAGATTATTTTGAAGCTAAAAATATTTTTAAATCAGGATAGATGTTTTTGATTCTTTTAAAAGGAAGGTTTTGAAAACATTTTGAAAACAAGATATAATTTTGTAAAATCATTTTGAATAAAAGTTAGCAGATACAAAACAATACACTAGATTTTTCGTAGGTTCCATCCTACTTAGGGGTTCCATCCCTTTAACAGGCTCGAAGTAGATTCTATTCCACGAATAAATTGGATTTTAAGATGCCAATGCTTTTCTAGGAGTTTTAACAAAATCCTAATTAAATTACATATTCTTGAAATCTTGAACTTTTGATAATCTTGATATTCTTGATACTCATGAGTCTTCAATCTTGATATCTTGAATCTCTATACTATACAGTCTTCATTCTTGGTACCTTCATGGTTATATCCTGCATATACATATATTTCTAAACTATAATGTTAGTATTTATATTTTATAATCTTATTCTAAGATTGTTGTCATCAAAACCATCATCTCAAGGACTAATAATCTCCCCCTTTTTGATGATGATAACCTTTGCTTATAAAATATTACTTCTATCCTAATAACTTCCCTTAAAACTAATAACTCCCCCTTAATCTATGCCTATTTATCTTATTTTATATTTCTCCCCCTTTGTCATCAACAAAAACTAACTCCAAACTATATAATCTCTAAACTATATAACTCTCCCTCATTCTTGGACTAAATTACCTACATTAATAAACTATACAATGGGGTATATAATAGATAGATTAAGAGATAATTATACTGATAGACATGATATTTAATTAAAGATCATATAAATATCAATGCATATTTATACATGTTTTTCACACCAAATATTAATCCAAATCAAATCAAACCAAATCAAATCAAACATTACGAGGAACTTCCACCCATCCTTCTTCTCCAAATATAGGGTCTGCTTTAATGGCATCCCAATTTTCATTATCATTAGCAGAGAGACTGAAGGATGTGCTACGTTATCATCCTTGTGCAGGGAGGAAATCATCCATCCTATTGCATTGAAATGCCTTTCTTGCTCCTTGATCATCTGCATTTGACTCAACTCTAAGTATCGTTGGTTTCAAAGAATAAACGAAAGAATATTCTTGAAAGAATTAAGAGTTTCTTCAAGATTCTCGGATAAATTATGAATTGGATTAGCCATATTCGAGTTTGTGAGAAGAATGAGAGACAAAGTAGATAAGAAATAATATTGAGTGATGAATTCCGAAAGAAATGGGTATTTATAGGTGTAGAAATTCGTTTGAAATGAATAGACATAAGATAGTTATTCAAATTTCAAATTCAAAATGAAATGTCATTTCTGACCAATATATGTCGACATGGCCATATGGGGGATGTCGACATGGTGTAGTGAATTTTGATTGATTATTTTGATTTTGTGAATAATTGTGTGTGTGTGTATATATATTTATATAATATACTAACATTTATTCTGAAGATAAGATAAGCTAGATAACATAAAAGGAATTCAATTTCATTTCATGACAACACGATACAACGATTAAACACAAACAACTACATGAACTTTTAAATTAAAACAAACTAAACTAATACAATCATGAAATGAAAAGATGGAACTAGTTAGAGGATGATGAAGATGAAGATAATCCAAGCTTCTTGCTGACTTTGGAAATAAACTTGTTCATCTTGGATGAAATTTTGTCCAACTTCTTACTAACGGATCGTTTAAGAATCCGTTGATTCTCAACAATGGTCTTTTGGTTTTTGAGAAGGGTTTTGTTGGTTGGATTAGGAGGATAATCAATGCTTTCCAAAGATGTTTCACCTTCTTCTTCTTCTTCAATTTCCATTTCATCCCCTTCTTCTTCTTCTTCCTCTTCCTCCCCTTCCATTTCCTCATGAGCCAAACGCTCTTCCTTTTCGGCAAGAGTCTCATAAGGTTGAAAAAATGGAATTTTCATAAGAGAAATATTGGAATGATTGAAAACCTTTCTTGAAACAAATTCTTCTCCTTTGAAATCTACTCCAATATAGTTAAAAATCCAAGTGAGATAGATTCCATGATACAAAGTATTCTCACCCATTTCAAGATTTTTGGGATGAAGTTCATCCAAAATAACTTACGCCCAATTAATATCATAATTTTCAAAAATAGAAAAAAGTGCTTTGCAAATTTTTGAAGTAGGATTGCTAAAATTTCCCGATCTTGGGGTCAAAATATGCTGTAAAAGAAGATTAACAATTCTAGCTTTTGGTCGAAAGTTTCGATTTTTGAATTCAAAATCATCATTTCCTTTGAAAATGTGATGAAATGTCTCGCGATCATTTTCATTGATTTTAAAGCTAGAAAGATCCATTCATGTACTCTTGCAATTGAGAATGGTATCCAAAAGATCACAATTCAAAACAATTCTAATGCCTTTGACACTACTCCAAATCTCATCATCGTTTCCAATATAAAATCCACGGTTTAAATTTGCATAGAAAATTTTAACAAAATTTGGATAACAAACAAAACCACTTTGAGAAGCATCAACCATACTAATAATTTGATTGTTTGCAAAAAGAGAATCAATTTCATAAGAAGAGAAATGTTGAAATATAGCAAACTTTCTGGGATGGACTTTTGCATAGTTAGCATAATTGATTATGCTTTTATAGCCTCTGGATCATTGAAGAGTTGCTCTTTTATCTTTCTGAAAATTCTCATGGTGGAGGGGTTGCTTGAAGAAGCCATTAGAGTAAAGAGTAGAGAGCTTGAAGTTTTGAAGAGAGAGTTTGAATTTGAAAATGAGAGTGAAAAATGTGATAAAAGATAGTGAATAAATAGATTCTCAAAGGACATGTTCTCTGGTCAAAAGATGCCTTTTCAGAGAATTGAGTGAAGTGAAAAGGTGGAGGGAAATTCAACCATTTGAACTCAAATTTTGAATTTCAAATTCTATACCCATGTCGACATCATGATGGGGATCATGTCAACATGTGTCTTTGAATTTCTATGTTTTATTTTTCCTAAGTATTCTAATATATATACTTATTATTTTTAATGTATATATATATATATATGGAATAATTCTGAAATTATAGTATATTCTATAAAATATTATAATACTATTAAAATAAAAAATAAAAAATAATAATAATAAAATAATAGTAAAAAAATAAAAAATAAAAAATTCAAACAACACACCAATTCAAAACCAATCAATCAAGCATCCAAATCTAAGCATGCAATTTCAACCAATTGTATTGTAAATGTGTACCTTTTTCTGAATCCGTTTCTCTGAATTCGTCGGAGTCATGAACTACTATGAAACACATATTTGAATTATTTGTCTTCTGATCATCATCGCCTGAGGATGAGTCTGAGTCATCTAGAGTAGCAGTAAATGCACATTTTCGTTTCTTTACGGAATCATTGTTTATAGGAAGATTTTGCCTATCTAGATACGTACAGTCTCTTTTGATATGGCCTGGTTCGTCACATTTGAAACATTTGATATTGTTTGGAACCACATTCTGATTTCCAGAGTTCTTATAGTTGTTTCTCTTGAGATTGTTCATCTTTTGTATTTCAGGAATTTTCGAAAATTCTTGGTCATAAAGGCTATCTCTGCATCATTATCGCTGTTTGAGTCTGATCCATCGGTCAATGCATTGAATGCCATTGATTTATTTTCTGATGCTTTTCTTTCTCTTCTCCCAATCATTTGAACTTCAAACAACATTAGATTTTCAATTAATTCTTCAATCTTTAAGGTACTGATGTCATTTGCCTCTTCGATCGCAAGTGTCTTTTGACCCTATTCTGGAGTAAGAGAATTTAAGATTTTTCTGACTTGATCTTCTACCGAAAATTCCTTTCCCAAGGATATTAGAGAATGCACAATATCCTGAAATCTACTATACATATCTGAAATAGACTCATTAGAATTCATTTTAAATAATTGAAACTGATTTGTGAGCATGGAAATTTTGGTCCGTTTAACTTTGCTTGTTCCTTCGTGAGTAACTTGCAAAGTTTTCCAAATTTCATATGCAGACTTACAAAGTGGCACTCTATTAAATTCATTCCTATCAAGTGAACAAAACAGAATATTTAATGCTTTAAAATTATTTTGTGCAACAGTCTTTTTCTCAACGGTCCACTGTGCAAAATCAGTTGTGGGTTCAGAGTATTCAGTCTGTGTGATATTCCAAGTGTCTAATCCTACAGATTGTAAATATATTTTCATCCTATATGCCCAATATGCATAATTATTGCCATTAAAAAGTGGTGGTCTGACAGTAGACTGACTTCTACAAATGAACTAGTGACAGAGATGATAGAACTAGTGTGGGTAGTGTTACCAGTACTAGTGTTGGTAGCCATTTTGAAAATTTTTGAAAAATCAGATTATGAAAACTTTGAAAACCTTGCTCTGATACCAAATGTTAGAAATGCGGATTACGGATCTTAAGGCTAGGATAAACACTAGAGGGGGGTGAATAGTGTTTTAAGGAATTACTAAATCTTTTTGAGTTTATGTTAATTTGAACACAAATGTATGCAATATTCAGACACAGATATGATCACAGAAACAAACACAGATGCATAAATAAAGTAAAAGCAGTGAAGGAAAGAACACACCGGATTTTATACTGGTTCGAAGTTACCCTACATCCAGTCCCGCCCACAAGTACAGATTTCCTTTCAAAAGCAATCTTTACAATTACACTCTCGATTTGAAGGCTACGAGGTACACCCTCCTGATTCACGATCCTCTGGGTAGAGATACTTG
Organism: Allium cepa; assembly: GCA_030765085.1. NCBI lineage: Eukaryota > Viridiplantae > Streptophyta > Magnoliopsida > Asparagales > Amaryllidaceae > Allium > Allium cepa. The sequence goes on along the minus strand of CM060932.1, from coordinate 218,878,043 downwards.
ATTTCACGGGCAAAAAGTTCACCCAATTGATTTTCTAGCTACAATCACACCTTTTACACTTGATTGATTTCCAAGGCTACAATCACACATTTTCTCACTAAATTTATTACAAAGAAGTCTATAACTCTGAATAGCACTGAGGATCTTATTGAGATAGTGATAGAGAATCAAATCAAAAATGATCTAGTCAGATTCAATGTAATTTCGGGAGAGTAGCGGTAAGAATATGTATAAAGAAATGTGGAAGAAGAAGAGGAGTGAATAACATAAAAATATGAACAACAATCATGTCCATTCGTGAAGGGATATGGCGAATAGACACTTGTTTTGAAATTCAAATTTTTGAAATCAACTGACACAACGTCGACATGGGTAACTTGGGTATGTCGACATCTCAAAGGAAATTTTGGTGTTTTGTTTTTCTTTGAAAATAACTTTTATCTTATATTAAAACTATTTTAAACTTTATAAATATACTTAACCGTAGTTAAAATACATAAGTAAGTATAGATAATAATATTTTGGTATATATAAAATTTTACTATAATTTTATATTTAAATCTAATATTAAAAGTTAAATATATTATTAAAGATAATTTAAAACCAAGGATAATTTTATTTTCAAATTAAAGATTATTTTGAAGATAAAAATATTTTAAAATCAGGATAGATGTTTTTGATTCTTTTAAAAGGAAGATTTTGAAAACATTCTGAAAACAAGATATAATTTTGTAAAATCATTTTGAATAAAAGTTAGCAGATACAAAACAATGTTCCACTAGATTTTTCATAGGTTCCATCCTACTTAGGGTTCCATCCCTTTAACAGGCTCGAAGTGGATTCTATTCCACAAATAAATTGGATTTTAAGATGCCAGTGGTTTTCTAGGAGTTCTAACAAAATTCCTAATTAAATTACTTATTCCTGAAATCTTGAACTTTTGATAATCTTAATATTCTTGATACTCATGTGTCTTCAATCTTGATATCTTGAATCTCTATATTGTACAGTCTTCATTCTTGGTACCTACATGGTTAAATCCTGCATATACATATATTTATAAACTATAATGTTAGTATTTATATTTTATAATCTTATTCTAAGGTTGTTGTCATCAAAACCATCGTCTCAAGGAATAACACTTAGATGCTTAGGTTTTGTGAAAATTAGAAAATAACGAGGCCTTATATAGAAAATTTCGCGAGATTATTCACCCGAAAATTTTTCAAACTCCAAATTAAGCGTGCCGCCTGGTGTTTGTAATGTTTTACCTCTATTTCTAACATAATGGAATATATATCAGAAGCTAATTTGATCGTATTTGGAAGATAGATTTTCGAATTGAATTATTTAAATTTAAAATTCGCTTAAACGAAATTCTACGTGTTTTAGCTTGCCACGACTAAACCGCAATTCCGATCGACACGAAATTTGAAATCTTATAATAATATAACATTATAGATTCAATGGAATTGGTTTCGTCTAAATTCGAGACTGTTTCATAAATGACTATTTTCATACGTTAATTAAATATTAAAATATTCAATTTCTAGAAATTAACTTTTAATTCAATTTTAGAAGTACTCTAATATCATTCTAATTCAAATAGAATTTAATACAACTTTATTAATCATTTTTATTCATATTAAATCCAAATTTCAATTATCTGCACAATTTCAAATATTAAATTAACAATATAATTATCCAATTTAATCCTTATTTTTCAGATTTAAGTTATTCAGCTAATAAAATTTACTTATGAATATTTAAAATTAATTAAATATACGAATTTCAAATGACCGATATCATGGGTCGTTACATTAATTTAAAAAGAAATTAATTAATATACAATAACACCCAAAAATAAGATTTTCACAAACATTAGAATTTAGCTATGAAACTAGCACCATTGGATTTGTGACGATTTTTCGGTCAGTTTTCATACATAAACTTTTTCGATTGAAGTTAAAATGAAAAAGTTATTAATGTTTGAGATTTTAGAATTGAAAATAATTATATATACAATTAAAGAAATAATTAGTAATTAATTAATGCTAATTAAAAACTGTTAACTGTAGCTTAAATGTTAAATAAGTGATTAGGAAAAACAAATGGCAACAATAAATTAAAACAGGTTAGTAGTTAACAAAATCTCTAAACAGTGATAATTCACCAAATTTACACAGGATAGGTTGACCCAGTAAGCACCTAGGTCGATGGATAGCGGTCGACCTGGGATCCTAAATGGTTGACCTGTGCTGTGAAATTAGCAATAGTGAAACCAGGCCTAAAAGGTTCAAAATTTAAAATGTTTTAACGAACGGTTGGCATGGTTTGAACCCCTATAAATAATGATCTATACTCCCACTTCCAACTCATAATTTTCTAATGGTTGCGGAAGCTCTATCATTTTCTCTCATCCTCCAAAACTCTAAATTCATAGAAGTAGTCTATTTTGCATATATGCACCACTGGAGAATTATGGAAGATGATAGAGATAGAAAATAGGTTCAGATTAAGTCGCTACAACTGAAATAAACCTTAAAATCGGATTTGAAATTATAATCAACCTAAATCTCTCCTTTCTAATCCAAAACTTTAATCGATCTTTATGTATATTTTATATATGAATCCAAATAGGGAGTCAAATGGAAATATAGATAACAACGATGATATGCGGAGATTTGGGAACGTTGAAAGAGGTGAGTGGAAAAATTACATATTTTGTAATAAGATTAGATTTATTTCATTGTAATTATTTCAATTATGCCTATTTATAATCAATTTGGATATAAATTTGTAAGTGTGCAATGATTAGATATAAATTTATAAGTGCATAATGATTAGATTTAAATTTGTAAGCGCGTAATGATTAAATATGAATTTATTATCTATGTGTAATTAATTTAATAAAATAGATCTAATGAAAAGGATTATGGAATTGATTATAACATGAATTTAATAAAATTGAAAAACTTGTGTATATATGTTATCCTAGCAACTTTTTATGAAATCGACAATAATAAATTGGTATTTGGAAGTAGAAAAAGAATGTAAAACAAAAAAATGTATTAAGATTTTAGAGGTTTAACTGATGTTTTAATTCGTTGAAATTTGGGATGTTGCTAGTAGATTTCTATGTATTATCAAATTAAAATAAATAAAAGTGCGATGTTTGAGATGGCAAGAAATACGCTTAAAAAAGAAAGAGATAAACAAAATAGAGATATTTATTGTATTTTGTATCATCTATTCAAAAAAAAAAAGATAGTTCCTTGTAATTATAAACACCACACAAATGTCTATTTTTGGATAAGACACGGAAATTTACGGTGTTAACATTTTTAGAATAGAAACTTAATTCCAATGCATTAAAATGCAATAAACCCCAAAGTTGAACAGTAAATATGAATGCGATAAAAATATCTTAAACAATGATTTAAAGTAAGTAAAGAAGAAAATGTTAAAAGTAGGCAAGAAGACATAAAATGGGACAACATGAAAATAGAAATGGAACAATAGAAAACAGATAAAATAGGCGAAAAATGGAGTTATGAACGTGATAAAAAGAAAATAATAAATGAACTTAAAGTAAAGAAATGGTAAAAACGCAAAATGAAATAAGGACCTAGGCTCATCTATAAAACTGTAGAGATGTTATAATTAAGTAGGTACGAAGGGATCTATATGTATGATATGTATGTAAGTAGCCTCGAATATGTGTTTATGATGGATGTGATCTATTGTAATTAAAGTATAATTGAAGAAATGATATAGCATTAGCCATTAACATGGTTTGGAATTAGAGGTCAGTAGTGTTACACTATAGATGCCTACCCATCGAAAGGGGCTACAAAGGTTGTGTATACATTATACCGATGTGAGACATATCAAACCAAATGATCTGTGGAGAGTGTACACTTGCCTATAGATGAAGGAATACCCTTAATAGAAGTTTAGTTTGCTTTAAGTATGTATTAGAGTGGGGCATTTCTTTGATTGCATTAGGAAATCTATATAGGATGGTGAGTGAGATTAGGCACTATGCAGCAAATGTTGGGACCAAGGTCAATAGGTAGGGCTGTCAAAGGTCGAGAATGTCATCGGTCCTTAGTGGTCAACGGGAAGGATAGTTACACCTTGCTGGTCTTCATCTGCCTACTAGGGTAGACCATGTTGGATCATGCACTGCCACAACTATTTGCTAGTTTGTTTGTTAGGTAAGGCCAGTTAATCCATAAAAGAGTTCCTTCAAAATGGTTGGGTTGATTTGTAGAGCCGAATCAACAATAGAAAGCAGACGAAATAGTAAACCCCTAAAACGAGATAGAGTGTTGCAAAATGTATGAAAAGTCATCATTAGGCACTACAGAAGTACCTCGATATGCGCAGTGATGAGACCGTGATATGAAAAAAGAAAGGGATCCAAACAGGGTGCTAATGGAAGATACTAGCTGGGGTGCGAATTGTTAAATTTGGTATCAAAGCTTAGGCTAGTCGATCTCGAAAAAAAATTAGGAAACATTGAGTGAACATATTTTTTTGTATAAATATAAATATAAATATATCATATGCCAAATCCTAATTAGTCCGACTATTAAGTAATTGCAACTATATACGAAAAATGTGGAATTTGTCAATTATGAGTCAGAGTAAGAGAAGAAAGTCGAAGATATACACCTACCTCGGTTACCCTTATGGAAAATAGGTTATATGGGATGGCGTTGATTTTGAAAGAGAATGATTACAACTTTAATGGGCCCCCTTTTCGGCCCTCAAAAGTCGATACTATTACATTCCCGGTATTCACATGTCGGACATTCAAGTGCCGGAAAAACAAATTGTTGGAGTGAAAGAAATTAAAAGTCAGAACGTAATCTCACATCATGACAAGATATGTATATATATAATGTACACATGATCTTTACAAAAAGAAAGAACTGTAATATATGCACAACATCAGAGAATACTAATCTATCATTAACCTGGACAGTTATAACAGCATGTCCTTACAATTTGCTGATAAATACAACAATCGATCCGGCAGAACATATAAGACACGTGACAACGTCCGGAGGCATCTAGTTCATCTTTTGAAAGCTCCAAAGCATCCAGCTAAATTCTCTAAATATGCTCAAGCTGACCCGAGCATTATAAGAAAAGAACACCCAGATCAGTCTGGTAAACCAACGTGAGAAAACTTGATAAAATCGTATTGATTTCTATATTTATAAAATCCTTTGAAAATAAATGTACCTCGTAAGATTATATCGTATATAAATATGGATGAGTTTTTACCCTACGATAACCAAATCATTTAATATAGAATATCCAATGATATTATAATAATGTCTAGGGTTTAAATAAATATTGAATCATAGTCGAAAATGTAAAATAATTAAATTCCAACATAATAGGTGTATAATCAAATCCGAAGGCTCGTATTGGAAAATAGATTCTAATTATGTAAGTGTAAGGGTCTACCTACCGAATCAGTGCAGCTCTAGATAAAATATACCGGAGGCTATAATACATTGCACCTCTGCTACCGAGGACCGAAACAACCCCTTGCCGGATAACACCGATTATGATCACCCTTTATTTTCAATCAAACAACCATAATAGGCCCCGAAGCATACATAGGTATCGACTCTAGATAAAGGATGATCATACCTTAATGGGAGCGACCCACATAGCCCTACAGCATGCCCCCGCTTTGGTCATTTTCCAGGGTGTAAGGGTTGAGGCAATGATTTACCTTCTTTTAGCAATTCCCACTTGGAATGCTAACACTGCCCTCCAAGCAGAAATGCAATGCCAACATTCATCCATACAAGTTCGTTCTGGGTCTGAACAAAACCAAAGGCACTACATCTATTACATCCATTTTGGAATCACCCTCAGGATTAGTAGCAAGTGGTCCTTGTAGTTCAAAGAACTGCATTCTCGATCATCTTCAAGATGTTTTCCATTCGAACGCTATTTCCATTTGAAGTGATCTCAGATAACGTATCCAATCCCAGTCTTCCCAAACTGACAACGATAGTGAAAAACTGGCCAAGTTTGATGGTAGAATATTTAACTATCAAATAAACAATAATCTAATCAGAGATTTATTTCCATAGAGAAACCAACATTTGTTAAGCACATAAGAAACCGCTAAGCTCTTTAATTAATCCATTCATTAATTAAAATCATTTTGTAAATGCTTATATCAAAATAATTTTACAAAGATATATCTACAAACCATTTATACTCCTTTCAATACTAGAAATAATATCCATATACTTATCTCAACGGTATAGGTATATTCACAAACACTGAGAAAGATTTCCTATTGGTGTGAAGTATTAAAAGATGTTCCACACCACCATAATTATTAAAAGATCATTTATGGAAATTGAATCTCATCATCTTTTATGAATTCCTTTTTATACAACTCAAAAATCATATATAAATTCTTTTTTTTATAAATCTCTAAAATCATTTATAAAACTCTTTCACAACTCTCTAAACATTTACAAAACTCTTTTAGAAATATATAAAACCATTTATAAAATTATTTTTATAAATCTCCAAAACAATTTATAAAACTCTATCCTTTTATAAACTCCTTTATAAAACCTTCATAAATATTTTTTATAAACCCAAAACTCTATTTTCATTTATAACTCTTTTATTAAATGAAATTTCTTTTATAAATCAATTTATTATTAATATATATAATTAATTTAATGAATTAATTAACTTTAAACTTCATTACTTAAAAATATTATTGTATAATAATAACTATTAATAACAAAACAATATTGATATATAACAATTATTAACTTCAAAACATTAGAAATAAAATAATTAATAATTTAGAACATTATTAAATAAACAATAATAATTAATCTTCAAACATTATTACAACAAATGATACTTATTAATTCCAAAAGTTATTAATAAATAATATTATTAATTCCAAAACATTATTAATAAATAGCAATTATTAATTCCAAAACATTGTTAGTAAATAATAATTATTAACCACAAAACATTTTAAATAAATAATTACTATTATCTTTAACAATATTAATTGTTTAAATAAATAACTTTTCAGAATATCACAATATTGATAAATAACCTTCAAACAATATTAAATATAAATAACTTTTAAAATATTATCAAACAATATTTAAGCAACTTTAAAATATTTCTAAATGATTTATAAAAGACAAATAACAAGGGTTGGGGTAAAATAGAAGTTAAAAACCCACTTAAATAAAATATTTCAAGAAACCCAAAAATCAGATTTAAAATCATTCTCTGAATTAAAACAATTTTTAAGCTCAACGGTAATTAATAGCATTTCAAAATGCTAAATTGAGGTCAATAGCCACCGAGCACTTTACGAATGTTGTTATTGATTTTTATCACTAAGTGTAAACATAAAACAATGTCATATCCAATAGGGCCAAACAATCGGGTTTGATTTTCAATAATTCATATAACAAAAATATTATTGAAAATAAAATCAACAATGGCGAGGAATCCCATTGGATCCCTCCACAAATTTCTTGTACACTAGGTAAGTCCCTGCAATTGATTTCATATATTGACTACTTTCAAAAGTGACAATTCATCAAAACCAAACAAACAACCAAATAAAGCATCCAAGTAAACAAACAATAATTTTATAACTACCATACAACATTATAGTATCATTCAGAGGTGAGTTAATTCACCAAAATTTTAGTTATCGTCGAAGCTTTTCCGGTTTGGACAACGTTCGATTCTTGTACAAGCTCTAATTCCCTAGAATATAATTCCTAAGCATGGCAATCATCATTATGAACGTAACAGATAAGCCATCGTTCAAACCCAACCTTGTTTGAAGAAGTTACTGATATTATAAGATATTTGAATTAAATAATATTAATTATACACTAGTCACATTATTAACTTTAGTTACCCAAAATAAAATCCTTCCCTCCCAAACTCCCTCTTCCCAAATGATACAACATGAACACCCACCCATCAGGTTGTGTAAATTTCCAAATCTCTCACTCCACAAATAGCTATTCGAAGAACCAACAAAAGCATCGACTCCAGGTCGCAAACTCTATCTGCCCCTCGCTCCATGCCTGGATCGCTACCCTGATTTCTGGCCTGGCACGGCCTCCCTTGACACCCAAACGATGCAATCTACTTCGGCCATCTTTGGAACTTCGAACTACCACCAACCGACTCAATATGCCACCCCCGAGTCCATACCCCACATCGAATCGACCTCCAGCATCTAGCCGTTCAATGCGACCCATCCACCATATACGACAAACGAGATGTCGCATTTTGCTATGGTGGATCTGCCTCCCCCGAAACCTCCCCATCCATTCGTCCCGCCAAGAGAAACCCATTTCCATTCCTTGTTTCACCTAATGTCGACCGTAACTCGAGCAAAATCAAACCCTAGGTAGCTACCCCCTCACTATACCAATTTGGGCACCACAAAAATCATGGGGACAACCCCAAAGCTCTTATAGATTGTAGATCTCACACTGGGCAATCCAAAGAAACCGGCTTTGAAATTTTTAGCTAAGTATTGGAATTGATTTAGTTTTTAGAATGGTGGATGCATATTTTTTATTTTTAATTACAATTTTAGGTTACAAGAACTGATGAAAAGGCACAGGATTAGCAAAGAATAAGTAGCTTATTGAGAAATGTAAGCGTTGACTTTTAGTTTATTTTGAAATTTCCAGTGCAATGCTACCGTAGAGTTTAACCTCGAACGACAAACAAAACGGCGATGCGCCCACAAAATAATAATAAGGTACACTGGTTAACTGGTTCTGTTAAATCATAAAACAATATCATTTGTCGAAAAATCATCAAACGATAATTTACATATTTCCAAATTAAAAATTACGGAAAAATCAGATAAATTGAATAAAAATACATCATTAGAAATCGAGTAGTTAAATCAAAAATTTACAAAATGAATTTACCATTATTGTTTATTAATTAAAAGGAGTTAACGACCAATAAATCCATTTAATCAATATTCAATTCAAAACTTAAATATTTAAATCATTATTCAAATATTAAATTCATAAGTCAAATATTTTTAATAATCCTTATATTTGAATTCAAGTTACAAACTTTAAAAGCAAATTATTCCAACATTTATAAATTATTAAATAACCAAAAATCTAACGACAGAATTCTAGGTTGTTACAATAGCATATGGAAAATAGCATATGGAAGATCCCTGAAGGTGGCTAGTACGTTAAATCCCTAGTTGAGCCCTGTAATCCAATGATTGTAGGTCCCTAAAATGATGTACAATAGGTTTAGATATGAGTAAAATAAGAATCCGTATGTTTAAATACCTAAAAGCAATGGAGTTCCCGGGAAAGGCATGAAGTAATCACTCTAAGTTGATATTTGGATTTTAATATTGGAAAGTAAATTGGAAGAAAGAAAAAGTTCAAATAATGTAGAACAGTTAGAAATGCACTCTGCGTCCGACCCAATAAGAAAAAGTTTTAAAGGTTGAGGAAAATATATACGTATTTTATTTAGACAAAATGATAATAATAAGTAAATATTCGATTTTGAAAGAAAATTATAAAATAAATGTATCATTTAAAATATACAAATATATTTTAGTTAAACTGAATTTCCACATATGGTTTTATGAAATTTATTCATTTGGAAATATATAGAGCGTTTATAGCTCGCTAGCTTCCCCGCAAAGAAAGAAATTTAAATCTTGACATCAGGAATTAGTACAAAACGGTGGGCGATCTTACTGTATAGATCGACTGGAATTTCACAGAATAGCCAAAGCCAAAAAGGAGAAGACGGAGATAGAACGGTGTAACACTAGTTAATAGGAAATTAAAACGGAGTCAATTTGAGCCGAATAGGTCATAGATATAAAAAATTACAATTTTATATAGAGGATGATCGACCTAGAGTTCCCCATGGTCAAATGGTAGCGATCGAACGGTAGTGGTCGATATAAAGACCCGTAAATTTTAACGGTTTTAATAACGTAAGTAGCTAAATTTTTCTTGAAATAAAATAATTGAATTTGGCAATGAAAATTCGATATTTGTAATACGTCTATTGAAACGTAGCAAATGACAGATTTTCATCAGAAAATATGAAAGTTAGTTCTGTTATGTAATTTTCAATTTCAATTTAAAATCTGTCAATTTGATGAAAGTAAGATATTTTCTAAACATGAATATTTTTATATAATAAAAATGTAAATCATTTTCTGATTGAGACGTCATAATTCGTTTCGTTAAATTTGGACTGCTCTAGCTCCGAATTTCTTATTGGGGTATTTATTGTAAAGGACAAAATATCCAAATAATTTATCCTCAAGGACACATGCCTATAATTTTATCCTCAAGGACAGGCCCAAAGCCCATTTTTTCTCAAATGCACAAATCTCTCTTCCCCGTGCCTATTCAATCCCGTTTTCAGCTCCGACCACCTTATCCTGCGTCAACGCCATCTCCTCACCAGCGCCGCCGCCTCCTCACCAGCGCCACTATTGCCACCTCCTCCTTCACCCGTTTTGCAGCAACCACCTTGTGCCACCTTCTCCACCCGTTTTGTGTTCACCATCGCCGCAGCGTCACCTCCTCACCAGCGTCGTGCAACTACCCCATGTCATCTCCTCCACCCGCCAACGCCACCCCCTCACCAGCACCATGCTCTTAAAAGCTGATACTGATACCAGTTTTTAGGTATCAGTTTTGAAATTTTAGGTATCAGTTTTCAAATTTTAGGTATCAGTTTTTAAATTTTAGGTATCAGTTTTGAAATTTCTTCTGATGCAAACCCTACAAATCGCTTCCAAATACCACACACTATACCACCACCTTCACAGTTTCGTCAAACCAATAACCCATCAGAAATTTTCCACCACAAATCCATACTATTTCCTAAACCACCACAAATCCACTGATACCACATCGCATACAAAACTGATACCCAAAACTGATATTATGTTATTTTATTAAAACTGATACCATCGCATACAAAACTGATACCCAAAAACTGAACACAGTAGAATGATTTCCATCCTCTCGTCATCGCTTCCTCCTCTCGTCCACGGTCTCCTTCATCGTCTTTTCGAAATCCTCACTCACGTGCTTGATCTCCATCCCTAACTTTTCATAGTCGCTCTCCGCTTCCTCACGTGCTCTTTTCTTCTCCGCAAGCTCCTTCATCTCAGATTTTTTCACAGACTCCATCTTCTTCCGAATTCGTCTCTCGAGCTCGAACTCCGCGCGCAGGTCCTTGATTTCTACCAAGGTGTTGTCGAGATCTGAGAGGTCGACGTCTCGGTCGGAGTTTATCGGGTTGGAGAAGGAAGCGATGGTGTGGGTTTTGTAGCAAGATGTGGAGTTGGAGAGGCAAGTTGCAGTGATTTGTCCTTGAGGATAAAATTTTAGCGGGCTGTCCTTGTGATTAAAAAAGCCCTAATTTTTGTCCTTGAGGAAAATTTCCTGTTTCTTATTTGCGGCGTCTTAGCAATATTTTTGGCAACAAAAAATTGAATTTTGATAGGATGATCATATCACTTATATCTGTATACCATTCTGTTCGTCTCGTCATTCCGATCTCTACAGTATATTCATTTGTGCACTGCGATGTCCGGTACGCGGCGAAATCTGCGAAAGAACTAGCCGTATCTGTACATGTTTTGGTCTTTTGGTTTTCTATATTCTTTCATTGTCTACCGTGAGAAACCAATGGCTAGGATCTTTTATTATTTCCTGAATATCTGGTCCAGGCTTTTATGATTCCACCTTTTCAATTTTGCATTGCTATTTCATTTATAATCTCTGGTAGTCTCTTCATTTCATTTCTCTCTGTACTTCCTCTCTCCTTTCTATTGTTTCTAGCTCATGAAGGAAAAATAATATAATATATATAAAGCTGCTTTCATTACCTATTGGAAAATATATTATACCAGAGCATTCATATATATTATTGCCTTGAAGCCGTTGCTTTATTTTGCCGAATTCACCTGCTCGTCCCTTCATCGTGCCCACCATCATCCTGATCTATCTCCGCCTCACCTCCCTCATTCTATCGCCCATGCTTCATCTCCTTCCCACCCAAACCCCGGACCCAAACCCATATATTTATAGCTGCTCCTATTCATTCCAAAGCTTGCTCGTCCTTCACCACACTACTAAACCTTTTGCTCTCACCCTCCGCCTATCTCTTCTTCGACACCACTACCCACACTAAAGCCACCAAGCAGCCGTGCCACGCCATCGGGTGCCTTCTCTTTCCTTTTTCCCTCAACCACCATGCTTCCCATCAACTCACACATGACCACCCACCCACTACCCAACCAGCACCAACTGACCAAGCCCGCCTCCTGTCAGAGCCGCCAACCATCTCCTCGAAGCCACATGCTGTCTGCCATCAGCCCGATCCACCCTCGGGATAACCAAGTAATTAAGCCCATACTTCCAATCGCTTCCCACTGTACTTTCGATCGATCACAGCCTGATCCCCGGCCCTCCGCATGACCACCATCTCCGCCTTCATCACCTGCCGTGGAAGCCTCCCACATCAACTCTCTAACCACCATAGTTCCTGTTGAGTTCAAGTTAAGTTTAAAGTATTTAATCTTATTTTAATATATGGTTAGAGTATATATAATGTGTCTGTTTATTTTAAATATATAAATATTGAAATAGGTTTTGTGACATATATAGGTTTTTGTTTAAAATATCTCTCTGAAAAATTTTGAAAAAAAAAATTGTGTTTTAAAATATAAAATATATGGATATTTTGATTTTTACATTTTATATAGATTTTTTAAATATATAATATATAGACATTATGATGTATAAGTTACATATAATTAGTTGTGTGTGTCTATATATATATATGTAATTTTATTTAAGTTATGTATGATCAGTAGTTTATATATATAAGTATATACATGAGTTTTGGTTTTCAAGCACAATAAAAGGGTTTTATGTTAAATTTTAATATGTGTTTTAAATAAAATAATGATTTTTGATATATATATATATATATATATATATATGGATTTTATTCTAGTATATGTTTAAATTAGAATATGATTTTAATATATATGTATATGTATATATATATGTATATATATATATATGTGTGTGTGTGTATATATATATATAGTTTATATATATAAGTTCACTTATATAATTGATCTTCATCAATTTCAGTTCTTTGATTTTGTTTCGCTGCTGTCCAAAATTGGTCACAACAGCTTTTTTCTTTGCTCGTGTCCGTAACCGGGTGCGTGTCCATGTCACTATCTTTGCCATCGATGTTCTCTAGCCTCAAAAGGTGAGAAATAACTCATGATTAACATTCTTATATTTAGTAAATTTAATTCACATGAAATGACGATTGAAATATGTTGTTAAATTAGAATTGTTAAGTTATTTAATTGCTAATATGATATGCCATTATCTGCCATTGTTTACCTGTGACATATGACACCATAACCTATTGTACATATTATATTTAAATTTGTTACCGATGATATATGTCTGTTGTTGATATGTTATATCATTATCAAATTTGTTCTCACGTTACAAGTTCCATGTTAGTTTAAAAATCCCTATGGGTTGAAATGATATATACCTGAACAATCTTATAGATTAGGGAAAATCTTTATGGGTTGAAATGATAAACCGAAGCGATATTGATTTTGAAATTTTGGGATTACGGTTTGAAATGATATATACCCATAAATATTAAATTTAAATTATGGATTGAAATGATAAATATCCATATCACTTGACCATAGAATAGAAAATTATATACGGACACCGTTGGTTTATATTTTGAAAATGACTTCCAAAGTTTGAAGGAAATATATGGGTTTGATAATTTTTTATTTTAAATTATAATATAAATATTTAATTTAATATGTGTAAAATTTAGATTTTTAATATTATATGTTTTGGAAATTTTAAATTTATAAGTTAAATTTTAAAATGTAAATTCTAAAATTTTACTTATAACCTTATTTTTTTAAAATATATAAAATAAGATTTAAAATAGATTTAATCATAATAAGATTTAATTTAATAATAACTAATATAATAAAAATTATTAAGAATTTAATTTAACTAATAATATATATAATATGTTAAGTATTTATTTAAAATTAAATTAATATTTTAAATTTAATTTTTGTAATAATTTTAAGTAAATAGAGGTTGGAAAGATAAATTAAATAAGAATTGATTTATAATTATATTGGTTTATAATTGAATTTAAAATAAAGATTGATTTGGAACTTATTGGTTTTGAGATTTAAAGATATGATTTTTATAACTTGATAACTGGATTTTTGATTAAATGTGATTAAATGAATATTTTCAAATTTAAATAAAATAAAATTTGAATATTAAATTTTGATTTAAATTTGTAACTTGAGATTTTATTTAAATGCTTATAAAAAGTGATTAGGTGAATATTTTAGAATTAAACATAACTGAAGTTAGATATTTAGTTATTAATTTTATTTAAATTTGTAATTTGCAATGTTATTTAAATGTTATTAAAAATGATTATTTTCAAATTGAAATAAAATTTAAGTTGAATTTTGAAATATAAGTGAAATTTATCAAATTGAGTATTGTAGATTGTTTGAGTATTTAAATTTTGAAACCTATTGAATTGGAAGTGGTTTAAATTTATTGTATAAAACTGGATCTGATGGATCTGAAACCGATAAAAGTTGAAATGGTTTTTATGAGAATTTGAATTGAACCTTTAATCTTTTAATTGAAAATTTTGAATTGAGAAGGATTTAAATTGAATTCTGGAACTAAAGTTAATTTGAATCGATTTGTGAAATTGGAAGAAGCGATTATAATTTGACAACTATTTTCGATATAAACTAATTTTAATATATAAACTATTTTTAATATATAAACTATTTTATTCTATAACCTATTTTTAAATATAAACTATTTTTAATTTATAACTATTTTAATAAATAAACTATTTTCAACATTTAAACTGATTAAGTTGGAAATATTATGATTTTGTTTTAACGGATTTAAATGCGAATATTTTGATGAAGGTTTAAACTATTTTGTGGTTATGATTTTGGAAGTAAATATGATTTCGAAAGTGATATGAATTCGAAAGTGAGTATATTTCGAAAGTGATATAATTTTTGAAATGAATATGATATTTTGATATGAAGTATGAACTGTTTGATTTTATAAATTGACCACTGTGTGAAATAAGCATTTGGTTGTTAAGGAGACCGGGATCGCATATTGTCATACTCTCTGCCAATACCAAAAACCACTTTAACTACTGTGTACGTGGTGGAGATTACAGAACGAAGTAGGATGATTTGGCGACGATTTTGTATGAGGTTAACGCAGCCCTGATTCCCGCGAGTCAGCTTGATGTGACTAAAACAGGAGCCACGCCAGGCCAAGTAAGGTCGCACCTCCGACCGGTCCCATTTCTTCGATACCATTCTATTAATTTGTGATTTGTTTTGGCACACTTTTGATTTTGGGAGTATGTGTCGAAGTGGGCGGTAATAGCTGCTATGCTTTACCACCAGTGTGGATCCGCAAAACGGTAGTTGTGAGAAATGCAGATTACGGATCTTAAGGCTAGAATTAACACTAGAGGGGGGTGAATAGTGTTTTATGGAATTACTAATTCTTTTTGAGTTTATATTAATTTGAAAACAAATGTATGCAATATTCTGACACAGATATGATCACAGAATCAAACAAAGATGCAGATATAAAGTAAAAGCAATAAAGGAAAGAACACACCGAATTTTATACCGGTTCGGAGTTACCCTACATCCAGTCCCGCAACACAAGTACAGATTTCCTTTCAAAATCAATTCTTACAATTACACCCTCGATTTCAAGGCCACGAGGTACAACGCTCCAGATTCACAATCCTCTAGGTAGAGATACTTGATTTTACGGGCAACAAGTTCACCCAATTGATTTTCCATGCTACGATCACACCTTTTCTCGCTTGCTTGATTTTATAGGCTACAATCACACCTTTTCTCACTCAATTAATTACAAAGAAGTCTATAACTCTGAATAGCACCGGGATCTTGTTGAGATAGTGATAGTGAATCAAGCTAGAGATGATCTAGTTAGATTCAATGGTGATTTTGGTAGAGTAATGATAAGAATGTATATAAAGAAATGTGGAAGAAGAAGAGGAGCGAAATCAGAAAATATATGAATATAAATTCGTTTGAAACAGCTCCTATTTATAGTAGAACAACAGCCTTGTCCATTCGTGAAAGGATATGATGAATAGACACTTCCTTTGAAATTCAAACTTTTGAAATAAATTGTCACCTTGTCGATAAGGGTCCCTTGGGGTTGTCGACAGGCCTAAGTAATTTTTGATAATTTTTTTCTTTGAAAATAACTTTTATCTTGTATTAAAAACTAATTTAAACTTTATAAATATACTTAAGTGTAGTTAAAATACATACATAAGTGTAGATAATAATATTTTGGTATATATAAAATTTTACTATAATTTTTATATTTAAATCTAAATTAAAAGTTAAATATATTATAATTAAAAGATAGTTTAAAACCAAGGATAATTTGATTTTGAAAATAATGATTATTTTGAGGCTAAAAATATTTTAAAATCAGGATAGATATTTTTGATTCTTTTAAAAGGAAGATTTTGAAATCATTTTGAAAACAAGATATAATTTTGTAAAACATTTGAATAAAAGTTAGTGGATACAAAACAATGTTCCACTAGATTTTTCGTAGGTCCATCCTACTTAGGGTTCCATCCCTTTAACGGGCTCGAAGTGGATTCCATTCCATGAATAAAATGGATTTTAAGATGTCAGTGCTTTTTTAGGAGTTTTAACAAAATTCCTAACTAAATTACTTATATTGAAATCTTGAACTCTTGATAATCTTGATACTCATGTGTCTTGAATCTTGATATCTTCGATCTTAAGTTTATCAATTTTTGAATCTCTATACCGTACAATCTTCATTCTTTGGTACTATATATATACCCTTCATATACATATATATCTTAAACAATAATGTTAGTATTTATATTTTATAATCTTATTCTAAGGTTGTTGTCATCAAAACCAACTTCTCAGGGACTAAGAATCTCCCCCCTTTTGATGATGACAACCTTTTTTTTATAAAATATTACTTCTATCCTAATAACTCCCCCTAAAACTAATAACTCCCCCTTAATCTATGCCTAAGTATCATATTTTATACTTTTTCGTAGGTTCCATCCTACTTAGGGTTCTATCCCTTTAACGGACTCGAAGTGGATTCCATTTCACGAATAAAATAGATTTTAAGATGTCAGTGCTTTTCTAGGAGTTTTAATAAAATTCCTAACTAAATTACTTATATTGAAATCTTGAACTCTTGATAATCTTGATACTCATGAGTCTTGAATCTTGGTATCTTCGATCTTGAGTTTATCATTTCTTGAATCTCTATAATATACAGTCTTCATTCTTTGGTACCTGTATATATATCCTGCATATACATATATATCTTAAACAATAATGTTAGTATTTATATTTTATAATCTTATTCTAAGATTGTTGTCATCAAAACCAACTTCTCAGGGACTAACAATCTCCCCCTTTTTGATGATGACAACCTTTGTTTATAAAATATTACTTCTATCCTAATAACTACCCCTAAAACTAATAACTCCCCCTTAATTTATGCCTAACTATCCTATTTTATACTTCTCCCATTTGTCATCAACAAAAACTAACTTCAAACTATATAGCTCCCCCTTATTCTTGTACTAAAGTACGTGCATTATTAAAATATGCAATGGAGTATATAATAGATAAATTAAGAGATAATTATACTGAGAGACATGATAACTAGTCAAAGATCATATAAATATCAATGTACATTTATACATATTATGTTTTGCACACCAATTATCAATCCACACCAAAAAAATCAAATCAATCCAAGCAATCAATTCAAATCAAACAAAGCAATCAAATAAAATCAAACACTACGAGAAACTTCCACCCATCCTTCTTCTCCAAATATAGGGTCTGCTTTAATGGCATCTCAATTTTCATTTTCATTGGTGAGAGAGACGGGAGGATGTGCTTCATTATCTTTTTTTTGCAGGGAGGAAATCATCCATCGTATCATATCGAAATGCTTTTCTTGCTCCTTGATCATTTGCATTTGACTCAACTCTAAGTGTCGCTGATTACGAAGATTGAAAGAAAGAATATTTTTGAAAGAGTTAAGAGTTTCTTCAAGATTCTGTTCAAACTATGAATTGGATTGGACGTATTTGATTTTGTGAGAAGAAATATAGATAAAGTAGATAAGAAATGATTTTGGGTGATGAATTCTGAAAGAATATGTATTTATAAGTGTAGAAATTCGTTTGAAATGAATAGACACAAGGTGGTTATTCAAATTTCAAATTTAAAGTGAAAAGTCATTTCTGACCAGTACTTGTCGACATGGTCTAAGGGGGGTTGTCGACAGGGGTTAGTTAATTTTGACGACTCACTTTGATTTTGTGAATAATTGTGTGTATATATATTTACATGATATACTGGCATTTATTCTGGAGATAGGATAAGCTAGGTAACAGAAAAGTAATTCAATTTCATTTCATAATAGAATGATACAATGATTGAACATCAAGAACTACACGAACATTGAAATCAAAACAAACTAAAACTAATACAACATGACAAGCAAAAACTAGTTAGAGGATGACGAAGATGAAGATAATCCAAGCTTCTTGCTGACTTTGGAGATAAACTTGTTCATCTTGGATGACATTTTATCCAATTTCTTACTAATGGATCGTTTAAGTGTCCGTTGATTCTCGAGAACGGTCTTTTGATTTTTGAGTAAGGTTTTGTTGGTTGGATTAGAGGGATAGTCAATAATTTCCAAGGATGTTTCACTTTCTTCTTCTTCTATTTCCATTTCATCCCCTTCTTCTTCTTCCTCCTCCTCCTCTTCCATCTCCTTATGAAGCAAACGCTCCTCCTTTTCGGCAAAGAGTTTCATATGGTTGAAAAACATATGGAATTTTCATAAGAGAAATGTTTGAGTGATTAAAAACTTTTCTTTAAACAAATTCTTCTCCTTTGAAATTTACTCCAAAATAATTAAAAATTCGAGTGAGGTAGATTCCATGATACAAAGTGTTTTCACCCATTTCAAAATTTTTGGGACGAAATTCATCCAAAATAACTTGCGCCCAATTATTATCACAATTTCCATAAATAGCAAAAAGTGCTTTGTAAACTTTTGAAGTTGGATAGTTAAAACTCCCCGATCTTGGGGTCAAAGTATGTTGCAAAAGAAGATTAACAATTCTAGCTTTTGTCGAAAGTTTCGATTTATGAATTCAAAGTTATCATTTCCTTCGAAAATGTGATGAAATGTCTCACGGTCATTTTCATCAATATTAAAACTAGAAAGATCCATTCCCGTGCTCTTGCAATTGATATTGGTACCCAAAATATCACAATTTAAGGTGATTCTAGTGCCTTTGACACTACTTCAAATTTCATCATCATTTCCATTATGAAATCCACGGTTGAGATTTGCATAGAAAATTTTAACAAGATTTGGATAACAAACTAAGTCATTTTGTGAAGCATCAACAAGACTAAGAATTTGGTTGTTTGCGAAAAGAGAATCGATTTCATAAGTAGAGAAACCTTGAAATAAAGCAAACTTCCCGGGATGGACTTTTCCATAGTTAACCTAGTTGATATATTCTTTTATAGCATCCGAATTATTGAAAACTTGCTCTTTTATCTTTCTGGAGTTTCTCATTATGGAAGGGTTGCTTAAGAAGCCATTAGAGTAGAGAGTAGAGAGCTTGATATTTTTGAAATAAGAGTTTGAATTTGAAAATGAAAGCGAAAAGTTATGATAAGAGAGTAAATAAATAGATTCTCAAGGGACATGTCCTTTGGTCAAAAGGTGACTTTTCAAAGACTTGAATGAAGTGAAAGATGAAGGGAAATTTAACATTTGAACTTAAATTTGAATTTCAAATTTCTGTACCCTTGTCGACAATGTGAGGGCCCTTGTCGACAGGTGTCTTTGAATTTTCATGATTTATTTCTCTTAAATATTCTAATATATATATATATATATATATTATTTTTAATGTCTATATATATCTGGAATATTACTAGAATTATAGTATATTCCATAAAATATTATGATACTTTTTAAATAAAAATAATAATAAAATAATAGTCAATGGAATAGGAAGTTTTTGGTTTTAAGTCAACATATATATATATATATATATATATATATAAGTTTAATTATACCTTCTTTTTAAAGTATCTTATGAACTAGGAATAATTTTTAAACATATAAAAGACATATAAAAACATGTAATATATAAATTTATTTAAAAAACATAAGTATATACAAATAAATATAAACATAAATTCATATTTGCATAAATAAAAATGCATAAGAGATTTTTAAGGCAAGGGTTTAAACATAAAATTTCTTATTTTTAACATTTGTAACATAATTTAAGCATGCAACGACATTTGTATCAATTGAATAACAAGTGGCTTTTATTTCTTTTGTTTGAAAATTTAATCATATAACAAAAGAATGGGAAGAAACTGGTTATTTTTTGTTTCAGTTTAAATTTTCTTAAAATCTTCTTTCTTCTTAAATATTAAAACTAAAATCAAAAATCAAAGAAAACCAGCAATCAAACAATAACCATCTGTTCAAGTTCAAACGAGCTAGAGGTCAAGCCAGAATTCAATTTCAACAACTTTTCTAATCAACAAACAAGTGCTGATCAAAATAACAGTAGATCAGCTGAATACAGCAGTTTCAGATCAAAACCTGGAAGAGAAAAAAAAACCGTCCTCTGTTTTTATTTAAGGTGAGTAAACCTTTATTTTAAAAACCTTTAACTATCAATCAACATTCACAACAATCACCATATTTTGAATAATTTTCTCCGAATTATTTATTTTCAAAATATCTTTGCAAGATATAATTTTAACACTTCAACCATTCGAAAACAAATTTCAAATCATTTTTCATCTTTCGATCTTTTTGAAAACAAATTTCAAATCACTTTGCACACTTCAATCCTTTGAAAACAAATTTCAAATCTGTAACGACCCGAGATTTTGGCAATATTATTTTAATAAATATTTAATCTAATTAAATAAAATGTAAACTTATCATTTTAAAATGAATATGACTTTTGGAAATATTTGCCACTTAATTATATAGATTTGTATTTTAGAAAGGAAATTTGATTTGGAAATTTAAAATAAAATCTCTTAAAAATATTTACAATAAAATCGATCTTATATAATTGAATTAAAATGCTCTACCTTTTTATCATTTCATATATACATATATATGGATAATAATGTTTGAAACAAAACCAAATTCTATCAATATAAAATATAAGTATAAAATGTAAGTAAAACTTATGAATCTAATTTAAATGTTGATAGTTAAAATACAAATAGAAATAAAAACAAGGATTCAATGGTTATTGTGTGTAAGCAACATAGGATGAATACTTATCAACAACTACAACAATTTTAAATAAAGCACAAGTGTATAAAACCAGTCAAAAATATGTATATTGTGGCAAGCTAGAAGATAATAAAACAAATGTCTTTATACAAAATATCTATATACAGCAAAAATATAATAATAGTATGTAAACAAATTAGGAAACCATGGCATTAAATGCCATCATCTCAGCCAAAATTAAGTCAATTCAAAATTTTACAAATCTTTTCAGTTTCAGGAAGAAAATCTGATCAAAACAAAACAAAAAGAAGAAAACACTTAACCAGTTAAAACCTACCCTTATACATCCTGTTTTCTTCTATATATATGTGTGTATCTCCTTAATTCCAGTTCGTTCAAAACCTAAGTAAAACCAGAGAATAAGAAAATAAGCATCTTTATTTTTCAAAACTAAAAACATCATTAATTCAAACAAAAACAGATAGGAACTCAGGGCAGATTTAAAACTGCAGTTTTCAAAACATCAAATTGTTCTCTGTTCACAGAATTTTCAGGTGAGTAAACATAATCTTTAAAGCTTTAAGTTTAATTAAAAACAGTTTAGGATTCATTGATAATATGGTTTGCATATGCTTTAGTTTGAATATAATTCCGTGTTGATCATAGGTTGCTCTGTACTTCTCTGTTATTTGTTACAGGGTTGGATATTTTTTTTCAAACTCAAATTATTCTCATCAAATCATTGAAAAGCTTTAAGTTTTCAACCGAAACAAGATGTTTAAACTTAAATTAAGATTTTGAAAGCTGATTTAAACCATGTTTGTAAGATATCACCACTGTAATCTTGTTTACAGGTAATCAAACAATATTTTGATAAATTTGATTGTTGTAAAATATTAATTCAAGTTCATAACTTGAATCATCAATGCAAAATAGGATTTTTAAAGAAAAAATGGAAATTTTTAGTTTGGAATTGTACGAGCAGTTCGCAGTTGAACAAAAATTGCATTTTATCCATTTTCTGGTGATCGATTCAATAATTGCTGTAGAAATTTTGTTTGGAGCAAGGATGAACATCGATAATTTCGAGAAAATTATCGGAAATTTTTTCCATTGCATAAATTGATGGGTCGAGGTGGTTATGTTGTTTGGGTTGAGCTACAGGTTTCGAACATAATGCTTATTTTCGATTAGGAATTTTTGGGGTCGAGTCGAGTTTGGATTTCGAGTTTATGGGAGTTTTGCGACTTGCCTGAGGTGATGGAGTTCGCCGGAGCGGTGGCGCGTCACCGTGCACGTGTACGGCGTGGGGTTGGTGTCAGTGTTGTTGATGGCAAGCGTCTTGAGTCGTTACTCGAGTAAACGAGGTGATCGCTTCGGGAGATAACCGAGTACATGAGAGGGTTTTCTGATACTATAGTATACTTAAACTTACTGGAAATTAAAAAAAAAGAAGAAGAAGAAGACGTGTATGTGAGGAATGACTCGGAGAAGCAGATGAGAAACACGAGTGTTACTCGAGTAAACAGGGGGAAGTTCTCGTGTTGTTTTTTTCAAACTGCAATACTATAAAAAGTGAAGTTAAGTAAATGTTTTCAACAAGTTTTAAGCTTTGTCGACTTAATAAATGTTTAACAATTTAAGTTAAGACTTTAATACAAGTTTTAATTATTTTAGTTAATACTTTACAATGTTTTAAACTCTTAATTAATATTTTAATTAAGTAATTAATTTAAGTTTAGTATAAAATTAATTAACATTAAAGTTTTGCAGTTAGTAGTAGTTTGATTTTCAAAAGTTTAAAGAAGATTTTTAAAATGCTAGTTAAGATGAATAATTGATATTGATTAATTATTTTAGAAAGCAATTAAGAATAATTAAATTATAATTGTAATTAGAGATTGGTTAATTAATGATTAAGTGATAAATAACTTTGTATTGAAGTACTTAAAGTTAATTAATGTAAGATTTGTAGTTAACTAATTAAGAAATTTAATTACAAATTAATAATTGATTAATTAAGTAATTAGAGGTTAATAAGTGGGTAATTAAGTTTTATTAATTAATAATTAGGTTATTAATTAATAATTAAGGGGTAATTAATTGAGTAATTAAGATTTAATAAATTGATTAAGAAATGATTGATTAATTAAATGATTTGAAATGGAATAAGTAATTAATTGATAATTAATGATTAATTAAATTGGATTAAGTGATTAAATCTCAAGTAATTGAATTAAATTAAATTAATTACAATAAGAATTTAAGATGCTTGCTTATGAATGCTGTATAAGTAGAATATCTGATTTTGTGATATATATTTGGTGATATTCTGTGATGTTCTATAATATGCCTTTATATATCTACGATGATTGTGTATGATTTATCTGTGATAAATGCTATGTGAATTCAAATTGTTGAATTAAACTGTATAAACTAATAAACAACTTGACCTTTAAAATGGCGTTTGGATTTCGATGACACCAGGATCGGGTGTCATTTATGATTATCCGAAAACCACATCGATCCAAATTAAACGTTTGTCGTAAATCTCAAGTGAAGATCGAGATGGTGTTTCAGAATGCAAGGGTTATTTTCGTTAACTCTGAGGGTGATTCCAAAATGAGTGTAACGAGATAATGCCTTCGGTTTCGTTCGAACCCGGAACGAACTTGTATGGACTGAATGCTTTTAGAACATCGTCAGGTGGACGATGAGCATTCTAAGAGATATGTTCTATAAAGGTAATCGTAACCTCAAGCCTCATCAATCGGGAAAGGCTAAAACAGGGGATGTGCAGCAAGGTTAGGTGGGTAGCACCCAAGCAGGACAAGATATATGCCTGTCTAGATGTCCCTTTTTATTTCGGCTGTATGGGCGGTTGCTAGCTGCAACCGCGGGGTTATCTTGTTCAAAACTCTTTAGTAAGGAATGGTTCTGGCCTTGTGTTCTAGGGGGTCGGGAGTGATCCTCGGTACGGTGATCTAGGCCTCGTACTGTGACGGGCGGTACCCCAGTAGCCCTGCCATTATATGTAATCCAATCTCCAATAAGCTCCATACGTTTTGATTGTGCCCAACTATGTTGGAATGTGAGATGTAAGTATTTTAGCTATTTCTGTATTTTACTTGAAAACCCTAGACACTGTTATAATATCGCTGGATTTGCTATAAAATTGTTTTGGTTAGCGTAAGGTAAAAACTTACCCTTATTTATGTATGAGGAGTCTTACGTGATACCTTTATTTTCAAATGTTTTCAAAATTAAACAACTTCAACCCGTTTACTCGTACCAGACCCATGTCTGACCCGGAGTTTATTTCTGTTTTTCATAAACTCTTGGGTACTCAAATTTTTATGAGTAGCCAAGTGATAGGTTTTGGATTGTTGAGTTCTGAAGGAGCTGGAGCAGGAGTCCAGACGTATCTATATATCTATCTAGTTCCGCTGAGTTAGTTGATGTATGTTGTATTTTGGGATGCATGTAGTGACAGATGTATGTATGACTGTCATGTGTATGATATTGTATGACTCTGATATATGTAAAACTATGTAATAGTTATGTGATGTATTATATTTTGTTCCGTTTCCGCTGTGAGATTCTGATGTTGTTATTTCTTTCTTTCTATCTTTTCTATTTCTATCCCTTTCTTTTCTTATTGATGATACGTCTTTCTGTGAGTAGAAAGGCGGGCCGTCACAGTTGGCATCAAAGCATAAGTTGAGATTATACCTAGGCTTTGGAGTAATATCTATCTTGAGAGTGCATATTTGTATTTTTATATAATTATATACCTATCTAAATTTGTTGAGTTACCTGTTCAGGTGGCCAACATGAGTTCTGGAAGAAGAGGCACAGGTAGGGATAGTACCTCGACTGATAATGGACGAAGTCAAACTGCTAGTGAGGGTGTAGATCCAGTACCGCCTCAGGTTAGTTTTGCTGCTTTATGCAAGGAATTCATTAACCTTGGAGGTAAACCATTTAAAGGGTCGGAATCGATAATTGAAGTCCAAGCTTGGCTATGCTCTTGCTACGGAAATTCGATCATTGTTTGTGCAAGGATTGAGGCTAGAATTTCATGAAAAGATGACGGCGCATATGAAAGAATCTTTTGTTGAGTTAATTGATATGGCTCTGAGATATGAGGATTTGATGATTAAGAGATCAGTGGAACCAGTAGCAGCATCATGAGGGAATTTCGCTAATCCTAATAAGAGGAAGTTCAATACCATTTGGAGGAAGTAGAACAAGAAGAAGACTGGAAGTAACAACGGACCTCGCAAATGCTATATATGTCAACAAGAAGGTTGCTTAGCGAATAAGTGTCCCATGAAAGGATTACAGCAGCAGCAGCAGCAACCGCATTATAGTGGACCAGACTCGGATTTTTCAGAGATCTGTATGCTTCAATTACCACCAACTAGGTCATATGATCAAGGATTGCCCGCTTCTTTATAAAGCTCGGCAGAATAATGTATTTGCTTTGGAAGGTGCACCGTCTACCTCAAACCTGTTTCCCTGCATCCACAGATATTAGCACAACAATTAAATGCCAGTTCCACTTCGAGTTGGAATATCGTGGTATATGAGATTTATATAATATCATCCGCTTTTATGCGGCGCATAGGGTCTCATCCGTTATATAATGCGGGAAATCAGTCACTCCAAATACATATATAATACCAATTCCACTTCGAGGTGGAATATCGCGGTATATGGGTTTATATAATCTCATCCGCTATTATGCGGCGCATAGAGTCTAATCTAATACAACTGATAATAATTTATCATCCAAGTACATAATCAAAAATTTTAAATTTAACTATTTAAAATTAAATTGGAAATTCCAATTGAGTGAGAAGATCTCACCTTTTGCTTACGCATGCAACCATTTCCCAATCCGGCTTCCTTCCTTTAAGGTTTTTGACCTTGTATAAACATTTATACAATTGATTAATATTTGAATTAATCGAATAATCAAATTTTCGTTTTGATAGTTTAATTAACTAACAGTTTTATTTGAACCAATTTCTCCTTTAATAAATTTGTTTAACTAAAATTTCCTTTACTAAATTATTTTTAGCAACTAAATAATTAAATAAGTTAATTAAAACAATTTAATCTCCAACCCATTATTAAAAATAAACTGGCAAATTAAAATATGTAAATGTATATTTATTATATATATATATATATTATTTTTTAAAAAGAAATAATCTATATAGATCAAAATCTATCTTATGCAATTTCCTATATTTTTCCAAAGTCCTATAATATATATATATATATATATATATGTATGTATATGTATATATATATATATAAAATTTCCTGTTATAAATATGTTTCATGTGTATAACATATTTATCACCATTAAATTAGAAACATAATTTTATATCTTCGCTGTAAAAACATCCTTTTTAACCATATTATACATGCATGTACAAATATATATATTTTAACTGGAAAAACCGACTGCATATACATATCTCCCTATTATTATTATTATCTTTTTTTTTTCCAGTCTGTATATAATTTCATACATACATACATACATACATATATATATATATATATTAAATTGAAAAAAAAAGAGTTAAACCACATTTATACCTTACTGTCTCAATCGAAGATCGTCCTCTCATTGTTTGTGCAGCAGCACGCCGTCTCCATCGAGTGCCTTCAACCCTACTCGAGTTCTAGCAAAGCAAACCATTTCGCGTCCCACGATTGATTTCAAGCCACCTTGTCATTGCGACCATACCATCGGTACCCACTTCTACATCGGCCCACTTGCTCAGATGACTTCGAATCGCCATCGCGAATCACCTGACCACGCGCTACCAGATGCCGCGAAACCCTTCTGCCATGCGCGATGCAATTAAATCGCGTGCCTCAATCACGCGCAGGCGCGGCCTTCCAGTCGATCGTGCTCGAGTTCGATCAATTACCTACTTTTTTTAAAGAGGAACGATCGATTTCCGACCATTATTTCTGAAGCTCGTTGGAATTTTGATTTGTTCGAGAGGAGAAATGGAAGCAGCAGGTTAATTTTTTTGAAATAAAGATGGAAGTGAAATATGTTGTAGATTTCGGTTCATAGCTTAGCCATTATTTCGATTTCATTTCGAACGAAGATAATGTTTTTTTTCTTTTATTCTTATTTTGAATGAGATAGAAAATTTTCAACGCGTGTAAGCCTTTAACCAACACGTATTTTACAAGAGGGTATGTGTCTGATTTTTTTTTTTTCTTTTTTGTGAATTTAATTCAAATTCAATTTTAAATCGCCACGATTTCGCAACTAAAAATCTCGATCTCCAATCGAAGCATGCCGCCAGGCGTTTATAATGTTAAACCCCTATTCTGAATGCAATGGAAAAGGTTTCGAGTCCAAATTCAATCGTATGAAGAAAATATCTTTTTAAACCCAGTTATTAAATTAAATTTCGAAAAAAATTCAGCGCGTTTATCAACCATACGGTCAAACGAAAACTCCGAATACTACGAAAATTGAAATCCGATAATAATACAATATTCTGATACAATGGAACTAGTTTCGTTGAATTCCGAGACTATGTCTCGGAAGGCTATTTTTAAATATCGATTTAAACGATATAAATTCGAAATTAAATAAGTTATTTTCAAATTCAATTCTGAAGCTTCCATTATCTTCAGTATTATCAATATGAATTTTCTAAGCCATCAAATTATTTTTAATCAGCTTAAAACTAACGATTCAAATTTTTACCCAATTTAACATTATTAAATTCAACAATTTAATTGCCAAATTCATAGAAATATTTGAAATTCAAGTTTAAAATAACTTCCATATATTTAAAATAAATTAAATATTTTCAATTTCAAATGTTCAAAATTCTGGGTCGACATAAAGAACGACTGCGAATGGGCAGTTTAAGATGTCCAATTTGGTTCAAAGACTGTTCGACTGTGCACACCATGTTTTATTGCCCATGAACATTTCCAGCCGTTACGGTGGGTATCAGAGGTGATGTAGCCCCTAAGGAACTAGTATTTCTTGCACCACTTGTTTTAGACTTTCCAAAGCTATGCCAATATTTCCTTAGCCTTGGCAGGAAGCCATATCTGAGTTATGAGACTATTGCTGAGACATGGGCTTGGACAAGTGCATGAGAGATGGCTTTCGCTAATATAGACTAAGAGATGTTCTTGTGAGGAGAATTTTTCCATAGCATCTAGAGAGTGAGGTTGTGGCTTGGTAGGACATAATGGTTGAGGAAATAGATGAGAAGGCTATGACTTTGATCGAATTTGAACGTCGACTTTGGGTCTCAATTCACTTTTGAAACCTATAGAGACATGCAGCTTGAGCATTTTGTCTTTTGAAGCGGGTAGCTCGTCAATAAAGGAGTACATTGGCCCATTTCAATCTTTTGGCTTGATTTATGGTTAAGATGGTTGATGCTCCATTCGTTAGGGCAAAGAAATTTGCCAAGGGTCTTGAGCATCGGTCGAGGATTCACTATTTAGTCTTGTCTCCGTGAGGTGCCACTTTTCAGAGTCTTGTCGAGATGACTTCTCCATAGGAACACCCACGAGATACCATTAGAGGTAAAGAAAGTGGAAAGCAGACTAAAGCTCCAAACAAAGCACAAAGACCAAGATACAAGGGAAGATCGAGCTTATGCAAAGAAGAGAGCTAGCCTAGTATGTCAATCTTATGGCATATAGGTATATTTCTTTATGAAATGTTTTCTCTATGAAATGCTATCTAGCTAAAGGAAGGCGTGGATGCTTCCATTGCGATTAGCTTAGTCACTTGAAGAAAGATTGACCTATATTTCTGAGAGGTGAAAAGTGATGATGACTTATGCCTTAGAGGCATTAGCAGCTCCTAGCATGCCAACTGCTCAAGAAAAGGGAGGTAGCTTAAGTGAGCTATGCTTTATATTTAAAGGTACTCACTTCTATTCTTTTCAATACTTGAGTTGTACATTCATTTATTGTTAATTCCTTTGTTGATAGGCTAAATTTGACACCTTTCATAGTAGGTAAATTCTTTATAAAGATAAACCTTGTATGAGTAACCTTATTTCCTAAGATAAGGCAAAACGACCGAAAGTACTGCCATTCAAACTCAATGCATGAGCTTTCGAGTTGAGTGGGGTAGGTCGATGAAGTGTGACTAAAGTTCAATGGTTGCCCAGTGATGAGTAAAGTTCAAGCAAATGACTTACTAATGCATTGAGTGGAGTTGTTCATGTCTTAAGTATCTATCCTTATTTGAATAAAAGCTTTGGTGATGGGAGTAGTCACATGTGCTAAAGAGACATTTTATAAGGATTGGCCCATTCACATGCCAGTTCCTAACCCTTCGTTCAAGCATAAGGTTTCTTGGCGATTTGCACCAGTTTAGCTTGGGTCTTTTACCCAATTCTTAAAGGCGAGCACTTGATTCAGATTCTTGAGGTGATTGAGTGATCTCTAAAGCACGACTCTAGCCGTGTAAGGAGATTTTAGTAGTCGGATTAAGGAACCGGATCAGAGTTTGCATGAGAAGAGTCACGTGATCGACGCTAATTTAATGAACAAATCATACAAGTAAACGATAAATTCGATCGGCTATCGTATCAGTTTGAATGATCTTTAGTTAATTTAAAATTATAGCATATTGCAGTTAAGGTTGCGTGGGGTAGTTCAAGGAAGGATTTATCAGCTAGTTTTGTGGCAATTCGGATAATCTCCTAAGCGATGAGATGATACTTGCCTAGGAAAGCATCGTGGGGAACTTAGTATATTATCCTTATTGACATTGTGGGGTTGAGATAAGTTTGAACTTGGCAACTCAAGCATTAGTAGATCGTCAACGATGATTTAATCTGTAAAGTTATCTTCTTTGGAGAATGAGTTCTGTTTAGAAGAGAACGAAAGTTGAGGCATGGGTTGTTGAGTTTATTCGAGAGTTTCGAGACTCAATAATCTAACATATCATGTAAGTATTCCTTTTCATAGCGAGAGATGTGATAGTCTTTTATGTATTGTATTCATGAAAGGAGTTGCAAAACTTATGCATTTTTTTCATGCTGAATGTCGACATGCTCATTGGAGTTTAAAGTTTTCCATGCATGTTTCGACTATTGTTGTTATTGCGCATGTCAATATAGATTCTTTCTGAATGTTTCATTGTTTTATATGCTTGTTGTTGTTTATTGATTGCTTGCAATCATTTGCTATTGTTTGTTGTTGATTGATTTTTATTTTTGGTTATGCATTGCTATTGTTTTTTTTGAATAATGGGTAGTTTGTATGCCAGTTACTGTTGGTTGTTGATTATTTGGCGTTGCTTATTGTTGATTGCTTGTTGATGCTTATCATTGCTTATTATTGCTCATCACTATTTGATTGTTGATTATAATTGATTGTTGTTGCTAGTTGTTGCTTGCTTTATATGTTTGGTAGTATGCTTGTAAATTATCGTTGTTTGTTGCTGCTTATTGTAACGATCTCAGTTTTGAGTCAAATTTAATTTGGTAATTAATATAAAAATTTGGATTTAAATTGTGAACTAATTTGAATTTTTCAAATTTAATAAGATTTGTGCCTTTTATTTATATAAATAGATTATAATTTGAAATTTGAATTTGAATTTTCCCAAAATAAATAATATCTGTTATTTGTTTATATATATGTATATAAATTGATTTTTGATGGAATTGTGGGTTTGAATTTCATCAATAAATATCTAATAAATATATTGGACTTGAAAAACATTATATTTTAAAATTAATAAAATTTGTTTTCTAACTATAGCATATATGTGTAATATATATTTTGAAAGTTATATTTTGAATGTTTTTTTTTCAGAAGTTGGTCAAAGCTAAATTTTGTATTATCTAACATACATATATGTGTTTATTTATTAATATATAATTTGATTCCAAATTTTTTTCTTTAATTTGTATATATATAAATAATAAGAAAAATGTTTGAATAAGAATCTAAACATATATATGTGTGTGTGATTATTTATAGTATATAATTAGATTTTAGAATTATTTTCTTTAAAAATTTACGCAAATATAAATATAGAAAATGTGTAAATATAAACATTCATACATTTAAAAAGTATATAACATTTAAAAACATAATAAGTACAAATTTGAAAATATAACGAGATATACATAGAACACAAATATAATTTATTATATTATTTCAAGCAAGGATTTAAACACAAATTAATTTTATTTGACATTTGTACATTCATAAAAACATGCATTTCACAAGTGTAACTTCATATGATTTAAAAATAAACAAGTGGAAAAGATGTTTTTTATTTTGAAATGATAATGTAAATAAGAAATCAAAATGTCTAAATCAGGCTTTAAATTCTCATCTTCATCTGTTAGAAACAAAAAACCTAAGAAAATGAAGATCAAAATAAAACTCAAAACTGAGAATTAAAATAAAAAGGAATTCAAACTCAGATAAATCAAAGCCTGAAAACAAGTGAACATCAAAGAAGCAAAGTCATCTCAGCAATCAAACAACAATCAGATTTATCCTGAAGCAACAACAAATCTAAGCAATTCAAACATCGAGCTTCAGGATTCAAATCTACAAATCAATATAAAGTTCCATTTTTCAGTTTTTGTCAAAAGAAAAGCATTTCAGTTTCAACATCAAATACATCAAAGCATTTCCAGATTTAAAACTCAAACCTGTTCTCTGTTTTGACATTCCAGGTGAGTAAACTCTTCTATTTTGCTATATCTTAAGTTAGCATGAGATAATCTATGAAGAGTAATATGAAAAATGCCTGCATGATGATATGAATATAATTTAATGTATATGTGTATGAAGAATATGTGAGTGCATGTCTGGATATCTCTCTGTTCTAAATTCCAGGTTTTTAAATCCTGTTAAAAATTTAAATCACTCCACCTAAACAAATTTAGACTTTGACCTCTGAATAAAAAGTGTTTGTTGGTGTATAACATTATTTTTAAAAATAGATTCAAACAAAAATATCGAGTAAATATTTTGAAAAAGAAAATATACAGTGAAGTATACATTCAAGTCAAAATTTCGATTGATATAATTCCTAGTTTTGATTTTAGATTTGAATTCGTACTTAGAAACCATGAATTTTAACATTGATATTAGGATTTTTAAGCAAGTGGTTGAGATGAATTATTGAGATTAACGATTCTTTGTTTTTCGTTAATTCACGTCGAACGGTGGTGGGTTGGTTGTCAAGATCAGGTCTGATGGTAGCTTAGAGGTTGGGGTACCTAGGAAAAATAGCCTTGGGATTCTCAAATCATCATGGAGGTGGTGCAATGGCGTTATAAGGTTTAAAACCCTATGGGGTCTCTATGTTTTCGAGTCAAATTCTCCGACGTGGGAGCATCGGACTTGGCCGGGGTATGGGGATCGACGTGTGGGTCGGAGGCGAAGTGTTGGCTGT
This sequence comes from Allium cepa, assembly GCA_030765085.1. Taxonomy (NCBI): domain Eukaryota; kingdom Viridiplantae; phylum Streptophyta; class Magnoliopsida; order Asparagales; family Amaryllidaceae; genus Allium; species Allium cepa. The sequence goes on along the minus strand of CM060932.1, from coordinate 218,845,007 downwards.
GATCGCAAGGTCTCGGGTCACTGTGGGAGGCGGCACGGGGTAGTTTTCGTTGATTGGTTTGAGTTTCTAAAGGTGTCGACTAGCTCGATTTTAAGCTCCGGTGGGATTGATGATTTTGGGTGGTCAGAAGATTTGTATAGGTCATCGACAGTCTATAGACGATAGTGAAGATGAACGGAGGGGCGGCGAGTTCGTGTGCACATGTACAGGATTTCTGACGTATCCGGGTTGAAGTTGAAATTGAGGGTGCAGAAGAAGCAGCAGGCTCGAAGTCAAACTCGAGAAATTTGGTCTGTTGGCTTGTGATTGTCCTCATGTTACTTGTGAACGATTACAATAGCTTTAAAGAAGTAAAAGAAAAAAAATGGTCTGAGGGTTTGAGATTTAACTCGAAGCAGGTCTCGGGGAAAACATGCATTTACTCGGGTTGATACTCGAAGTCATCTCGAGGCAGTAAAATGTTGTATTTTCAAAGTTTTAAAATTCTTAACAAATCAAGTTTTAATTTGAATAATTTTTCTTAACCCATTTCCTTTAAATTATAAATGTTTTATTTAAATTATGGGTTGGTTAAAGTTTTCAAATAAAATATTTTTAAAAATTTATTTAATTTTAAAGTATTTTATTATGTATCCTTTATTTAATTAATAAGTTTATTTAAACAAATTATGATATTGTGATTAAATGGTTTATGATAATTAATTACAAGATTTATTAAACAAGGTTTAAAAGATAACTAAAGTAATTAATAAAGATAAAATAGTTTATTATTATTATTATTTAATGTAAGTAATTAAGGGATCATTACTTAAAGAATAATTACTTAATTAAAGATTAATTAAGGTTAATTAATTTTTAAAAGGTTAATTAAGTAATTAAAGGTTAATTAATTAAAGTGATTAAAGGATAATTAACCAAGGTGATTTATTAATTAATGTGATTAATTAATTAATGATTAAAGGATAATTAGTTAATGTGATTAATTAATTAAGATAATTAATTTGAGGATAATTAATTGAAGGTTAGTTAATTAATGAAAGTAATTAAGGAATGATTTATTAATCAAGGATTGATTAATTAATTAATTAAGTAAAATTAATTAAAGGATAATTAAATAATTAAAGGGTTAATTATTTAATGATTAAAGGTTGATTAATTTATTAATTAAGGTTGATAATTAATAATTAAAGGTTAATTAATTTATTATTAAAAGTTAATTAATAAATGATTAATTAAAATGGTTTGTAATTGTTAATTAACCAGGATTAATAATTTATTCATAAGTGATTAATATAGTTTAAATTAATCAGGAGATCATTGATCTTACTTATGGATGTTTGGATTGTATGGGATGCTTTGAATTGTATGATATCCCTAATGTGTGATGCTCTGTGATATGATTAAGCTATGATAAATTTAATTTATTTATTTGTGATGAATTTATATTATTTATCTGTAAGTCTGTGAATGAAGATAGGCGTTATAAGATTATATTGCTTATCAATATTGCTGTGTTTGGATTGTGATGATTGATGATATTGCACTATTGTATAAAAACCCGTGGACTGCACCACATATACAAATATGGAGTGCAAGTGGGAATTAGTTAAGTCACAGATATTTGAATTTAGCTTCTATATAAAGAAAGGATTTCCAATTTGTGTAAAAAGGATTTCCAATTTGTGTAGAAAGGATTTCCAATTTTTGTTGAAAGGGTTCCAAGTTTGAAATGAAAATATTTTTGATTTCCAATTTGTGTCGAAAGGATTTCAAGTTTGAAATGAAAATTGTTTTGAAAGCTATGAATGAATCTTTGTAAAAGATTGGTGAACCTTGGTTTTAATTTAAGGTGAATTTTTAAAGGGTGAATCTTTTGTTTTAAAAGATTAAAGTGGAAATTTGTTTTCAAGGGAAGGTTTTGGGAAACAAGTGTTGAAAGTTATGACTTAACTAAGATCCCACTTTATCCATATGCTTTTTAAATTAAGCTCTCATTATTCGGTTTAGCCGGAAGAGGTTTATGTCATAAAACCCATTCCGAATAATGATACGACGTAATGGATAGCATTTGAAGACCGGTAGTGAAGACCGGGTATTTTCAAAAGCGAAAGGATTACCTGTTGAATGTCTCTGCACCGATTGGCCATGGTATAGAGATTTGATCACCCTTTATGATGGGGAGTGCGGATGTGATTAGGGATTATCCGGATTGCAAGAGCTTCTTTTGAAGTGCCTTTGGTTCTATTCGAACCCAGTACAGACTTGTATGGATGTATGTCTGACATTGCACTTTGAGATGCAAAGCTAGTTTCTATCAAATACATTTCTGTTTGGTGGCGGAGAATTTATTCTCTTACCTTGACACCCTTCTCTGAGACATACGAGCACAGAGGTTATGTAATTGGTGTTTACTAGTGATACATTCCCAATTTGGTAGTGTGACATGCTAAGTGCTGCTGATCATTTGCTCATCGAAGCATGGCTTTAGTGAAAAGTGCAACTTTGTGGACGAGACTTCGTCGGACCTCACACCTCGGAAATGGTCGAAACAGGAAGAATGCACCAAGGTTATGAGGGTCGCGCCCTTTAGGGTATGTCTATTTCCTTGTAGAAAAGGGTGGTATCATGGTATGTAGCACAGATATTTAACTTATGTGGTTGTTGAAAAATTGCAAATTTGTTGGTGTTGAGCGCTCGGATAAAAGTCGGTAATGACTGAGGGGTGGCATTACTCGTGTAGTAGCTACCTAGTTACAGAGGTAACTCGGCCATGTGTTGGCAAAGTCCTGTTCAGGTTCTCGGGGCGTCCCTCCAGAGGCGTACCCATGTGGCCCAAGAAGTTCCTTAGCCTGACCATTTGTTGGAAATCCAAAGAAACAATACGCGCCCTGTACGGTTTTAGTTATATAACCTGCCTTTTACTTATAGTGGTGACCCACCGTTTAACTGGTAGCTATAGTAGGTATAACATAATGGTATTATGTTGACTAAGATTAATATTATACTTTTGAAAAGTTTTTTGCACTATGCACTATGCACTAATAATAATATCAAAAGGATTTTCGCGTATCAAGCAAGTTTGACTATCATACGGAGAAATCTCCTCCAGTTGTTCGTTTGCATTGTGTGTGTGGCGAGAGGCCTTATGGTAGTTTCATTTTTCAAATAAACATTGCGGATTCCTTTTTAAATTTCGTTTGTTTTCTTTTGTTAAAGATAAACTGTTTTTGTTTGCTCACACCAGTACCATGACTGACATGGAGTTTATTGTTCCCTTTCTAAACTCTGCGTGTGTAACAGCCCTAGTTTTAGCTATTTATTTTATTTTAATTATTTTAATTTTGAAATATATTTTATATAAATTGTGTTTAACAATATAGTTTAATTATTTAAATTGGAGATATATTTTATAAAATTTTGTATGTCAATAAAATTTAATAATAATTGTAGAAATTTAAGCTAAGTTTGAACGGTTAAATTTCGCGTTCAAAAGACGCGTCAATTATAGGGTATAAGCAACGTAACAAAACGTGTGTTTTTAAAATGTTATTTTTGTGAAAATTTTTGATGTTTTAGACTGCGTCTGTTTAGCGTAGTGTAAAAATCAAGTTTTAAATATTTTTGGATATAAATTATCAGTCAGTGTTTTAACGAACGTTACGTAAGTTTAAATGGTCAGCTGGTTTTAAAAATTTTAGCATACGTTCCTTTTCAACAAACTACCTAAGATTTACCTTTTCATTCTTAAAAGCCTACATATATTTTACCATTTCATTTATTGATACAAAACGTTAAAATCAAAATATAGATTGAAATGAAGATCAACAGTGTAACATTCAAACTTAACCACGTTTGTTAGCCTCTATCAAAGGTAACTGAAACAAAGCATATCAGCTTCTCTTTTCATTTTCTATTCTCTATTTTGCTTTCCAGTACTGTAGGCATAACGTACATATTAATCAATGCACGTTTAAAATCTATCAGTAGATCACGCTTTATATTTACCATTTGCATTTATTGTTTCAAAGCAGAGATAAGAATATAACGTGGAATGAAGTTAGCTCAAACATTTTACACAAGCTTATATTTGTATAACTGCTGCTTTCAAACCTCAGATCTCTTGCCTTCCTCTGATCAATTTTCACTTTTTAGATTTTGATAACAAACCAAAATCAAGATGATGAAATTAAAGTAAGTATTTATTTATGTAACGTTCGATTGTTTTGGGCTCTCTGATATTTTTTTCCTTTCACATGCATTTGAAGCCTGAAACCGTGCACACTTTCTCTTGCCTCTGCCTTTGTTTTCATCTGTTCTAAACTTAAATCACGCTTGTATATTTACATGCTTATCAATATAACTGACGCATATTTATCATCAACCCTTCAAACGAATTCAAAGTGTACCCCTCGACCCTTGAATGCACATGTATATTTGGCAAGAATCACAACGTTTTGCAAATCAAATGAATGCCTGCATCTCCATTGATCATGCAGAGATTCAAAACGTGTGAATTCTGTGTAAACTGATGAGTTAATCACGTTCTGAATGATCAACGAAGGCCTTAAAATCAAAATCCAACTGGGCATAAAATCACGCATGTTAAAAACTTTTGTAACTGATGCGTTTCTTCGTTTACTTTCCCTAGAATATTCGAACCAATTGCTTTTAAATTCATTTCTCCTCTGCCCAAACTTCCTCTGTATTTCATCTAATCTCTCTTTGCTCGAGCTATCAGGTAAGTTATTTCATTTCTCTTGTTTTAAAGACCTCTCTGTATTTTACTTTTGCTCGGCCATCTCCCTGTTACTTTGTGTCTTAGTTTGGGCAGGTCGTATTGCAAATATGAGGGACATAAGTATAGGATAATTGTCTGCATATATAGGTTCATAGTAGGCAGGGCTTATTCTTGTAGTTGGATCTGAGTGGTTATTCAGAGAAGAAGAAAAAGAAAATGAATGCACGTGAATATATTGGTACCACTGGGTACATGATACATGATTGGAGCTGCCTGTTATGGGAAGCTTGGAAATTTGACTGAAGAGCAAATAAATATAGCAGCAATGCAAAGATATTAAAACATGGCATATAAGGGGTGAGTTTCCAGATTTGCAATTATATCAAAGGAGTAAGTCTGTGCATACCCAAACTTGAAATTACCTGCACATGTTGGTTACTAGTTGGCATTTAGAATCTGCATATATATGAACTAGGTATATGTTGCATAGCTAAATGGTGATTGAGTCAGAAAGCATGCAACAAGCTTTAGCATATCAGTGTCTGCATACACAAGTTTCAGATCTGCCTTCACACTGTGCACATATGTATATCAAAAAAAAAAAATGCATTTAGTTATAGACCGAGCCTAGTCTGAAGATCTCACCACTAATTTGATTTGTTCTAGTAGAAGCTGGAGTTGTTAAGGCTTGAGATAGGTAGGTTAGTAAATGTTGCTCAAAGCAGGGGATAAGATATTAACATTATTTGATAAATGGTGATGCTAGTAGTGAGTTGTGGCTTGCAGTATGTTGAATGGTCTGCCTTTAACTGTATTAATCCAGTTTGGTTTTAGGGGAACCTTCCAGAGTTGCACTTATGTTTGGGAAAATATGTGACATAAAGTGCATATATAGGCTGAGCTTTGATCTGGGAGAGTGCATACATTCGGTTGGTATAGGCTAGTGAGTTTTGCCAAGAACCTGGATATGATATAATGAGTAGTTGATGGGTCAGGTCCAGTGGTGTATTTGTTGGAAGTTTAGCAGTAGGCTACCCATGTGGTATCACAAGTGTATAGGCTTCAGTATATCTCAGTGTGCTTAGGTAGGTGTTTGTCTGGAGTGTTGATGCCTGGGAATAGTTTATAGAGTAGGAATTTGGCAGAGAGATGTTAGGCAGGTGGTGTTGTATAAGGTAGTATGAGCTGGTAGAAGATGTCAGTTTGCATTTGTATTCTAAAGAAGTTTGTGCATATCCAGACTTACTATAAGCTGTACATGTTTTATCCAAGTGTGCATGTTCAAGCTGACCTGTTTTGATTTGTAGAGTAACTGGAATTGTTTGATATTAGTGTTAGTTGTAGAGATGGAAACTGTAGATGCAGACTGGAGTGGGTGATGATAGGAATAGAGATGGTAAAGTTCAGGGATGAGATAGGTAAGAACTGATTTTCAGAAGCAAGTGGGTGGAAATGTTTACTCGAAGCAGAGACATATCTGACTCGAAGCAAATTTCATGTTGTCCCTAAGTTTTGCATTTTTTCTCTCGAAGTAAAATAAATCTGGCTCGGGTAGTTAGCAATGTTTCAGTTAGCACTGGAAAGTTTATATTTTCTGTCTGTTTGGATATCAAGCCTGGAAATTTAGTAAAAGTAGGTTGAATGTAAAATATATGTAAATCTAAGTTTGAAGTATGATAGGCAACAATAAGATGTTGGCGTGTGTACATGTACATGAGCGAGTTGGAATTTAAGTGTGTACGTGCACATGGGTATCACGCCATAGAGAAAACTCATTTTTCCTTAGTCATCTCTAGGAAACATTGTCGTAGTTTTAGTATTAGAGCGGTTCACAGTTTTGGGTATATTTTGGGCACGTTACACGGTGGAGTGGTCGAGCAAATCAAACCAATTCTCTTCCTATTTTAATTTTTCTTTGACCGTAAAATTCTAAAGTCGTGTTTCAAAATATTTGAATTTGTTCTAGATTTGAATCTAGGCGACATCAGAAGAAATTTTATCGTTACCCTCTGTCGGTCTTTACCTGTGAATCGTCGTTTTGAATTCAAATTTTCTGCAACATCCAGGTGAGTATTTCTCACCAGACATACGTATTTATATTTCGTAAATTATTGCAAGTGTATGTGTAGAAATTAGTTCACTACTATCTGTCTGTTCTGTTGTATAGAATGATGAACCCCATTAAATTGACACCTCATCAGTATTTATATGTTGTACTATATCTGCAGTTATGTTATGTTATTGTTTATTTACTGCTTAAGTCACACTGCAAGTTCCCTGTTATATTTAGATTGTTATGGGCTGAAATTATAGGCCAAAATGATTATTATTGTTAAATTATGCTGTTATATTGTTAACTGATAACTTGGGATTGCGGGTTTGAAATGATAGAACCCGGGGTTGTAAATTACGGGTTGAAACGATATAAATCCGTATCACTTGACCTAGGCTAGAAAACTATATACAGGTCTGTGGTCCTTATAATATTTTCTGAAATATTTAAAATTATCTTGGAGGTTAAATATTTGATTTATATCTTTAAAGGAATTTATATTGATTTTAATAAGTTATAAATAAAGAAATAAATAAATATTTGAATAAAAGTATGGAATATAACTTATTTGGTAAATCGGGATTTTGAAAGAATAAGATTTCAGTAATAAATAAATAAATAAGTTATATTTGGAAATATTTATTAAGTTAAACAATCTACTACAGCATTTAAATGCTGTCTCTTTTTGAAATTGGACTAGTTTACCCGTAACTTTAGGTAGCATTTCCTAAGTGCTACAGAATCTAGAATTGATTGTTTTAAAATTCATGGAATTGATAAATTTTATTTACATTTAAGTTGGAAAATCTTAGGATAGGATATTTATAAATAGATTTTCCTTAATAAATTTAAGACGAATATTCTGGTTTTAAGAAAATTTTGAAACATTTAATGGCTAAAATTGGAGTTTGATTTATGGAATTTATGGGAATATTCAAGACTAAATAATAAAACATTAATTTGTTAAAAGAATAAAATCCAACCTTAGTTTGAATATTAATACTCCAATTGGATATATATATATATATATAGGAATTGAAATGGTTTTGGGGACGTAAAGTGATATTTAAATTATGGTTTAAAACTTTAAATAAAGAAATATATTTGTAAAGCTATGTAAATTATCTTCTTTACAAAGTAACCATAAAGTTAAACCATTTATTCTATATACCGTTGAATATCCAAACCATTGTGTTTGGGAGTTATGGTTTTAAAGTAAATTTCCAAAATATTATCCTTTGAAGATATAATCCAAATATTTGGTTTCCATATATTATAAATTTTAGTAGTATGGTTTTGGAAAAAGAATTATATTTGAATATAACGATATCATGTTGTTTTGGGTTTTAAAATGATATCGTATTTATAGTTTTGAAATGGAAATGTTATACTGGTTTTAAGGTATAAATTGTTTTTAAATGACCACGGGTTATAATAACGTTTGGTTGGCAAAGAGACCGGGATCGGATATGGACATACTCTCTGTCGATACCGAAAACCACTTTGACTAACCGTGTACGCGGTGGAGTTTCCAGAATGAAGTAGGTTGGTGGTGGCCGTTTCTTGAAAGGTATATACGTGGACCCGACTCCCGTGAGTTGGCATAAGGTGGCTAAAACAGGAGCGATTCTCGGATTAATGAGGTAGCTCCTCTGATCGAACGCACTTCTTCGTATACCATTCTATTACTCTTGTGATTGTTTGGGTGCACCCTTGATTTGGGAGCGTTGTTCGAGGTGGGCGGTTGCTGCGGCTTCGCGTTACCACCGGTCCGGATAGCAATTGGTATATCTACCCTGGCATTGCCTAGTTGTGCCGGGTCACCTACCATATCGAGCCTTGTACGAGTTTGGTTTTCTCCCGTAGCCCGTGTGGTATCCTCTAGTTGCTTCCCGATCAGGAGGAGCTATGATATTGGATGGACTACTGGGACTATTACGTGTTAAGGTGGAAAATGTAAAGCCTTAATGCTATTTAAAAGTATGTTTATTTTACCGTAGACACTATTATAATAGCGCAATATACTACATAGTAAATAGTTTAACGGATCCTTAGAGGATGGGCGATCCCAAGCATCCTTTAAGTTACTTGCTATATATTACAGTACACTTGATTTAGCTTACATTATATAAGTATGTATGTCCTGACTCGAGTGTTTTGTTTATTGTACGCTCGGGTCAGCCTGAGTTGCAGCTTCAGTTTCTTCTCCGTAGCTAGGACACTCCGTAGATCATTCGTGCTGCTGGAAGTTGTTTCAGCCTTTATCTTTTCTGGAGCTCCAGACTTTGAAGACTCTATCTCTCTTTATGTTATAAATTTGTATTGAGGATTATAAACAATGTAAGTTCTGTTTTGTAAAAGTTATATCAGTGGCTTCATGAACCACTAATTTTTAAATTTCCGCTGCGAGATTCTGATATCTGTGTATGTGATTCTGTGATTTGTTTACTGTATATTCTGAGTTTTGCCAAATTTATTCTACAACGCAGTATTTTGAACAATTCAATTCCGACATGTGCGGATACGAAGGGTTGAAAATATTGGGCCGTTACAGCTGGTATCAGAGCTTTGGCTCTAGGCAAAACTTAGAATATTTGGTAAATTGGATTTACAGAATCACCTTCATTAGAGATTGAACCATTTTCTTTTCGAATTTTGGAACGTCCCCTACGGTTCCAAAGTTCATTCGTGTCCCTCACTTTTCATCTACTATAGATTCTGGAGTGTCTCATAACTCCACTTCAGATGATCTTTATAGTGAATCGGCGGTCTCGCCATTGTTCTAATAAAGGAGTGAAACTCCTTTGCAAATAGCATTGATTCACCAGGGATTTATATTTATCCTCGGTTTATATGCTAGTATCCTTGGTTATTCTGAACTCTATCTCTTCAGGTCAAGTATAGATTTACTCAACCACATCGATCCGACTCTTTAAGTCACGGTCGACCAGGTCAAAGTTGTCCGCGATTTATATAGACTTACCCAGTCCCTATTCGGTTATTTAATTATCAGATCTTCTGATTCCAACCTATCTTGAATTCTATTTGATTGGAGTTCATCAAATTTGAGTCTCTATCCTGGTTTGAGAAGTTTATTCCTATATTTGAAATAAAGCTAATATTATATAAATGAGTATAATTTTCAGAATTTTGAAAAAATTTTAATTTAACTATTTTTCAAGAGATAAAAGTTTTGATTTTATTAATGATTTTGTAAACCATGTGTTTGTCTAAATAAATAATTGAATATAAAAATGGTTATAAATCAATTTAGAAACAGAAATGAATTTAAAACAAAAACTGGAGAATTCAATTTCTGATGATTTCGAACCTTGTGTTTAAATTTTAAAAGGATGTAAAAAGTATTTTTGTATAGAAATTTGTTTCCAAAAAATTTTAAAAATTTAGTGCTTTTCTCTTTGTCGCTGGAAAATAATTTCGGTGATGACTGCAGCATCATCGACATTCATTTTCGAGTTTCGAAGTGAAAAGACCATTTCTGTAGTCTGGCTACAGGGTTACTTTGAGATTTTAATTGATTTGAATTTCTAAAAATGACTTAATATATATAGATATATAATTTAAATTTGATTTGACATATTATGTATATATATTTATTTATCTCTAAATGGTTCAAAGGGAATCAGAAATTCAATTCTTAAATTTTATCTTAAGAAAAGAATTTTTTTTTTTTATAAAAAGGAAAATAAAATTTTGAATAAAAAGCTCCAATGGGACATAATTGAATTTGGAAGTTTTAGTTGTATAATACTCAATTTCATTTCAATGTAACTTACCTTGATTTTCAAAAGATAGCAATGTAATTGGATAATATACAATATAAAAGGATTTTATAAAAATTTGAGTAGTTATAATAAATGTTATACACTTAAATTTTAGTTATAAAAGATTAAGTGGGATAAATAAGAAAAAGGAATTTAAGGAATTTATTTAAATAACCTCATAATCAAAATTTGAGAATTGAGATTTTGGTTTTCAAATAAAAATTTCAAGTATAACTTATTAAAGGAATATCTTATAAAATAGGTATTTCAAATAATGGGTTAAGTTAATTGTTAAATTAAGAGTTAAGTACAATAATAAACTGATTAGGAATACTATCATATCTACTATAGCATATTATAAGTGCTGCTGTTTCTCAAAATAAAATGTTTTGGAAAATCTATAATTGAATAAATGAAGATTATTTTTAAAGTGTTATGATTCTGGTAGTATGATTTTCCAAATGATAATATCTATAAATTTTAATGACTTTCAAAGTATTATGATTTCAAATTTATTAACTTATTTTCAAACTATCTTTGAGTGTCCTTGGTTTCCCTATCTACTACGGATTGGGAAGACTATTGCTTTTACCAGTCTGTTTAGAAATCTTTCTATAATCTTGAAAATCTTTGTTACTCATCGGGGCCTGAGCACCGCTGAGCACCCATAGCCTGACAGTCAAACTGAAAGGGTAAAACCAATTCTACAGGATCTTCTTCGTGCTTCAAATCCGGAACTATTCGGTAAAGGTTCTTGTTTATCTAGCTTATCTTCCTTTGTTTCTTTTCTTTCGTTCCTTTTCGAGGACGAAAAGTTCTTAAGTGGGGGAGAGTGTAACAGCCCTAGTTTTAGCTATTTATTTTATTTTAATTATTTTAATTTTGAAATATATTTTATATAAATTGTGTTTAACAATATAGTTTAATTATTTAAATTGGAGATATATTTTATAAAATTTTGTATGTCAATAAAATTTAATAATAATTGTAGAAATTTAAGCTAAGTTTGAACGGTTAAATTTCGCGTTCAAAAGACGCGTCAATTATAGGGTATAAGCAACGTAACAAAACGTGTGTTTATAAAATGTTATTTTTGTGAAATTTTTTGATGTTTTAGACTGCGTCTGTTTAGCGTAGTGTAAAAATCAAGTTTTAAATATTTTTGGATATAAATTATCAGTCAGTGTTTTAACGAACGTTACGTAAGTTTAAATGGTCAGCTGGTTTTAAAAATTTTAGCATACGTTCCTTTTCAACAGACTACCTAAGATTTACCTTTTCATTCTTAAAAGCCTACATATATTTTACCATTTCATTTATTGATACAAAACGTTAAAATCAAAATATAGATTGAAATGAAGATCAACAGTGTAACATTCAAACTTAACCACGTTTGTTAGCCTCTATCAAAGGTAACTGAAACAAAGCATATCAGCTTCTCTTTTCATTTTCTATTCTCTATTTTGCTTTCCAGTACTGTAGGCATAACGTACATATTAATCAATGCACGTTTAAAATCTATCAGTAGATCACGCTTTATATTTACCATTTGCATTTATTGTTTCAAAGCAGAGATAAGAATATAACGTGGAATGAAGTTAGCTCAAACATTTTACACAAGCTTATATTTGTATAACTGCTGCTTTCAAACCTCAGATCTCTTGCCTTCCTCTGATCAATTTTCACTTTTTAGATTTTGATAACAAACCAAAATCAAGATGATGAAATTAAAGTAAGTATTTATTTATGTAACGTTCGATTGTTTTGGGCTCTCTGATATTTTTTTCCTTTCACATGCATTTGAAGCCTGAAACCGTGCACACTTTCTCTTGCCTCTGCCTTTGTTTTCATCTGTTCTAAACTTAAATCACGCTTGTATATTTACATGCTTATCAATATAACTGACGCATATTTATCATCAACCCTTCAAACGAATTCAAAGTGTACCCCTCGACCCTTGAATGCACATGTATATTTGGCAAGAATCACAACGTTTTGCAAATCAAATGAATGCCTGCATCTCCATTGATCATGCAGAGATTCAAAACGTGTGAATTCTGTGTAAACTGATGAGTTAATCACGTTCTGAATGATCAACGAAGGCCTTAAAATCAAAATCCAACTGGGCATAAAATCACGCATGTTAAAAACTTTTGTAACTGATGCGTTTCTTCGTTTACTTTCCCTAGAATATTCGAACCAATTGCTTTTAAATTCATTTCTCCTCTGCCCAAACTTCCTCTGTATTTCACCTCATCTCTCTTTGCTCGAGCTATCAGGTAAGTTATTTCATTTCTCTTGTTTTAAAGACCTCTCTGTATTTTACTTTTGCTCGGCCATCTCCCTGTTACTTTGTGTCTTAGTTTGGGCAGGTCGTATTGCAAATATGAGGGACATAAGTATAGGATAATTGTCTGCATATATAGGTTCATAGTAGGCAGGGCTTATTCTTGTAGTTGGATCTGAGTGGTTATTCAGAGAAGAAGAAAAAGAAAATGAATGCACGTGAATATATTGGTACCACTGGGTACATGATACATGATTGGAGCTGCCTGTTATGGGAAGCTTGGAAATTTGACTGAAGAGCAAATAAATATAGCAGCAATGCAAAGATATTAAAACATGGCATATAAGGGGTGAGTTTCCAGATTTGCAATTATATCAAAGGAGTAAGTCTGTGCATACCCAAACTTGAAATTACCTGCACATGTTGGTTACTAGTTGGCATTTAGAATCTGCATATATATGAACTAGGTATATGTTGCATAGCTAAATGGTGATTGAGTCAGAAAGCATGCAACAAGCTTTAGCATATCAGTGTCTGCATACACAAGTTTCAGATCTGCCTTCACACTGTGCACATATGTATATCAAAAAAAAAAAAAAATGCATTTAGTTATAGACCGAGCCTAGTCTGAAGATCTCACCACTAATTTGATTTGTTCTAGTAGAAGCTGGAGTTGTTAAGGCTTGAGATAGGTAGGTTAGTAAATGTTGCTCAAAGCAGGGGATAAGATATTAACATTATTTGAGAAATGGTGATGCTAGTAGTGAGTTGTGGCTTGCAGTATGTTGAATGGTCTGCCTTTAACTGTATTAATCCAGTTTGGTTTTAGGGGAACCTTCCAGAGTTGCACTTATGTTTGGGAAAATATGTGACATAAAGTGCATATATAGGCTGAGCTTTGATCTGGGAGAGTGCATACATTCGGTTGGTATAGGCTAGTGAGTTTTGCCAAGAACCTGGATATGATATAATGAGTAGTTGATGGGTCAGGTCCAGTGGTGTATTTGTTGGAAGTTTAGCAGTAGGCTACCCATGTGGTATCACAAGTGTATAGGCTTCAGTATATCTCAGTGTGCTTAGGTAGGTGTTTGTCTGGAGTGTTGATGCCTGGGAATAGTTTATAGAGTAGGAATTTGGCAGAGAGATGTTAGGCAGGTGGTGTTGTATAAGGTAGTATGAGCTGGTAGAAGATGTCAGTTTGCATTTGTATTCTAAAGAAGTTTGTGCATATCCAGACTTACTATAAGCTGTACATGTTTTATCCAAGTGTGCATGTTCAAGCTGACCTGTTTTGATTTGTAGAGTAACTGGAATTGTTTGATATTAGTGTTAGTTGTAGAGATGGAAACTGTAGATGCAGACTGGAGTGGGTGATGATAGGAATAGAGATGGTAAAGTTCAGGGATGAGATAGGTAAGAACTGATTTTCAGAAGCAAGTGGGTGGAAATGTTTACTCGAAGCAGAGACATATCTGACTCGAAGCAAATTTCATGTTGTCCCTAAGTTTTGCATTTTTTCTCTCGAAGTAAAATAAATCTGGCTCGGGTAGTTAGCAATGTTTCAGTTAGCACTGGAAAGTTTATATTTTCTGTCTGTTTGGATATCAAGCCTGGAAATTTAGTAAAAGTAGGTTGAATGTAAAATATATGTAAATCTAAGTTTGAAGTATGATAGGCAACAATAAGATGTTGGCGTGTGTACATGTACATGAGCGAGTTGGAATTTAAGTGTGTACGTGCACATGGGTATCACGCCATAGAGAAAACTCATTTTTCCTTAGTCATCTCTAGGAAACATTGTCGTAGTTTTAGTATTAGAGCGGTTCACAGTTTTGGGTATATTTTGGGCACGTTACACGGTGGAGTGGTCGAGCAAATCAAACCAATTCTCTTCCTATTTTAATTTTTCTTTGACCGTAAAATTCTAAAGTCGTGTTTCAAAATATTTGAATTTGTTCTAGATTTGAATCTAGGCGACATCAGAAGAAATTTTATCGTTACCCTCTGTCGGTCTTTACCTGTGAATCGTCGTTTTGAATTCAAATTTTCTGCAACATCCAGGTGAGTATTTCTCACCAGACATACGTATTTATATTTCGTAAATTATTGCAAGTGTATGTGTAGAAATTAGTTCACTACTATCTGTCTGTTCTGTTGTATAGAATGATGAACCCCATTAAATTGACACCTCATCAGTATTTATATGTTGTACTATATCTGCAGTTATGTTATGTTATTGTTTATTTACTGCTTAAGTCACACTGCAAGTTCCCTGTTATATTTAGATTGTTATGGGCTGAAATGATAGGCCAAAATGATTATTATTGTTAAATTATGCTGTTATATTGTTAACTGATAACTTGGGATTGCGGGTTTGAAATGATAGAACCCGGGGTTGTAAATTACGGGTTGAAACGATATAAATCCGTATCACTTGACCTAGGCTAGAAAACTATATACAGGTCCGTGGTCCTTATAATATTTTCTGAAATATTTAAAATTATCTTGGAGGTTAAATATTTGATTTATATCTTTAAAGGAATTTATATTGATTTTAATAAGTTATAAATAAAGAAATAAATAAATATTTGAATAAAAGTATGGAATATAACTTATTTGGTAAATCGGGATTTTGAAAGAATAAGATTTCAGTAATAAATAAATAAATAAGTTATATTTGGAAATATTTATTAAGTTAAACAATCTACTACAGCATTTAAATGCTGTCTCTTTTTGAAATTGGACTAGTTTACCCGTAACTTTAGGTAGCATTTCCTAAGTGCTACAGAATCTAGAATTGATTGTTTTAAAATTCATGGAATTGATAAATTTTATTTACATTTAAGTTGGAAAATCTTAGGATAGGATATTTATAAATAGATTTTCCTTAATAAATTTAAGACGAATATTCTGGTTTTAAGAAAATTTTGAAACATTTAATGGCTAAAATTGGAGTTTGATTTATGGAATTTATGGGAATATTCAAGACTAAATAATAAAACATTAATTTGTTAAAAGAATAAAATCCAACCTTAGTTTGAATATTAATACTCCAATTGGATATATATATATATATATAGGAATTGAAATGGTTTTGGGGACGTAAAGTGATATTTAAATTATGGTTTAAAACTTTAAATAAAGAAATATATTTGTAAAGCTATGTAAATTATCTTCTTTACAAAGTAACCATAAAGTTAAACCATTTATTCTATATACCGTTGAATATCCAAACCATTGTGTTTGGGAGTTATGGTTTTAAAGTAAATTTCCAAAATATTATCCTTTGAAGATATAATCCAAATATTTGGTTTCCATATATTATAAATTTTAGTAGTATGGTTTTGGAAAAAGAATTATATTTGAATATAACGATATCATGTTGTTTTGGGTTTTAAAATGATATCGTATTTATAGTTTTGAAATGGAAATGTTATACTGGTTTTAAGGTATAAATTGTTTTTAAATGACCACGGGTTATAATAACGTTTGGTTGGCAAAGAGACCGGGATCGGATATGGACATACTCTCTGTCGATACCGAAAACCACTTTGACTAACCGTGTACGCGGTGGAGTTTCCAGAATGAAGTAGGTTGGTGGTGGCCGTTTCTTGAAAGGTATATACGTGGACCCGACTCCCGTGAGTTGGCATAAGGTGGCTAAAACAGGAGCGATTCTCGGATTAATGAGGTAGCTCCTCTGATCGAACGCACTTCTTCGTATACCATTCTATTACTCTTGTGATTGTTTGGGTGCACCCTTGATTTGGGAGCGTTGTTCGAGGTGGGCGGTTGCTGCGGCTTCGCGTTACCACCGGTCCGGATAGCAATTGGTATATCTACCCTGGCATTGCCTATTTGTGCCGGGTCACCTACCATATCGAGCCTTGTACGAGTTTGGTTTTCTCCCGTAGCCCGTGTGGTATCCTCTAGTTGCTTCCCGATCAGGAGGAGCTATGATATTGGATGGACTACTGGGACTATTACGTGTTAAGGTGGAAAATGTAAAGCCTTAATGCTATTTAAAAGTATGTTTATTTTACCGTAGACACTATTATAATAGCGCAATATACTACATAGTAAATAGTTTAACGGATCCTTAGAGGATGGGCGATCCCAAGCATCCTTTAAGTTACTTGCTATATATTACAGTACACTTGATTTAGCTTACATTATATAAGTATGTATGTCCTGACTCGAGTGTTTTGTTTATTGTACGCTCGGGTCAGCCTGAGTTGCAGCTTCAGTTTCTTCTCCGTAGCTAGGACACTCCGTAGATCATTCGTGCTGCTGGAAGTTGTTTCAGCCTTTATCTTTTCTGGAGCTCCAGACTTTGAAGACTCTATCTCTCTTTATGTTATAAATTTGTATTGAGGATTATAAACAATGTAAGTTCTGTTTTGTAAAAGTTATATCAGTGGCTTCATGAACCACTAATTTTTAAATTTCCGCTGCGAGATTCTGATATCTGTGTATGTGATTCTGTGATTTGTTTACTGTATATTCTGAGTTTTGCCAAATTTATTCTACAACGCAGTATTTTGAACAATTCAATTCCGACATGTGCGGATGCGAAGGGTTGAAAATATTGGGCCGTTACAGCGTGCCCACAATTTTCCACACGGGCAGCCTAGAGTCATATTTTCAGATAGTCAGCTAGTAGATGTAGATTCGGTAGCTTTTTGCTTTCTTTTGGAATTCGTTGGAGTCTTGGGATCTTGGCGATCGCATTGCTGACTGAGTTACCTAGTGTGCTACATTACAACTTGATGGTGGTTCAAGCTTATAGCTTGGAGATCTTTGGAGAATTGGATTGGAATGAAGTTTTGGATTCTATCTTTCTTTCTATCCTTGGAAGATCAGATTGGTGATATTATTCCATTGCTGTTCTTCCGCTGTTGTCATGTATCTCTAGTATATGTTGATATTCATTTGTATCATTGTTGTATCTATTTGTGTATCAATAAAAGTTATTAATTTTTCTTCTGCTGTGTTTTTGTACTTAATGTGTTATAAGATCCAGCGAACCAGATGCGGTGTTTGAATTTGCAGCATTTGAATACAGATGATGTATTCGGGTGTCGATTTTCGAAGGTCGAATCAGGGTCGTCACATTTGGAATCAGAGCTAAAGGTTGAATAGAAACTTTAGCTCAGGAGTATAACACATTAGGTAACTCACTAGGGATAGGTTTACAAATACCCTATAATGAGTATATCCCTAAGATATCCATCCGTATGCCTCAGTAAATTCTCTTTCTATCCGTTGATAGTGAGTATGAGTGCAAGAAGAGGACGAGATAGGGGACAAGGGAGTACCACTACAAATGGTCAATACTTTGCAACAACAAAGGAAACAACTTTTTTCTATCAATCTCTTTTGGTCATTATCCAATATCAATTCTTGGATGGCTTCGTGGCAGCTACAAGAAGAAGCTTTGGTGTGGTGGTGGCCCTGCGAATCGTTGTAGATAAGTTCCTAATTCATCTTTTCATCAATTTTCTATCAACTTTTCATTTTAACTTAATGAATTTGAAATATTCGAAATAAATTGATTAACAAATATAAAGTCAAATTGGATTGTATCCATTTGTCTATTCTTTGGGGTCTTGATTTATTCTACGAATGTTTAGTTATCCTTTCGAACTAACCAATGTCCCTGCATATTTCATAGAATATTGACTAAGATGATCTAATATTTATTAATGATATTTTGATTTGATAAGCCAAATATAGAATAGCTATTCAATTTTATCTGGCAAACCATCTCTTTGTGTGTTTACATGTTCTTTGTTTGTCTCCCTGTCTAGCAAATTTCGGGGATGAAATTTTCTTAAGGGAGAATCTGTAATAATAAAACTTTGGATTTAAATTGTGAATTAATTTGAATTTTTCAAATTTAATAAGATTTATGCCTGTTTATTTATATAAATAGATTATAATTTGAAATTTGAATTTGAATTTCACCAAAATAAATAATGTCTGTTATTTGTTTATATATGTATATAAATTGATTTTTAATGGAATTGTGGATTTGAATTTCATCAATAAATACCTTATAAATATGTTGGATTTTAAAAACATTATTTTTTAAAATTAATAAAATTTGTTTTCTAACTATAGTATATACATATATATAATACATATTTTAAAAGTTATATTTTGAATGTTTTTTTTCTTTAAAAGTTGTTTAAAGCTAAATTTTGTATTATCTAATATACATATATGTGTTTATTTATTGATATATAGTTTGATTTCAAATTATTTTTCTTTAATTTGTATATATATATATATATAAATAATAAGAAAAATGTATGAATAAGAATCTAAACATATATATATATATGTGTGTGTGTGTGTGTGGTTATTTATAGTATAAAATTAGATTTTAGAATTATTTTCTTTAAAAAGTTATGCAAATATAAATAATAGAAAATGTATAAATATAAATATTCATACATTTAAAAAGTATATAACATAAAAACATAATAAGTATAAATTTGAAAATATAATGAGGTATACATAGAACATAAATATAATTTATAAAATTATTTCAAGCAAGGATTTAAACACAAATTAATTTCATTTGACATTTGTACATTCATAGAAACATGCATTTTACGAGTGTAATTTGATATGATTTACAAATAAACAAGTGGCAAAGATGTTTTTTCTTTTTAAATGATAATGTAAATAAGAAATCAAAATGTCTAAACCAGGCTTTAAACTTCTCATCCTCATTTGTTAAAAACCAAAAACCTGAGAAAATAAAGATCAAAACAAAACTCAACTAAAAATTAAAATAAAAAGGAAATCAAACTCGGATAAATCAAAACCTGAAAATAAGTGAACTCAAAGAAGCAAAATCATCTCATCAATCAAACAACAATCAGTTTCAACCTAAAGCAACAACAAACCTGAGTAATTCAAACATCGAGCTTCAGGATTCAAATCTACAAATCAGTACAAAGTTCCAGTTTTCAGTTTTTGTCAAAAGAAAAGCATTTGAGTTTCAACATCAAAAACATCAAAGCATTTCTAGATTTGAAACTCAAACCTGTTCTTTGTTTTGACATTCCAGGTGAGTAAAATTTTCTATTTTGCTATATCTTGAGTTGGCATGTGATAATCTATGAAGAGTAATATGAAAAATTCCCGCGTGATGATATGAATATAATTTAATGTATATTGTTAGGAACTGAGTTGATGATGTTTTGATGACAACAACCTTATATAGTTATTATACTTTACTTTATAAAATATATACTAACATTTTCATATATATATATATATATGTATGTATATAGGAAGTATATGCAGGTATTATTGAAGACTGATCAGTATAAAGACTCAAGCATCAAGATGAAGATTAGAGATTCAAGATTCAAGACTCTAGAGAATCAAGATTTCAAGATCTCAAGATAAGTGTCTAGTATTTTGTTAAAACTTCATAATAGCACTCTCATCTTTCTTCCAATTTTCATTTGGGATGGAACCCAATTTCTATCGAAACCAGTGGCTTACAAACCCATGACAAGTAGCTTACAAACCTACGACAAGTGGCTTACAAACCCACGAAAATCAAAATCATTTAAACTACTTTGTACAAGTTCTCGAGTCCTATGGAGGAGCTCTGTAGGAAGGTTCTTGCAATTTCAGTTTGAATAGATTTTTCAAAATGTTTTTAAATCTGTTTTTCAAAATGTTTTAGCTTTCAAAATCATGTTTTCAAAAATGTTTTCAAACTTTGTTTTAGCCTTGAAATATTCCTCCATCCTGATTTTAAAAACTTCTATTTTTAAAATATCAAAACTTATTCTGATTTTAAATATTACTTATATAATTGACGGTCTATATCAATTATATATATATATATATATATTTAAAATAATGTTTTATATTCATTCTCTATCTCAAAATATTGTTTAAACACTTTATTTTGCTTCAGAGAAGTTTCAACTTGTTTTAAATTCAAATGCTTTTACAAAACAACATCTCTACAATTTTGAACCGAGGGATGTCGACATATGGGGATACCCCATGTCGACATGGTGACAGTTGGATTCAAAATTCAAATTTCAAAAGAAGTGTCCATTCGTTCAAAAACCTTTCGCCAATGGTTATGACTGTTGAGCATCTATATAAAGGCTTCCAAAACGAACTTTTTAACAACTACTTTCTTATTTTCTTCACTCTTTCTTCTCCACCATTAAAACTTCATATTTTCAAGATCGTGCCATCAGTCTGTCAAATTCTCAATAGGAAATCATTTAGATACTCTCTCTATTTGATTCTCTATCATTCTACTAAAGATCAAAGTGCTATTCAGAGTTATAGGATTAATTTGTATTCAAAAAGTCCATAGAGTCTATCCATTCAAAAGGATTGTTATTTGAAAATATTAGGGTGATCTTGTGTCCCGTAAATCAAGAGAGTTTACCCCAGACTCGGAGATAGGAGGGTTCCTCAAGGCCTTAGAAATTGAGGGTTGTAATTTGGATATTGGCTTATAAAAATCTGTACAAGGATATTGCGTTGGTGCAGGACTGGATGTAGGAAGATTCCGAACCAGTATAAAATCCGGTGTGTTCTTTCCTTTTACTTGCTTTACTTTACTATTTGCATTTGTTATATGTTCTGTGATCATTCTGTATTAGAATTCTGTTTAGATTTGTGTTGAAAGTTTTAATTTAGTCATATAGTTCATATATTCTTTAAAACACTATTCACCCCCCTCTAGTGTTATTTCTGCCTTAAGATCCTTAATTCGCATCCCCAACAATTGGTATTAGAGCATTGGTTTTCATTGTTTTCATAATCTGAAACTTGAAAAATATAAAAATGGCATTTTTGGAAAATTGTGTTAAAACTGTTTTGAATATATGCATTTCATCAAAGTTTCATAAGTCTGCATATAGTTATTTTGAAAAATCAAGTTATCTACTGAATTGGTGTGTTATGCAGGAACAGACATGTTATATGGCTTTTGACGAATCAACACCCAATGGACAAACTGTGCAAATTGAGAAAGATAAATGGATACTTGATAGTGGCTGTTCAAGGCACATGACTGGAAATCCCGAGATACTCAAGGACATTACTTATCAAGATGGTGGATTAGTCAATTTTGGTGACAACTCTAAAGGATATGTGGTTAGCGTCGGCAATGTCGGTAACTCTAAAACTTTACTTATTTTTGATGTTTTATTAGTTGGGAACTTAAAACATAATCTGCTTAGTATAAGTCAACTTTGCGATAAAGGTTTTAAAATTAAATTTGAAAAAGATAAATGTCACATTGAAGATGACAAGTCTAATATAATTTTTAAAGGTATTAGGAAGAAAAATATTTATATCCTTAGTATGAAAATTTCAAATGATAACCTATGTCTTTTGGCTAATACAAGTGACCCTTGGATTTGGCATAAAGGATTTGGCCATTTGAATTTCAAATTATTATCTAGGCTATCAAAACTTGACTTAGTTAGAGGTCTACCCAAGTTAAACTTTAAAATAGATAGTATTTGTGATGCTTGTCAATTAGGAAAACTTAAGAAAAGTTCATTTAAATTAAAAGATGCTATTTCTACCTCTAGTCCTTTAGAATTACTTCATTTAGATTTATTTGGTCCATCTCAAGTTCAATCAATTAACCATAGTAAATATGTTTATGTTATAGTAGATGATTATTCAAGATATATTTGGACAATCTTTTTAAAACATAAAAGTGATGCTTTTGAAATATTTAAAAACTTTTCTAAAAGAATTCAAAAACAACATTCTTTCAAAATTAAAACTATTCGAAGTGATCACGGTGGTGAATTTGAAAATGAAAATTTTGAGAATTTCTGTACTCAGAAGGGAATTACTCACAACTTTTCATTTCCAAGAACTCCACAACAAAACGGAGTAGTAGAACGTAAGAATAGAACGATTCAAGAGTGTGCTCGTACAATGCTTTCTGATAGTAATTTACCTAAATATTTTTGGGCTGAAGCAGTTGCTACAGCTTGTTATATATTAAATAGAATTTTAGTTAGACCATTAACAAATAAAACTCCATATGAATTACTTTATAATAAGAAACCTATAGTTGCTTATTTCAAAGTATTTGGGAGTAAATGTTTTATACTTAATACAAAAGATAATTTAGATAAATTTGAACCAAAAGCTGATAAAGGATTCTTTATTGGTTATTCTAATAGAAGCTAAGCATTTAGAGTTTTTAATTTAAAAACTAATACTATTGAAGAAACTATGCATGTATCTTTTGATGAAAATCTTAAAGATATTATACAAATAGATGATGAAGAAGATTTTATAAATTTAAATCAATCTAATGAAACTATTAGTGAAATAAATCAACCTAATAAGAGATTTAAAATATCAAAAGATCATCCTATAGAAAATGTTTTAGGAAATATTGAATCTGTAGTAAGAACTAGAAATCAATTAAGTAGTATGAGTAATGTAGCCTTTATATCAACAATTGAACCTAAAAATCCAAAGGAAGCATCATCTGATGATTCATGGATTCTTTCTATGCAAGAAGAATTGAATCAATTTACCAGAAATGATGTATGGGAACTTGTTCCTAAACCTGAGGATAAAAGTATAATTGGAACTAAATGGGTTTATAAAAATAAAATGAATGAACACGGTGAGGTCGTAAGAAATAAAGCTCGTTTAGTCGCGCAAGGTTATTGTCAAGAAGAAGGAATTGACTATGATGAAACCTTTGCCCCCGTAGCAAGATTAGAAGCTATAAGAATTCTACTTGCTTTCGCTAATTATAATAATTTCAAATTATATCAAATGGATGTTAAAAGAGGTTTTGTAAAAGAAGATGTTTATGTTGAACAACCTCTACTTTTTGAAGATAATAAATTTCCAAACCATGTATACAAGTTAAAGAAAGCTCTATATGGTCTAAAGCAAGCTCCTAGAGCCTGATATGAAAGACTAAGATCTTATTTACTTCAATCTGGTTTTGAAATTGGTAAAGTAGATACAACACTTTTTATTAAAAGAAATGATCAAGATATTCAACTGGTTCAAATATATATAGATGATATAATCTTTGGATCAACTAATAACATAATGAATAAAGAATTTTCAGATATAATGACTAAAGAATTTGAAATGAGTCACATGGGAGAATTAAGTTTCTTCTTAGGGCTTCAAATTAAACAACTAGAAAATGGAATCTTCATAAGTCAAGAAAATTATGCTAAAGACTTAATCAATAAATTTGGTTTAAGTACCTCTAGTGGGAAACCAACTCCAATGTCAACAAATATAGGTTTAAGTAAAGAAGATAAATCAAAAGATATTGATCAAACTTTATATAGTGGTATGATTGGTTCGCTACTTTATATAACAGCGTGTCGTCCTGATATTATGCATAGTGTTTGTCTCTGTGCAAGATACCAATCACAACCTAAAGAAACTCACTTAAAAGCTGTTAAAAGAATTTTAAGATATGTAAAATACACTTTATATTATGGTTTATTTTATCCTAAAAATAATACTTTTGATTTAATATCATATTGTGATGCTGATTATGCTGGTTGTAAATCAGACCGAAAGAGTACAAGTGGAACTTGTCACTTTCTAGGACATTCACTGGTTTCCTGGTTCAGCAAGAAACAAAATACCGTTTCCTTGTCAACAACTGAAGCAGAGTATATATCTGCTGCTCTGGCCTGTTCACAAGCCATATATATGCAACAAACTTTAAAAGATTTTGGAATTAACATAAGTAAATCACCAATATATTGTGATAATACTAGTGCAATAAATCTATCTAAAAATCCAACTCATCATGCTAGAACTAAACATATTGATATAAGACATCATTTTCTTAGAGATAATATAACTAAAGAAATAATAACTCTAGATTATATAAATACTGAAAAATAAATTGCTGATATATTAACTAAACCGTTAACCGAGCAGAATTTTACTAAATTTAGAAGAGAATTAGGTATTTGTTCAAAATCTGAGATATAAAATAATATAATATAATAATCAATAAAAATTCAAAATAAAAATTACACTTTTTCTGAAAGACATGTCGACATGCCCCATCCCCTGATGTCGACATACCCAACAAAAATTTGAAAATAGAATTTTCCTCCAAAGTTAGTTATTTGGTTATTTATCTATTTATTTCGTTTTCTCTCCTCTTTCTTCACTATATTCTCTGTAAATAACTTCTGAAATAATAAAATAATGGCCTCCTCTTCTACTAATGAACCCACTTCACCCACATCTCCTCATTTTGGTCCATTTCAACGATCTACGCACGCTCGAGTGATCAAATTGCAAGAAAAGATGAAAGATATCCTTCAATTGTTGACTGAAATTCAAGTAAGTCAACTTAGGATGGCTAGAGAACAACAAAGGCAAGGGAATATTATTAGGAATGTACAAAAATTCCTTATGGATAACTGTACAAATCCTATTAATATTGAAGACTCTTCACAAGCCATGGAATCAGAGGAAGAAGAACCTATGGAAGAGCCACAAGAAGACCAAGAGGAAGATCAACCTTTTCCTCAAACCAAAGTCCCTATAAATGAGGACGAGAGCATTATTTGCGTTGGTGAGATCCTTGTTGATACTAGTGGAAACATAATTGAACAACGTGGAAACTTTTGTCTCCACTACCCCAATTGTTCGATTCATAAGTCTCCTATAGTTAAGGATCGCCATTAAAGCGTACTTTCTTTTTTATTCTTCGTTTTACATTGTTCGGTTTGTTCGTGTTTATGTATGTTCTTATATATGTCGTAATAATAAAAATGTGTTCACTTATACTCATTGTTTCATGCTTGTTCTATACATATTATTTGTTCATACTAATCATTATTGAATTCTTAAGTAGTTAATAGTTTTTGTTGATGACAAAGGGGGAGAAAGTTATAAAAATATATGTGCTTGGTGTAAGGGGGAGTCATGGAGTAAATGGAAGTTGTAGTTTTAAGAAGAAGTCACGGAGTAAGGGGGAGTTATGGGGAGTTATGGTATGGTAAGAATATTTTATAAATAAAGGTTGTCATCATCAAAAAGGAGGAGATTGTTAGGAACTGAGTTGATGATGTTTTGATGACAACAACCTTATATAGTTATTATACTTTACTTTATAAAATATATACTAACATTTTCATATAGATATATATATATATATATATATGTATATAGGAAGTATATGCAGGTATTACTGAAGACTGATCAGTATAAAGACTCAAGCATCAAGATGAAGATTAGAGATTCAAGATTCAAGACTCTAGAGAATCAAGATTTCAAGATCTCAAGATAAGTGTCTAGTATTTTGTTAAAACTTCATAATAGCACTCTCATCTTTCTTCCAATTTTCTTTTGGGATGGAACCCAATTTCTATCGAAACCAGTGGCTTACAAACCCACGACAAGCAGCTTACAAACCTACGACAAGTGGCTTACAAACTCATGAAAATCAAAATCATTTAAACTACTTTGTACAAGTTCTCGAGTCCTATGGAGGAGCTCTGTAGGAAGGTTCTTGCAATTTCAGTTTGAATAGATTTTTCAAAATGTTTTTAAATCTGTTTTTCAAAATGTTTTAGCTTTCAAAATCATGTTTTCAAAAATGTTTTCAAACTATGTTTTAGCCTTGAAATATTCCTCCATTCTGATTTTAAAAACTTCTATTTTTAAAACATCAAAACTTATTCTGATTTTAAATATTACTTATATAATTGACGGTCTATATCAATTATATATATATATATTTAAAATAATGTTTTATATTCATTCTCTATCTCAAAATATTGTTTAAACACTTTATTTTGCTTCAGAGAAGTTTCAACTTGTTTTAAATTCAAATGCTTTTACAAAACAACTTCTCTACAATTTTGAACTATGGGATGTCGACATATGGGGATACCCCATGTCGACATGGTGACAGTTGGATTCAAAATTCAGATTTGAAAAGAAGTGTCCATTCGTTCAAAAACCTTTCGCCAATGGTTATGACTGTTGAGCATCTATATAAAGGCTTCCAAAACGAATTTTTTAACAACTACTTTCTTATTTTTCTTCACTCTTTCTTCTCCACCATTCCATATCCATAAAACTTCATATTTCAAGATCGTGCCATCATTCTGCCAAATTCTCAATAGGAAATCATTTAGATACTCTCTCTATTTGATTCTCCATCATTCTACTAAAGATCAAAGTGCTATTCAGAGTTATAGGATTAATTTGTATTCAAAAAGTCCATAGAGTCTATCCATTCAAAAGGATTATTATTAGAATTATTAGGGTGATCTTGTGTCCTGTAAATCAAGAGAGTTTACCCCAGACTCGTAGATAGGAGGGTTCCTCAAGGACTTAGAAATTGAGGGTTGTAATTTGGATATTGGCTTATAAAAGTATGTACAAGGATATTGCCTTGGTGCAGGACTGGATGTAGGAAGATTCCAAACTAGTATAAAATCCGGTGTGTTCTTTCCTTTTACTTGCTTTATTTTACTATTTGCATTTGTTATATGTTCTGTGATCATTCTGTGTTAGAATTCTGTTTAGATTTGTGTTGAAAGTTTTAATTTAGTCATATAGTTCATATATTCTTTAAAACACTATTTACCCCCCTTCTAGTGTTATTTTTTCCTTAAGATCCTTAATCCGCATCCCCAACATATATGTGTACGAAGAATTTGTGTGTGCACGTCTAGATATCTCTTTGTTCTAAGTTCCAAGTTTTTAAAACCAATTTAAAAAAGTTAAATCACTCCACCTAAACAAATTTAGACTTTGACCCTTGAATAAAAAGTGTTTATAGGTGTATTACATTATTTTTAAAAATAGATTCAAACGAAAATATTAAGTAAATATTTTGAAAAAGGAAATATGCAGTGAAGAATACATTCAAGTCAAAATTTTGATTGATAAAACTTCTAGTTTTGGTTTTAGATTTGAATTCATACTCAGAAACCATGAATTTTAATATTGATATTACTATTTTTAAGTAAGTGGTTGAGATGAATTATTAAGATGAACGATTCTTTGTTTTTCGTCAATTCACGTCGAACGGTGGTGGGTTGGTTGTCGAGATCAGGGCTGATGGTAGCATGGAGGTTGGGGTACTTAGGAAAAATAGTCTCGGGATTCTCAGATCATCATGGAGGTGGTGCGACGGCGCTATAGGGTTTAAAACTATGATGGGTTCGTCTATGTTTTCGAGTCAATTTCTCTGACGTGGGAGCATCAGACTTGGCCAGTGTGTGGGGGATCACTGCATTGGTCGGAGGAGAAGTTTTGGCCGAGATCGCAAGGTCTTAGGTCACTGTGGGAGGCGGCACGGGGTAGTTTTCGTCGATTGGTTTGAGTTTCTAAAGGTGTCGACTAGCTCGATTTTGAGCTCCGGTGGGATTGATGATTCTGGGTGGTCAGAAGATTTATATATGTCATCGACGGTCTGAAGACGATGATCGAGATGACCGAAGGGGCAGCAAGTTTATGTACACGTGCATAGGATTTCTGACGTATTTGGGTTGAAGTTGAAATTGAGGGTGGAGAAGAAGCAACAGGCTCGAAGTCAAACTCAAGACATTTGGTCTGTTGGCTCGTGATTGTCCTCGTGTTACTTGCGAATGATTACAACAGTTTTAATAAAGCTAAAGAAGAAAAAAAGCCTCGGGGGTTTGAGATTTAACTCGAAGCAGGTCTCAGGGAAAACATGCATTTACTCGGGTTGATACTCCAAGTCATCTCGTGGTAGTAAAATGATGTATTTTCAAAGTTTTAAAATTCTTAACAAATCAAGTTTTAATTTGAATAATTTTTCTTAGCCCATTTCCTTTATATTATAAACGTTTAATTTAAATTATGGGTTGGTTAAAGTTTTTAAATAAAATATTTTAAAAATTTATTTAAATTCAAAAGTATTTTATTATGTATCCTTTATTTAATT
The DNA here is from genome assembly GCA_030765085.1 of Allium cepa. Lineage (NCBI taxonomy): Eukaryota > Viridiplantae > Streptophyta > Magnoliopsida > Asparagales > Amaryllidaceae > Allium > Allium cepa. The sequence continues at coordinate 218,816,186 of CM060932.1, read as the reverse complement.
TATAAGTTTATATAAATAAATTATGATATTATTATTAAGTGGTTAATGATAATTAATTACAAGATTTATTAAACAAGGTTTAAAAGATAACTAAAGTAATTAATAAAGATAAAATGGTTTATCTTTTAATTAATTAAGAGCTTAAGTAATTAACGATTTATTAATTAATGTAAGTAATTAAGGGATAATTACTTAAAGAATAATTACTTGATTAAAGATTAATTAAAGTTAATTAATTTTTAAAAGGTTAATTGAACAATTAAAGGTTAATTAATTAAAGTGATTAAAGGATAATTAACCAAGGTGATTTATTAATTAATGTAATTAATTAATTGATGATTAAAGGATAATTAGTTAATGTGATTAATTAATTAAGATAATTAATTTGAGGATAATTAATTAGAGGTTAATTAATTAATGAAAGTAATTAAGTGATGATTGATTAATTAAGGGTTAATTAATTAATTAAGTAAAAGTAATTAAAGGACAATTAAATAATTAAAGGACAATTAAATAATTAAAGTGTTAATTATTTAATGATTAAAGGTTGATTGATTTATTAATTAAGGTTGATTAATTAATAATTAAAGGTTAATTAATTTATTGTTAAAGGTTAATTAATAAATGATTAATTAAAATGGTTTGTAAATGTTACTTAACCAGGATTAATTATTTATTCATAAGTGATTAATCTAATTTAAACTAATCAGGAGATCCATTGATCTTACTTATGGATGTTTGGATTATATGGGATGCTTTGAATTGTTTGATATCCCTGATGTGTGATGCTATGTGATATGATTAAGCTATGATGAATGTAATTTATTTATCTGTGATGAATTTATATTATTTATCCGCGAGTCTGTGAATGAAGATAAACGTTATAAGATTATACCGCTTATCAATATTGATGTGTTTGGATTGTGATGATTGATGATATTGCACTATTATGTAAAACCCCTGGACTGCACCACACACACATAAATATGGGTTGCATGAGGGAATTGGTTAAGTCACAGATAATTGAATTTAATATTATTTTATCTAAAATAATGAAATGGTTTTAAAAGTTGAATTTTGAATCCAAAATGGTTTGGAAAATGGAATTGGGTTTGATATTAAAAGCTTTTGGAAAAAGAAATTTTTAAATTGAATATACTATGTCTTGTTTTGAAATTATTTTGTAAGTTCTGGTTTAAAAAGGCTATACAAGTTATATAATATATTTATATGGGTTTTAACCCATTTTAAAAGTATTATTTTGGGAATTTAAATTTAACCCAATTTTATACTTTAAAGAATATAACTTGTGCATATTTGATCGAATTTTTCTGAAATGAAAACCCTTGTTTTTCAAATAATAATAGTTTTCAAATAAAGAAAGGATTTCCAATTTGTGTAGAAAGGATTTCCAATTTGTGTAGAAAGGATTTCCAATTTGTGTTGAAAGGATTTCAAGTTTGAAATGAAAATAGTTTTGATTTCCAATTTGTGTCGAAAGGATTTCAAGTTTGAAATGAAAACAGTTTTGAAAGCTATGAATGAATCTTTGTGAAAAATTGGTGAACCCTAGTTTTAAATTAAGGTGGATTTTTAAAGGGGGGATCTTTTGTTTTAAAAGATTAAAGTGGAAATTTGTTTTCAAGAAAAGGTTTTGGGAAACAAGTGTCGAAAGTTTGACTTTACTCAGATCCCACTTTATCCATATGCTTTTTAAATTAAGCGCTCATTATTCGGTTTTATGTCATAAAACCCATTTTGAATAATGATACGACGCAATGAATAGCATTTGAAGACTAGTGGTGAAGACCGAGTATTTTCAAAAGCGAAAGGATTATCTATCGAATGTCTCTGCATCGAATGACCCCTGGTATAGAGATTTGATCACCCTTTGGATGAGGAGTCTGGACGTGTTAGGGATTACCCGGATTGCAAGAGCTTCTTTTGAAGTGCCTTTGGTTCTGTTCAAACCCGGAACAGACTTGTATGAATGTATGTCTGACATTACACTTTGAGATGTAAAGCTGGTTTCTATCAAATACATTTCTGTTTGGTGGCGGAGAATTTATTCTCTTAGCTTAACACCCTTCTCTGAGACGTACGAGCTCATCGGTTATGTAATTGGTGGTTACTACTATACATTCCCAATTTGGTAGTGTGGCATGCTGAGTGTTGTTGATCATTTGTTGATCGAAGCATGACTTTTGTGAAAAGTGTAGCTTTGTGGATGAGACTTCGTCGGACCTCACACCCCGGAAATGGTCAAAACAGGAAGAGCAAGGTTATGAGGGTCGCGCCCTTTAGGGTATGTCCATTTCTTTCTTAAAAAGGGTGGTATCATGGTATGGAGCCTAGATATTTAACCTATGTGGTTGTTGCAAAATTGCAAATTTGTTGGTGTTGAGTGCTTGGATAAAGGTCGGTAACGACCGGGGGTGGCATTACTCATGTAGTAGTTACCTAGTTAAAGAGGTAACCCGGCCTTGTGTTGGCAGAGATCTCGGGGCATCCCTCCAGAGGCGTACCCATATGGCCCAGGAAGTTCCTTAGCCTGAGCATTTGTTGGAAATCTAAATAAACAATACGCGCCCTGTACGGTTTTAGTTGTATAACCTGCCTTTATCTTATGGTGGCGACCCGCCGTTTAATTGGTAGCTATAGTAGGTGTACCATAATGGTGGTATGCTGGCCTAAGATTAATATTATACTTTTGAAAGGTTTACTGCACTATGCACTAATAATAATATCAAAAGGATTTTTGCATATCAAGCATGTTTGACTATAATAAGGAGAAATCTCCTCCAATTGTGCGTTTGCATTGTGTGTGTGGCGGGAGGCCTTATGGTAGTTTCATTTTTGAAAAAAACATTGCGGATTCCTTTTTAAATTTCTTTTGTTAAAGATAAAATGTATTTGTTTGCTTACACCTGTTCCATGACCGACATGGATTTTATTGTTCCCTTTCTAAACTCTGGGTGCCAACAATTTTCCGCATGGGCAACCTAGAGTTAGATTTTCAGATAATCAGCTAGTAGATGTAGAATCTGTAGCCGCTTTCTTTTGGAATTCTTTGGAGTCTTGGGATCTTGGCGATCGCATTGCTGACTGAGTTACCTAGTTTGCTACATTACAATTTGATGGTGGTTCGAGCTTATAGCTTGGAGATCTTTGGATCGTTGGATTGGAATACAGTTTTACATTCTATCTTTCTTTCTATCCTTTGGAAGATCAGACTGGTGATATTATTCCGCTGTTGTTCTTCCGCTGTTTGCTTGTATCTTTAATATATGTTGATATTCATTTGTATCATTGTCGTATCTATTTGTGTGTCAATAAAAGTTATTCATTTTTCTTCCACTGTGTTGCTGTACTTAATGTGTTATAAGCTTCGGTGAGCCAGATTCGGCGTTTGAATTTGCGGCGTTTGAATTTGCGGCATATGTATTCGGGTGTCGATTTTTGAAGGTCGAATCAGGATCGTCACATTATTGTATGTTTGGTTTCTTACATGCTAATTATAATTACCCGTTAAAGTATGTTCGGCGAGTATAGCTATCTAAAATAGATCATGTCATCCATGGCCATTGTATGGGTCGAAATGGAATCTATACAAGTTCATTTCCTTTTGATGTGACTAAGAGTCTGTGGTATATCTTAGTAAAGACTTATTTTAGCTTACTCTCCAATTAATAGTCATGTGTAATTGTGATATAATCGTCTATTACACTGAAAATTATACGTATTTGAGTTTTATGATGTTATTGTGTTGTTACATGATCCTCTTTTATCGTACAAATAATTATTTATTTAGATTTGCATCTAAATAGTGAAAGCCTTTCTTTAAAAAGGGTATGTACATAGATAAATATAAGATGATGTGTGTTATAGAGTGTTTCCTAGATGCGTGATGCATTTTAATTTTTTTTGGGTTTCCGTAATGCAAGTCATATGAGGGAAGTACTATTAGGATTTTTCGAAGTTAGTGACATGGAGATTTTGGTTAGTATTGTTACTTTACCGTGCTCGTAGAAATTTCGAGGATGAAAGTTTTTAAGAAGGGGAGAATGAAACAACCCGCACTTTAACGAATGTATATTTAATTAATTCAAATATTGAATTGTTAATTGATGGAATACCCCTTGTACTCAATTTGTATTGATGAATAAACTGGGCCTCAAGACACCCATACTTGAGACCGTTGTTCTATTGCAAGTAAAGTGAGTATAAACTTGTCTTGTTTGAAGTCGATGAGTTTTTCGAGTGAATCGTGTTTTTGAGTGGATGAAATGAATTTGGGCAAAGCCCATTATATAAATGGCTAACCCCCTTCATAATTCTTATTCACTTTTCATTCCACATTATTTCTTTTCCTCTTCTCCTAATCTTTTCCCTAATTAGTCCTTACTCCGCTAGCCCTAAATCCACTAATCCAAGCCTAAATAAAATTCCAAAATTCATGAAAAAATCACTACAATTCTTCTTTACCCATTCTTCACATAACTCATCAAGGAATAAGCTTGAATTAGAGTTTACAGCTTCATCCAAGATCTCAAGAGAAGCAAGGAATGGGATTTTGTGATTTTTAGTTGGGTTTAGAGAAGAAGAGGTGAGCGAGATGATTCTATAACTCTATTTTCTTATTAAACTTCATTCTTTTATTTATTAAGGAATACAGGATTATACGAAGTGATTTATTGTATGTTTGGAATGATTTAGGCTTATGTTTGGGTTATAAACATGATTATGTTGACCCATTTTTGTTTGATACATTAATTGCTATTTTGAAATAGTTAGTTAGCCTAAATTTGGATTATAGGCGAATTAATTGATTTTGCATGTTGTTATTAGTGACTAGAGACTAATTTAGTGATATAATTATGTGCATATCATTAGTTAGTGATTATTGAACAATTTGAATGGATTTTGAGAAAAGTTAGTAACCTAAGTAAGTGAATTATGGGCTCAACACTTATTATTACGGTGATTAGAGGTTAATGAAACTTAATTAGTACCTATAAGTATTATTTTAAAGTAAAGAAATGATCTTTATAAGTGAATGGTTTATTTATAAATATTATTTATGTAAAGAAATAATTTTTATAAAAAAAGTTACATTTTATAAAATAACAACTTCATAAAATAGAATAAAAATGGTATTTATGTAAAGTAGTGATTTTACAAAACAGTATAAAGAGTATTTTAATATGAAATTTTATGTAATAGTATAAATGAAATATTTTATAAAGTATATAACATTTTATAAAATAATATGAAGAAGATATTTTATAAAATGGTCATAAGATTTATTAAAATATTTATAAAAGGAATATTTAATTTTAAGTGAAGAGATTTAGTATTTCAAAGGCTTAAATGGATTCATAAGCCAGTACTGTATTTTATAAAATGGTATGAGATTTTGTAGAATAATATAAAATTTTATTTTACTTTTATTGAAAAGATTTAATAAATAAAAGCAATACTTGATTTAGTTATAATTGAATTACTTACTTAAATATACTTGTGCTTACACGTGCACGAGCAGGTATGCGTACACGTGTATTTGAAGTATATAACAATCAAGACACTTTTTTGTTGTAACTAGAATTATCATATATAGTTGTGTTTGTAAGTGAATTATTATATATATGTGTATGTGAACATCATTATTTATGTATAAGAACATTCCGAACATTTTTCTTGTAGTCTTAGTCACTATCATCTGTGCTAAGTTGCATGGGAAGAGTACCAAGTCGAGTAATCACTCCAGTGAAGTTGGAAATGTGGCCAGTAAAGAAAATGAGTGTTTGTGCATACATATGTGCATAAGCATGCATGAATAGATGTACAGAGACACATGCAAGCAATATAAGGTAGGAAGGCCTGTTAAGTTCCTTTTGGTGTATTAGAGGAGATCAAACCGCTAGATTCGACTGTTAAACTCTATACATGCAAAGAGTGGATTTCGTATCAAACTCGATTTTTGAACATATAAGAAACCATTTCAAAATGTCAACCAATGAGCTCCAAAGTAGGTCCGATAGGATGAAGGAAGGCTAGGGGTGCTAGGCGACTCATTAGGTGAAGCGTTAAAGGAAAGGGGACATGAATCGGTGATCAGTGGCATGGTTTACACCTGCCCCAAGCTTTACAGCCTTGGACGTGCCACCACCGATCCACTGATGGCTTGCCACTAGTGCATCGATGGTGCACCTGCCTAGCTAGAAGGCAATGTGCATTCAATTAGGGATTCTTGCCCAATTTCAGATGTGGGTTTGTGTGGAGCTTTGGCGCAACTTCGAGGAAGATGTACTTAGGGAGCCGGAGTGCAAGGTGAAGCGTGGATCCAGATGCTAATGTTAAATGGTTCATATCGGATCAATAATGATCGGGCATGGAATTGGTATGTCGATTTGTCATATGTCACGTCCAACGAGAGTGTACGATCGAACAAAGTAAATCCATACCTTTGGGCATTGAACTCTAGGTATGCATAGTTTGATGAATTGTAACAGTTTTATATTACTGACCATACATCGTATTAGCCTTATATTGTGGCCATCATACTATTGGTCTTATAGGAAAAAGCCATCTGTACAAATAGTTGATAACAAGATATTGGTCTTTGTTTGTGATTGGTGTATTTGATTATGTGATGTTATATTTGATTTTTAAATATATCTATTCGGCATCAATGTTCCATTATGGTCCAAATGACATATTATATGGGAGATGCCCGTCTTTCTATTTTGTAAAGACGTTATGCGAGTTTGTTAAAAAATCCATGATGGCTTGGGGGTGATGACAATCATCTAATACTGGATCATATATAACCAAAGCTCACTATAGGGGTACGCTATGATCCGCAAAGGTCATATGTATACAAAGTAAGTCATTTTTCATCAAATCTCATTATAGGGACACTAAAAGATAGACATAAGACCCATCACCGAGGATGTGGCTTAGGGTCTAAGGTACATTCAGTCACCAACTCTATTTATTATTGGGGCTAGGTTTAAAGTATAGAGTCGGTCATATATCACCAAAACTCACTATAGGGGTACCACACGAGATCCGTCATTGAGGATGTGGTTCAGGATCTAAGGCGCATTCAGGTATTAATTCTATTTATCTTGGACCCTCGAAGAGAATCATTGGATGACGATTAGACTTCTATGGTGGACTTCACCCATCAGTAATGACGAGTATCAATTTTTATTCTTTGATTGTCTCTCATTACTATGTTGTGTGTGATATTAGTTAGCTTATGTTATTATTGTTACTATTATTGTGTGCACTTTGTGATAGACTTATATAATGACTACCATACCTTTGTATGTTAGGCTACTTGTATCATGGTTTATTATTACGTTGAAATGATTTTCTATCTTTTGGATAGCTTTACTTTACTTTTTTATGGATAGTTTGGGTTACCCCTGAGCCGCATATGTGGAGAGGGCCAGTAGTACCATAGTAGTTCACGTGTGTGTACGATATTTTGAGATAGTTCCCATTACACCAGGCTTTATGTCTAACCTATTGCCTTTATCTATTTATGTCATGGAAACTCTTAGGTACTTGATTAAGTAGTCTTAAGGCCAGGTGATTTTGGAAATACGCCATCAGAATTGCATAGCTTGAGCTTTGGAGGCAAAGACATTACTTTGTATATATACTTGACATTGTAGTAGTACATGATAGATATATTATTTGTATATGAGACTTGTATCAAATATTCTACTCCGACTTTCTATATCGATATTTAGTTGTCGGTTACTTTTGCCAGTGCAGTCTCTTATATACTATTCATCCTATAATGTTCTTGTATATTCAGTATATTATATATTATCGTTCTGCTTTAAGATTATATCGATATGCCTTGGTATAGTTTTTTTTTAATTTTACCCCGATAATCTATCTTTTGTGGCACTTGAAAGTCAGGCATTTATGTTTGACGTTGATGTTTCAGGTTTAACGAAGGATGGGTTGTTACATGGAAGATGATGTGATGCTAGCAAAGTTCCACCGCATACTTCAGAAGGTGACCCGTGGTTTCAGGCTGGCTTAATTCTTGTTTCAAAGGCTCATTGGTAAGGGCTTTAATAGGATGGAGCAGAAAATACGAGCGGTATTTACGACCATACATGTGTAAGTGCCATGAATAAGCAGAATGCTAACTTCTCTAACCTAAAATATCTTGTCTGTAGGCCTAAAAACCTCTTGGTAATGTAATATATTATCTGTAGGACTCTTTCTTCGTCCCGTTAGGGCAGCACTAATCGTGTGATTAGTGACTATGAGGTATAAGTAAAGATCATCACTATAGGCTTGGGAAGGACATGGGGTGTTGCAAAGTGATGCATTCGTTCTTCAAATGGCTTAGCACATTCATTGACCAACGTGAATTACTTCCCTTTTTTGTGATGTTAAATAAAGGGATGCATAAGTTAGTGGCTTGATATATGAAGCAAATGAGCGCAACGACCATCTTTTTTAGGCTTTGTACTTGCTTGATGGTGCGTGAGATCTTTATATCTTATAGGGCTTGAATCTTGTAGGCAATTGCCTCAATTTCTTTGATGCTCATCACAAACTCGAAGAATTTGCTAGAGGGAACATTAAAAGGGCATTTCTTAGGATTTACTTCATGTATATTTTTGGAGGACACCAAAAGTTTTGATAATATTTTATACATATTCCCTGCTTTTTCTTATTTAACTAGCATATCGTCGTCATAAACTTCCATCATCCTTTTAATTTGTTATGTGAACATTTTTTTAATGCGTCGTTAGTAGGATACCCCCCACATTCCAGAGACCAAATGGAATTTCCATATAATAGTATTGTCCTGCATTGGTTATGAATGGCGTGCATTCCTAATCGGGACCATGCATGGTTGTTAGATTATACCCAGAGTTGGCGTCTGAACATTGGCAAATCATGTTCACTAGTTGCATCCATGAGCCAGTCAATTAGCGGTAGAGAGAAACTCTCTTTTTGACAAGCTTTGTTGATGTTGGGGAAATTAATGCACATTCTTCAACTCCTATTGGATGTCGTTACAAGTAGTGGATTAGCTACCACACTGGGTGTCCGGATTATTGGATGAACCCATTGCTGAGAAGCTACTCTATGTCTTCTACCAATGCCTTATATCTCTTTAGGTTACGTAGTCGTCTCAATTGGCAGACAATGTGAGTTTTGGGGTCGATGTTAAAGGCTTGACATATGATAGAGGGAATTATGTTAGTCATATCCACATTTCCCCAAGTGAACATGCTCGTGTTTTACTTGAGCCATCAACTTTGCCCTGACATCTTTGTTTAGTTTAGTGTTGATTTGGATGACCTTACTGGTGTTATCCTGGTCTAAAATGATAATTTCATGTTTCATAGTCGAACCACCGTTTGGGTTGATGTCCTTCGTGCAGGGATCTAGGGTTCGTCGTTATCTCTTCTCATGTTGAGCTCTAATTATCACTAGTATAGGGCATAGACTACGCGTTTGGTGATGTCCCCAGCTGGGATGGCGATTTATGCATGAATATAAGAGTTTTGGTTGCCCCTAACTCTCACACATGAGTGCTCTTGGCATTGAAACGAAAGATGATGTTGTGTTGCTTATTCCTGCTTTCCAATGGGGTAGGCTTACTTGTTCTAAGCAGTGATCAGCTCTTGGGTCCTATCTAGGCTAACCATGGGATTATATTTTCAATATTTTTGACCCCGATATGAATAAGAGTGTTGTGCAGCTCTTATATGCTCTTGAAATCATTGAGTTGTGATGATCCAACATAAGTGGGAACTGTAAAGGGTTCGTGCACTCTCTCGGACACTTTAATTTGATCGATGGCTCCAGCATGAGAGAGAGCCTCGTGAAACTCTTACGCTCTCTCAGGGCAAGTTGACGTATTAGGCTCATCCCTAGCATGGGTAGGAGCGAGTGAATGCTCTCGTGCGCTCTCAGGTTAGCCACTTCAAATGTTTGCCGCCTCTTGTTGGAGCATGATTACCCCTTTCTTTTTTAGAGAGATGTTGTTGTAATCTTTGGTGGTTTGCTGATTGCTACTAGCATAGCCAATACCTCCTTTGATGGGGAACTCCATAATGAGCCATTGATATGCCACGACTACATCTATATTGGCTATTGCACGCTTACTACTTATAAGAATGTTATAAGTAGAAGGGCAGTCTACCATAATACCGGTATTTAGGTAGAGTGGAGTTCCTCATCAAAGGTGACCACATGCGAGTTAGAGCCTAGAGGGATAATCACGACCCGACGAAGCCAAAATTAGGCAGAGAAAATGGAGTGGGGATCGATGGCGTGAGCTTTATTTGATCAAAAACATTCATGAACATGATATTAATATAGCTGCACCTATTAATGAAGACCCGGTGCACCTTGGTGTTAGTGATGTTGACTGAGATAATCATAGGGTTGAAATGGGCGTAGCCGACATCACGTTTGTCTTTAGTCGTGAAGGTGATGTTAGATTAATCTTCCTGCACTCTTAAGCTCTACTGAATATATATGATTTTATAAGATGAGCTCCCTTCTATACTTGGCTTGGTCTCCTCTACTTCTCCCCTATGGCTATCACATATTGATAGATTTTGGTGTTGATGGAAACAACATTGTTTCCATCTGCATGTTGAGGTGTGGTCGGAAGATTTTGAAGCTTAACTCATTGTTCAACCTATATCTCACATATTGAACAAGTACACCTTGACAAATTAATCGCACTATCTTGCCTTTTAGGCGACGACACTCATTGGTGGCATAACCGTCAAATTGGTGGAACTCGTAATATTTATCGTTGCCATGGAGCTCTTCCTTTCACCTTGAGTAGGTAGGGGGAGGCCTTTGGGTATAGGATGCAATCCTCGGTGCCAAGATAGATTGTTTCTATATTGTAGGTTAGTGAAAAATAATTTTCATACTTGGTTTGAATTGGAAGCCTACCCCGAAGCATTTTTTATTGTTCTCCTAACGGTCATTTTTCCTATGGCTATACTTACCACGTGAGCCACTCTTGTCGGCTTGCCTGCCCTCCTCATTGCTATTAGACAGGTTGGCTTCTTCCACTTGTAAGATTCCATTGGCTTTTTGAAAGAAGTTTTTTAAGGATGAGACGAGTTGTTTTTGAAATTCCTTCCACATCTTGGATTGGTACCTTATTCTAGAACAAAGAGCAATAACCTAGCTATTCTTGTCTGGCCCATGCCCAAGTTGACTCTTTGTTGAAGGATAGATGTAGCTTTAGAGAAAATCGGTTGGTCCTTGCCATATTTTTTATAGTTCACTATCCGTTGTGGTTCAGGTTCACAAGGCAAATAAACATGTTTCAAAATCAGTGCATAGTTGGGCTAGAAGTGGATACCACCTGTCTCTAGTTGAAAGAGCCAGTGAGAGGTCGGTCTGATTAGGATGAAAGGAAACAAGAGACATTTTGCATTGCTGGAGAGATGGCCAGCTCAGGTGATGGAGTTGAAAGATGTCACATGGTTGGAGGGGCCAACACTTCCATCATTTCTCTTAATAGGAGGCAAAGCTTATTATAGGCGTCAATGCTTCTGCAATAATTCATAGTTTTTACTCTAAGCATCTATTGCCAAAGCAATGCCATTTCCACCATAAGACCCGCGTTTGCTTCCTATAAATGTCGTGAGGCCCATGCCAAGGAGGTGCTCCTCCAATGCCTTATAGGAGATGGAGATCCATGACGTTGCTATGGGGACGATAAGTGGTGATGGAGAATGAGAATTGGAGGTCTTTTGCTTCTATTCAAGGGTGGAGATTTGGAGTAATGACCCGCCTCATTAGCAAGCGACGCCTGGGGTCTTCTTATTGAGTGAGAGAATAGAGAATTCTTTATGTCTAGCTCGCCCATTGCCATTTAAGTTGTCAAAATGCAGATCAAACCCCTCATCCTCTGTCCAAATTTATCCAAAGACAAAAGTCTCTTGAGGGAAGAGGTGTGGGGAGTACCATGGTATCCTTGGTGCAAGATAGGTTCGGGAATGGGAATGTAGAAGGCAAAGTCTTGAGTTTACATGGCATGGGCATCCCTGTTTACGCATGGGGGCGACCCAACGGGTGTTTCGAGCACGAGTCTCTCGCCGACGTCATGCATGATGTTTAAAGCACTAGGGATTGTTAGGCTAGAAAAGGGTTCAATCCATTGTAACTTGGACTCCTAGACCATAGGTAGAATTTTTTGGAACATCCATCCATAGTTGAAGCTCATTCAGATCACGTAAAATTTTCCCAATGTATATGATTGCCTTCGTTAGACCAAGCCACACATCATTGATCATGTCAGAAATGGGAATGATGGTGCTGGCTCTATTGCTACCATCATTATTGTGATCGTTAGAGTCATCAGACTCATTTTCACCATTAGTTTGCATGGTGAACATTTTTAGTAGAATAGATTTTTTGAAGGTGAGAAAAGTGATTAAAATTGAGAGCTTATAGGGAGCCCTCCTTCTAGCACCAAAGTGTTGATTATATTTTTAACCGACTTCACAATTATGGTTAGAGGTAAATTCTAGCAAAGGCAACTCACTAAAAGCATGGTTAAAAGTGTAAAATAAGGATTATTTAGGAGAATTATAACTAGAGCAAGTAAAACAAATGACTCAAGATGTAAAATGGTTTGATCTTCACAAAGATCTACATCCATTATAGATGATAATTTTATTGCTTGATATTTTAGTTACAAGAGATGATTTTTATCATAATTATAGGGTATTTAACAAATGCTTGTATGGTTAGAAAATTTGAACCTTGTACAAATGTGAGGGGATCCTATTTATAGCCGTAGAGATCATGCTTTGAAAGTTTAGATTGATACCTCGGATGCTAAGTTTCCTCATGATTGTTGATTACGATATACGATCAGATGGTAACCGATTCAGATGCCACGTGCAAAGGATGGTCGATGTAGGCTAGTTGGAGAACCATACAATGGTGTGCTTATGTCAGAAAGGCGACATAGAGCAGAAAATGATTGATGAACAATAGGGCTTTAAGCAAAGTACATGGAGTAGTTTTGCATATTAATGCTTTTGGTAAATGAACAATGTTGTTTTCTTATGTTATTCTTATCAAAGAAACGGTACGAAGTTGTCACCTCTTTCCGTAGGGGCGACCGGGAGTTTTATCAAATGCCTGTTGAGTCACAACAAAGTAGAGTAGGCAGAGAGGATGGTTGATAAGACTAATGGCGAGCAAGGAAGAATGCGGGTGATGAAGTTCCCTTGCGGTGACTTGGTTGTTTAATGATGGGGTGCGAGGGTGTTGTCCGTAAAGTTTTAGACTGCCTATGGGCCGAGTTGATTTCACAAGCAGAGACCTGGGTCCAAAAGGTGGTGGGTTGATCATGTCTTTTAAGGTAGGAATGTTGAAGGGTGGGCAAGAAACTAGGCCAAAGCTGACATTGATCGAGTCAAGCCGTGTGGGCCTATGTCGTTGGGTTTTTAACTAATGGACCAATTTAGCCTTTTGCGATAACATCGAGCAACGCTAACCAGTGCTCCTAACCATTATGAGTAATTTACTTTCAATTATATGGAAAATATTATATACACTAATCTCAATGGATGTATCAGTATCCCATTCATGACACATCTTGACTAGAAACATATAAAGACAAATATTTATTGACACGATTCAATACTCACGGTTATGAACATATTCCCTAATATAATAATATATACAATAGAAAATAAATTTCAAATATCATATTATTTCAAAAAAATTCACTATAAGTTTTAAGTTATATAATCAATTCACGTAATTTTTCTTAGGAACACCCTTAGCCCTATCAGGGATAAATGTAAGCAGGCCACATGCATGGTTTAGTTCAGGCGACAAATACATTTAGCCATTGGGTATGTAGTTGGTTCGGTATCTCTACTATTGACCCAATATTTAGTCCGAGTTGGTCTAGATCGATCCAAAGTGTTAGATCAGTAGTATATAACTTACGTGGGGAATATCCTAGGTAGATGTGAGGCGTACTCAGAGTCAGCTCCGGGCACCAAGTCGATTGGCCCAAGGTAGAAATCGTAAAACATTTCAAACTTTTGAAAGCAGTAACTTCTTTGTTTTAGGTTCAGATTCAATGACTTCGACCATTGGGTTAGAATTTCAAGAGCCAACATTTCTGCAAATTTTGGTAACATTTGAAGAACCCTTATTTTTGGACTGACGGAACGATGAATGAGCATCCAAGGGGTGAAATGAGTATTTTCTAAGTAAATCAAGAATGAGACAAGTCAAAATAAGTGTATAACAACTATTAAGGATAAAAGAGCTATTAGACCGAGGATAGAAATTCTAGTAAATGCAATAGAGCTATATGAGAAATTAGAAGACATGATGAAAATATCCTTATGTGACCATATGCCATGAGTCTGTACCACATAGAGCTTGCTACCAAAGGTGGGGAGGCTCTCCGTGAGAGGAATCTACAACAATGGGCCCTCTAGAAGTAGGGCAATTGTTGCTCAAAATTTTGGCAAAAGTTTAATAGAGCACGACGGCTATCCGCAGGGAGATAGATGCATCAGCCAAGTTAATCCGGGCTTCCATGGAAACCGACCAACCCAAGGGCCGACTAATTTATATGCCCGAGCTCCTCTCACCTAAGGATAGAAAACCAACTAGAGTGGCTTTAAGGAGATAAAACAGTCAGACCGATAGAGAAAAGCATAGTTACTAAAGTCCTGCTACCTTGGGAAAGCGCTAATACAGCCGCCTTGCCACTAACTACTCCCATATGACATGGAAAGCATCAAAAAACTCTGAGTTACATAGCCGAACATCCTACAAAAGAAGCAACCAGCATACGGAAAGGTAGTTTGTCACCATATATCCATGTATCGTTACCAACCCTCTAGCTGTCAACCATCCCATGGTCCGATCTGCCATACGAACCATGGATACCCTCAAGCAATCTTAATCGTAGATCAAAGGAGGCTACTCGTATAATATCCTAAGCATTTCACCAAACAAGGGGTCGGATCTAGAAAACTTAGAAGGATAACACTTTCCACCATACTCTTACCATCTTCAAGGAGTCTCCCTCATCTCCATGTTTCCATTATTATATATATGTGTGTGTGTGTGCGCGCGCGTGTGTAGTGAGAATAATATATACAGTGGACGTAGGCATTCATCTTGGCGGAACCACTCTAAAATCTGTCTCTTTACTAGCATTCCATCCCTAATTCATGAGCATATACTGCAAAGCTAACAACATCACTAAAACCCCTACTCTCTCACAATTTCTAAGGTTGATTAGACATTCTATCTCGCTGATGGAATTTTTAGTCAATGTTTTGGTGCTAGAAGGAGGGCCAACCTTCTACTCTCTCCAGCTTCCTTCAACCTTGCCTAGTCTCCACACTCAACATGGCGATGATGATGTCAACACGAATGATAACTCACACGATGGAAACACTAACGGTAACACACTTGTTGGTATTCCCTGCCCTTTCCCTTGAGTCGACAGTGAGTTCTGCTAGACCATATCCAATCACATCTCTAGGATGGGAACCTTGAGCCAAGAAGTAAATGGCCCAAGGGCTGCTCTAGAAACTCACTCCATCATGGGCCCATGACGGCCATCAACTCAGGCAGTTAACAACTTCCCAACGCTGCCAGTCATCTAAAGCACTTAAGTATTGGAGACCCCACAAAGCGCATGGTTGGCATCCGAAACCAAATCCACACGGCCTCGGAGGCAGGAGATAACAACGTAGTTGAGGGAGAACCAAACGGCCATCGGGATGGTGATATCTGCAAGCGGCGTCTTGAGTATTTAAGCGATTAAGCTCAAACCATGGATAGGGGACCCAAAGCCACCTCTATACGCTCCTACCCGCGTAAGCATGAGTTTGTCCGAAAACCACTTCGAACCAACGTAAGCATTTGAATTGGAAAACATCTCGAAGATGGTGGAATCAAAGACGGAGTTCTTTGAAGTGCAAGGACTACTTGCTATTAATCCCAAGGGTGATTCCAAAAGGATGTAGTAGAAGTAGTGCCTTCAGTTTGTTCATGTCCTGAATAATTTGTATGGAAGAATACTAGCATTGCATTATTGCCTAAAGGACAGTGTTAGCATTTCAAGTGAGATTACTATATAAAAGGTAAAATGTAGCATCAGACCTCATAACCGGTAATGGATAAAGCAAAGACGTGCAGCAGGGCCGTGTGGGTCACGCCCATCAGGGTATGATCATCGCCCTATCTAGATCGGTATTCATGGATTTATGTATGTTTCAGACTCGGTGTGGTTGTTGATCGCAATCAAGGGTGATTATATTCGGTACTATCGAGAAAGAGGTAGGTCAGTCCTGAGTAGCAGATGTGCAATTAATACAATATCGGTATATTTTCTCTAGAGGTGTATTGTACGTAAGGTAAATCCTTATCTTTTCATTGTATGAAATCCATTTTTCATTACGTGCTTACAGACTTGGATGTATGCTACATATGCCAGAATGTAATTTATGTAACCATTTTGGCTATGATTAAATATTTATTTTAAACTCTAGACATTATTATAATATCATAAGATTTATTATAGAAAGGTTTTGATTATCTTTAGATAAAAATCCGTCCGTATTTATGTGCGGAGTGATCTTACGGGATACCTTTACTTTGAAAGATTTTATAAGTAGAACAATTCAGTTGTTTGAAGTGTTTACTTATACTAGACCCATGTCCAATCCAGAGTTTTTCCATCCCAGAGTTTTTCTATCTTTCCTTAAAACTCTTAGGTACTCAAATTTGTATGAGTAGCCGAGTAGTCCAAATTCTTACGGATGCATTTTAGAAGAGCGTGTAGCAGGAGGCTTCGTCATTATTTAGTTATTTTGTTTCCGCTGTATTTGTAAATTATGCATCAACACTATGAGGGCAGACAGTTATAAGCGCCTCTGGTTGAAGTTAGTATCTGTTGTAACTTTGATATTTCATTTTGAAAGCGACTATATGCACTATCTTGTGTTCTATTACATATGACTTCCTTACGTTGTGAGATTCTGTGTTTCTTTGTTCTTGTCTTTTTTTTTGTTTACCATAACCGCTTGTCTTTCGGACGCCTAGATGATCGACACATGAATACCATGAATGCATTAAGTATCGTCTTTATGAGTTAGAAAGACAGATCGTTACATATTGGATCATCAACCATCCATGAGTGCACTATGAGGATGAGTGGCGTTTGGATGTCATGTTTGATGTGTGGTATTTTTTCAAGTCTTATACCCCAACACCCTGTATCTCATTGATGCAGATTGGTATCCCTTTTTATCGCATTGATAGCTTATACATACTGAGTTTATATGATAATGCTTGTGCATGCAGAAGGGTGCTATGAGCATGGTGCAGCATGCATGTCTCGTATCCATTATTACATGGACATGTATGGTTTTTTATACACAAAATTTTATTTATATGTGTGTATGGTGTTTATATATTACTTTGGCTGGATGTGTCAGTCGTACCAGACCATTGACTGACCCAAAGTTATCTATGTTATCCTTTCTTTTAACTTTCGGATACTCGATACGCCAAGTGATACAACTCATTGCCATGGTAGCTTATCACTGGAGACAGACATGAGACTTGCAAATTAGTTATCTTACTGGAGGTTTATTTCATATATTTGTATGTGTAGTGCTTTCAGTAGTCAATGCTTATGCTAGTAGAAACATGCACCAAACAATCTGGATGGTCAGTTCATTCTTAAAATGGACCTGTTATGCGTCGGATGCTTAGAGCATAGAAAGAACTATTTGTAGGTACCTGAAAAAGCGCTTCATTTAATTTCATTCCAATGCATAAACTCAATTTCATTCCTTGCCATGATAAAATATACTTGTTGACTTCATATCAGTTGCTTTTAAGGTCATTTAACTAATAGTTAACCTAAACTTCAACATTGGAGTTTGTAGTCTATTTAAAATAGCAATTTGAATAAAACAATTAGTATATTTGGTTGACCATACTTACAAATCTCAACATGGTATAAAAGTTGGACATTGCTTGCTTTGAATTAATATTAACTATTTTTTATTCAAATAGCATACAAGGTATTTAAGTCTATATCTCCTTGGATAAAAACGAATATGAGCTATAATATGATCCAATTTGAATTTAGCCGAAATGTTATGTATTAAAACATGAGTATTTAGTTATTTTACGACAGATTTATAATCCAATCTGTTGATGCTCTACAATTAAATACTCATAAAAAAACAAACATACAACTCATTGTAAATTTTAAAACAATGAAAAATTTAAGAACTGACCAAAAACAACACTCTGTCAGGTAATCGAATTATAATATTTGATAACTATAAATCACCTATCAACTTGTTCACATGCACATGCCCATGAATGATGCTCAAACGATAGTATATGTACCATTCAATGAATTAACCGAAGAGAAAACGAGAACCAAGCTAGATTTGAAATATGAGATCTCATGACATAAACATTTGCATTCTCGCCCTTGTACTTTTTACTTCACAAAAAGTAATTTCCAAATGCATCATTTTCAACTTTGGGGATTCCAATTCAGATACTGGTGCACTGACAGCCGGCCTTGGTCTATTCCTTGGCCCTCCTACTGGCGGCTTCCGCTTCTTCAAAAAGCCTGCTGGCCGCTTTTCTGATGGCCGCCTCTACATCGATTTCATTTGTATGTGACAATAAGACTAGTTAAAGGTTTTGAGTTTGATTCTCCTAGCATGTTTTAAGGTTTAGTTACACACTTATATTAAATGTTTAGGCGAAAAGTTGAAGATGAAGTACATGAGTCCGTACCTGGAGTCTTCGGGTTCAGACTACAGGCAGGGAGTAAACTTTGCAGTAGCAGGAGCGGCCACAGAATCAAATGGAGTTCCTTTCCCTTTATTTACTCAAGTAAACCAATTCCTTCACTTCCAGAATCGAACTCGTGAACTCATGCCTCAAGGTACTATTACCATTACAATTTCTTGATTTAACAGATTATCAATACTGCGAATGAATGGCATTTGATATGTTTCAGGCAAAGGAGCAATGATAAGCGAAATGCAGTTCAAGAATGCTTTGTATTCCATCGATATGGGGCAGAATGATATCAGCATTGCATTCATCTCAAATCTGACCTATGCACAAGTCCTTGAAAAAATACCAGTCATTCTGTCCAGGATAAAGGATTCTGTCAAGGCAATTAATTCAGAAAAAATAATATGATAATCAGTGTTTATGGGTTTCAAAAAAGAAATCAGTGTTAATGTACTTTTGTACTTCCATATACAGGTCATATATGAAAATGGAGGTAGAAAAATATGGATATACAACACAGGGCCAATCGGTTGCTTGCCTCAGACGCTAGCATTGAGACAGAAACCTGATAGTGTACTCGATTCATTTGGATGTATGGCAGACTACAACAATGCTGCCAAAACTTTCAATGCAGGACTCGGCGAACTTTGCCATGAACTGGCCTCCGTTTACACAGATGCTACCATTGTTTATACTGATAAGTATAGCATAAGATACGAACTTGTTACTAACTACACCAAATACGGTACACATCATGCTCTACGTGCTAAGTTCTACTTTAGCATCCAAGTAAATCAGATTCTGTTCATAAACTTTTGGAAGAATATGCATCTGATTGTTGAGCTATTTTTTTAAGGATTTGAAAACCCATTGATGGCATGTTGTGGGCATGGAGGGCCCCCTTACAACTACAAGGACAGGATGACCTGCGGGCAGCCGACTGCATCACCATGTCCGATAGGGTCGAGATATGTGAGTTGGGATGGAGTTCATAACACTGAATTTGCTAATGAGATTATTGCATCCAAGATTCTTTCTGCTAAGTTTTCTACTCCTAGAATCAAATTAGAAAAGCTATGTAAATCTAAACTTGTTTGAAGTAGAAACATTAAAGGGCTTTATTATGTTCAAATAAAACTACTATGGCTTGTACGAGTAAGATAACCGTGAACGACAGTTTTCTCTGCAAGTTGCCTAGCTGTAGTATTTCAAGATGGGTCATAGGAGCATTCTTAAACACTATTCTCTTTTGCAACTTGCACGACCTGTACAAAATTCAAATCTTCAATATCCATTGAATTATTAAAAGATTACATGCATTGCTAACAGTATTTACCATACCAACACATGTATATACATAATGTTTAGAAGTGGTTGTTACATGCTTTAATCGTAGGCTTGAATGGTTATTGCTTTAAGTATGTCTTGCAGCCTGTATAAAGGCACTGATATATATAAGTAAATAACATCCTTTAGCCGAATGGTTCAATTCCTGTGTAATCTCATTGTTTGCGTCAAAATTGGTCACAAACCCCAGGTATCGTGAAAGCACCAAATTATGAATAAAGATCAGCAATATTCCAAACACAAATGTCAGATCTAAGCAATGTTAAGTATAATAATTCAGAAATAACAATCAATGACACGAGATTTATAGTGGTTCGGCTATCTCCGGCCTACGTCCACTTCAAATGATAATCCTTTATTGAATTTTCCTTGCTGGTTACAGACGATTACAGTAATTACAGTTAACAAATTCGAGTACAACAACTGTGATGAAGTGTGGAATTGAATTCGACAGAGTCTGTACGTCGGATAGCCAAAATATCCTTTTTCTGTAGGCTTCAGGGGCTATTTATAGGTATAGAAGGCTGATATCGCGCTCAAACTTCGGAAGACTTCTTCTGGCACGTGAGTGGGCCCACGCGATCGATTGCACCAAATTTCGACTCGATCTGTGACCGATACGAATCAATATCGTATCGATCAAGAAATGGCTCAATCGAGCTGAAGCTTGGTAGAAACATTCTTTAGCTTGTACATAAGCTCCTGTGAAAATTTCGTAGCATTTGGACCCGTGGTTTGGGAGATATGATCGATGCAATCTCATGTTCTTCGAAGGCTGCCGAATTCGTGTCCATGGTTTCGTATCTATCCCCTTCGCATCGATCAGAAGCACGCGCTTGCTCGTGACGTGGAACGAAAAACCGAGGGAGATCCACATCCTTCGCCGCGTTGACCGAGTTACACCCAATACCGAAGCTTCGCTCGTATCGACCGTTAACTCGCGTCCATCCACTTCAGCCCTTCAAATCGATTATCAATTCGCATCCATTTACCATAGCCCCTGCTCGTATCGATAATTATGGGTATATTTCGTATCGATCGCTTCTACCATCGATACGAAATGAACCCGCTTGAGCATGGATACGAACAAGGACTCGGATGCTATCGATTCGAACAACCACGAACAGGATGGATGCGAACTGTGCTCACCTGTGATTGATACAAACTGTATTGCACCCTGATCAATACGAAGCCATTCTATCATGATGGGTACGAAGCAAAATCGACACGACGCTGCCGTTATTAGATCGATGCGAAGAGACTAAACCCGGATGGAGTCGAACAGCATCGATTCGAACAAGGCTCTATGATGGATTCGAACAACATTTTTTCCTAACTTGCATCGATCATATCTTGAACAAACGAACTCTGATTGACCTGAAATTTGAAACGTAGTCTCTCCTAGTCCTGATCATCATCTCCAATCGATTTCGTCCTAATCGGAGCTCGGTCAAATTTTAACGACATCGATTGCAGCCTCGTTTCCAATCGATCTCCAACCCTGATATCCATTCTTTCTTGCCAATTTGTTGATATTCCAGCCCTAACCAAAACGTGGGATAACATTTGCCTCCCAAAACCTGCCTTGTAATAAGAAGGTGTGTTTTGAATAGTTTCGAATCCAATATCCAGAGTCCATAGCCATATCATCAGAGTAAATCATTCTCGACTGCTCTGCGTCGATACCCAAACCCAAATTCAGTAACCAAAGCCTTTAATCAATTCCATATCCATCTGAACTCGACAACAGAGTCCTAATCCATCCTTATTCAATAGCCAATAACCGAATCCAGGACCTCTCTGGGTCGATATCCAAATCCGTAACCTCTCCGGGTTCTTGGAAAGCGCAATCCACACCCGACGACCGGGATCCAATGCCCTTGGACATTGGGCTAACCTCTCCGGGTTCTTTCCAAGCGCAATCCACACTTGACGACCATGGTCCAGTGTCCCTGGACGTTGTACAATGCCATGGCTTAAGTCCTAAGCCGAATCCTGGTCACTCCAGGCCCTTGTCGAGCATAGTCTATACTCGACGACCTGAAACAGTAGCCAATAATGTAGGACCTAAGTCCTAGGCCGAATCCCGGTCTCTCCGGACCCTTGTTGAGCATAGTCCATACTTAACGACTGGAAACAATAACCGATAATATAGGGCCTAAGTCCTAGACCGAATCCTGGTCGCTCCGGACCCTTGTCGAGCATAGCCCATACTCGACGACCTGAATAAGCCAATTTGCCGCATGCGGACGAAGAGACTTACCACTTGCCAGATATAATCCATACCCGACGACCATTTACCAAAAACCAGATAAAAATCCAATCCAAATACAATCTGAAATCCAAATCAAATCAGAAATCCGAACCAACATCCAAAACAGAAAACAATCATCCAAACGAGAATCCAAACCAGAAAGCAAACAAAACCAGGAGTTCAAACCAAACTCCAAAACCAAACCAGAAAAATGAGTGTCCGATCCAGAAACAAAAGACAGATTTCACAAACAATAGCATCGTGGTTTATCATCATTCAGAGCATGCCCAGGGGCTATCTCCATCCTCGTACATGAATAAATGACTTTACCGTTTGCTAGTAGCTTGCTACTTATTTCACATTATCCTAGTCGATTGATAACCAATCGACCATCATTCCTGGGCCTCGCACCATCGCTGTTCGAGGTAGGCGGTGGTTGCTCCTGCTCCACCGCTGCATTCCAAGCCCCAACATATTGTCGCAACTGTCCATTCCTTACATGCTACTCAATTATGTCCTTTAGACGCATGTAGCTATTGGTATCATGTCCGTCCAAATCATGGAATAGACATGCCTTCCTGGTGCACTCTCACGTTCGAAGGGTTCTCTCCTAGCCGGCCTTCGGTAGGGAAGGCGATTCCGGATCTCCATGTATATTCGGCCCAGCGTCTCGTTTAATCCTGTATATGTGGAAAACTTTGGATCTTTCCATCGCTTTCTATCTCTTCCTTAATCGTCATCCAACTTCCTTTTTCCTTTATCTTTATCCGAGCTTCCGACGGATGGCCCTCCATCCTCAGCTACATTCACTTCCTTCGACTTCAAGTCTGTACATGCATCTTCTTGTCGAAGAAATCTCTTAGCTTCATGAAAGAATTCTCTGAGATCCAGTGGTGGCTCTTGTATTAAAGATACCTTGAAATCCGAATCTTCCCCGACTCCCGATACTGCTGCCATCAAAACCATTGATGATCTGGCCGATCCACCGAAGCAACCGCCGCATTAAACTGAGTCAGGAAAGCTCTGAGTGACTCATCCATCCTTTGCATGATTGACGTCAGTGTCATCACGTACTTTGGCCTCTTGATATGAACCCGAAATTGCCTCAAAAACTTGTCCACCAACTCCGTCCACGTCCTAATAGATCCTTCCTCCAGCTGCCTAAACCACATCGCAACTATATCCGTCAAGTACAGAGGGAAACATCGGGCCATAACTTCCTCCGATGCCCCCAGCACTTCCATGTGTCTGGTGTATCTCATCAGGTGATCGGTTGGGTCAGCCTTGCCATTGTAGACTTCCACGCTAGGCAGCTTGGAATCCGGTGGATTTCGAGCTATCTTGATTTCCCGAGTAAACAGACTCTTGTTCACTCTTCCAGATCTCCATTGGTTAAACCACCGCGCATAGTTTCCTAATAATCTCAGCTAATCCAGAATTATCTCTCAAAGGTTGCCCCCCATGCCCTCGAGGGAATTCTGGTACGTATTCTTCGTGTGGCTCTTAACGTTAACGCTCGCTCTAGCCTGTTGAGCTCCATCCAAAGGTCTTCCAGTGTCAGATCCTGCGGGCCTGCCCCCAAGCCCTCATTGATTGCCTTCCAGCTTTGTATTCCGTCCTCCATTGGGTTCCACAACCCTAGTTCCTTGTTTCGTATTCGTAGTAGCTGTAGTCGGTCCTAAGTTCTGTGCTCCCGCAGCTCTTATCTGTTCAAAGAAAGTCTGCATCATATCCTGTTGACTCTTCAGCAATCTCTCATGCAATGAATTTGCCTAGCTTCCATCTCCTCCCTGATAATATAAACAGAAGCCTGCCCTTCTCCAGTTCCCGAGGATGCCTCTTGACTTCCTCCTTGTTGGCTTCTCTCAGCTCTTTGTCTTCTACTTGTTTGTCTAGTCATTGTCTCTAAATCTGAACTCTTCAAGCTTTAAAATCTGAACTTCAGATCCCGTGTAGCGGGTGCTAATTCTTCTCAGTGAAAGCACCAAAATGTTTGCCCAAAAATTGGTCACAAACCCCGAGTATCGTGAAAGCACCAAGTTATGAATATAGATCAACAATATTCCAAACACAAATCTCAGATCTAAGCAATATTAAGTATAACAATTTAGAAATAAAAATTAGTGACACGAGATTTATAGTGATTCGGCTATCTCCGGCCTACGTCCACTTCAAATGATAATCCTTTATTGAATTTTCCTTGCTGGTCACGGACGACTATAGCAATTACAATGAACAAATTGAGTACAACAATTGTGATGAAGTGCGAAATTGAATTCGGCAGAGTCTGGAGGTCGGATAGCCAAAAGATCCTTTTTTTTGTAGGCTTCAGGGGGATATTTATAGGTATAGGAGGCTGATATCGCGCTCAAACTTCGGGAGACTTCTTCTGGCACGTGAGTGGGGCCACGCGATCGATCCCACCAAGTTTCGACTCGATCTGTAATCGATACGAATAAATTTCGTATCAATCAAGAAATGGCCCAATCAAGCTGAAACTTGGCAGTAACATACTTTAGCTTGTACATAAGCTCCTGTGAAAATTTCGTAGCATTTGGACCTGTGGTTTGGGAGATATGATTGATGCAATCTCATGTTCTTCGAAGGCTTCCGAGTTTGTGTCCATGGTTTCGTATCCATCCCCTTCGCATCGATCAGAAGCATGCACTTGCTCGTGACGTGGAACGAAAAACCGGGAAGATCCACATCCTTCGCCGCGTTGACCGAGTTATACCCAATACTAAAGCTTCGCTCGTATCGACCGTTAATTCGCGTCCATCCACTTCATCCCTTCAAATCAATTATCAATTCACATCCATTTACCATAACTCCTGATCGTATCGATAATTGTGGGTGTATTTCGTATCGATCACTGCTACCATCGATACGAAATGAACCCGCTTGAGCATGGATATAAACAAGGACTCTGTGACAACCCGGAATTTCTAACAATTTAAATTGGAATAATTAATTGATTTTAAATATTTAAAAGTTAATTTTAACTTGAATTATTACTTGGTAATTAAATCATTGAATTATATAGTTTAAATATTGAATTTAATAATTGAAATTAGGTAAATTGTTGAATCTGAAATCTCTAAGCCTGTTTAAATTAATTTGAAGGCTTATAAAATTTATAATGACGATACTGAAGATAATAGAATGGTTGAAATTTAATGTAAAGATGATTTGTTCAGTTTTAATAATATATCGTTTAAATTGGAATTTAAAAATAGCCTTCCGAGGCACAGTCTCGGAATTCGACGAAACCTGTCACGTTGGGTCCATAATAGTGTTTTATTATCGGATTTCAACTTTTGTAGCATTTGGAGTTGTTGTGTGAGTATAGGATATATAAACGTATTCATATTTATATGGAGACGAATTGAACTTAAATAAAATTTACATATTAATCAACTTTAGTTGAAATTCTGCCCCATCAGCCTGTTTCCTTTCTACATCAGGACTTTTTGCTTCCACTGTAGCCAAGCTTCTTCTGCACGCCTCCTATCTTTCAAATCACGTCGTCCACTTCATAAATCAACTGGTTGAAGAGAAAGATATTTCGATCCATTAACTTACAGAATCGTGCATCCCTCATTCTATCATATTCTTAAATAATGGCGACCGAAGTAAAACAAATAAATTCGTCTTCAGATTCCAAAAAAATGTAAATAATATAAAAAGGGCGACCGAGCGTGGTTCGATCTCGCGAAATTCGAGCGTGCTTCAATCCCTTTTCCTTATTAAAATCGGTTGTATCCACGACCGCGATCGAACGCGAGGAGAAGGGTTTTCGAATGAAGGTTTAGGCATCTGTCTTGTCGCGATTTGGGGATTCTCGAAGGGAAGGCGAAGTTGCGTTCACGCGAGATAGCAATGGGGAGATATTGATGGTGGCTGCAAGGTGTGATTGCGGGGTACAGCGAGTTAATCGGGGCAGCGAAGGCTTTGAGGACGGCAGCTCATGTGAAAACATGAGCAGATGATGGAAAGGTCGAAGTTTTGGAGGCTTGAGGTGTATTCTCGTTGATCAACAGTGGGACTTGCGTCGTCTTCGATGTCGATAGTTTTGGGTGAGCAGTTTTCTTGTTTCTTATTTCTTCTTGGATTTGAGAATTGGAAGGTTTAACTATGGGAATAAGTTTCAAGATCCTTATGTTCTTACGAAAAAAAAAACATAAGATTTTAATGCTATAGAATTTATATGAATGTATATAATGTATTTACATATTTAAGTAACAGAAGTTACTATAGATTTTGAAGATATAAGGATTTAAATTGAAAATGATGGATGTTGTGGATTAAACCGTTTCAATTAACTTATTTAATTTTTGGACTAAAAATATGTGTTTAAGGTAGTTCTTAGTTTAAGAATTTAAGTCAATTTATAAGTTAAATTAAATAAGTAAATGATAATAAATTGTTGATTTAAGATTCAAGTGTTAATTAATTTATATGATATTTATACAAGGTCAAAACTGTGAAGACAAAATCGAATTGGAATGGATTGCAAACAGAAAAATCAAAGGTGAGTAATCTCATGCTCTGGGTTTTTATTTAAATTCAAATGGATGAATTTAAATAGTGGGTGAATGATTGAAATGTTTGGATGTGTACTGATGATCTAGTGATTTTAGATTTGGATGTTTCTCGAGTTAATTGTGGTTTGACTCGAGGTGTTTGAATTTTAAATGGTTTTGAACTTGAATCATAAATAAGTAAATGGTTCTGATTAAAATCAAATAAGGTTTAATGATCGGTGAATCATTAAATAAGTATGATAATTTAATGGAAAATTTATGAATTAAATTAATTAATGATTTAGGTTAATTAATTAAGTTTATATTAAATTGGAATAATCATTGGGTGGTTTAATAAGTAATTTCCAAATGTGATAAAAATATACATATATAATTTCTTTGTGGAATTAATCAAGAGATTAATTAAAATAGTTAAATAAAGGAGTAATTATTTTATGAAGAAAATATAAAGATAGTAAATTACTGGTTGAGTTAAATCAAGAAGGATAAATATTTGCGGTTCAATTAATGATTAATTATTTGATATAATTAATTTAGCTAAGGATAATCGAAATATAATTGGAAATCATAAGCTTATATAATGTACGTTGTAATTAAAGATTAATAAATTGGAATTGATTAATCCATAACAAGTGATGTATGAAGAATTAATTAATATAAGTGCTTAAGAATTTATGCAATTAATATGGTAAATTAATTCATGAAGAAATTGAGATTACTTAATGATTTTTGAATAAGTGTAATTAATATTGTGAAGTTAATTAAAGATAGATGCTCGAATGAAATTGAAGGATAATTGATTCGGGTTGATTAATTAAGAGGAATATTGGAGGGATGAATTGAGTTATTTGATTTGAATTAAGTAATTGACAAGTAAAGAATCTAAGTGATTGGAGATTAGAAATATAATTAGAATAAATTGAATTAATTTGGAAACAATAAAATTTGCTTATAAATGATTGATTGGTATTGGATGTTTTGAATGAGTTGATAACTCTGATATGATATGTTGTGTATTTCATTTGGATAACTTGAGATAGGATGATATGAGAGTCGAAGGGACTGGGATCGGGTATTGGAAAATACCCGGAACCACTTCGAATTTTTTTTATAAATTGATTTTTGAAATCAATAGGCAGGAATGAAATGTTTTGAGTGAATTGGATTATTTTATCTAAGTTTGGTACTTAGAAATTGATATGTAAAATAAGGGTTGTCTATAGGAAATTGTGAATGGGATAAATTGATATATGTTACCACGGGTTCATATAAGTTGTTTGCTTTGGTATTCCATGTTAGTTGAGTTTTCTCACGCTGGTTTCCAGCCTGACCCGGGTGTTACTTTGATGTAATGCTCAGGTCAGACCGAGTATTACAGATTTTCAGATTAGGACGTTCTGGAGCTTAGGAGGCGAGCTGGATGGCAATATCGTATAGAGTATTTCCGCTGTATTTATATTATTGTTAATCTGGGACATGATAATTGTAAATATTCAGTGACTGTATGTAATGTGAAACTCTGATGTATTAGAATGAAATCGACAGATATAGTATTCTTTTGCAACTGTTATTATTTATTATTATATTTTATCCGCTGCGAATGTGAGATGTTTGGTGTTTTCTGTTCTTCTTCTTCTATCTCTTTCTTCTTTTTCATAACTATCTGGAATTTTCGACTTCGAAAATCTTGGGTCGTTACAGACTCAGATGCTATCGATTCGAACAACCACGAACGGGATGGATACGAACTGTGCTCACCTGTGATTGATACGAACTGTATTGCACCCTGATCGATACCAAGCCATTCTATCATGATGGATACGAAGTAAAATCGACACGACGCTGCTGTTGTTAGATCAATGCGAAGAGACTAAACCCGGATGGAGTCGAACAACATCGATTCGAACAAGGCTCTATGATGGATTCTAACAACATTTTTTCCTAACTTGCATCGATCATATCTTGAATACAAGAACTCCGATTAACTTGAAATTTGAAACGTAGCCTCTCCTAGTCCTGATCATCATCTCCAATCGATTTTGTCCTAATCGGAGCTCGACCAAATTTTAACGACATCGATTGCAGCCTCGTTTCCAATCGATCTCCAACCCTGATATCCATTTTTTCTTACCAATTTGTTGATATTCCAGCCTTGACCAAAATGTGGGATAACATTTGCCCTCCAAAACATGCCTTGTGAAAAGAAGGCGTGTTTTGAATAGTTCCGAATCCGATATCCAAATCCATAGCCATATCACCAGAGTAAATCATTCTCGACTGCTCCGCGTCGAGGCCCAATCCCAAATCTAGTAAACAAAGCCTTTAGTCGATTCCATATCCATCTGAACTCGACAACCAAATCCTAATCCATCCTTATTCAATAGCCAATAACCGAATCCAGGACCTCTCCGGACCGATATCCAAATCCGTAACCTCTCCGGGTTCTTGCCAAGCGCAATCCACACCTGACGACCGGAGTCCAGTGTCCCTGAACGTTGAGCTAACCTCTTCGGGTTCTTGCCAAGCGCAATCCACACTTGACGACCATAGTCTAGTGTCCCTGGACGTTGTACAATGCCATGGATTAAGTCCTAAGTCGAATCCTGATCACTCCGGACCCTTATCGAGCATAGTCTATACTCGAAGAGCTGAAACAGTAGCCAATAATGTAGGGCCTAAGTCCTAGACTAAATCCCGGTCTCTCCGGACCCTTGTTGAGCATAGTCCATACTTAACGACCTGAAACAATAACCGATAATATTGGGACTAAGTCCTAGGCCGAATCCTGGTCGCTCCCAACCCTTCTCGAGCATAGCCCATACTCGAGAGCCTGAATAAGCCAATTCACCACATGCGGATGAAGAGACTTACCCTTTGCCAGATATAATCCATACTTAACGATCATTTACCAAAAACCAGATAAAAATCCAATCAAAATCCAATCCGAAATCCAAATCAAATCAGAAAATCAGAAATCCGAACCAACATCCAAAACAAAAAACAATCATCCAAACGAGAATCCAAACCAGAAAGCAAACAAAACCAGGAGTTCAAACCAAACTCCAAAACCAAACTCCAAAACCAAACCAGAAAAACGAGTGTCCGATACAGAAACAAAAGACAGATTTCACAAACGATAGCATCGTGGTTTATCATCATTCAGAGCATGCCTAGGGACTATCTCCGTCCCCGTACATGAGTAAATGACTTTTCTATTTTCCAATAGCTTGCTACTTATTTCACATCATCCTAGTCAATTGATAACCAATCGACAATCATTTCTGGGCCTCGCACCATCGCTGTTCGAGGTAGGCGGTGGTTTCACCTGCTCCGCCGCTGCATTCCGACCCCCGACATATTGTCGCAACTGTCCATTCTTTATATGCTCCTCGATTATGTCCTTTAGATGCCTGCAGCTGTTGGTAACATGTCCGTCCAAATCATGGAATAGACGATGCCTTCTTGATACCCTCTCACGTTCGGAGGGTTCTCTCCTAGTCGGCCTTCGGTAGGGAAGGCGATTCCGGATCTCCATGTATATTCGCTCCAGCGGCTTGTTTAATCCTGTGTATGTGGAAAACTTTGGATACTTCCATCGCTTCCAAGCTCTTCCTGAATCGTCATCCAACTTCCTTTTTCCTTAATCTTTATCCGAGCTTCCGACGGATGGCCCTCCACCTCAACTGCATTCACTTCCTTTGACTTCAAGTCTGTACATGCATCTTCTTGTCGAAGGAATCTCTCAGCTTCATGAAAGAATTCTCCGAGATCCAGTGGCGGGTCTCGTGTTAGAGATACCTTGAAATCTGAATCTTCTCTGACTCCCGATACTGCTGCCATCAAAACCATTGATGGATCCGGCCAATCCACCGAAGCAACCGTCGTATTAAACCGAGTTAGGAAAGCTCTAAATGACTCATTCGTCCTTTGCTTGATTGATGTCAGTGTCATCACGTACTTTGGCCTCTTGATATGAACCCGAAATTGCCTCAGAAACCTGTCCACCAACTCTTTCCACGTCCTAATTGATCCTTCCTCTAGCTGCCTGAACCACATCGCAGCTATATCCGTCAAGTACAGAGGGAAACATCGAGCCATAACTTCCTCCGATGCCCCCAGCACTTCCTGTGTCTAGTGTATCTCATCAGGTGATCGGCTGGGTCAGCCTTGCCATTGTAGACTTCCACGCTAGGTAGCTTGAAATCAGGTGGATTTCGAGCTATCCTAATTTCCCGAGTAAACAGACTCGTGTTCACTCTTCCAGATCTCCCTTGGTTAAACCTCCGCGTATAGTTTCCTAATAATCTTAGCTAATCCAGCATTGCCTGTCAAAAGTTGCCCCCATACCCTCGAGGGAATTCTGGTGCATATTCTTTGTGTGGCTCATTAATTTCAACGCTCGCTCTAGCCTGTTGAGCTCCATTCAAAGGTTTCCAGTGTCAGATCCTGCGGGCCTGCCCCAAGCCCTCGTTGATTGCCTTCCGGCTCTGTATTCTGTCCTCCATTGGGTTCCACAACCCTAGCTCCTTGTTCCGTATTCGTAGTAGTTGCAGTCGGTCCTAAGTTCTGTGCTCCTGCAGCTCTTATATATTCGTTCAAAGAAAGTTTGCATCATATCATGTTGACTCTTCAGCAATCACTCATGCAATGAATTTGCCATAGCTTCCATCTCATCCCTGATAATATAAACAGAAGCCTGCCCTTCTCCAGCTCCGGAGGATGCCTCTTGACTTCCTCCTTGTTGGCTTCTCTCGGCTCTTTGTCTTCTGCTTGTTTGTCTAGTCATTGTCTCTAAATTTGAACTCTTCAAGCCTTTAAATCTGAACTTCAGATCCGATGTAGCGGGTGCCAATTCTTCTCAGTGAAAGCACCAAAGTGTTTGCGCCAAAATTGGTCACAAACCCCAAGTATCGTGAAAGCACCAAGTTATGAATATAGATCAGCAATATTCCAAACACAAATCTCAAATCTAAGCAATATTAAGTATAACAATTCAGAAATAACAATCAGTGACACGAGATTTATAGTGGTTCGGCTATCTCCGGCCCACGTCCACTTCAAATGATAATCCGTTATTGAATTTTCCTTGCTGGTTACAGATGATTACAGCAATTACAATGAACAAATTCGAGTACAACAATTATGTTGAAGTGTGAAATTGAATTCGGCAGAGTCTGGACGTCGGATAGCCAAAAGATCCTTTTTTCTATAGGCTTCAGGGGGCTATTTATAGGTGTAGGAGGCTGATATCGCGCTCAAACTTCGGGAGACTTCTTCTGGCACGTGAGTAGGCCCACGCGATCGATCCCACCAAGTTTCGACTCGATCTGTGATCGATACAAATAAATTTAGTACCGTTCAAGAAATGGCCCAATCGAGCTGAAACTTGGCAGTAACATACTTTAGCTTGTATGTAAGCTCCTATGAAAATGTCGTAGAATTTGGATCAGGGGTTTGGGAGATATGATCGATGCAATCTCATGTTCTTCGAAGGCTGCTGAGTTCGTGTCCATGGTTTCGTGTCCGTCCCTTCGCAACGATCAGAAGCACGCACTTGCTCATGATGTGGAACGAAAAACCAGGGGAGATCCACATCCTTCACTGCGTTGACCGAGTTACACCCAATACCGAAACTTCGCTCGTATCGACCGTTAATTCGCGTCCATCCACTTCAGCCCTTCTAATCGATTATCAATTCGCATTCATTTACCGTAACCCCTGCTCGTATTGATAATTGTGGGTGTATTTCGTATCAATCGCTGCTACCATCGATACGAAATGAACCCGCTTGAGCCTGGATACGTAAAAGGACTCAGATGCTATCGATTCGAACAACCACGAACGGGATGGATACGAACTGTGCTCACCTATGATTGATACGAACTGTATTGCACCCTAATCGATACGAAACCATTCTATCATGATGGATACGAAGTAAAATCGACACGACGCTGCCGTTATTAGATCGATGCGAAGAGACTAAACCCGGATGGATTCGAACAACATCGATTCTAAAAAGGCTCTATGATGGATTCGAGCAACATTTTTTCCTAGCTTGCATCGATCATATCTTGAACACGTGAACTCCGATTGAACTAAAATTTGAAACGTAGCCTCTCCTAGCCCTGATCATCATCTCTAATCAATTTCACCCTGATCGGAGCTCGGCCAAATTTTAACGACATCGATTGCAGCCTCATTTCCAATCGATCTCCAACCCTGATATCCATTTTTCCTTCCCAATTTGCGGATATTCCCGCCTTGACCAAAAGGTGTGATCACATTTGCCCCTCAAAACATGCCTTGTGAAAAGAAGGCGTGTTTCGAATATTTCCGAATCCGATATCCAAATCCATAGCCATATCACCAGAGTAAATCATTCTCGACTGCTCCGCGTCGAGGCCCAATCCCAAATCCAGTAACCAAAGCCTTTAGTCGATTCCATATCCATCTGAACTTGACAACCGAATCCTAATCCATCCTTATTCAATAGCCAATAACCGAATCCAGGCCCTCTCCGGGTCGATATTCAAATCTGTAACCTCTCCGGGTTTTTGCTAAGCGCAATCCACACCTGACGACTGGAGTCTAGTGTCCCTGGACGTTGAGCTAACCTCTTCGGGTTCTGGCCATGCACAATCCATACTTGATGCTATGGTCCAGTGTCCCTGGAGGTTGTACAATTCCATGGCTTAAGTCCTAAGCCGAATCCTGGTCACTCCGGACCCTTGTCGAGCATAATCTATACTCGACGACCTGAAACAGTAGCCAATAATGTAGGGCCTAAGTCCTAGGCCGAATCCCCGTCTCTCCGGACACTTGTTGAGCATAGTCCATACTTAACGACCTGAAACAATAACCGATAATATAGGGCCTAAGTCCTAGGCCGAATCCTGGTCGCTCCGGACCCTTGTCGAGCATAGCCCATACTCGACGACCTGAATAAGCCAATTCGCCACATACGAAGAGACTTACCCCTTGCCAGATATAATCCATACCTGACTACCTTTTACCAAAAATGAGATAAAAGTCCAATCAAAATCCAATCCGAAATCCAAATCAAATCAGAAAATCAGAAATCCGAACCAACATCCAAAACAGAAAACAATTATCCAAACGAGAATCCAAACCAGAAAGCAAACAAAACCAGGAGTTCAAACCAAACTCCAAAACCAAACTCCGAAACCAAACCAGAAAAACGAGTGTCCGATCCAGAAACAAAAGACAGATTTCACAAACAATAGCATCACGGTTTATCATCATTCAGAGCATGCCTAGGGGCTATCTCCGTCCCCATACATGAGTAAATGACTTTGTCGTTTGCCAGTAGCTTGCTACTTATTTCACATTATCCTAGTCAATTGATAACCAATCGACCATCGTTCCTGGGCCTCGCACCATCGCTGTTCGAGGTAGGAGGTGGTTGCTCCTGCTCCACCGCTGCATTCCGAGCCCCGACATATTGTCGCAACTGTCCATTCCTTACATGCTCCTCGATTATGTGCTTTAGATGCCTGCAACTGTTGGTATCATGTCCGTCCAAATCATGGAATAGACAATGCCTTCCTGATGTCCTCTCACGTTTGAAGGGTTCTCTCCTAGCCGGCCTTCGATAGGGAAGGCGATTCCGACTCTCCATGTATATTTGCTCCAGCGTCTCATTTAATCCTGTGTATGCGGAAAACTTTGGATCCTTCCATTGCTTCCTAGCTCTTCCTGAATCGTCACCCAACTTCCTTTTTCCTTTATCTTTATCCGAGCTTCCGACGGATAGCCCTCCATCCTCAGCTTCATTCACTTACTTTGACTTCAAGTCTGTACATGTATCTTCTTGTCGAAGGAATCTCTCAGTTTCGTGAAAGAATTCTCCGAGATCCAGTTGTGGGTCTCATATTAGAGATACCTTGAAATCCGAATCTTCTCTGACTCCCGATACTACTGCCATCAAAACCATTGATGGATCCGGCCGATCCACCGAAGCGACCGTCGCATTAAACTGAGTCAAGAAAGCTCTGAGTGACTCATTCGTCCTTTGCTTGATTGACGTCGGTGTCATCACGTTCTTTGGCCTCTTGATAAGAACCCGAAATTGCCTCAAAAACCTGTCCACCAACTCTGTCCACGTCCTAATAGATCCTTCCTCCAGCTGTCTGAACCACATCGTAGCTATATCCGTCAAGTATAGAGGGAAACATCGGGCCATATCTTCCTTCGATGCCCCCAGCACTTCCATGTGTCTGGTGTATCTCATTAGATGATCGGTTGGGTCAGCCTTGCCATTGTAAACTTCCACGCTAGGAAGCTTGAAACCAGGTGGATTTCGAGCCATCCTGATTTCCCGAGTAAACGGACTCTTGTTCACTCTTCCAGATCTCCATTGGTTAAACCTCCGCGCATTGTTTCCTAATAATCTAAGCTAATCCAGCATTGTCTGTCAAAGGTTGCCCCCCATGCCCTCGACGGAATTCTAGTACGTATTCTTCGTGTGGCTCATTAACGTTAACGCTCGCTCTAGCCTATTGAGCTCCATCCAAAGGTCTTCTAGTGTCAGATCCTGCGGGCCTGCCCCCAAGCCCTCGTTGATTGCCTTCCGGCTCTATATTCTATCCTCCATTGGGTTCTGCAACCCTAGCTCCTTATTCCGTATTCGTAGTAGCTATAGTCGGTCCTAAGTTCTATGCTCCTGCAGCTCTTATCTGTTCAAAGAAAGTCTGCATCATATCCTGTTGACTCTTCAACAATCTCTCATGCAATGAATTTGCATAGCTTCCATCTCGTCCCTGATAATATAAACAGAAGCCTGCCCTTCTCCAGCTCCGGAGGATGCCTCTTGACTTCCTCCTTGTTGGCTTCTCTCGGCTCTGTCTTCTGCTTGTTTGTCTAGTCATTGTCTCTAAATCTAAACTCTTCAAGCTTTTAAATCTGAACTTCAGATCCGGTGTAGCGGGTGCTAATTCTTCTCAGTGAAAGCACCAAAGTTTTGCGCCAAAATTGGTCACAAACCCCAAATATCGTGAAAGCACCAAGTTATGAATATAGATCAGCAGTATTCCAAACACAAATCTCAAATCTAAGTAATATTAAGTATAACAATTTAGAAATAACAATCAGTGACACGATATTTATAGTGGTTCGGCTATCTCCGACCCACGTCCACTGCAAATGATAATCCTTTATTGAATTTTCCTTAACAGACGATTACAGCAATTACAATGAACAACTTCGAGTACAACAGTTGTGATTAAGTGCGAAATTGAATTCGGCAGAGTCTGGACGTCGGATAGCCAAAAGATCCCTTTTCTGTAGGCTTCAGGGGGCTATTTATAGGTGTAGGAGGCTAATATCGCGCTCAAACTTCGGGAGACTTCTTCTGTCATGTGAGTGGGCCCACGCGATCGATCCCACCAACTTTCGACTCGATCTGTGATCGATACGAATAAATTTTGTATCTATCAAGAAATGGCCCAATCAATCTGAAACTTGGAAGTAACATACTTTAGCTTGTACGTAAGCTCCTGCGAAAATTTCGTAGCATTTGGATCTGTGGTTGGGAGATATGATCGATGCAATCTCATGTTCTTCGAAGGCTGCCGAGTTTGTGTCCATGGTTTCGTATCCATCCCCTTCACATCGATCAGAAGCACGCGCTTGCTCGTGACGTGGAATGAAAAACTGAGGGAGATCCACATCCTTCGCTGCGTTGACCGAGTTACACCCAATACCGAAGCTTCGCTTGTATCGACCGTTAATTCGCGTCCATCCACTTCAGCCCTTCAAATCGATTATCAATTTGCATCCATTTACAGTAACCCCTGCTCATATCGATAATTGTGGGTATATTTCGTATCGATTGTTGCTACCATCGATACGAAATGAACCCGCTTGAGCACGGATACGAATAAGGGCTCAGATGCTATCGATTCGAACAACCACGAAGGGATGGATACGAACTGTGCTCACCTGTGATTGATACGAACTGTATTGCACCCTGATCGACACGAAGCCATTCTATCATGATGGATACGAAGTAAAATCGACACGACGCTTCCGTTATTAGATCGATACGAAGAGACAAAACTTGGATGGAGTCGAACAACATCGATTCGAACAAGGCTCTATGATGGATTCGAACAACATTTTTTCATAACTTGCATCGATCATATCTTGAACATACGAACTCCGATTGACCTGAAATTTGAAACGTAGCCTCTCCTAGTCCTGATAATCATCTCCAAATGATTTCGTCCTGATCGGAGCTCGACCCAATTTTAACGACATCGATTGCAGCCTCGTTTCTAATCGATCTCCAACCCTGATGTCCATTTTTCCTTACCAATTTGTTGATATTCCAGCCTTGACCAAAAGGTGGGATAACATTTGCCCCCCAAAACTTGCCTTATGAAAAGAAGGCGTGTTTTGAATAGTTTCGAATCCGATATCCAAATCCATAGCCATATCACCAGAGTAAATCATTCTCGACTACTCCACGTCATGCCCAATCCCAAATCCAGTAACCAAAGCCTTTAGTCGATTCCATATGCATTTAAACTCGACAACAGAATCCTAATCCATCCTTATTCAATAGCCAATAACCGAATCCAGGACCTCCCCGGGTCGATATCCAAATCCATAACAACTTCGGGTTCTTGCCAAGCGCAATCCACACCTGACGACCGGGGTCCAGTGTCCCTAGACGTTGAGCTAACCTCTCCGGGTTCTTACCAAGCGCAGTCCACACTTTACGACCGTGGTCCGGTGTCTCTGGACATTGTACAATGCCATGGCTTAAGTCCTAAGCCGAATACTGGTCACTTTGGATCCTTGACGAGCTAGTCTATACTCGACGACCTGAAACAGTAGCCAATAATGTAGGGCCTAAGTCCTAGGCCGAATCTCGGTCTCTCCGAACCCTTTTTGAGCATAGTCCATGCTTAACGACCTGAAAAAATAACTGATAATATAGGGCCTAAGTCCTAGGCCGAATCCTTGTCGCTTCGGACCCTTGTCGAGCATAGCCCATACTCGACGACCTGAATAAGCCAATTCGCCACATGCGAATGAAGAGACTTACCCCTTGCCAGATATAATCCATACCTGTCGACCATTTACCAAAAACCAGATAAAAATCCAATCAAAATCCAATCCGAAATCCAAATCAAATCAAAAAATCAAAAATCCGAACCAACATCCAAAATAGAAAACAATCATCCAAACAAGAATCCAAACCAGAAAGCAAACAAAACCAGAAGTTCAAACTAAACTCCAAAACCAAACCAGAAAAACGAGTGTCCGAACTAGAAACAAAAGACAGATTTTACAAACAATAGCATCACGGTTTATCATCATTTAGAGCATGCCTAGGGGATATCTCCGTCCCAGTACATGAGTAAACGACTTTGCCGTTTGCCAGTAGCTTGCTACTTATTTCACATTATCCTAGTCAATTGATAACCAATCGACCATCATTCCTGGGCCTCGCACCGTCGCTGTTCGAGGTAGGCGATGGTTGCTCCTTCTCCATCGCTGCATTCCGAGCCCCGACATATTGTCGCAACTGTCCATTCTTTACATGCTCCTCGATTATGTCCTTTAGATGCCTGCAGCTGTTGGTATCATGTCCGTCCAAATCATGGAATAGACAATGCCTTCCTGATGCCCTCTCATGTTCGGAGGGTTCTCTCCTAGCCGGCCTTCGGTAGGGAAGGCGATTTCGGATCTCCATGTATATTCGCTCTAGCGTCTTGTTTAATCCTGTGTATGTGGAAAACTTTAGATCCTTCCATCGCTTCCTAGCTCTTCCTGAATCGTCATCTAACTTCCTTTTTCCTTTATCTTTATCCGATCTTCCGACGGATGGCGCTCCATCCTCAGCTGCGTTAACTTCCTTTGACTTCACGTTTGTACATGCATCTTCTTGTCGAAGGAATCTCTCGGCTTCGTGAAATAATTCTCTGAGATCCAGTGGTGGGTCTCGTATTAGAGATACCTTGAAATCCGAATCTTCTCTGACTCCCGATACTGCTGCCATCAAAACTATTGATGGATCCGACCGATCCACCGAAGCAACACCGCATTAAACCGAGTCAGGAAAGCTCTAAGTGACTCATCCATCCTTTGCTTGATTGACATCAGTGTCATCACGTTCTTTGGCCTCTTGATATGTACCCGAAATTTCCTCAAAAACCTGTCCACCAACTCTGTCCACGTCCTAATAGATCCTTCCTCCAGCTACCTGAACCACATCGCAGCTATATCCGTCAAGTATAGAGGGAAACATCGGGCCATAAATTCCTTCCATGCCCCAGCACTTCCATGTGTCTGGAGTAACTCATCAGGTGATCGGTTGGGTCACCCTTTCCACTGTAAACTACCATGCTAGGTAGCTTGAAATCAGGTGGATTTCGAGCTATCTTGATTTCCCGGGTAAACAGACTCTTGTTCACTCCTTCCTGATCTCCATTGGTTAAACCTCCACGCATAGTTCTCCTAATAATCTCAGCTAATCCAGCATTTTCTGTCAAAGGTTGCCCCCATGCCCTCGAGGGAATTCTGGTACGTATTCTTCGTGTGGCTCATTAACGTTAACGCTCGCTTTATCCTGTTGAGCTCCATCCAAAGGTCTTCCAGTGTCAGATCCTATGGGCCTGCCCCTAGCCCTCGTTGATTGCCTTATGGCTCTGTATTCTATCCTCCATTGGGTTCCATAACCCTAGCTCCTTGTTCCGTATTCGTAGTAGCTGCAGTCGGTCCTAAGTTCTATGCTCCTGCGGCTTTTATATATCCGCTCAAAGAAAGTTTGCATCATATCCTGTTGACTCTTCAGCAATCACTCATGCAATGAATTTGCCATAGCTTCCATCTCGTCCCTGGTAATAAAGACAGAAGCCTTCCCTTATCCAGATCCGTAGGATGCTTCTTGACTTCCTCCTTGTTGGCTTCTCTCAGCTTTTTGTCTTCTACTTGTTTGTCTAGTCATTGTCTCTAAATCTGAACTCTTCAAGCTTTTAAATCTGAACTTCAGATCCAGTGTAGCGGGTGCTAATTCTTCTCAGTGAAAGCACCAAAGTGTTTGCACCAAAATTGGTCACAAACCCCAAGTATCTTGAAAGCACCAAGTTATGAATATAGATCAGCAATATTCCAAACAAAAATCTCAGATCTAAGAAATATTAAGTATAACAATTCAGAAATAACAATCAGTGACACGAGATTTATAGTGGTTCGTCTATCTCCGTCCTACGTCCACTTCAAATGATAATCCTTTATTGAACTTTCCTTGCTGGTTATAGAAGATTACAACAATTATAGTGAACAAATTCGAGTACAACAATTGTGATGAAGTGTGGAATTGAATTCGGCAGAGTCTGGATGTCAGATAGCCAAAAGATCCTTTTTCTGTAGGCTTCAGGGGGTTATTTATGGGTGTAGGAGGCTGATATCGCACTCAAACTTTAGGAGACTTCTTCTTGCACGTGAGTATGCCCACGCGATCGATCTCACCAAGTTTCGACTCGATCTGTGATCAAATGCGAATCAATTTCGTATCGATCAAGAAATGGCCCAATCGAGCTGAAACTTGGCAGGAACATTCTTTAGCTTGTACGTAAGCTCCTGTGAAAATTTCCTAGCATTTGGACCTGTGGTTTTGGAGATATGATCGATGCAATCTCATGTTCTTCGAAGGCTGCCGAGTTCGTGTCCATGGTTTTGTATCCATCCCCTTCACATCGATCAGAAGCACGCGCTTGTTCCTGACGTGGAACGAAAAACCGGGGAAGATCCACATGCTTTGCCTCGTTGACTGAGTTATACCCAATACCGAAGCTTCGCTCGTATCGACCGTCAATTCGCGTTCATCCACTTCAGCCCTTCAAACCGATTATCAATTCACATCCATTTACCGTAACCCCTGCTCATATCGATAATTGTGGGTATATTTTGTATCGATCGCTGCCACCATCGATACGAAATGAACCCGCTTGAGCATGGATACGAACAAGGACTCAGATGCTATCGATTTGAACAACCACGAACAGGATGGATACAAACTGTGCTCACCTGTGATTGATACGAACTATATTGCATCCTGATCGATACGAAACCATTCTATCATGATGGATACGAAGTAAAATCAACACGACACTGTCGTTATTAGATCGATGCGAAGAGACTAAACCCGGATGGAGTCGAATAGCATCGATTCGAACAAGGCTCAATGATGGATTCGAATAGGGTTCTATGATGGATTCGAACAAGGCTCTATGATGGATTCGAACAACATTTTTTCCTAACTTGCATCGATCATATCTTGAACTCACGAACTCCAATTGACCTGAAATTTGAAACGTACCCTCTCCTAGTCCTGTTCATCATTTCCAATCGATTTCATCCCGATCGGAGCTCGGCCAAATTTTAACGACATCGATTGCAGCCTCATTTCCAATCGATCTCCAATCCTGATATCAATTCTTTCTTGCCAATTTGTTGATATTACAGCCTTGACCAAAAGGTGGGATAACACTCATGTGCCCCGTCCTCATGCAATCTGAATCCTTCATTGTTCATTAATAAATTAAATTATATGGATAGATAACTGAAATAAAGGACTGAGAGATTGTCTGCGGACTGGGACACATGAAATTTGGGGACAAAGGACCTCATCTATGGTACCAATGCTAGAAAATAGAAACAGTAATTTTTAAACTTGAACACAGCCTAAGAAAAAAAATACAGCCATTATGTTACATAGGATCATTCGTGCAGAAACAACCGATGGCCAAAAAAGTTCAAAAAAATACCAATTAAATGAAATTTACTTACCTGTAAAAAATTACAAAACTTTCAGCGATGATTCATCAACAACAAGAAACCATTCTCAGACATACAACTTCCTA
The DNA here is from genome assembly GCA_030765085.1 of Allium cepa. Classification (NCBI taxonomy): domain Eukaryota; kingdom Viridiplantae; phylum Streptophyta; class Magnoliopsida; order Asparagales; family Amaryllidaceae; genus Allium; species Allium cepa. Next base: position 218,774,295 of record CM060932.1, on the reverse strand, counting down.
AGTGCTCAGAAACGGTTAGCGTGGTAAAAGGATTAATACAAAAAATAAAAAATTTAATCCACGATGTGGGATATAAAGTTACTAATGATACTTTGGGAGGAAGAACATCGAATATAATCCACGGTTCGACGCCATGAGTAGAATGCTCTTGGAGTAGAGGATTGCAGGAGCATCCGCTTTCGTATGACGATAGTTATAAGGAATCAGCCGCAACCCAAAAATTCTTGTAAATATGAGGTATATGACGCTTGCTGCAGACGATGCTAATGATGCTTCAGTTCTTTTAGTTCTACCTAATCTTGTTTCTTTATGATTTGGTGCAAGTGAGTACAAATAATAATTCAATTTAGGGTTTTAATATAGGGATCGGGTATCAATTTTGTAATGAATAAACTAATTTAAAAGGAGTTTTGAAGAATAAAACTACGTCACCGTAGCAGCAATTTTTTACCTAGTTTATATAGGATGGCATCTAACATATCGACGCGTCCTAGATAGGTCTACGGTTCTCATCCGTTTTGCTAACCATTGAAACTTAACGAAATTGAACGGTTAATCTCAAACGAAATTGAGCGGTTAACCTCAAAAGCAGTCAAGATTTGGGATAACTTTTGATACACTCATCTCAATCTCAATTCTGTTAATTTTCCATATTTTTCTGTTTTTTTATTCAAGTTTTTTTACGCTAGAAAATGCAAGAAATTTGTTCGAAAAACTCTCATCGAAGTCTTAAGAATTAGTCTACAAAAGTTACGATAGAATTCTTGCATTGCGCCACTTGTACATACCAAGTAATTGGAAACAACAAAAAAGACATTCTTAAGAAAACTATTGGAAATGCGAATTACGGATCTTAAGACTGGATTAACACTGGAGTGGAGTAGGAGGATGAGTAGTGTTAAATGGATTTTATGGAATTTTTGAAACCTTTTCAAATTAAACACAAACAGATACAATTCACAAACATAGAGACAATCACAGAATCAGACATAGATGCAATAGTAAATAAAACCAGTAAAGGAAATAACACACCAGAATTTTATACTAGTTTGGAGTTACCATACATCCAGTCCCACGCAATTTCTTATGTAGATTTCTTTTCAAATATAATGTCGATATTACAACCTCGATTTCAGGGCCACTCACCCTCCTGTCTCCGAGTCTAGGGCAACGCTCTTGATTTAACCAGGCTACAAGATCACCTAATTGATTTACGGGCTACAATCACACCTCAATTGATTTACAAGCCACAATCACACCGTTTCCAATCAAACTTTGATAGAGAGACTCGATACACTTCGATCTTTGATTATAAATGATCCTAAAACTTTGAATAGCACTGAGATCTTTGAGAGAGAGTGGTAGAGAATCAAACTAGAGACCATCGAGTTTGATTCGCTTAGGATTTCAGTAGAATTTTGTTAAAGTAATTGAAATATAAGAGAATATTGAGTGGAGAAGAAGGAGTGAAGAAATGAAGAAAAATTAACTTAAAATTCGTTGAAAACAACTAGTATATATAGGAGAACAAAGGCCATGTCCATTCGCGAAAGGTTAAAACGAATAGACACTTCTTTTGAAAATTTGACATTTGAAATCTACGGCTACCATGTCGACATGAGGGGTATAGGTATGTCGACATGCCTATGTTATTTTTGAAAATTTATTTTTCTTCAATCTGATTTATATTCTAAAACTTATCAAAATAATTTCTGAACTTTGTAAACCATTTTGAATAGTTTAAACTTATAAAAGAGTTTTAGAATGTAATCTTAAAATGTATAATCTATAATATAAAAGTAATATTAAAAACTAAGTATAGACTTCTTTAAAATATATTTTTGAGATTTAAAGCTAAAATATTAAAAACAAGAGATAGTTTAAAAAACAAGAGATGATTTTGAGATCAAAATATTAAAAGACGTTAAGGATAGTTTTTGAATTAAGGCTAAAATATTTAAATTGATAGAGATGACTTTTAAAAAGATTTTGGAAAAATAGTTAAAATATATTATTTTGAATATTTCGTGCATTCCATTCCACTGGAGAATGTCGTGGGTTCCATCCCACTAAAGAGGTCGTGGGTTCCATCCCACTAAAGAGGTCGTGGGTTCCATCCCACTATTAAAGCAAGAAGGTGAATTCCATTCCACAATTAAAATTCGAATAAAGATTTTAGTGCTATTATGAAGTTTTAACATAAATCCAGACTCTATTACTTATCTTGATATCTTGAACTCTTGATACTCATAATTCTTTAGTCTTGATTTCTTCAATCTTGAATTCATCAGTCTTGAATCTCTATACTGTACAGTCATCATTCTCAGTACCTGCATATACATATATATCCAGACAAGAATATTAGTATTTATATTTTATAACAAATTCTATGGTTGTTGTCATCGAAACCATCATCTAAGGAACTAACAATCTCCCCCTTTTGATGATGACAACCTTTGTTTATAAAATCTACTCCAATAAATTTCGATTCTGCCCCGACTCCCACTTACTTCAACAACTCCCCCTTAATCTAAGCCTATCTAACCTATTTTATAATTCTCCCTCTTTCTCATCAACAAAAAATACTCCTAAACTACATAGCTCCCCCTAAATCTTATACTATAGCACCATATATGATAATAACACAGTGTAGTAGAATGTACATGAGATAGATAACAATATGAGTAAAATAGTAAGGTAAATGTGAGAGATATGAAAATTTTAAACATAATCAATCAATATATACACCATGTTCTTATCAAACCACGCCATGTTCAATCATATATTACACACCATATTCAAATCAACCCAAACCATACTAATCTAAACCAAACAATTCAAACCAAATCAAAATAAATCAAACCATATATGTCAGATCAAAAATTGCTTGGAACGTGAACCCATCCTTCTTCATCGAAGATAGGATCTGCCTTTATAGCATCCTATTCTTCATTATCTTTGTTTAGAGTTCTTTCTGGATTCACTTCAAGTTCATCTTTGTTGGGAGCAGAGATCATCCATCGAATTACATCAAAGTGCCTTTCTTGTTCCTTTATCATCTGCATTTGTCTTAATTCTAAGTGTTAATTGCGAAGGATAAAAGTAAGTATGTTCTTGAAGGAACTGAGAGTTTCTTTAAGATTCACACTTAGATTATAAATAGGAGAGGTCATTTTTGAAGAAAGTAGAGAGCTTGAGAGTTTGAAAGAGAGTTTGAATTTTAAAATTAAAGTGAAAAGATGAGATAAAGTTAAGGAGATAAATAGATATCTAAGAACCATGTTCTTTGGTCAATGGATACCTTTTTAGAGCTTTGGAATTGGTGAAAAGATGGAGGAAAATTCAAAGTTTTGAATTCAAATTTGAACTTCAAATTTCTGACTGGGATGTCGACATGGGGGGTAGGGCCATGTCGACATGGGTCCCGTAAATCATGTGACTCATTTTCTTACTTTAGTTAATATCTATATCTATATCTGCTATAATCTAATTTGTATTTTATCTGAAATAATATTAAATATAATAACACTTTAATATTAATATTTTAATATTAAAATATTATTAAAAGAATATTATTTTGAAAATCAAAATTTTAAATTCAAACAACAGGCAATTTCAAAACATGCAAATAACCAAACATTCAAACAAGCAATTTCAATCAATACAATTTAAATGTGTATCTATTTTCAGATCCATAATTCCGAGATCATCGGACTCGTGAATAGCTGCAAAGCACATGTTGAATTTTCCGTCTCTTGATCTTTATCACTGGAGGATTAGTCTGAATTGTCTAGTGTAGCAGTATATGCTTTCTTTCTTTTCTTTGACGAATCATTACTTGGAGAAAAGTTATGTTTACATGGATGCGGACAATCTCTTATTAAGTGGCCTCGTTCATCACAACTGTAGCATCTGACATTGTTTTGAGTGTCATTACTATTTCCAGAATTCTTGTTATCATTTCTTTTGTAATTGTTTGTCATTTTGTATTTCAGAAACTTTCTAAAATTCCTTGTCATCAAGGCTGTTTCATCATCATCGTCACTGTTTGAGTCTGAACCATCTGTTATTGCATTGAAGGCTACTGACTTCTTTTCTAAGCTCTTGCTTTCTCTTCTCCCTTGCATTTGTACTTCAAACGACATCAAATTCCAAATCAATTCTTCAATTTTCAGAATACTAATATCATTAGCCTCTTCAATTTCTAGAGTCTTCTGATCCTATTCCGGAGTGAGTGTATTCAGAATTTTTCTAACTTGATCTTCTTCAAAAAAGTTCTTTCCTAATGCAATTAATGAGTGCACAATGTCTTGGATCCTACTGTATATGTCTATAATGGAATCGTTTGGATTCTTCTTGAATAATTGAAACCGATTGGTCAAGATAGATATTTTTGTCTGTTTAACTTTGCTTGTTCCTTCATGAGTAACTTGCAAAGTTTTCCAGATCTCATATGCAGACTTACAGACAAACACTCTAATAAACTCATTCCTATCAAGTGAACAGAGTAGAATATTCATGGCTTTGGATTTGTTTTGTGCAACATCATTTTCTCTGTAGTCCACTATGTAAAATTAGTTGTGGGTTCAATGTACTCGGTTTGTGTGATATTCCAAGTGTCTAATCCTACTGATTGTAAATAGATTTTCATCCAATATGCCCAATATGCATAGTTACTGCCATTAAAAAGTGGTGGTCTGGCAGTAGACTGACCTCTATAAATGAATTAGTGATATTGTTGACATTGCCAATGTTGGAAGCCATTTGAAAACTTTTCAAAAATCATATTATGAAAACTTTGAAAAACCTCGCTCTGATACCAAATGTTGAAAATGCGAATTACGGATCTTAAGGCTGAATTAACACTAAAGGGGGGTGAATAGTGTTTAATGGATTTTATGGAATTTTTGAAATCTTTTCAAATTAAACACAAATGGATGCAATTCACAAACACAGAAAAATCACAGAACCAGACACAGGTGCAAATCGTAAATAAAAGTATTAAAGAAAAGAACACACCAGAATTTTGTACTGGTTCGAAAGTACCCTACATCCAATCCCACACAATTTCTTGTATAGATTTCTTTTCAAATATAATCTTGATATTACAACCTCGATTTCAAGGCCTTAAGATACACCCTCCTGTCTTTGAGTCCAGGGCAAACTTTCTTGATTTACTAGGCTACAAGATCACCTAATTGATTTATGGGCTACAATCACACCCAACTGATTTATGGGCCACAATCACACCATTTCCAATTACACTTTGATAGAGAGAGACTCGATATACTTTGATCTTTCGATCTTTGATTAAAATGATCATATAACTCTGAATAGCACTGAGATCTTTGAGAGTGAGTGTAGAGAATCAAAACTAGAGACGATTGAGTTTGATTCACTTAGGATTTTGGCAGAATTTTGTTAAAGCATTTGAAATATAAGAGAATATTTGAGTGAAGAAGAAGCGAAGAAATGAAGAAAAACTAACTTAAAATTCGTTGAAAACAACTGGTATATGTAGGAGAACAGCGGTCATGTCATTCGCGAAAGGTTATGACGAATAGAAACTTCTTTCGAAAATTTGAAATTTGAAATCTACGGCTGCCATGTCGACATGGCGGGTATAGGGATGTCGACATGCATATATTATTTTTGAAAATTGATTTTGCTTTAAACTGATTTCTATTCTAAAACTTATCAAAACAATTTCTGAACTTTGTAAACTATTTTGAATATAATTTAAATTTATAAAAGAATTTTAGAATGTAATCTTAAAATATATAATCTATAATATAAAAGTAATATTAAAAACTAAGTATAGACTTCTTTAAATTATATTTTTGAGATTTAAAGCTAAAATACTAAAATCAAGAGGTAGTTTAAAAAAACAAGAGATGATTTGGAGATCAAAATATTAAAAGATGATAACAATAGTTTTTGAATTAAGTCTAAAATATTTAAATTGATAAAGATGACTTTAAAAAAATATTTTTTGGAAAAGTAGTTAAAATGAATTATTTTGAATATTTCGTGGATTTCATTCCACTAGAGAAGGTCGTGGGTTCCATCCCATTAAAGAGGTTATGAGTTTCATCTCACTATTAAAGCGAGAAGGTGGATTCCATTCCACAATTAAAATCTGAACAAAGATTTTAGTGCTATTATGAAGTTTTAACATAAATCTAGACTCTATTACTTATCTTAATATATTGAACTCTTGATACTCATGAGTCTTCAGTCTTGATTTCTTTAATCTTGAATTCGTTAGTCTAGAATCTCTAATTGTACAATCTTCATTCTCAGTACCTACATATATATACCCTGCATATACATATATATCTAGAAATGAATATTAGTATTTATATTTTATAACAAGTCCTAAGGTTGTTGTCATCAAAACCATCATCTCGGGAACTAACAAAAACTATAGCGACATTAAATGAGGCTTTGATGGCTATTCCAAATGAAATACCAGCAATGGCGATCAAGTTCGCTACAAATATAATGAACTAAAGAAACAATTACCAATATGGCAGTGTTTGTGTAGCAAAACAGACTCAAAATGAGATTTGGTGAGGAAAACAGTTAGCCGAAGCCAGCAATGTTAGGCTAATTGTGTGCATGTAATTTTGTCCTCTCTTGTTGTTTCTTTTTCATTTTTATGGATTAGTATTAAGTTTTGTTCCTCTTTCTTTTGTTTTCAGGAGTTCGACACCACAATTCTGAAGTACATGTAATAATCAATCAATCATCCACACGGAGTTATTGCAAAAGATTTTCCAAATTACTATTGCAACATGAGAGTGTGCATTCACACCTAGTTCCATGGAAGAACAAGTCGAGTGGGTTTATTCTTCTCCTCTAGAATAAACCACCAATCGTCATTCAATGCAACATGGAGAATTGATTGATTTTATACTCTAGTAGAAGATCTAATCATGTAACAGCCTGCATCAACGCGTAGTGAAGGTTCACCTTGTTGGATCTTGGTTAACATGCAGCGGTTTAATGGATGAATTTCAATTATTTTTCCATTTTGGACCTTATTGGGCCTCTGATGTCTACATTAGTTTATATCTAATCTAAATAAATTTTACATAAAATCATTATTTTATTTTATTGATTGATAAAAGGATTTTATTTCATTTATACGAATGTTATATAATGTGCACATGTGTATCAGATACGCATGTATGTGTACGTGCATATGCACCACACAATGTGTACATTGTTTAACTTTCCGTATCAAAGTGTTATGATTTACACTGCAACAAACACGTACATCCCTTTGTATATGTATTTGTTGTCCATAATTGTTTTAAATTTGACTTTGTCAACTATATTTGAATTTTGAATTCATATTTAAAATATCTTAAACAACCTTATATCTGAATCAGACTTAGATCTTGAAAATATCTATTTTAAATTTGAATTTGAATTTTGAAAAGATAATATATTAAAATATATATATATATATATAATATATTTATTAATATTCGAAATACATATACATACACACACATATAAAATATTATAAAATTTTAATTCTAAAATAATTATAATATGTTAATGTTTAAAAATTACTCGTTCTATGTTTGTTGTATAAAATATTATTGATTTTTTTATTTAATTCGTCTGAAACCAAAAGTTAATTTCTTTTTTCTTATCAAAAAATTATTTCAAATTTTTTTATTACCGAAGCTAACCAATAGAATAAGTTTTGTTTTGGCTGAAGCCAATTTTAAACAAATGATTTTTTTTTAATTTCAGCCGACTTCTAAAAAGTGTTTCTATTTTATTTTATAATCCATGTAGATTATCAATGTAACAATTTTTTATAACATGATATGTATATATAGTTTATACATATGAATATATATATATATATATATATGAATGTTTTACAAATTATAAAATTCATATTTAAATATATAATTATTTTTAAAATTCCATTTTAATTTTTGAGAATTGCCTACATCTAAATATTTTTGTTTAAAATAATGTAATGCAATTTTGTATGAAAAATGTGTTTTTTAAATAATATAATGAATGTACATAAGAGAATGACAACGAGTAGGTATGCAAATTTATGATAATATACAACATATGCACTTGCATCGTTATGGAATTAAACATCATACATGTTTAATATAAAATATAGGATGCTACCAATAATAGTAGCTAATGTAATGCACCTTGAATATTGAATACAACTCATACAGATCTGATCTATACAACTCGAGAAGTTACAGCAATCCAGAGATGAACACCATGCCTTGTTTTAAAATGATTTGGTATTAATTTGCTTTAGATTTCGACCCTAGGTCTTCTACTGATTTCATGTAGAAAAGGTGTCTCTAGTGGAGGCTAAAGATGAATGAAGGGAGTCATTTTATAAGAAGATGGAGTATGAGGTGGACACTGAATCTCTTTTGTTTACTCGATCTTCTATGCCTATTCAAATCATTATTTGAACACATAAAAGCCCTCCCCATCACCCCCTGTGGCCTGCTAAACATGGATCTAGATAAGGCAATTAAATATTCAAATTTATTTTTTAATTATTTTATCTAAATCCAATTTAAATATTTCTCAATGTCGTATATCGATCTTCATATATATAACTTTTATTCACACACCCAATTAATAATTAATTGTACCAAAATCAAAATAATTTTTTATTAATTAATGATTTATACGTATTAATTAATTTAATTAACTTATAACAATTAAAAATTAATTAAAATAATGTAGTATTTCAGAGTATTTAACATTGTGGTTGTGAGACTCAAAGATGTAAATTCAATTAGAGATTAATGTCATACAAATCGAATATTAACGTTCACACATCACCTTACCTAGCGGCACGGTAGTTTGGTCGAATTTATCACTTACATAATTTTGGTAAAAATCCAATTTTACTATCTTAAGCAGTTCCAACAGTGCTAATTATTTACACCAATTCTCTTCATCAAAATTATATCACATCAGGACTATGGAATTTGATATTGGTCAAAATTCCAATATCATCCAAATTCAACTTGCGTAGTCTAAAAACAAAATCCTTGATTTAATAATAACAATTATTATTAACCAAACTGCTCTGACTAGAGACTTTGACTTTCAGTTAAATATAGTTGACCGTGATACTAACCTCATGTCTGCGGAGATGAATTCTCTATTAACAATTTCACTTCCAGTGCTTCAACTCAGACCCAACTACAGCCATTCGATGGATGTAATACTACGATTTAACTATAATCAAAGTGGAGTGTCCATATTGAAATTCAGTAGTATTATCAAGTCGAGAGAACTATGTAATATTGTTACATTGATATTTTCTATCTGACCTTAGTTATATCAATCAGTAGAAAACCATCGAGCGAGTCATTCCATAATTATCCAATAACTATAAGTATGAAACCTCTTGATGCCCTAGCAACCGTGAGAAATATGCTATACAACATTTGGAGAGCATTATGTACTTTAGTCTCAACTAATGTATCGATATCCAATCTCGTTGTATATCTTGATAGGGAATATTTGGAACAATATTTTATTTTTATTATGATAAATTGCTCATGATTACAACACATTAATTACTATCAAAACATATCATTCATGGATTTTCTATTCAACATACTTAAATTAATTAAGTAATTAATATAACACATTATATCAATTATATAACATAAAGGAATTACCTTTATTTCAAACGACATTTTATTACCGAGTTAATAATTTACAGTAAATTATAGAATTATCCATAAGGTATACTTTGCACTTGTGGCCATTGTGGAATCTCTATCCCATCCCTTCGATCAGTTTGATGAGAATTGATTGAGCTAGTCAAATGGATCTGTAAAGTTTTTTAATTATCTACTTTGTCAATTAACTCTCTTCGATGTTGATAAACTACATTTATCATGTACAACTATTTGACGTATGTTCTTGACTTTTAGTGAGCTCTAATCATTACATTATTATCATATAAAAAATGATATAGCATTCTCAATACCAGGAATCACCTCTAGCTCAGTTATAAATTTATGCATTTATATTTATACATTTTTTCTATTGTGGTGGTGTTCGAGGTGATATACTTAGCCTTTTCGTTTAATCAGCCATAGCCTTTTATTTGGAACATTTTCAACCTAATGTCCTTAAGTTTTGAACATGAATTTGGTATTGACCTATTATACTCAATCTCGCTTATGAAGTTCGAGTATAAATACTTCTTCATAAAAAACTCATTGTTTTCTATAATCTCTGGTATTTCACAAATACTCAAGAATGCACTTAAATACCTTTTAGAAATTTTAATTTGGCTTTGTTATTTGCTTTATGTATTAAACACATAAGCTACAATATTGTAGACAATAAATTGCGTTTGATAATTCCTATTGCAAATGCATAAAAAATCTATCTTTCATGCTTTATGTTAAACATTTTAATATGGTGCATATGTATCTCATTTGGGACATTCCCAACATCCTTTTATATTGATTTTAAAAGATATCATTTACATATCCAACGTTGAATATTAAACAAGAAAACTGTAATGATGTTAACTTGGGTACATCATTAGTAATCATAAGTTTGTTTTTTACCATTCAGAACTATTCTAGTACATTTATATTTCTTTCTTCTAGACATGCACTTCCTCTGCATTTTGATTGAAAATCAAACTATCTGTGTCAAAATATTTATTTAACTTTGACGCTTATCGAACAATATTTTTCTATCAGTTCTTGGATCAAATCTAAAAACATACAAACTCAATATCTCTCCTATTAACTTCAAGATACTTTGAGCTTTGTGTGTAAACAGTCTATCCTAATTCATTATTTAGAATTTTCTATTTCAACATATATGTACCAAAATTCAAAGTCATGCAAGACAATAATTTTGTGAACAAAATCTAAAATAATATAAGCACGTTGAATGACGAATCTGTTACACTAATTTCAACAATTTAAATTTATGATATGTTGATCACTATATTCCTACCGCGTTGGTCTCCTTTTGAAAATACATTTGTGGATGAAGGATCATATCCTTTCAGGTACTACTGTCAACATCATATTTTGATAACATACTTGGAATCCTTTTGAATTTGCATACCATTCCATATGGCAGAGTCAATACTTTGGATGGTTTTATTGACAACTAAGGATTATCTACTCTCAAACTTATATAATATCTTTAGTGTACGAAAATACTTATTATGCATTGTATTTGTTTAGGTTTATTTAATTTCATTTCATCCCTCGTAATCAATTTTATCTTTGCATCGTATCCAAATACATTTTACTACCAATAATTTCTAAAAGAAAATCCTTTGCTATGAAGTTGGTGTTTCTTTAAACAATAACTGTTTTTCAATGCAATGGAATATGTATTTATAAACTTTTATGAGTTGCCTTATGTATATAACTCATTTGGTTTTAGTTTATGGAACTTAGGTTTAAAACATAAATTGGCCATCAATGACGATCGTTCACAAAGTCCTTTTGGGGTGGTCCGTATAAGATACCACACAAACAATTATTACGTGTAGCAACCTATAAACTCCATGACCTAGGATATGTCGGGGTTTCTCATAAACCCTTATCTTGTATGATTTTATAAACTATGCTTTTAGATGAAATCAATTATAACATTATGTACTACTCTTCATGACCTTATAGAAGGAAGTTAGCTCAACTTCACTCATTATCAATTGTAATCTATTTGATAAAGTATGATTACTCCTTATCGATACATCATTATGGGTCGCAGGAAAGCGAATTTTGAGATTGAATCTTAATTGACTTTAGGTACTTTTGAAAACTCATTTTCAATACACTCACTAATTCAATCCAATCAAAATTTATATCCTTTGCATGTTACATTACTCGGTTCTATTTTACGTTCCATAAACTTATTCTAGAAGTATTATGTGTGTATCAAATAGACACATTTCTACGATAATTCGTCGATGAATTTAATGAAATATATGGAACCTTTTTGGTATTTTTAGACCCACAATTGCATACATCTATACATATCAATCTAAATAATTCACTAAAACTTATCTCGATCCCACTAAATATGTGTTTTGCCCTTTGTTGATATAATTCACTAGTAAAACATGAGAATCAAAGAAGTATTTCTCAAAAGTTTGGCTTAGTCTATAATTCCAAAATAATTGCAAATAATTTCAGATACTTCTGTATTTCCCAATGCAAAAAATTTTGTTATGAAAATAAATACCACTATTATAGTTTTTTTATAGCGAATATTCATAATAATCAAACTGAGATAAAACTATGTCTATTTTTTTAGTGAATACCGATAAATGGTTTTTATTTTATAAATAATGTTGATATGTTTTACGAAAACAATTTTCATTACTTGATGCGACCAATATTTCTAAATGGTTTAAACTTTCGAATTTTTTTTGGAAATTATGCTACAACATTTCTAAAATTTTTACTTATTTTAAATTTAGCTTTTTAAATTTTATTTTAATTTCAAAACTAATTTTATGAATTAGCCCAATATCTAAATTCAAATTGGGCCTTTCATACTAGGGATAACCTTTGGGTTACTTCACCTTTCGAGATAGGCCAATAGCTAGGTAGGACATGGTACTTGACTACCACACAACATAGCCTAAAAATTACTTTTCTAGACACCTACTAAATAGGTAAGCTTATTTAGTTGGCTTTAATACTACTAATTTAGACTATGTAGAGCATTAGGTTTTGATACCATTGTTGGATCTGAGGTAGCTCGTAGTGGATAAAATGGGAGAATTTTAATTTTTTTGTTGTCTTGGATCTTGTTTGGCCTATGAAATCTAAATTAATTCAGATATAATCTAAATAAATTGTAGATAAAATTACTATTTTATTTAATTGATTAATAAAAGGATTTTCTTTTGCTTATATAAATGATATATAACGTGTACATGTGTATCAAATATACATATACACGTGCGTGCACATGCAACATATAATGTGTACATAGTTTAACTTGCCCACATTTAAGTGATGAGATTTACACCGTAACGGAGGAGACCTTTTATATATGTGTTTGCTCTCTTTAATTGTTTTATGTATTAATTTAATACAATGTATGTATATTTATAAATACACACACATATATAATTATAAAAATAATATGTATAATATAAATTTTACTATGTCAACTATGTTAGAATTTTAAATTCATATTTAAAATATTTTAGACAATCTTAAATCTTAATCGAATTTAGATCTTGAAAATATCTATTTTAAATTTGAATTTCAAATTTCAGTAGATAATATATTAAAATATAAATGTATATATATAATTTATTTATTTTATTAACTTTTGAAATACATACATACATATATAGATATACAAGTATAATATTATGAAATTTTAATTCTAAAATAATTATAATATATTAATGCTTAAAATTACTCATTCAATATTATATGTTCCAAATATTACTTATTTTTTTAATTAAACTCGACCGAAGGATTAAATTAATTTTTGGTTGAAATTTCAAAATAATTTTTTTTACCGTCGAAGTAAATAACAGAATAAGATTTTTTTTCTATTTTGGCCGAATCCAATTTAACCAAATGAATTGTTTTATAATTTCAAACGAAGCCTAAAATTATTTTTAACTTAATCCGTAAAGAATATTTAAAATAATATGTTTTTTCGTGTGATAATTGCTCATAATTACAACACATTGTAATAATTATCAAAAAACATATCATTTATGGATTTTCTATTAAGCATACTTAAATTAAATAAATAAGTAATATAACACATTATATCAAGTGTATAATAGAAAGACAAACACCTTTTATTTCGAATGAGATTTTATTATAGAGTTAATAATTTATAGTAAATTACAAAATTTCCCCCCAAGGCATACCTCTAACTTTATCACATCTTCTAAAATTCGTCATAGAAGAAGGTGAATGGAAAATGGCAAGAAAATAGACGGGATTACTGATATGATATGTCAAAGAAATGTGAAGAAATCTCATTCTAGAACAATTAGCCTCATTTCCAATCTTAGTCCCTCTCCTTAGTGAAGAAGAATCATTCTCAAGATTCAAGAAAACATGGAAATACTATGTTCTATGGAAGATGATGACACCTGAAATTGGTTGCGATTAGAGATAGAACATTTGTAGCATGCAATCGGATACCAGCAGTATATGATGACCCATCCAATTGCCTACCCATCACCTTATCCACCGCCCGATTTCTAGTCATATTTTGATTTATTTCTACTTTTATTTCAACTTCTAGTAATTAATGAAAGTAGCCTTTTTTAATTATATTATTTAACTACTTAGACAAAAAATAATTAAAACAAAAATACTATAAAAAATAATTATTTATAACAAAATAAGTAAAATACCTCTTTCAAATTCCTCTTTCGTAACATAAGAAGCATTCTCCTTTCATGAAGCATTTTTCTTTTGTACCTTTTTATCCTGTCCATTTCGTGTGCTCCTTTTGTGTCCCAAAAGAGTGCACCATATTGCTTTATTTTATCCGATCAATCTATAATACAGTGTCGATCCATAATATATATTACCTATTGAAAGAATAAAACACCTAAAATAACCTGGCATCCAAAGTCTACGCAGTCGGAAGGTCAAAATTGTGTTGATCAATGATAAAACGCTGGCTCATTTGGATGTCATTTCTTTTAATGAAAATTGGGTAATTCTAAGTAGTCGATCTAGCATAAAGAGGTAAAATGAAGATTGAGTCATATGGAGTGCAAAAATATGTGCATTTAATGCCCTAAATAGAGATTAGATTTTAACTATTTATGGGAATTTTGAGATTTTAATCTAAGCCAAGTTGAGTCCTATGCATGTCTAAGTATTTTTCAATGTTAATTTATTTGTCATTTTATCTTTACTAATAATGAAAATATTTCATGTTAGTGAAGCCTTTTTGTAATACCTAATTACTTAAACTATTTATGAAAAATATCCCTAGTTATTCTAAAAAAATCTTAATTCTATTTTAACTCAATTTTCTTTAACCTTTTACCTAATATTTATTTATTTACATTTCACATTAATTCATATATATTAAAATCTAATGTATTTAGATCATATTTTGTTTCCTGTTGAGAGTGAATTTTGTTCTGAAATATTAATTTTCATTTCTACAGACATGTGCATGGTATGCACTAAAATACTAATATTATATGATGCAAATACTTCACCTTGGTAAGTAATATTAATAGCTCACGTGGTTTAGACATTAAGCTTTCATATAATAAGTCACTAGCTCAATTCCATGCACCATTAAAACCTATTAGTTTAGAACTTATTCTTTCAAAAGCCCTTTTATTTGCTTACTAATATTTGCAAAAACTATAATCTTCTTAAGATTATAGCTTATGATATAAAAAAAAACAAAATTATTTAAAAATATTGCGTTTGGCGAATCCTTTTTATAGTACTAAAATGTCCTTATATAAGTTATTTCAATAATATTTGTTCGTAAAATGTAAATATTTGATGATAATTTATGACCATAAATACTTAATTTGCATGTAACATCAAGTGATTTTTATGATAATTAATTTAAAAGAAATTGATTAATAAACAGTAAACGTGGAATTTTTTTTTACAAACTTCGGAATTTGGCTACGAAAATTGCATCATTGGGTTTATGGTGATTCTGATCAATTTTCATATATAAAGTTTTTCAATTGGAGTCCAAATGAAACTATTAATGTTTGAACTTTTAGAGTCAAAAATAATATACAACTGTGATAATAAAAGTTAATTAACACTAACTAGTAATGTCAGTGGAAATTTAGATGCTAATAAATGTTAACGTTAAAATGAAATTAGAGAGAATATATATATATATATATATATATATATATATAAGCAAAAACAAATGATATCAATGGGAAAAACATGGAATGAAATTAACAAAATCAAAAAAATAATTAATTAACATATTATAAAAGTTATAGGTCAACCCATAAGTCACCTAATTCAACCATAGTGGTCGACCGTGGGCATTGGGTGGTCGACCGTTGACGACTAAAATTTGTAATTAGGGCATAGGACTAAACGAGGTTGATTTACCCAGTTATTTTTCATTGCTGCCAAGTTTCTTATGTGTATCTCTAATTAAAATAAAGGTTGTATAAGGTAAATCTAAAGCTCCAAGTTAACTCCAAACCTATATAAAATAGACCTAACTGTCACTTCTCTTCTCATATTTAGGTTACAGAGCGAAGCTCTGTAATTATATTTTCTCTACAATCTCTAAAATTCTAAAAGTGGTAAAACTATTATATATATAAGTAGAGAAAAGAGGAGAACTAGAGAAGAGAAGAACATGATCAATTCAGAATGCAGAAACAAAGGTAAATCATGAATTAAACTCAAATCTAAATTTAGTTCAATCATTCCCCAAATATGTAATTCTATGGGCATATACTCTTTTTATTTGTTGAATTTAAATTAAGAGAGAGTCAATAAAAAGGGAATGGATCTAGATCTGGAGCATTAGAGCAAAAAAATAGTGAGTGGGAATATTATATACTATTATATAATATTAGATTATATTGTTCCAAACCTATTCCTATATGCTTATATTGTTCCAAACCTATTCCTATATGCTTATAATGTTAAATTGGAGTTGTATGCCAATATTTTAAATATTATATTTAAATTAGAAAACTTTCCTACATATTCTATACCTAATAATTGTTATACTTACATGTTGTACGAATAAGAACCTGGAAATTGTGTAAGAAATTAGCAGTTCTTGAATTCCATTAGTGAGGATTATGGAACTATAAATTTGTTTGCGATATGATATAAGATAATTGGTATGTGAATGAACGATAAGAATATAAATTAAAGAAATTTTATTAAGATTTTAGGGGTCTAAGTGATGTTTTAATTTGTTGGAATTTGGGATGTTGCAAGTAAATTTCGATGTCCTATCAAGTTGAAATAAATAAAAGTGCGATGTTTGAAATGATAAGGAATACACCTAAAAAGAAAAAGATATATAAAATATGGATATTTACTTTATTTTGTACCATCTAACTCAAATAATAAAAAGATAGTTCTTTGTAATTACAAACACCACACAAATCTTTTTTTCCGATAAGATATGGAAATTTACAATATTAACATTTTTAGGATAGAAATATAGTTCCAACGCCTTAAAATGTAGTAAACCACAAGAGTTAAATAGGAAGATATGAATGCGATAAGAATATCCTAAAGAGAGAAAATGAAAAATAACAATAAAAATGAAAAGGAAATTTGAAAGATGGGCAAGGAGAAATAAAAAGATAAAATGAGAATAGAGAAAGAAAAGGGAAAAATGGATAAATAGAATGGAAAATGGTATGATGAACCTGTAAGAGGAAAGTAGTAAATAAACTTAAAGTAAGAAAAGGATAATCATATAATGAAATAAAGAACTAAGGTCAACATAAATTGCAGAGCCAAGATAACTAAGTTAACACAAATGAATACACACACACACACACACACACACGTAGCCTCGAGTATGCGTTTATGACGGGTGTGAACCATCGTAGTAATGTATAGTTAAATGAATAATATGACATTTGGTCACTAGAGTCGGTCGGAATGCGAGGTTATTTGTGTTCCATAATAGAATTCTGCCCACCGCAAAGGGCTACCAACAGTTGCGTAACATTATACTGATGTGATCCATATCCAACCATAGGACCCATGGAGGATATACGTTTGTGTATAGATAAAGGAATACCCATAATGAATAGAGTAGTCCTCTTCAAACATGGTATTGAGGAGGGTATTGATTGCATTAGACAATCTAAATGGGATAATAAGTGGCATTGGGCACAATGCAACATTGTGTTTGTAGAAATCAGGGGTAGCACTATCATAAGGTGATAATGTCATCAATCCTTAGCGGTTAATGGAAAAGACAGGGTTACACCTAACCGGTCAACGCCTCCTACTAGTGTAGATCCAGCTGGGTTATGCATCACCATAGTTTTTTTCTAGTTTATTTATTAGGGCAAGGCTAGTTAACCCAATGATAGTTCTTTCAAATTGGTTGGGGTGGTTCGTGGAACCGAGTCTAGAATAGGAAGCAGACAATGTAGTAAATCCCCAAAGCGAGATAGAGTATGGCATAATATTTTGGAAACCATCATTAGGCGCTATGAGAGTCCCTTAAGTTATATGGTGATGTAATCATGATGCGGCGAGGGCAATGGATCCTAACAGGATGCTAATTGAGAGATACTAGTGGATGTAGTATCTAAGTCCATTGGGGGACTGTATTACTTATATTTATATATACGTAGCTATGATTCTGTAGAGGGTAAATGGGAATGGATCGTACGTGGATGTAGAGTTGAGATGACTAATTAAAGTGTAAATATACTTAACATGAGATAGAGAACAATCGATATAAACTAGTGTTATGTATAAAGTGTACAATTTACCAGTCACTGGAACGTTGTTTCGACCCCCTCCTCAATACAACCTATATGATAGCTTAAAGGACACGTAATGGTGCTAGACGCGTTTGGTGTTGACAAGGACATTAGACTTTGAAAGTGTAAAATCTTAGTCAGTAGCTATGTAACTTACTATATTTTGTTATTCCACTGTGAGTTACACCATTAGCGCTATGATATGTATTTATTAGCTTTGTTTGCAGGATACTAAACCCACGATCCATACTTTGGTAGACTTGGATTTTCGATTTAATGAAAATTTAGGCCCATTGGGGTGCGGGTTGTTGCATTGCATATCATTTAGAATTTGATGGAAATTCAAAGTATAGCTAATTTAAGAAGCAAAGTTGAGAGAAACTAGAGGAGAAGACGAAGAAGAGGTACATGATTAGATTTGGCGGTGAGCTTGAGAGCTTAGACTCATTGATTAAAGGTTTAGATCATCTCTGAATCACAATGATTAAGTATTTTAAGTTTTTTTGATATAATAGTAATTTTTTAAGTATTTGGAAATATTTTAGATTTCGTATGATGATTTAAGATGAAAATTTTAAGGAGAATTGATCATATGCTACTTATTAAATAATATTAAGTTGAAATGGCTAAATTTGAAGCAAAGTTTGATGTCTTAGATTTTTAAACAATCGAAGTACATTCAATTTGCAAAATTTTGATATACAAAATGTTAAAATTTAATGTAGAACATTTAGATATATGATCAGGTAGATAATACCGAATCATGCTAAAAATGAGTGGTTTAGGTTAATATACTTGGGACGATTTTATTTAGGGGTAACATTGGTCGAGTAGATATTGGAAATAACTAAATATTTGTTGATTTATTATTTAATTTCTATGTATCTTTGAGTCTAAAAGTTTTAAACAAATGCTAGAAGTAGGTATATAATAGACGAAGAAAGGATAAAAGGATAATTGAAACAGTGGAGAAAAGAGAGAAAAAAAATTGGTACAAAGAATGACAATAATATGAGAGAAATGATCGGTTGTGAAAATAAAATGATAGAACGGTAGTAAAATTGAGAGAAAATGAATGGTTTTAAAAGATGCAAGAAATATTTGTAAAACAAGAGTTTTGACAAAACTCGTTTCCATGTTAGAAAGTTAGTTAAAGTCTAGAGAAAGCTTATCGACTAAGTCAGTGGATTAAATATAAAATAATATTAAAATATTTGGGATTTAGGGTTAAGCCTTTATAAGAGTGATATCAACCCTCCTTCTGTTATCTATAATATGAATGAATATATGTCATGGTAGATTTGATATAAAATGGTTGGTTTATGATAGAGGAACTAGGTGGTTTAGGAAAGAGGTATAATGTTATAAAATATATAAATGAAGCAAGTGAATAGATGAATAGTGGATAGAAATACAGTGAGAAGATCCAATGACTAAAATGGTTGGAAAATATATAAATAGCTGATGGTCCAAAATACGCACACAGGTAGGTGGATTTTGTATAAAATGCTTGTTTTAAACTAGAACCAATAGACAAGTAGAAATGCTTAGGTTTAGACCATGGATAGAATGATCCATTGTTTGAGGGTAGAATCCAACTAAATGACCAAAGGATAGGACCAGTCATGAAAGTCTTGGTATGCGGATAATTTGGGGCTTCTATTTCTTTTTAAATTGGTTCGATTAATTTATACATATAATCGGAGCAAACATCAGTTTTGGTGGATAGAAAATTAGGATAGTAGAGAGAGAGTTAGAAAGCGTTAGAAGAAGTAAGGAGATAATCAAGTAGTGAGAGGAGTATCGATCAGTTAGTAAAGATAAAAGTTAGCAAGAATGAAAGTTAAAGAGACACAAGCGACTTGATGTAACTTAATGTGAGAAGAAGAAGAAACTAAATCAAAATAAGTTAAATATAAAGATAAGCAGTTAACTAAGAAGAGCAAGTGAGATGCAAAGATGAATTAAAAAAGGTGGTCATAGTGTGAAAAGATATAAATTTACTAGTAAAGATAGTAAACGGTCAAAACGAACAAAAATGCTCGGTAGTGAAAATAAGTATTCATCAATGTTGTTATATGGTTATAGCAGTTTTATAGTACAAATTAGTAGTATTTTGATAGTATCTTTATAATAGAATTGCACTAACCTTTTGATTGCAAGTGACACAGGTTTGGGTATGGTTTTCATATAAAGTATAGTGTATTTTATACCATAAGTGATGCTTTAACATTTCCCATGTCATACTGCTTGATTCCGGTGCTTTATTTTTATGGTCCCTAAGGATACTATTGTGTATGTGTTATTTAGAAAGATGATTTTCTAGATTGCATGCTTTGTTCCATGAATTGTTTACACATGCAGCTCTTACAACAATGGGCCAAAACCATCGCATAATCCTCCCAGATTACTCTTCTATAATGTCATGGCTTGCTTCCTTATGTTGACCAGACTTCATCACACAACATGTACCAGCCTCACCGACTACCCTAGCCCACTCATGCTCTGGTCCCAATCTCTGTTAACTCCTATAACAGTCAACCAAGGAATATGCACAACCATCACTAGCCCTAAAATTCCAATCAAAAAAGTTTATCCGCTCCTCATTTGCTTGAAGAACGGTAGGGTGGAATAATCGCCACCTTACTATACCTCGGTGGAATTTCTTAGCACCCCATGATCACACATTTTATCATGTATGATTCAAGCACACTCAAAGCACTAAAAAACTAAGATGGTTGTAGCAGCAATAGAACTCCTAACAATAACATACTTTGAAATTTGTTGTAAGATAAGAGCATACTACTAAGGACTATGACCTATACTAATCTCTCTACAAATGGCTCAACAGTAGCAGAGTGATCCAAAGGAGGTATATGGACCATTCCTTGACATTCAATGATTCATGGGATACTTGTTACACAAGGCACGTGATTGAACCATCCATTCCTCACCTTAAATAGTTATTTATAGAGCATGACCTGTAGTGTCACAAAGGATCGAATGATGGAAAATTTTAGTAAGGAAACTCCATTACTTCGCTGTTCTCATTGTAATCAAACTATATAGAAATAAAATGAGGAATCATAATGGACATTAATCTTCTAATTGAACCATTATAAAAACTTGTTTATTTCCTTAGTTTCCTTAGTTTGCATTCAATATATCACTTTCAGCGCTTATTAACATCTCTAGTTTGCATTCAGTAGCTAAAGATCCCCAAAATGCATAACTTCAAGGTTGTCTAAGCTAATTGGTAAAATTTTGGTGGTAAAAGGAAGTCTTAAACCTCCACATCAACATTTGACTCTTCCAAAGAGCAAAGCACTGGTGCATTCTACAAGAAGTTCCCAACCTTACAACCACAGTAGTATTTCCAATGGAGGTATTAGCATGAGAACATCAACCCAGTCCTTCACATAAGTGATGATCTTTGGAAAAGTATCATCAATATATCATAGGGATGGAAAAATAAATAGGAATGTAGAAGGGTTGTGGAATTATGTCGATACCCATGAAGTCATGATCTAAAGTTAGATAACTCCTTTATCGGACCAAGTCAGGCTCATGCCAACTTTATCAGGAATGGTTAACACAATTGATGGGAATATGAAACATCTCATACTCAAAGAACTACAAGGCAAAGACCTTATGAGTGACCATGAGAATGTGTGCAACCCTAAAGCACCATTAGTTGACAATTTCCCAATTTTACTAGAACATTTGCCTTCGCTCATTTCAGAATGGAAGATGGGGACTGCAACCAATGATTTAAGCAATCAAGTGAAGAAAGGCATGGATGAAATCATGACTGTGAAGAGCATGTTGGAACGGGGCCAGCCTGTAGCTGAAGCTGTGAGTGAATTTCAATTTTTTACCCTACTGGATCTTTATGGGTCTATGAAGTATAGTTTATTTTGGAAATTTCTAGATATTATTTAAATAAAATCTTTTATTTTAATTAAATTTATGAATTATATAGTTTTTTAATTTATATATTCATACATTAATATATGTATGTACGTATATCACACACATAGATGTTGTTAACCTGCCTTTTGGCAAGGCAGCAAATAGACGGATTCAACTAAATTGACTACTCGTTCATGGAGCCTGGTTTACGATGGATTTAGTCGACTGAATGAATGGAAGATCAAGCATGGATAATAATCATGGCTATACAGCCGTGATTCAGCATAATCGATGGACGAAGGCCGTTGAATACTTGAAGCTTAGGTTTTGATGAGTCTCGACTCGCCCTGGACGCGGTTCAAGTCGTATGAAGTTAAGCTTCAAATCTTTTGTAGGAATACTTCGAGTCGAGGTCATTCGATAGGCTGGAAGGTGGTTTGGCAAAAGTGCTTGTCCATATAAGTGGTTTGACGTAGGAAGTGGTTCGGCATAAGTGGCTCAGCCGTATAGGTGGTTCGACGTAGGAAGTGGTTCGGCATAGATGGCTCGGCCGTGTAGGTGGTTCGACATAGGAAGTGGTTCGACATAGGTGGCTGACCGTATTGGTGGCTCATCATGGAGGGTGGCTCGGCTTAGCTAAATGATGGTTCGGCCTTTGTTGTCGCTAGGGTGGCTCGGCTTAGCTAAATGGTGGTTCGGCTTTGGTTGTCACTCGACAACTTCGAGTCTTGAGGCATGTGACTTCGGGTCGTCACTCGGTTCGCTCGGTGGAGTATCAGGTGGATCAGCATGGTTGCTTGGGGTGTCGCTCGATGTCCTTTAGCTCCTTGTTTCGAGTCTTTGTGGTTCGGCTTCTAGGATGTGGGTCTGTATGATGGAAGGTGGATCAGCGTTTGAAGGTGGTTCGATCGAGTCTCTAGGATCCTTACTTCGAGTTGGCGGTGTGCTTCGGTCAGAACCATGGTGGGTCGGCCTTGTTTTATAGGTTGATCACTTGAGGCTTCTGGTTGCTTCGAGTCTTTTGGCTACATGCTTTGGGTCGGCTTTGTGGCATCGTGGGTCGGTGTTTTCATGGTTTGGCATTTAGCTACTTCGAGTCCAGGGATGCTCTACTTCGAGTCAAAGGTGGTTGTTCTTCGAGTCGCGCTGGTGGTTTTCGTGGGCGGCAAAATTTGTATATGGAATTGGTCGTAACTATGGATTCTGGATCTGCTATAGATTTAATGGGCCCTGAGTCACCCAGGAGGCCCAACTATCTGGATTTAACTATAAATACAACATGTAGGTCTCTAGATTAAGGGATCTCATTTTCAGCTCTCTTGCTTTCTATTTTCTAAGGCTATGGGTACTCTGCCAGTTTGTAATTGTAATTTATTCTAACATCGATAAAAGGAAAATTTATGGAGTGGACGTAGGTCGGAGTCAGTCGAACCACTATAAATCCTGTGTTATTACTGCTTTTTTTTTAATTTTTACTGTTCATCCTATTCATACTCTCTAAAACACTTGATGAGGTACATAAGGCATTTGGAAGTGCTTGGGGCATCAGAGGAGGTTATGGCCTGATGTTTCCCCCTGTACTTGACCGAATAGCTACTATGTGGTTTAGACAGCTGGAGGATGGATCCATTAAAACATGGACAGAACTGGTAGATAAGTTCTTAAGTCAATTCTGAGTCCACATAAAAAGACCAAAGAATGTGATGATGCTGAAGTCAGTTAAGTAGAGGACGGATGAATCGCCTAGGACTTTCTTAACTCGGTTTTGCAGTAGTTGCTTCGGTGGTTCGGCTGGATCCATCAATGGTTTTGATGGCTACAGTGTCAGGAGTTAGGAATGATTCATATTTTAAAGTATCATTGAGGTAGGATCCACCACAAGATCTTGGGGAATTCATTCATGAAGCCGAGAGTTTCTCCGACAAGAGGATGCATGTTTGGATATGAAGTCAAAGGAAGTAAACGTGGTTAAGGATGGAGGACCGCTGGTGAAAACTCAGGTAAAAACAAGGATAAAGGGAAAAGGAAGCGCTAGGGAGAACCAAAATTCTTCACTTACATAGGATTGAATGCAACATTGAAGCAAATATTCTTGGATACTCGAGATCGCCTTCCATATCGAAGGACCGACAAGGAGGGAGCCCTTAGAACGCGTAGGGGCATCAGGAAGGCATTGTTTTTTTCATGACCAGGACGGGAACGATACTAATAGCTGCCAACATCTAAAGGATATAATTCAGGAACATGTAAGGAATGGTCAGTTGTGGCAATATGTCGAAACTCGAAATGCGGCGGTGGAATAGGAGCAGCCACCGCCTATCTTGAACGAAGAAGGCCCGAGGTCCAGGAATGGTGGTCGGTTGGACATCAACTAATCGTTATGGTTTGGAATAAGTAACAAACTTCGGAAAAACAGCTAAATCACTTACTCATATATGGGGTCGGAGATAACCCTTAGGCATGCTCTGAGATGATGGATTACCGAGACTCTCCAGTTTGTGAAATCTTTTTTTCCTTTGGGCTTGGAAATTTGCTTTTTTCCACTTTCGTTTTGGAGTTCGGTTTGAACTCCCGGTTTTGTTGGTTTCTTGGTTTGGATTTTGGTTTGGATGCCTGATTTTTGATTTGGATTTTGATTTTGACTTTTGATATGGATTTCTGGTTTTCTAGTTTGAATCTAGGTCTCAGATTCGATTTTGATTGACTTTTATCTGGTTTTTGGCTAACAGGTTGTCGAGTATGGACTATGCTCAATAAGGGTCTGGAGAGACAAGAATACAGCCTAGAACCTA
Source organism: Allium cepa (assembly GCA_030765085.1). Classification (NCBI taxonomy): domain Eukaryota; kingdom Viridiplantae; phylum Streptophyta; class Magnoliopsida; order Asparagales; family Amaryllidaceae; genus Allium; species Allium cepa. Next base: position 218,749,104 of record CM060932.1, on the reverse strand, counting down.
GGCCCCATATAATCTACCGGTTACTATAACCGATCATCGAGTATACACTATACTCGGCAAGGGTCTGGGGTGACCAGGATTTGGCTTAGGACTTAAGCCACGACATTACTCAACGTTCAGGGACACTGAACTAGGAACACCATGGCATTACTTGACATAGGTCGTTAGGTGCAGGTTGCGCTTGGCAAGAACTCGAAGAGGTTACAGATTTGGATGTTGGCTATAAACAGCTAAGGATTTGGGCATGGACCCGAAGCGGTCCCGGATTTGGATATCGACCCGGAGAGGTCGTGAATTTTGTTATTGGATATGGATGAATTTTAACTCAGTTATTTGGATCGAATGGGTGTGGAATTGAATACGGATTTGGTTATTGGATAAGGATTGGATAACGACTCGGAGCAGTCATGGATTTGGGTAAGTATGCGGCAATGGCACTTGGATAAAATGGATTGGATTATGAATCAGATGGTATGGCAATGGATAACATATGGACTTCGGATATCATATTTGAGGCTATACTAAACACATCTTCCTACCGCAAGGCATGTTTTGGGGAGCAAGTGTTAACCCACCTTTTGGAAAGGTCGAAGATAGACGGATTCAACTAAATCGACTGCTCGTCCGTCGATGCTGTTTTACAATGGATTTAGTCGACTGGATGAATGAACGACCAAGCATGGATAATAATCATGGCTATATAGCCGTGACAACATAGTCGATGGACGAAGCCTGTTGAATACTTGAAGCTTAGTTTTCGACAAGTCTCGACTTGCCCTGGACTCACTTCAAGTCGTATGAAGATGAGCTTCAAGTCTTTTGTAGGAATACATCGAGTCGAGGTCGTTCAAAAAGCATGGAAGGTGGTTTGGCATAAGTGGCTCGGCTATGTAGGTAGTTCGCCGTGGGAAGTGGTTCGGCATAAGTGGCTCGACCGTGTAGGTGGTTCGGCATAGGAAGTGGTTCGGCATGAGTGGCTCGGCCGTGTAGGTGGTTCGGCGTAGGAAGTGGTTCGGCATAGGTGGCTCGACCGTGTAGGTGGTTCGACGTAGGAAGTGGTACAACATAAGTGGCTCGGCCATGTAGGGGGATCAGCATAGGAAGTGGTTTAGCGTAGGTGGCTCGGCTGTATTGGTGGCTCGTCATGGAGGGTAGCTCGGCTTAGCTAAATGATGGTTCGGCCTTGGTTGTCGCTAGGGTGGCTCGGCTTAGCTAAATGGTAGTTTGGCCTTTGTTTTCGCTCGGCAACTTCGAGTCCTGAGGCATGTGACTTCGGGTCATCACTCGGGTATCTCGGTGGAGTATCAAGTGGATCGACGTGGTTGCTTGTGTAGGATCTAGATTAACCCTAGAGGGGGGGTGAATAGGGTTATAAAAAATTTTCTCGAATTAAACACAGGAACAAACGGCAGAAATAAATATGCTGAAAAGTAAATCACACATAAAATTTACCCAGCTTCGGCAACCCCTGCCTACTGCTGCATTCCCAGATTTCTATTAGAATTAAACAGTATCCCGCTTACAAACACTCTAACAGACTCGCAAACCCTTACTCCCGCTCACAAACACTCTACTAGACTCGCACCCCCTGCTCCGCCTATAGAGCTTTGCAAACTCGCAAACTCTGCTCTCGCCTATAGAGTTTTGCAAACTCGCACACCCTGCTTACTGAACTAATTCTAACTAGACAATCTGACACTACCTACAACTTAGGTGGTGATTTACCAATACATTGACTCGAAAAGAAAAAAACAACAAATAAAAAAAATTAAACCCAAAAACCCTATTTGAAATAAAATAAGCTAAATCCCCTTTAAACAAACAAGGCCCGCCCCTTGTTTTCTTTCACCCGATCCACTTCTATTCTTTGACCCGTTCCTTTTGTCTTGTGAGAATAATGACGGTCGTTCCTCTTTGCCACTTAATTAGGGCTTCTGTTCCCTTGTGAAAATTGGGGCTTTGTTCGAACTGATTTGTGTTTCTCTTGCTCGCGCTCGTTCTCTGATGATTGATTCTGGTTTGCGTTGCTCCTCTGTTGATCGATTCTCGTTGCTTGGCTCGCTCGTTCTCTGATGATCGAGTTCGTTGTTGATTCGGTATGTAATTTTTTTCGTTGTTGGTTTAATGATTGCTTCAATTGAACTCGATGCCTATGATGAACTCTTGGGTTTGATATTTATATGAATTCAAGACACTTGATTTTGCTCGTTTCAATTCGATACTTTCCAAAACTTCAATTGCCTGATGCGCACGGCTTTCTTGATATAATTTTTGTCTTGTTACTCATGGCTTTGATTTTCAAACGTTTGATTTATCCTTGATTGATACGGCAAAAACTTTCCTTTTTCACTTTCGGACTTTTTCAAAGATATGCACCTGAATTTTGACTTCGGTTTGATTTGTATTTTTATACTGCATTGATTTCTTGTGTACCACTCCACGACTCTGCATTATTTTCGGCCATCACTGTTTTCATTCCTGTGAGCTTCGTCTCTGATCATTGTTACATTTAATCTTGATCACCTTGATGCTGTAACCATACTTTTGGCATGATTGTTCATTTGAGTTTTGTCTCTGATCTTTATCGGCACTGGCTGTTGTCTTTGTGGAGTTGTTTCAGTCACTTGTGTTCTGGTCATTGTTTGCTTGGTGGCATTTCTTTGTAGGTTTAACCTGTACTTGCTTCACTTGAACTTTTGTGACTTGTGGTTGCCACTGTGTTATTTGAGTAGCTGGACTTAGTGATCTGGTGCATTTTGCTCAAGTCACTTGCATTTGTTTGTTGTCATGTTAGTTCGAATTGCAGACGTCATGATTGCACTGTTCTCTGCATTTACTTGGTTGTTGACACTGGTATGCATACATGTGCTTAATTGCTGCACTGACTGGTGGATTGAACTTCATGTACCCAATTGACGTTCTGTTCATCTGCATGTAGTTGTTGGTCTGACTGTCTCTTTGAGTTGCAGTGCTTCATGTTGATTGCATTATATTGTTTGTCTGTCTTTTTGAATTCTTGTAGTTGCATTCATGTCATGTAGTTGCATTCACTTGAGTCTGTTGCATTTGTGCATTGCCTTACTGAACTTGATTCATGCTGTATTGTCTCTGGCCTGTGCACATTGTTGCATGCATTTGTTTGTTTGGTTGATGTACATGTCACTGACTTGCTTCCTGTCTCATTTCCATTGATATGTCTTGAACTTGACTGTTTGGTTTCATGTTGCTGTTGATTTTTGGAATTTCACTTGAGTTGAATCCAGTTTCAAAGCTCGGGTTTGACCTTGTGCTTGTGACGTGATTGCACGTGAGTTGAACCCGGCTTTTCATTTGGTTTGACCTGTGCTCACCTGTCCCTGTAACATTATCAAGTGTATATCGATGTGTACGGCCTTGTGGCATGTAAAGTGATACACTGTGCTTGTCACACTGTTCGTGTGTGATGAATTCAAATGTAAATGATGACGAACAACCCAAATAACTGAGGCAAATCATATTTTCAAAAATCTTATTTCATTTTATATTGCAAAAATATTTCTTTTTCAATTTTACTGCGTTAGTGAATATTTTTGCAGATTGCTCAGATGCTGGATTCAAACTGGAATGCAGTTGAAGACAAAATACGAGTGTGAGTGATATGTAGTGAGGTTATTAATGTAAAAATGATTGTGATGTAATCAAAATTGTATATGTATAGTGAGAGCTTGAATTTGTACTATTCAAGATTGTAATAAATATTTGTTTGAATAAAATTTCTGTTTGAATTCAAATTCTGTGTAACTTATTCTGTTTGAATTCAAATTCTGTGTAATTTATTTTATTCAACAAATATTTATTTAATCTATGAAAAATAAAATAGTACATTAACAAATACACTTAAATGAATATATATATATATGTTTATTATCATCAAACAAAAAATCATATACTCGCATATTCCACAATCTTCCCCTTTTGATGATAACAAACATATATTTAAGATTTTGATTGTGTTAAATGTATTTGATCAATGATGTACTCTAATTGCTCCCCCTATTTAAATGCTTCCTCTCTACATGATGCTCCCTCTACATATATGCATACAAATAGAAATATATAAATGAGCCTAGATGCAAACGGAAAATTATTTGACCTTTGCTTGATGTTATTTGACAAAATCTTAACTTTTCTCTCCCCCTTTTGTCATCAGCAAAAGAATAATAACGTTAGAGAAAGTAGAGATAAAGTGATCAATATTAATCCAACATTAAACTCAAATTGAATATAAATATTAAACTTCAATAAAAATCAAACAAAAATCATAACTACCCTTGTTAGGCGCATATTCCACTTTTAGAAATAATGGTAATGATGTCATCATATAAAAACATACAATTGTATCAACTTGTGGTACGTTTATATCAGGAATTTGAATATCTACTAATCATGCATAACCGTTAGGACTTTTAAATGAGATTAGTAGTATTCCAATTTAATTTTAAAAAATGAAATCAAGTATCTTCTAACCACGCATGACCGTGAGGACTTTTAAATGGGATTAGAATCAACTTGTCTATTTAATCAATTAATTTTGATATGCGTTCCATACATGCATAACCGTAAGGACTTTTAAATGAGCATGGAAGCACATAACAAATTCCAAGTAATTCACTCATGCATAACCGTGAGGACTTTTAAATGAGAGTGAATACTTTGGATATTTATTTATTTTTACAAAAAATGTGAAATGAAAAACAAATGATTCCTGATTATACTACCACATATCGACAAACTATATTGAATTTTTGAGAAACAATGGTCGATAGAAATATGATAGATATAGAGATGGTCATGGAATCTTTACCCAACAAAAAGTTTTATAACTCTTGTTTGAATTCCTAAAGAAATTTTCCAAATATACTCTCTTGAATAATGTATGTTAAATATCAACACTTATCACCTTTTCAATCACTATTTATCTTTTTGACAATTAGTAGGGAGTCAGATTAGTCAAAATTTGTCATTTAAAATCAAATAAAAATGACTAATCTGAAAATATGGTCAAAACATTATTTTCTTGAAGAGGTTATATGAGAAAAAAAAATCTGCTATTTGAAAATTATTTGTAATGAAAAAATATGCAGATATTTTCTTTGAAAAACGATGTAGTTACTAAATGTCTCACCAAAAATCACGTTCAACTAGTGAGTTTTCTGTCAACTAAATTATCAGTATGATCTGCATCTGAATTTCACTTTCACTTCAAAACATCACTAATTTGATAAACAAGACCATGAAGTGTGCACAAAAAAACTCAAACTCAATTTTTACAGCATTCTCGAATTTGAATTGAAGTCTTGTAAATAATCAGAAACTATGAATATAGAGTTGGCCGTATTTCAACCAAAAATATTATCATCCAACAAAACACTATCCAAACTAATATATATGAAGAAATTCAAAGAATAGTGTTTTTGGCATAAGTATAATTGGCCAACTATGTTGAACAAGTCAGAAAAAAATCATCTTTACAACATCTCAATATTGGCTGATTTCATTCAGAATATGGATCAGATTATCACATAAATATACCTTCACCCGTTTTACCTTTACGATAATTTTACGTGATTGCCCAATGTGATTCTGTCACCATTTTACTAGGCTAAGGAACTTCTCTTTGTTGCCCGTTGTGTTCCTGGAACAGCCAAATCCAGAGAACACCGTTGTTGTTCCTTAGCCTGCCACCATACCTACACGATGAAAGATTTTTGTGACCTATTTATAGGTCCATGGTTGTTAGTGGCTAAAGCATTGTGAATAAACGATCCTTTTGGAACCCAAACTTGTTTAGTCCTTTTATTTTTGTTCCAATAGACATGAAATTTGTTTGTAGAATTCTTAGGAACCCAAACTTGTATAAATTTTGTGTTCTTGTTCCTATGACTACAATTTTCAACACAATGTCCAATTATTTCAGATCTAGCAAAGACGCTCTTTCCTATTGCATCATCATCAGCTTGTGTTTTCCCAAAACCTAGTCCTTTTACGTTGTTAGCAAAAATTTGATTTCCCAATAACATGTTGAATGATTTTTCTCCTCTTGAAAAGTTATTCAGAGATTTCTCAAGATTTTGGACTTTGGTTTTTAGGGTTGTGTTTCCAGTGACAAGTGAGGTGCATCTATTTATAAAATCCTTTTTCCTAGTGTCAATGGTTTCCTTAAGACTCAAGTTTTCTTTCTCAAGATTCTCAAAGCTATTCTTAAGTCTTGATAATTCTGAATCTAAAATTTTACATTTTTCACAGTCTAGGTTTTGAATATTTTCAAGTTCAGTTTCTAACCTAAAATTTTCATGAGCAAGTTCTCTCCTATCAGATTTCAGTTTTTCAATTTTAGATTCAAGAGTATTAACTACTTTAGTAAGATCAAGACACATAAAAACAAGTTCTTTATAAGTATAGTCACCTCCCTCATTAGATTCCTCTGAGCTTGCTTCTGAATCTGATTTCGCCATAAGACACAAGTTAGCCTCCTCTGAGCTGCTATCCGAAACTTCCTCTCCTCTTCATCATCCCAAGTCGCTGCAAAAGCCTTCTTCTTCTTTTTCTTTCCTTTGTTGTATTTGAGAAGTGGGCATTCTTGTTTGAAGTGGCCAGGCTTGTTGCAGTTATAACACGTCAGTTCATTATCAGAACTGTCAGAATTTTTTGACCTATTACCCTTTGTTTTCTTCTTGCGTGGATTGAATCTTGACCATTTTCTAAGATTATTGACAGCCATTGCAAGCTCTTCAATTTGATCTTCTTCTATATCGCTTTCTTCTTTGCTCTTTAAGGCAATCGTCTTCTTCTTTGGTTCGGAGTTGTTGCGTTCCTCCTTTGCTTTTAGCTCAAGCTCATATGTCATCAAGTTGCCAATCAACTCCTCCATACTTAGTTTACTCAGATCTTTCGATTCTTGTATCGCCGTGACTTTTGCCTCAAAGTTCATTGGTAAAACTCATAGCACTTTCCTCACAAGCTCTACCTCAGTGAATACCTTCCCAAGCGCTCTAGTGTTGTACACCAAAGTTGAAAAGCATCCAAACATGTCCTTTATGCTCTCGCCTTTGTCCATCACAAAGTTCTCGTATTCATTGCTGAATAGGGCTAGACGAGATTCCTTGACTTGAGAAGTTCCTTCGTGTGTCACCTCCAAAGTGTGCCAAATTTCCTGTGCAGTTTTACAATGAGAAATTCTATTAAATTCATTCTTATCAAGAGCACAGATCAGAGCATTCATGGCTTTAGCATTTGTAGTTTTTAATTTCTTATCGTTAGCATCCCATCTTTCCTTAGGTTTAGGAATCTCAGTATCACCAACAGTTATAGTGGGAGATTTATAGCCAGTTTCAATAATGTCCCAAACATCATAATCAACAGAAATAAGATAAATGCCCATCCTAACTTTCCAATAAGCATAATCATTCCCATTAAACATGGGTGGCCTAGCAATAGATTGCCCCTCAGAAAAAGCATTATTTGATGAATTCATGACTCTAAAGTTAAAGAAAAATACCGGGCTTTGATACCACTTGTAGGATCTAGATTAACCCTAGAGGGGGGGGGGGTGAATTGGGTTATAGCAAATTTTCTCGAATTAAACATAGAAACAAACGGCAGAAATAAATATGCTGAAAAGTAAATCACACACAAAATTTACCCAGCTTCGGCAACCCCTGCTTACTGCTGCATTCCCAGATTTCTATTAGAATTAAACAGTATCCCGCTTACAAACACTCTAACAGACTCGCAAACCCTTGCTCCCGCTCACAAACACTCTACTAGACTCGCACCCCCTGCTCCGCCTATAGAGCTTTGCAAACTCGCAGACTTTGCTCCCGCCTATAGAGTTTTGCAAACTCGCACACCCTGCTCACTGAACTAATTCTAACTAGACAATCTGACACTACCTACAACCTAGGTGGTGATTTACCAATACTTTGACTCGAAAAGAAAAAAACAACAAATAAAAAAAATTAAACCCATAAACCCTATTTGAAATAAAATAAGCTAAATCCCCTTTAAACAAACAAGGTCGGCCCCTTGTTTTCTTTCACCCGATCCACTTCTATTCTTTGACCCGTTCCTTTTGTCTTGTGAGAATAATGACGATCGTTCCTCTTTGCCACTTAATTAGGGCTTCTGTTCCCTTGTGAAAATTGGGGCTTTGTTCGATCTGATTTGTGTTGCTCTTGCTCGCGCTCGTTCTCTGATGATTGATTCTGGTTTGCGTTGCTCTTCTGTTGATCGATTCTCGTTGCTTGGCTCGCTTGTTCTCTGATGATCGAGTTCGTTGTTGATTCGGTATGTAATTTTTTTCGTTGCTGGTTTAATGATTGCTTCAATTGAACTCGATGCCTATGATGAACTCTTGGGTCTGATATTTATATGAATTCAAGACACTTGATTTTGCTCGTTTCAATTCGATACTTTCCAAAACTTCAATTGGCTGATGCGCACGACTTTCCTGATATAATTTTTGTCTTGTTACTCATGGCTTTGATTTTCAAACGTTTGATTTATCCTTGATTGATACGGCAAAAACTTTCCTTTTTCACTTTCTGACTTTTTCAAAGATATGCACCTGAATTTTGACTTCAGTTTGATTTGTATTTTTATACTGCGTTGATTTCTTGTATACCACTCCACGACTCTGCATTATTTTCGGCCGTCACTGTTTTCATTCCTGTGAGCTTCGTCTCTGATCATTGTTACATTTAATCTTGATCACCTTGATGCTGTAACCATACTTTTGGCATGATTGTTCATTTGAGTTTTGTCTCTGATCTTTATCGGCACTGGCTGTTGTTTTTATGGAGTTGTTTCAGTCACTTGTGTTCTGGTCATTGTTTGCTTGGTGGCATTTCTTTGTAGGTTTAACCTGTACTTGCTTCACTTGAACTTTTGTGACTTGTGGTTGCTACTGTGTTATTTGAGTAGCTGGACTTAGTGATCTGGTTCATTTTGCTCGAGTCACTTGCATTTGTTTGCTGTCATGTTAGTTCGAATTGCATGCTTCATGATTGCACTGTTCTCTGCATTTACTTGGTTGTTGACACTGGTCTCAATACATGTGCTTAATTGCTGCACTGACTGGTGGATTGAACTTCATGTACCCAATTGACGTTCTGTTCATCTGCATGTAGTTGTTGGTCTGACTGTCTCTTTGAGTTGCAGTGCTTCATGTTGATTGCATTATATTGTTTGTCTATCTTTTTGAATTCTTATAGTTGCATTCATGTCATGTAGTTGCATTCACTTGAGTCTGTTGCATTTGTGCATTGCCTTACTGAACTTGATTCATGCTGTATTGTCTCTGGCCTGTGCACATTGTTGCATGCATTTGTTTGTTTGGTTGATGTGCATGTCACTGACTTGCTTCCTGTCTCATTTCCATTGATATGTCTTGAACTTGACTGTTTGGTTTCATGTTGCTGTTGATTTTTGGAATTTCACTTGAGTTGAATCCAGTTTCAAAGCTCGGGTTTGACCTTGTGCTTGTGTCGTGATTGCAGTGAGTTGAACCCGGCTTTTCATTTGGGTTTGACCTGTGCTCACCTATCGCTGTAGCATTACCAAGTGTATATCGATGTGCACGGCCTTGTGGCATGTACAGTGATACACTGTGCATGTCACACTGTTCGTGTGTGATGAATTCAAATGTAAATGATGACGAACAACCCAAATACTGAGGCAAATCATATTTTCAAAAATCATATTTCATTTTATTTTGCAAAAAATATTTCTTTTTCAATTTTACTGCGTTAGTGAATATTTCTGCAGATTGCTCAGATGCTGGATTCAAACTGGAATGTAGTTGAAGACAAAATACAAGTGTGAGTGATATGTAGTGAGGTTATTAATGTAAAAATAATTGTGATGTAATCAAAATTTTATACGTATGGTGAGAGCTTGAATTTGTACTATTCAAGATTGTAATAAATATTTGTTTGAATAAAATTTCTATTTGAATTCAAATTCTGTGTAACTTATTCTGTTTGAATTCAAATTCTGTGTAATTTATTTTATTCAACAAATATTTATTTAATCTATGAAAAATAAAATAGTACATTAACAAATACACTTAAATGAATATAAATATGTTTATTATCATCAAACAAAAAATCATATACTTGCATATTCCACAGCTTGGGGTGTCGCTCGGTGTCCTCTAGCTCCTTGCTTTGAGTCTTTGTGGTTCGACTCCTAGGATGTGGTCGGTATGATGGAAGGTGGATCGGCGTTTGAAGGTGTTTCGGTGCTTCGAGTCTCCAGGCTCCTTACTTCGAGTTGGTGGTGTGATTCGGTCAGAACCAAGGTGGGTCGGCCTTGTTTTATGGATCGATCACTTGAGGCTTCTGGGTTGCTTTGAGTCTTCCGGGTACATGCTTCGGGTCGGTTTCTTGACATCGTGGGTCAGTGTTTTCATGGTTTGGCATTTAGCTGCTTCGAGTCCAGGGATGCTCTGCTTCGAGTCTCCTTGGTGGTTTTCGTGGGTCGGCAACATTTGGATATGGAACTGGTCGCAACTATGGATTTTGGATCGGCTATGGATTTAATGGGCCCTTGGTCACCTAGGAGACCGAACTATCTGGATTTGCCTATAAATACAGCATGTGGGTCTCTAGATTGGGGGATCTCCTTTTCAACTCTCTTGCCTTCTATTTACTAAGGCTAAGGCTACTCTACCAGTTTTTAACTGTAATTGATTCTAACATCAATAAAAAGAAAATTTCTAGAGTGGACGTAGGCCGTAGTCAGCCGAGCCACTATAATTCCTGTGTTATTACTGCTTTCTTTTTAATTTTTACTGTTCTTCGTATTCATACTCTCTACATACACTCTATCTGTGATATGTGACCATGATTTGGTGCTTTCATCTGAATTTGGGTGTTAGTGACCAATTTTGGCGCTAATATATATATATATATATATATATATATATATATATATATATATATATATATATATATGTACGTGTGTAACATATCAATCCGTGCAAGGTATAACAAACCTTTGTATTGATGTTTGGATTTATATGCAACAGACACGTTCGCTCATCCAATATACAAGTATATGTTATTTAAATATAAATGTATATAAGCTGTTGTTTTATATAACTATTATATTATATATATGTTAAATTAGTTTAAATAATTGTATATATAATATATTTAAAAATACTAACAAATATTCATATGTATATATTATCTTATAAATAAAATAATAATATTATGTATATACATATTATTATAATATATTAATTTAAATATATATAAGTTATTTTAAATATTAAAATACACATTTGTATTTTATAAGCCATGGATAATATGTGTATACATATATATAATAATAAAATAACTTATATATGTAAACAAATATACGTTTATAATATATATATTAATTGATAACTTTTTTTAAAATTATTTCCAAGTTATACACACATTACAAAAAAAATTATCTTTATTATTAATTTTAAAATGCATTTTAATCAAATATTCATTCAAAACTATAAACATCAATAAAAATTAATTTTGTAATTTATTTTAAATTTTAAAATTCAAAAAATCCAAACTGATATTTTGTGGCTTAAAGAATTTTTTTGCATTTATTTTCAGCTTAAATTAATTTATTCATGGTCATTTTATACTTAAAGTCAAAAATAGGAAAAATAATATTTTTTTGGCTGAAAGCTTATCAGGTGCTAATATAATTTTATAAAATTTAAATGTAAATTTTCATGACATTTTTGAATTAATATAATTTATTAATGAAGTATAATAAAATATTTAAAAAATTGTTTTTTTGCTGTTGAAAATTAATATCACTGCAATAAATATAAGTAAAATTATATGACTAAATTAACAATGATATAATGTTGCAACCAATTAAGATATATGTATATATATGTATATATTAACTTAAGAAAATATAATAATTATATTATTTTATATGGCTGCATTGACCTGACATATATGATTAAAAAGTATAAGTATATACATGCATATAACCAAATTAATTTGTGATAACACTACTTGCATATCAGAATCTTCACCTAATAACAATATAACATACATATACATATACATATACACAAAATCATTATACTATTAATTATTAACTATAAAATCATACCTTAATTCTAAAGCCTTGAATTACACCATGAAAAGATTAACTCTCCTCTTTGAAACCTTTTCCGATTGGGTAGATTGCTAGTCCTTGAACCGTTGACCTTTATCTATCGAATAGCTTTCGAATTTGACTTGATTTGCATTTGTATTAATAGAGAGGCTAGGTATAAATTTGACAAGTAAAGAAGGAAAGAAAAGGTGGCCAAAGATATCTTCTAATGAGGGTTAAGGATGCTTAAATAGTGGAGAGAAGAGAGAAAAGAGTGGATCTTATCTCATACTAATTCTCCGTTAATCTAAGCCATTCAAAATCAAGTCCCCTTACACCATAATCAAGCCAATTATACCATGTATGCGCTGCCAAAATAATAAGCCCTATGATGGGCCTTAAACCCATTTAAGCCCTTATAAAAATATTACACAATCTAATCTAATTTAATCGTTTATCGATATCCTATATCAATTCATATATTTATAACTATTATAAATATATTTTGTAATATTTATTTCTCAAATCATAATAAAATTTTATAAATATTAATTAATTTAATTAGTTTATAATAATTATAAACTAATTACATCATTTAGTCAAAAGAGAATTCATCATTTCGGTTGTATGACTCGTTAGGTGTAGTAACCAGCAATTAATATCGAACTATTAGAATATTAATGTTCACCCGTCATTTAGTAGGTTGTGTGACATTATGGTCAAATTTATTGCTTTTTTGATTTCTGTAAAATCCAATACTGCTTTATTAAGGACTTTTACTTTACACCAATTCTCTTCGTCAAAACTATATCACTTAAAACTTATGGAATTTGGTAATGGTCAAAATTCCAATATCGTTCATATTTAACTCTATAGTCCAAACAGAAAGTCCCTTGGTTGGTTCACTAATAACAGTAACTATTAGCCGAAATGATCTGGCTAGAGACTTTGAATTGATTTTATGTTACCATGATACTAACCTCGTATAAATGAGGAGACAAATCCTCTTCAAATAGTGCTTCACTTCAATACTTCCACTCGACCTAACTATTGTCACTCGATGGACACCGTGCCATGATTTTACTAAAATCAAATTAGCTTTCATATTGAAGATCGCAAGTTTTTTCAAGTTAAGAGAATAGTGTAAATTAGACACATTGATATTTTCTATTTGACCTTTATTATATTAACTAACAGAGAACTATCAAGTAATTCATTCCATAATTATCCAATAACCATCGGTACATAATCCCTAGGTGGCCCCATCAGTCATGCGTAATACACTGCCCAACTTTTGGAGAGCATTACTACTCTAGTTTCAATGGATACACCGATATCCAGTTTTGATGCATCTTGATTAGGAACATTGAAAATGATGTATTTTATAATGTCATGAATCATGATACAATACTCATGATTACAACTGTTTGTAATTGCTATCACAAATATAATATTTATGGATTTTCTATTAAATATAATTTGATTAAATTAATTAATTAGTATAGCATATAATATCATGTATATAATAGAAAGAAAACACATTTTATTTCGAACAAGCATGGTTATCGAGTTAGATATATGTAACAAATTACATAATTGTCCCCAGATCTTATACCTAACTGCATCAATCTTCCACTTGCACTTAGGATCAATTATGAAATCTTATTCCAATTTCTCCAATTGGTTTCCTTAAAAAACCAATCGGGTCAGTCCCTTGGTGGATGTGTATGTTATTATGTTTCAATTATCTAACCAGTCAATCAACTTTCTACAATGTTGATAAACTGTTTTATCATGTGGAGAGATTTGAAGTACATCTCTCGACTTTTAGCGTGCTCTAAGTTCTATTACGAACTATATCGTGACATTGTTATCATATAACAATGTTACATGAATCTCAACGTTTGGAATTACCCACAACCCATTTATAAATTTGTGCATTTATATTTATATACATTTTTTTTATTATGGCGCTTTTCAAGGCGATTTACTAACTTTTTTTATTGAATCGGCAATGGTCTTTCATTTGGAACATTTCCAACATAAAGATTCTTAACTTGAATTTATTATTGACATATTATGCTCGATATCACGTATGAATGTTTGAGTATGATCACTCCTTCGTAAGGAGTTCATTGTTTCTGTAAACAATTCTCTAATATTTCATAAATATGCAAGAAGATCTCAAACAATCATTTAGTGACATCAATTTGGATTTGGTATTTTCATCATATATCAAATATATAAACAAATCATGATATCATAGACAACATAACATGTATGATAATTCCTATTGCCAATACATAAGAAATCCATCTTACATGTTCCGTATTAAACATTTTAAAAAGATGTCCTTTAATATCATTTGGGATATTTCCTATATCTTTTATACTTACTATAAAATACATTATTTAAAAATCTTACATTGAGTATTTAAACAATTAAAGCTGATTTTAACATAAGTACATCGTTAACAATCAGCATTATGTTTTTTCCTTATGGTTTAGAAATATCTATGTACCTTTTAACGTTTTTTCTTATGGACATATGCATCATCTACATTTTGATTAATAATTGAGCTATTTGATATCTCTATCAAAATATTTATTCAGTTTCAATGCTTACAAACTATACTCTATCATTTCTTGGATCATAATTCAAAAACCCACAAAGTCAATATCGTTCTCACTGACTTCGAGACACTTTGGTTGCTATGTGCAAATAGTCTAGTCTAAATCTATATTTATGAATTTCTGTTTCAACACACGTATACCGAAACATAAAGTCACAGGCGATAATTTTGTGAGTAAAAACCAAAACAGCTTGACCACATAGAATGGTGAATCTAATACATTAATTTCAACAATTGAAATTCACAGTATTATTCTTATCAATGTGGCCCACTATATTCTAACTGAATTGGTCTTTCTCATAAAGATACATTTGCAGCCAGTGGATAATAACCCTTCAAATACCACTATTAAAATTATGTTTTGATGATGTACTTAGAATCTATTTCAGATTGGCCCATCATACCATATCATAGAGTCAATATTCTTAGTGATCTAATTAAACAAATAAGGATTATTTATTCCTGACATTGGTAATAAACTCATAATTTCTCTTTAATGTACAAGAATACTCATTTGACATTCTTAATGTAATTGTGTTTATTTAGCTTCGGTGCATTTGATTTCATCCCTTGTAATCATTTTTATCATTGGATCATATCCAACCCAAATCCATTTTACTACCAACAATTTCTCAAAGAAATTCTTTCGCTGCGAAGTTGGTATGTCTTGAAACAACAGTTTTTCCACAATACAACGGAACTGGCTTTATTAGAATTTTATGAATTGCCTTATATAAAACTGATTTTTCATTGGTTCATAATATATTTATATGTTCACAACATAAATTGTCATTTAATGACTATAGTTCTCAAAATTCTCTTGGGGTGATTCATAAAAGGCCCCTTTCGTACAATTATTACATGTGGTCTTTCGACTCGCATAACCTGCCAACTCATTGGCTTAGGATATGTAGGGCTTTCTTATAAACCTTTTTACCATATGGTTTTGTAAACTATTCTTTGGATGATATTAATTTTAACGTTACATACTACTCTTAAGTACACACTTTGTAGAATGATTTTAATACAACTTCATTAATATTTAATCATGCTTTGTCTAACAAAGTTTGATTACTCCTTATCGATGCATCATTATGTATTATAAGGAGGAGTGACCATTGAGACCGAATCTTTATTTATACTAAGCACATACATAACTCTTTCCAATATACCCACCCAATCGATCAAATCAAATCATTATGTTGCAAGTTATATTATTTACTTTCGTTTTATATTCTATGACTTATCATAACTTGTATATACGTATCAAATACATATGTTTATGTCTGTGATAACTCATCAGTGAATATGATGAAGTACGTGGAACTATTTTAGAATTAATAGACATACGGTTGTATGCATCTATAGTATTAATGTGAAGAGTTCATCAAATCTTGCTTCCACTAAATGGGTTCAGAGTTCTTAATTGTTTGAGATATAGTTAATCGGTATCATATGATACATAATCGTATAATAAAACTTATTTCCAAAAAACTACGTGTAACAACTCGTCTTTTGTAATACCCAAAATTTAGCGCGTTACATCATCACACAACTTTAGAATACCATAAAAGACAGATTATCGAGGTAAAATTAGAACAAAATATAAACCAAGATATCGATAAGATCTCATAACGAAATGACAATATATAATATACTTAGTATACATTAACAAAATAGAATAACGATGTATAAGATACCGTACTAGCGGAAGCAATTGATAAATAAATATCAGTACAAAATAGTCAGAACATATCAACTCAAAAGAAACACAGAGTTCTGAATAAACATCTAATATAATAGTCACTAATATAAATAATAGTTTGTCATGTAAAAATGAAACAAAAATTATATCTATCTCTGAATGTCGATGTTACGCCTCCAAAATGCTCCACCTACGCACTCTGATAGAGTATCCCCAAAAGCACCTAATGTCCAAACTACTGAATCGAGTACCCAACAGTTGTCATGACATAAGCAGAAAAGACAAAACGCGCATTAGACATAAAATTTGGTTTAAAGGGAACTATCTCAAATAGTTTATTAAAGCTATATACAAATAGACAGGAGTAACAAAATCACAACTAGCCCTCTCCACAAACTGGCTCAGGAGTTATCCGAACTGCTTATAAACAAGTATAGTAAACCTATCCAAAAGATAGGAAATCATATAATAACTTGCTTTTCTCCTATAATCAACGAATTAGCACAATGCCTTCCATTTCACCACACTGGCCCAAAGCTACTAATAATATAGTACAAATATACCATGATCAAACCTGATCCCAAAACAACAATCATTACTGCTAAGATCGATAAAATACGCCCCAACACATATGGTCACTACTGCTAAGACCTAATAGGTATGCCACAATGCGTATGGTCGTGATTATAAGGCTAAATGTTCATAAGACTACGAATGTAGGGCCAAAAATCATCCAAATGATCACAATCAAGATAAAGCTATTCATGGTCCCTCAAAGACCGTGTTGAGTGTATTATGGCCATCAATAACATTCTAGGTACACCACAACAAGGTTGATACCTAGGCATGCCACCTAAGTACATACCCTGGTTAGGTCACATAAGTACCCTTGGTGTGTCACAACAAGTCAACACCAAAAAAATTGTATATTACTCTAAAGTCAAAATCTTATAGTACGGATTCACTCCGTATGCAAATTATGGAATAGCCACGAATGACTCTAGTCGCCATGGCCTAAAACCCCTGGAAAACTCTAATAAAATCCCATACTAACCCAAATCACATTCCAAATGGAACACGTGATCTTAATGTCATAATACTCCTCTAGTATAACCCCGGTCTTCTTCAAAAATCTAAAGTTTTAGAATACACGCCAGGGTGGGTTCCATGTGGGCCCCAATATCAAATCAGTCCAAAACCTACCAAAAATTCATAGGTTATATCCTTTAAAAAATGGTGAACAATGGTCCAAACCCCATCTTAACCCGACTTTAAGTTATCGCATTTTGAAGTTACACAACACATAGTAGGTCAGTCGACTGATTGCATAGTTTAAGTTGACTGTACCAGAGTATAAATGATTTTTTTCTCTCTCGACCAGTCGACTGAATGGACCAATTCAGTCGATTGAACTGACGGATTCCAGGCAGGTCAAACCTGGTCAAACGATCGCCAATTCATGCATTGTTTTCTCCGATGCTTCGCCCAATGAGTCTCCTTGGTACTAGAGCTTGCATTCATCCCATCGGCCATCTACCTAGGTTCATTTATTGACATTTTGAAAGTGACTCCTTAAGTATACAAAAACCGATTTCAATACTAAAATCCATTCTCTGCACGAATAGAGTTCAACGGGCAATTATAGCACCCAACTTCCTCTAATACGGCAAATGACATACCCAGCCTCCATGCCTTGTGTGTAGTCTATACTTGTATCAGTACACTCACTCGTTCATATTTATGCACATATGTTCACAAAAAAAAATCACATTATGGACTTCACTGAAACGATTGCTTGAACAAGTATACTCTCATACAACTTAGCATACGCGATAGTCACTATGGCCACGTGAAATGCCCGCAACAATCTTGTAATCAATTGTATTTTTATATAATCAAACAACTACAAATGTATAAAAACAACCAAACACACAACAATCATAACTACAATACAATATTGGTTTTAATTGTCATTTTGCTTCAAATGCACGTATACGTGTACCAGCTCATGCACGTATACATACATGTACATTTAAGTAAGCAATTCAACCATTTCCAAATCAAATATTACTTTATTTACAAAACTTCTTCAATAAAAGTCTAATGTGGTCTTATACACTTTTATAGAATCTTGCACCTATTTTATAACATGTATAATTAGTTTATATGTCATCTTTAAGCTTTTAAATACTTAATTATCTAACTTGAAATTAAGTATACTTCATATTACTATTTTATAAAATATCATATCTATTTTATAAAATATAAACTTCATTCATAAAATCTTCAAACCATTTTGTAAATACTAATTAAGCTTCATTAGTCTCTAATCACTTTAATAATTAGTGTAGAGTTCACAAACCACTTATATTAACTTACTAATATTCTACAAATCAATTTTAGTGAATTAATTAATATTTTCTAATGACGTGCATATCATTGCACCGCTTAATTAATCCCAAATCAAACAATAACATCATAACAAATCACCCAAATTAACCCAAGTCAAATCTAGTGCTTACTAACTATTTTCAAAATAGTATTAGGGTCATAAAAAATTAATGGGTTAATGTAATTGTGTTTACAACATAAACACAAACCCAACTAATCCAAACAATCTCCAAATCACTTCATACAATTCCATACTTAAGGAATAATGAAAATATGAAGCATAAAATGAAATTAATATGGAGAGTCATTCCACTCACCTTAATTAAATCCAAGCCAAGCTTTAATCACCAAAAACCAAATCTTGCTTACTTTAAATTTTGAAATCAACATCTACATCCTTATTCAAGCTAATTCCTTCGTAGGTTTTGTAGAGGATAAGCAGATAGGAATTGTGGTGATCTTAATTTGATTTTAGGATATTTATTTAGTAGGTTTAGGGCTTGGTGATTAGAAAGCGATTGAAGGGTGATTTGGAGGCCACTAGAAAACATGTGGAAGATGGAAACGTGAAATGAAAATGAGAACAAAATTATGAGGGGTTTGGCCTCATATAGGCAAAGTAAATGGACTTGCCCAATTCCATCTCATTTACCAAAAATCGCTATTCAGTCCAAATTTTTACCGTCTCTAAACATATTCAAGTTCATACTCATTTTACTCGCGTTGAAAAAGCAAACTCAACCATGGGTGGATCGAGTCCTAATTCGCTCATTTGTAAGTATCAAGTATAAGAAGTGATTCGTCAATTAACGATTAAATATTTAAATTAATTGTTTAAATATTTGATCGTTATAATTATGGAGTATTACACAATGGCTTGGTTTATAATTCTAAAATAATTATAAACAATTTTAGATACTTTAATATTTTCAATTGCATCACTTTTGTTGTGAACATAAAATTTATTTCATAATGAATATTCATATAGAGTATTTATTTCATATACCATAGCTAGTTTACAATGGTGAGTTCTACGATCAAATATCTTGAACTCAAAGAATTAAATCTTATAGAAAACAATTTCAACATGAAAATACATTTTGGAATAGAAATCATATTTCTTATTCCAATGTTGAGTATCAATTGTTATTCTTACAATTCTCTTTTTTGATGTTTGTTTTATGAAGCAGAAGTCTCTATTCACTATCTTCATCCCAACTGTACCTTAAATCACATCTACTCTTTTACACTCATTTTTCTTTTAAATGTCGAACCATTCAAAAGAATACACTCACTACAATATCATAACGAAGTCTTTACAAAAGTGCATTCAATTATTCTTAACATTCAAGAACATCAAATATGTTGCACTTTACACGATAACTGATCCTGACAATTTAGTGATCGAATTGAGAGATCTTTATTGTAGTTTTGGTCTATTGTTACATTCAACCCAACACGATCCTTTTGTAATCAAAAAAATTGAACACTTGATCTCACGATACTGTTTATTGGCATATTTTAAATGAACTAACTTCATCGAAGTATCATACATTATGAACTGTGATCGGTCCCCATAAAACTTATATGCTATAATATATGGATCAAGTATCCATAGAACTTTATTTCTTTTAGAGTCTAAAACCTATAGAATGCAATACACTGCATCGACCAAATAAACAAGTAAGCCACCAATTTACGAACGAATTTCGTAGTTGTAAAATCAGGCGCCTGCATGAGTATTAAAACATTAACATGCAACAAGGATTTATTAGTAAGTGTATTTCATATTTTTACTTGTCAATCTTCAATTCAGTTCATTTTTATATCTAAATTGATAAAAGTTTTGTCAATCATACTAAATGCACAAATTTATCAATGTAGATTATCATAACATTAATAACATATATTCATACAATATCGCAAAGGTTAAATGTTATCATTTCATTCTTCTAATAAGGCTCTCGCTAGTCTTTTATGTTTCACCAAAGTCTAAGAAAAATATTGAAGTTTTTTGACTTTACAAGTAGGTGTTAAGACTTATATGCCATGAAATTCTGACCTTAAGGAAAGCTCAACAAATCATAGGCCTGCATATGTTGAATAATTCCTTATCTGTTGTATCACATAGAACTCCTAACCCATGGTACCTTGTTCTAATCCCACCTTTACCTTGAGGAAAGCTCGACTAGTAAATTTGGATTATTCACTCGAACCTATAATTTCACGACGGACTAAGTATAATACATGTACCTTGATGAAAGCTCAATAAATATGTGTAGTTATCTTACCTCGTCTATTGGATATATTAATTGTAGTACAAACAGCATCCCCAGCTTGGGGAAAGCTCAACAACTAAAGACTATGCAAGCAATCTATTAATATATAAATGATAGAGGACAACTTTATAATAAAGGTTCATAAACTTCAATATATTATATCGAGTGATGTCAACATATGGAGTAATATATTTCTTATAGAATACCCTCGCGATTCAAGTGTCAAGCACACTAGAAATTATGGTATACATTCATTTACTTACGAATTTATTCTTTAAGTCTATTTAGGGTTTCGTAATGTTCTACCTTTAATTTATACATTCATGTTATACATGTTTTATCATTATATAACTTCTATATTTCATATTACTTATATAATAGTCTTATGTATAATATTATATTAAATCTTATTTAATTAATTTTAATTAATTAAAATTTTAATTAATTTTATATTATCATAATATTATATTTACATTAAATATTTACTATATATTATAACCTCTATAGTATAGCATATATATATATATATCATATATATGTGTATATTTTTAATTAATTAACCTTTAATTTAGTAATTTAATTAAACAATTTTAATTAATTTTGAAATTCATTTATATGCATACATGTGTATTATGTCAATTTAACATTTTAAAATAACATAGCATACATCATAGTATATATTATATGCATATATTAATTGATTAATTAACTTATTTAATTAATACATTTTATTAATCTTATTAATAAAATTTATAAAATTTGAAATTAATTTATATTAACTTAATTATTGAACATTTTGAAATTCATTATATTATAACATTTATGATACATATATATATTATATTTTAAATATAACTTCAAAATTTTAAAAGTATTATATTTCCTATTTTAAAAACAATTTGAAAATTTATATTATAACATTTACAATATTTTTATAAATTTATTTTTAATTTCAAAATAAAATTGAAATTAGTCCTTGGCCCAATTCATATTGGACCTTTTCTACTGAGGATAACTTTTTGGGTTTACCTCATCATTTCGAGCCAAGCTAGTAGCTGGTATGGTAGAGTACTTGATTATCCAAACCCATCCTTAGACACTACTTTTCTGGATACCCTACTATATAGGTAGGCTTTAATTAGTTAACTCTAACATGACTAATGTAGATCGCGTAGGCTATTGGCTCGATACCGTTGTTGGAAGTGGGCCAACCCGTAGGGGAAGTTATGGGTGAATTTCAATTTTTTTACCCTATTGGTCTTTATTGGGACTATGAAATCTAGTTTATTTAGAACATTTCTAAATATTATTTAAGTAAATCTTTCATTTTATTTAAATTTATAAATTATATAGTTTTATTTCATTTGTGTGTGCGCGTATATATGTATATGCGTGTGTATGTGTGTGTGGGTGCATGTGTAACATATCAACCCATACAAGGTATAACACCTTATTTATCGATGTTTGGATTTGCATCGCAGTAGAAAATTTAGTCATCCAATATGCAAGTATATGTTGTCCAAATATATGTATGTATATAAGCTATTATTTTATATAACTAGTATAAATTGTATATATGTATGTATATATATGTGTGTGTGTGTATGTTAAGTTAGTTTAAACATATTATATATATAATATGTTTAAAATATATCAATAAATATTTATGTGTGTATATATTATCTTATAAATAAAATATTAATATTATGTATATATATATTATTATAATATATTAATTTAAATATATATAAGTTATTTTAAATATTTAAATATACATTTATGTTTTATAAGCTGTGAATAATATGTGTATACATATATATAATAATAAAATAATTATATATATGTATATAACTATATATAGGCCTGTCAATGAATGCTTTCGGATGTGGATATATTCACACCAGCATCCGGAAATATTTTCGGATATAAGCATCCATGGATATAGTGGATATCGGACAATTATCTTATCCGCTAACAACTAATAAATCAGAATTGCAAAAGGAAAATTTTAGTTTAACATAAATATTTTTCAATCACATTGATTATAAAAGTGTTAAAAATTAACAAATATGATGGTGATAAATAGTTTCAAGCAGTTAATAAGCATTAAATGCACATAATATAAACTACCAACTAACAAAATAATAAGTGAATATCTTTTATTGCACCAAAATGCACATAATTTGAACTATAATTTTGACAAAAACTGGATGGATAATTTTCGGATGCGGATGCCTACGTATCCGCATCCGCATTCATTTTTTCAGATATCAGATATTTATCAACTTTTTGAATGCAGATGCGGATGGATATATGTTATATCAGATATTTAACGAAACGTTCTACCTTTAATTTATACATTCATATTATATCGGATATTTATCGTAATGTTTTACCTTTAATTTATACATTCATATTATATATACACGTAATGTTATAGCTTTTCGGATATCAGATATTTATCCGCTTTTATATTATCTTAATATAACATTTACATTAAATATTTACTATATACTATAACCTTTGTAGTATAACATATGTATCATATATATGTGTATATTATTAATATATATTTAACTATCGAATAACGTTCAAATCTGACTTGATTTGAGTTTGTATTAATGGAGACGCTAGGGTATGCATTCGCCCAACAAATAAGTAGCAGCCAAAGATCTCATCTAATTAGGGTTAGGATTGCTTAAATAGTGGATAGAAGAGAGAAAAGAGTAGATCTCATCTCATACTAATTCCCCATCAATCTAAGCCATCCAAAATTAAGCCCCTTACACCTGATCAAGCCGCATATACCATGTATGTGTTGCTAAAATAACAAGCCGTATGATGGGCACTAAACCCATTTAAGCCCATACAAAAATATTACGCAATTTATGACAATATAATCGCTTATTGATATCGTATATCGATTGATATATTTATAACTATCATAAATAGATTTTGTAACATTTCTCAAATCATAATCAAATTTTATAATTAATATTTCATAATTATTAATTAATTTATAATAATTATAAACTAGTTAAATAGTTTGGTCAAAGGATAATTCATCATTTCGGTTGTATGACTCGAGGGTGTAAATTTGTTCATCGATTAATATCAAATTATTTGAATATTAACATTGACATGTCATTTAGTACGTGGTGTGACATTTTGTTCAAATTTATCACTTACTTAGTTTTGATAAAATTTTTTTACTTTATTAAGTATTACCCAGTTGTGACTTTTATTTTACACCAATTCTCTTCTTCAAGACCATATTAGTTTGAACTTATGGAATTTGGTAGTGGTCAAAATTTAAGTATCATTCATATTCAACTCTATTTTCTAAACACAAAGTTGTTGATTCAATAACAACAATTATTATTAAGCAAAATGCTTTGGCTAGAAACTTTGTCTTTGAGTTGACTTGAGATGACCGTGGTACTAACCTCATATAACTGAGGAGACGGATCCTCTCTTGCATAGTGCTTCACTTCCAATACTTTCACTCAACCTAACTATAGTCACTCGGTGGACATCATGCCATGATTTGACTATAATTAAAGTGAAGCTTTCATATTGATGATCGACAATATTCTCAAGTCGAGAGAACTCTATAAATTAGTCGCATAAATATTTTCTATTTAACCTTAGTTATATTAACCAATAAAAAACTATCCAGTGAATCTGTTCATAGTTATCCAAAAATATAGTATGTAACACTTGGTACCTCCAATATTCATGAGTAATATACTACCTAACATTTAGAGATCGTTACGTACTCTAGTCTCAATGGATACACAGTTATCAGGTTTCGATGCATCTTGACTAGAAATATCTAAAATGATGTATTTTATAATATCCTGATAAAATGCTTATGATTATAGATATTTGTAATTATTATCGCAAACAAACCATTTATGGATTTTCTATTCAATATACTTTTAATTAAATTAATTAATATAGCGCATTATATTAAGTGTATAATAGAAAGAAAACACCTTTCCTTTCGAATAAGATTGGCTATCAAGTTAGATATATGTAACAAATTACATAATTACCCCTAGGGCATACCCCTAACTCCATTAGAGCACATCGCCAAAACCAAATCCAAAGGGCCAAAAATTAAACTGGCCTTAACCCTGCGAAAGACCAGCCATCAATCAGGATCCTATGATAGAAAACAATTGTTGATCGCACAACCTGACTAGAATAATGCATGAGTCTTTGGGATGGTCCTAGGTCCCCTCTCCTCCGCTGGAGCCACATATAGCCCCTCTAAAGGGTAAGCATGGAATTTTCCAACTAGTAAAGCTAATTAACTTAATAGGGGGTAAACATTCAGGATGAGTTCAGGTAGCAAAAGTAAAATCCAATACACATAACTAAATAGGAAAGGGTCTCTCTAATGATGAGAATGGGGGTCCATTCTTAAAGGAGACCATTGAGGCTTACATATCCAGTCGGCATGTTATGTTGAGCATGAAAAAGTATGACGAGGGTGTTGATCTCTCAAACCGTATCACAACACTCAATGCAAACATGAGGATTGGCTGAATCACCTACCTTTCCAAATGCACTGATTCCATGCCCCACACACAATTGGCGGCATCTGTAACAAGTTGGAAAGTCTAATGATTAAACTAAAATAATAATAACAATAATAATGGCAAAATGTAATATTAATTGAAGGATAAAAAATATAAATTTTATCAAACATCAAAATTAGGCTATGGGACATATTTCATTCTGTTCAGAACATCATTTACAGTTAAGAAACATATGTAACTTGTTAAATTTGATAAAATGGGTCAAAAATAATAGAAAATATGACCAGATTTAGGTGTAACTCAACAAACCCAAGATTTCAACTATAAATAAGACCCTAACCATTATTCCTTCTCACTTGATATCCTAGTGACCGTTCCATGCGAATATTTATTCTTTCTCTTCCTCGAAAGCTTTTCAACAACAAACAATATCTCTTTTTTCTTCAAAAAATCCCCAAACAAAAATAGAAATTAAAAAAAGAAGAAATCAAATTAGAGAAAAGAAAGAAGGTACAAATCAATTGCTAGAAGGAGAAAATCATCTAAGGGAAATCTATAAAAAAGGTGAGTGTGGTTTCTACAAAATTCATATGATAAGTGATGATTTTTAAATTTTATGTCTTTTTAGTAATAAAAGTACAATTTTTATTCTCAAATCTATGAATATATTTTGAAATCACTTAGTAAATGAGAAATAACCAAAATGAAATTCACTTTAATCTTATAGATCTAATTTTTATATAACATGTTCGAGTTGAATTTAATAAACAGGAATTAATTTGATTTGTAACTACCCTTAATCACATAGATCTAATTTATATGATGAACTTGAAATGATAGATAAGTATAAGTAAACATATTTGTTGAAGTTATTAAGATTCAATTTACAGTAAAAATATATGAGATAATCTTTTTAAGTACGCACATAACCTTTAGAAAAACATATAGAAGATTTGATTGAAAACTATGTATAAAAATTGGGCAAAATTACCTGGAATCATATCAATTTTTTTTGAAAATATACTCCTTAAAACTACGAAGAAACTAATAAAATAAAAATAATCCAAATTCGTTAGAAACTTGGAAACAATGAACCAGATATTTAAAAATGCCAAACAGATGTCTGAATGCATTTTTCAGACGTCTAGCACTATTTTTCATATGTCTATTTTCAAAAAATTTCAACCCAAAAGTGACCAAAGTAATTTAGTTTGATTTAGACATTTAAATCTTTTTTAAGACGTCTGAGCAGGAAATTCAGAAGTTTGAATATTTAATGCATTTTTTGATAGTCAAACATCTAAAATATATTCAGACGTCTGTAATATACCAATTAACCCAGGTTGAACCTAGACCCTGTACAGGCCTAGTACGAAGGATTGAGGAAAATGTCTTCCCACTTCCTTGTTAAGTGGACTCGCACAATAAGCTAGAAATGTGATCGCCTTGGTGAGGCCTTAGCTAGTGCTTTAAGTTGTTGGCGGATGAGGCATTTAGCACGGCAAGCGATTAAATCATAAGTAGAAGCTCCTATCATTCATAGCCGGTCCAAACCACCAATGGGTAGGAGATGGAGAGAGGGATGGAAAAGAAATCCATTATAATAGGAATTGCTAATCCTATAAAGAGTTGGAGTCTTAATTTACTCCATAATACAATTGTGTAATGATAGAGGGCATATGATACGTATGCTAGAGAAGGAGACCTGATCAGGGTTTTTAACCCAATGGAATAGAATTTGGGAATGTTAACCCAAAGGAATAAGATTGGGAATGCTAACCCAAAGAAGAAAAATTCAAATGTTAACCCCCTCCCCTACACACATCCATACACACACAATATATATATATACACTTAGCTTAGCAAGCTATATTTAAAATAGAGTAGACCAAACAACTGTAAATGTGAATGTTAAGTCAATATATAGTTATATAATAGAAATGTCTTTCTATGAAATATTCGGTCAAATGTTTCACTTGTGAGTGGAAATCTTTATAATAAAAATGGAATATTGTCACCATAGGATTTATTTAACCTTATCACAAAATAATTAGTCACTTTTGTATAAAGAACACCTTAGGTATAGACTGTAACTAACTTTAACTACTTGTACACACCATACCCCTAGTGATATAATTCACTTATCAAACTATGTATGACCCTCTCTGTTTCTTCCTCTTTATCTTTATTATGGGAGGAAGATAAGTAGATGAGTTGGCCAACACTATACATGGAGAAGAAGGCGTAGCGCCTAAAGATATATTTATTATTATTACAATTACTACTCTCCATGTACTTCATTTCGTATTATGTTATTCGTATTATCGAACTCTATGTATCATTGTTTAGAGACATTGTGAGGTGGACTATATTGTTTTAAGACTGCTATATGGTTTAGTTATGTTATATATTTATATTTATTCCTTCCGCTATGAGAACTGAAAAGTGTAGAATGTCTTAAATATATTTATATCGTTGTGCTATGTAATTTTTTAAAAAGACCACGACTCGTAATTCTTGGCATGAAACGAGTTCATACACGACTTTTGACATTAGATTGGTATGCTTGGTGGTGTGGGTTTTTATAGTTGGTATTAAAACTTAGGTTCAAAATTCTTTAGTGCTTTTTGAGAGAACATGCTTGCATATTTTCAAAGGGTTACATACACACACGTATAATGAAAACACATACTGTTATGATTCCAGTAATGCTCAAACACTATTTGAGGAAAGTTGCTAACAATTCCTAGTTATAGATAAATGAGAATGATCAATCAAATTGTAACGATCGCATTTTCGACCCTTGAACGTTGACACTAATACATCCACGGTATTCACATGCCAAGCATCCAAGTGCTTGAAAGACAAGATGTTAGGGTAACAGAAAAAGAAGAAAAGAAAAGAACAGAGAAGTGGAGAACAAAAATATCAGAATCTCACATCGGAATGATAATATATAATATCAAAATGATACTTTACAAAAAGAACATTTTTATATGCATATAACAATCAAAACAAACTAGCATATCATCAATCTAGATAGTTATGACAGCCTGTCCTTACAATTGCTGATAAATATAAACAAAGTAATGCAATGGAGAAAGAAAAACTATAGTAAGTAATCATCCAACTCCCCTCCTAGAGCTCTGATAAACATGAATGAAAATCTAAATATATACACAGGGCTGACCTGAGCGTTATAATAAAATAACACCCAGATCAGTCTGGTAAAAGAACATGAGAAACGCATGTCATATGAATTATTTAATGTTATAAAACCCTTCTGAAATAAAGGTATCTCTTAAGACCATGCTACAAATAAACACGAAAGGATTTTTACTTTACGATAACCAAACCATTTCTAGAGAATCTAATGATATTATAATAATGTCTAGGGTTTCAAACAAATATAAATCATAGCTGAAATGCATGCATCTCAGATTCCAACATATTAGGGTCCATCTGAAACCGCTAAGGAGCGTTCTTTTATGGATTTTCCATAGAGATGCCTCCGGTTTAAAATCTGAAGCGGGTCTCCTATGACAAGGATCAGAAACTACCTTCCAAGCGCCATATATCTCTAGGTAAAATATATCACAAGGTAAGCATACCGCAATACTCCCGAATGAGCGAACCCGAAACACGTTGAATATAAGCACCATAACTCCTTCCGGCCAACATATCGATAAGCATAATCTAGATAATTGAGTTGAGACAACCTTATGGGTTACTTAAACCCCTAGATTGTGCATCATACTTTGTCTTTAGTCATTTTTTGATGTCAAGGCTACGTTTGGCATCTTCACACGAGTCTTTAATACTCGAACAAATAATGAATCCCATATAGATTCCATTATCTCAATAGATTTCGAGCCACGAATTAGTTCCATCATTCACTTCCAAAACGGAGAACCCATATCTTAGTCTTGTAGTGGCTTTCGATAAATAGAACACTTACCGATCCCGATCCCTCCAAGATTAAGTTAAAGAATTTGGTCTCATTTAACAATAATGAGAATAATCGCATAAGAGTAGTACAATCCGTACACTTTCTCATAAGCAATTAAACATACAAGCAATGCCATTCATTTAAAGCATGATCAAGTCTTATAAACGTCTTTTAATCCCTCTTTAAATTAATTCATCATTTATTAATTAAAAACCCTATTGTTAGGAAAATAACTTTATATTAAATGACGCTTCTTGTACAAATCACAACTCCATTTATTAATTAATACTCTTTAACCAATTAAAACCTTTCTTATAAACTTTTGTATGTGTGTATTATTTCTCTTTATAAAAGATATATATACCTATGCTTATACACTTAACTATTCATTTATACTCTTTCCAATACTTAGAAATTATTTATATACTTATCTCAATGGTATAAATATATTCACAAATCACTTAGCAAAGTTTTTCCTTTTTAATATAGCCAAAGAGGTTAAAAACAAATGTTACTGACAATATTGTTACAATAAACCAGTTCTCTTTGATAAATTAAACATATAACTTTGTCTATCTTTTTATAAAAGATTTCGATGCTTTTTATTATCTTTAAAATTCCCATTATTAAAGATCTAAAATATATTTATAATATTTTTTCACTTTAAAATATAATTCAAGGATTTAAAAACAAGTGTTACCAAAACATTGTTCACTACAAACCCAAATCATTTCATACTTGAAGAACATTTCACTTACAGTGTTCTTTAAAATATTCAATAATAAATATCATATTATATCCCTAAATATATTTAATGATAAGGGTTAAAAACTTACTAAAACAACGTTTACTATAACCCAAAACCTTTTACTTATATCAATCACCAACTTTAATTTTTTTTTTACTTTAAAGATCAAAGCATGTCCATACACATTAATTAAGATAATATGCTTTTACTTAATTTCACAAAACCATTTATTTAGCTTAAGTATTAAAACCCTAACTTCCTTAATTAAATTTATAAAATACTTAATTTATTATTTAAAACTTATATACATACATGAAAACTTTTAAAATACTTACTAATATGTTAAAACACATTTAAAACCACTTTAAAAGATATATATATGTATACAAACTTATTTAGACAAAATATTTAGTAATAATAGTAATTTAAAAGATATTGCATAACATAAGCTGCTATTTACTTTAATTTTTTTAACTAATTGTTCTAAAAACTATATATATTTAGAAATACTTTCAAAAACTATTATATATTTTGAAATACTTTAAAAACTATTATGTACTTAGAAATACTTTAAAAACTTCTATATTATGATTTAAAACATTTATATGAAATATCATTAAAAGTACATATTTCCTAATTTATTTAAAATCCATAAAAACATGTTTTATAATATAAAATCCTTTATTTTGAAATTCAGAAATAATTATAAAACATTTCTAAACTTCAAAAATTCTTTTAAAAGATTTAGGAAAATATACAAAATCAAAGCCCTTTATGCTTTTACTAAAAAACAAGATTTGCAAAACCGCTTTATTTCAATAACTTTCCAAACTAGTTCCTTTAGGTCAATCACAGTCAAGCACATATGTAAAACAATTTAATGTAAATATCCATAGATATCCACGTTTAACAAATTTAACAAGTGTTAATATAGGAGAATTCAAAGTATGTTTATAGCGACAATTTTGCTTCAACCATTCATACACAATTTCCAACTCTGTCAAATAACAATGGTCAAACATTTAAACAAGTTTGGGCCACGATACATGTTATAAAGGATTTAATAGAGAGATTACACTATATATATTGTTGCTATTTACTTTTCAAAGCAACTAGGGGTCCAAAGATAATAACTTACATCGTTACCAATTTTAATTTATATTTCTCACAACAAACAATTATCACAATAATAAACAAATAACCGGCGAGAAAACTCACTCAAAATCCAACCAATGCTTACACATTTCCAAATAGTCCAAAATCGAACATCGACTGAAATTCCCACAAGTTCTAAACTCGACGAATCCAACTATAATGCGTAGAGATCATTGATACAAGTCCAATGCAAAAGACCACGTCCAAATCCGACCTCGTATGGATGATAGATGAATTAGTAAACATCTTTGAACTAATTTGTTAATTAGTGAATTAGAAACATTAATTCCTTTCTTTATCACGTTTTTCTCAATTGTTGCTCAACACCCAGGCCACCATTTCCATTCTCGTTCATCTTCAAATTGCTATCATCATGCCGCCTTAGCCTTTTCTTTTTGCCTCCAAATGGAAGCTCTACCTCCAATGTTCCCAATGCTCTAACCTCGCTGCTTGTAGTGACCATGATGTCAAGATCCATAAATATCAGCCGCATTCAACTTCAGATTTAAGCCTTTATAGACCACTTCAGGCCAATTGGCCAATGGCGATGAGTTCATGTGACCGAGGCGCGCACTATTGATGTGGGCTTGTCGCCTAATATTGCCTCTAGAGGCTAGAGAAACGGTGGTCGTTAGATCTTGGACGGCGAGGGTTAGGGTTTTCAACAAATGAGAGAAGTGATCTAGCGGCCGGAGCAATGGTGACCGTTGGATCTTAGGCGGTTAGGGTTAGGGTTAGGGTTTTCACCAAATGAGAGAAGTGAGGTCTTTTTATAGAAAATTTATCTGACACTATTCACCCCCTAAAGTCATGAACGCCAAAGAAGGCGTGCTCACCGGTGTACCTAGTCAAATACCCTTATTCCAAACTCAGTGGAACTTGTTTTGGGACCTAGTTCTATCGTATATAAAATTTTAGCTTTTGAAATCAAATAATATCATGTTTAACTCCTAACTAATTGCTATGCATTTTGAGCTCATATGACCACACAGTATGTCCGATCATCACAAAACTCGTCGGCATACAATAATTCATTATTTCGAATCCAATGGCACTAGTTTCGTCAAAATGAGAGATAGTTCGTGTAACAATCCACTTTTTCGTATAGTTTAAGCGGACAATAAACCACACATGATGAACTCAAATTGAACGGAAAGGCGGATTGTTAGAGAAAAAGAAGAAGAAAGAAAGAAGAAAATAAGAGAAAAAGAAAGCTAAACAGCACGGAATCTCATAGTGGAATGAATAATCTATATTATACACCATGCCTTACACAAAGAAAGATGTAATATACGTATACCAATCAGAATACACCAACTAATTCCAACCTAGGCTGTTACAACAGCTTGTCCTTATAGTTGCTGATAAGTACAACTAACAGATAATACGTTGGAACAGAAAGAAATACGTAAGTAGGTCTTAGACCTCTATCTCGTCTCTTGAGCTCCAATTCTTCAAAATAAATCTATAAATATGCTCGATCTAACCCGAGCATTACTATGAAATAACACTCAAGTCAGTCTGGTAAACTAGCATAATAAAAACATACTCGGTCATATTTGTAAAGTTATCAAACTCTTTTCAAAATAAAAGTATCCCGTAAGACCATACTGCACATGAACACAGATGAGTTTTTACCTTATGATAACTAAAACATTTTCTATAGAAAATCCATTGATATTATAATAATGTCTAGAGTACAAATACATGTTAATCATAGCTGAAATTGTTACATTATTAAATTCTAGCATAATAGGTATAAAACTAAAACCGTAAAGGCTCATATTGGAGAATGGATTCCATACAATAACTGGGCTACTGGAGTATTACCCGTCAATGTGCCTCGCCGAGGTCCCCTTCCAATACAAAAATGGCTTACCACCTAACTAGTAGTACCGAATATGATCACCCTTTGGTTAATGGGCCTCGAAGCATACAAATGAGAGATAATATCGACTCTAGATAGAGATGATCATACCTTAATTAGGAGCGACCAACTTATCCCTGTTGCATCTTCCCTATTTTAGTCATTTTCGGTTGATAAGGGTTGAGGTGACATTTTACCTTTTAGATAGCACTTCCGATTGGAATGTTAATATTGCACTCCATGCAGCAATTTAATGCCAATATTCATCCATACAAGTTGTTCAGGATATGAACAAACTGTAGGCACTACTTCTACTACATCCATTTTAGAATCACCCTTAGGATTAGTAACAATCTTCCCTTAGCACTTCAAAGAGCTCCATCTTTAAATTCCATCATTTTTAAGATATCTTCACTTCGAAACGCTTGAGTTGGAACGAAGTGGTTTTCGAATAACATATCTAATCCCGGTCTCTTCGAAACGATATTTGAAAGTTTCTAGTAAACTCAACCCCGGTTTTTTAGGAAATAAACAATCAAAGATAAGAGCGGAGACCACCGCCTAACCGTTAGTGGATGGATTTTGTTTGTCTTAGGAGAACGAAACAAGATTTATACACACAACACCACATCATCGGAGATGACTATGCCATATAACTCACCTGTTTCTCCTAGATATTTCCAAAGCTACGATTTAAGTCCATATTTGATAGTCGATTATTTAACTATCAAACAAACACACATTTAAATCAGGGATTTAATTCCATAGGGAAAACCGACATTGGTTAAGCACATAAGCAACCACTAACCTTTTTTAATTAATCATTTCATTAATTAAAATCGTCTTGTAAATACTTGTATTAAATTGCTTTTACAAAGATATGTTCACAAATCCCTATATTTTCAATACTTTGAAAAATATCCATACAGTTAACTCAACGGTATAAGTATATCCACAAAAACGAAGGAAGATTTCCTTTTTACACAATTCTAAAACCATTATAACTTCTTTATAAGTTTCTAAAAGTCATAATAACCCACTTCATTGATCTTTGAAATCATTTATAAAATTCCTTTTATACATTCCAAAAATCATTTATAAACCCTTTATGAATCCATAAAAACCATTTATAGAACTCTTTTTTACGCTTAACTAATCTTTCTTTAAATTTCCAAATCATGTTATGAAACTACTCTGATAAAACTCAAGTCTGTTTATAAAACACTATTTGTAAGTTTCGAAAACATTTATAAATAAATAAAAATAATTTACTTCAAAACAGTACCATATAATAATATTTATTAACAATAAATATTATAATTAAATAATAATTATTAACTTCAGAACGTCTTTAAAATAATATTTAATACTTTCAAAACATTATTAAAAACAATAATAATAATTAATCTTTACCGTTATTACAAATAGCAATAATTTATTTCCAAAACATTATTAAAAATCTTTATTAATTTCAAACCATATTAATTTTAATTTTTTATTAAATGATTAACTTTTCAAAGTATTAAAATATTGGTAAATAACTTTAAATGATACAAAATATAAATAAATAACTTTTTTAAAACAATATATAAATAAATAACTTTTAAAACAATATATAAAGAAATAACTTTTAAAACAATATTAAATATAAATAACTTTTAAAACAGTATATAAATAAATAAATTTTAAAAATATTAAATATAAATAACTTTTAAAACAGTATATAAATAAATAAATTTTAAAAATATTAAATATAAATAAATAACTTATAAAAAAATATATAAATAAATAACTTTTAAAACAATATTAATATGAATATACCGCTTTAAAACATTTTTAAACAATAGTTAAATCACTTAAATCATTATTAAATAATAGTTAATCAATTCAATACTTTTTTAAAACGATTTAAAAATTATAATTTAAAAGGTTGGATTTGAAATCATTCTCTAAAACACAACCATTTCAAAAACTAAACGTCAATTAATAGTATTTTTCAAAATAGTAAATTTAGGCCAACAAATTCTAGAGTACTTGACCAATATTGACGTTGATTTTCTAGTACTACAGGGTTTTCAACTTTTGAATATATAACAATGTAATATCTAATAACATCAATAATCATGTTTGATATTCAATAACCACATAACAGGAATATTATTGAAAAATTATTCAATAATGGCGAGGAATCTAGTTGGATACCTCCAAATTGTCCCTAGCATCACAGCCCATATATATCAACACATGTATATGTAAATAAAATTGACAGTGGTGAAGAATCATATTAGATCCCTCCAATCCGTTCCCTTGCATTACAAATAGTATTTAATCATATAACATTGGTCACCTACTACTAGGCAGATATATATAAAAGGTTATCCACTCCGGGGATGAGAATAAAACCAAACTAACCGATTAAACGGTAAATCATCGAAACATCAAATCAACAATTTTTATCAACTATATAACATATCGATTAATCAAAAAGGTGAGTTTAACTCACCAAAATTTTAATTTTTGCTCGTGCATTCTGTTTCTGTCTAAATTCAAATTCAGCATAAAATTTCACTAGCTCGAATCTTAACCAAACCAATTCCATAATGCAGTATTCGCTAATACAAACCCAACATAACTCGTCGCGTCCAATTTTGACCTTATATGAAAGAGATAATTAGTTTAAAATTTTGAATTAATTTAAATAATTTAAATTCCTTAATTACATCATTAGTTAATAATTAACATATTCAACACGTAAATCCTAACTTCCTCTTGACCTCATTCATACCTATTTCCAATCGCGACTTCATCAGCTTCCACCGTTGCCAACACGCCTCCATACGATGCTGAACCCCCACCACGAGCTTCCTCGACCTCGATAAACCCACGCCACAAGTCTGACCCCTCGTCGTGCCTCCATCACCAAGAAAATGAACTAAACATGACCATCTTTAAACCAAATTACCGATCACTGGAGGCGAACTTCGACCCACCAAACTCCCTTCGTAGAAAGAAATCTGTTCTTCTAGCCTTGTGCTGCTTAGGGATCACTGTAGCCCATCACTATGGTCCATCTCGTTCAACGTCTCAAGTTCTTCATCTTCCTAGTTATGTTCAAACCCTAATTTAGCTTCCGATGGCCTAAGATGATGAGAGCCTCTACATTTGGGGGAAGTACTGTTTGAAAAAGAAAACAGCGAACGTAAAAGTTTGGTTCACACGATGCTTAAATAGACGAGAAGAGTATGGTTAGAGATGCGCTAAGTATGGTAAGGAGTATGACTGGACTGTAGGGGGTATAGGCATACATATACTGTTTTTATATTAAAATACCTGGTTCTATGCATTCCAAAATCTCGAACTCCAAACGAGGTGTGCCGACCGGCGTTCTATAATAAATACCCTTATTATGAACATAATGGAACTATAATCAGGACCTAATTTGATCATATGCAGAAGTTAACTTTTCAAACCTAATCATATTATATTAATTTTTGTAATTAGTTTCTAAGCGTTTCAAGCTCGCATGTCCAAACGAACGTCCCATTGCCACGAAATTGGCTGACGTATAATATTTTATTACTATGGATCTTAGGGCACTGGTTTCATCGAAATCCGAGACAGTGCCCAGAATACTATTTTCACACATTAGTTAAAACAAATTTTTATTCAAACCATATAAATCACTTTTAAATCTAAATTTAAATTTTTATCACTCCATTCTTATTTATACTCGGTTTTAATAAGATTTCAAAATCATTTTTATCAAAATTAAATCCAAGTATTATTAACTTCACAATTCACATATATAAATAAATCCCTATATTTGAAATATAAGCTGCTTGACTTGTAAAACTAATATTTCAGTATTTAAAATTAATTAAAAATTTCAAAATCAAATGACTAAAATTCTGGGTCATTATATTCTTCTCCCTTAAAAGAATTTCATCCCGAAATTACCAAGGTAAAAAATGCTACGATCCTATTTACTTTTCAAAATCATTTAGTTGAAATGTTATCAAATTGTCTAACTTACAAAATTACAAAAAAAATTGGCAGCGTCTTCTTTGCACGGCTAGATCGAAACAACAACAAATCCCCACTACGGACCCAAATCAATCAAAAGAAAACAAAGGTCAACTGGCACAACCGTAAAACCATCATACCAAACAAGAATGTAAATATGTACCTTTTTAGTCGGGAAACCAAATCTTACTTATGGAATCAAAGGCATCAACTGGCTTTTACTTCCATGAACCTGCAGCTTATTTATACATAATATCCAACCATACAATCTCTAACCATATTATGCATAAAAATATTAAGTTATGATAAGCCCATAAGATATACATATACCATCCATACATAATATCAATCCGATCGCTCGCTCGATCACATAATTTCACTTCCAAACTAGTATCGTCTAGTCGACTTTTCTATTGCTCACTTCGGTCTAGTTCCTTGATTAGAAATCACCATTCACCTTGCACAGCCATATGCTATGATAGAGAACTCCATAGTTAATCAAAAATACATATCAAGTGTTCGCTGCCATGAATCGAGTGAAAGATTCTTGTTTAGACCGAATTACCTCGAAATCATGTGTCCGAATGTAGATCAAGAATAGTCATGCAAATAAATGATCTACATACATATTACATATTTGTTTCAATTTGTTTCTTTAACTATACTAGTTCCTTTGTATTCACATTAAATTATTACTTAGTATATTTTCTCCAATACTAATATCACCTATGGACTAATTCATAAATCCTTACTTAAATTCATACTCATCCTATAATTACAACTAAAGTTTATATTCGTATAACACTCTTCTATATTCTAGGAGTACATACATACTATTTAAATTTGTTTTACTTAACCCAAATGTCTAACAAATTTAAAATTTGTCATTTACTCACTATTTTCCTCAAAATTTTAAGTAAGCGAAACTTTTCTTTTTGTTCCTCAAAATTGTCACGATCCAAAATCCAATGTTCGAAAATAGACATCAAATACCTCACTTGTATTCGACTGCCAAAGATTTAAACATCGAACTTCAGTTGGATAGAGCTTATAACAACATTAGATGAATATAAAACAGCAGAAACAAAATGAGTATCGTGCATTACATCATAGGTACAACATCATCATAATATCCATTACTACATCAGAGTATTCTTATACATATATCACAACTTCAAATAGAACATCACAATATGACAATAAGTGATCATATGCCAAAAAAGTCTTCAAGGAAATAGATTAATAGCGAACCTCCAAAACTAAGCACCTTGAGATCCCAAAGCTTCAAAATATCTCTAAGACAAAAGCCTCCAAAAACCGATAGCTTCTAACTCTAAAAGACTCCAAAATACTGCAAGCACCAAAACATGGAAAACCTGCAACTAAACAGTCCGTGTGGAAATTATGGGCACCCAGAGTTTAGAAAGAAACAATAAACTCCGTGTCAGTCATGGGACTGGTATGAGTAAACAAAACAACAGTGGCTTTAAATAAACAGACTTTAAAGAAAACCGTTTATGCTTTTGGAAAATGAAACTACCATAAGGCCTCCCGGCACACACACAATGCAATCGCACACTTGAGGGAGATTTCCCCTTATGATAGTTAAATATGCTTAATACGAGAAAAATTCTTTGATATTATTACTAGTGCATAGTGTGAAAACATTTCGAAAATATAATATTAATCTTAGCCAGCATAGGTACCATTATACTATGCCTACTATAGCTGCCATGTTAAATGGCAGGTTCTACAACTAAAACCGTACTGGGTTCCTATTGGGAATTGGATTTCCAACAAATGGTTAGGCTAAGGAACTTCTTATTCCACATGGGTACGCCTCTGGAGGGACGTCCCAAGAACCTACCCAGCTCTCTGCCAACACAAGGCTGGGTTACCTCTGTAACTAGGTAGCTACTACTCGAGTTGCCACCCCCCGGTCGTTTGCGACCTTTATCCGAGAGCCCTCTACCACAAAGCAACAACCACACAGTAAATGAGATTGCAGCAACCACATAGGTTAAGTATCTAGGCTCCATACCACGGTACCACCTTTTTCTAGAAGGGAATGACATACCCTAAAGGGTGCGACCCTCATAACCTTGCCGCATCTTTCCTGTTTTGACCATTTCCGGGGTATGAGGTCCGATGAGGTATCGTCCACAATGCTACACTTTACACAAAAGCCATGCTTTGATCACAAATGATCATCAACACACAACAGCACTTATCATGCCACACTACCAAATTGGGAGTATATCGCTGATAACCTTCAACTACATAATCTCTGAGCTCGTACGTCTCAGAGAAGGGTGTTAAGCTAAGAGAATAAATTCTCCGCCACCAACAGATATGTATTTAAAAGAAATCCGCTTTATATCTCAAGGTGTAGTGTCAGACATACAACCATACAAGTCTGTTCCGGGTTCGAACAGAACCGAAGGCACTTCGTCCAATAAAGGAAGATGCCCTTTCAAATTCGGGTATCCACAATTCCGATCGGGCTCCCCATCACATGTGGAGAACTCTATACCGGAGCAACTCAGTGTAGAGACATTCGATAGGTTATCCTATCGTTTTCGAAGACACCCGGTCTTCGACACCGTCTTCAAATGCTATTAATTTCGTCGTATCACTATTCGAAATGGGTTATATGACACAAGGGTCCTCTCTCAACTAATCCGAATAATAAGCGCTCAATTTTAAAACACGTAGGTGTATCAATTACAAAGGTTCACATTCAGGGTTCGATGTGAGTTTCAGATAACTAACTGGAATCCGACTCCCTATCGCAACGAAGTTTAAATGCCGTTTTATGGGCAAATGGGTTTTCACAAACATACAAAAGCAAATCACGAATCATAGTTCAGCATAAAGCAATTCACATCACAAAGTATCACAATCACAATTTCAATCCAGTGCACCACATTTGGTAATGGTCAATCATCTACAATTAAGGTGAATGATTTAAGTGAATTAACCACATAATTATCTCTATTAATTATTTTAAATCAATGATTAATTATTCTGAACTATAAATTAATTAAATCTTAATTAACTTTATTGCTTAATTATTCTTTAATTAATTATCTCAATTTATTACTTAATTGTTAATTAATTAATTTTAATTACTTTTATTAATTAATTATTCTTTAATTAATTAATTATTAATTACAAGGTAATTACAAATCATTAATTGTTTAATCATTATTTAATAATTATAAATAAATTTGGTTTTAAGTTAACACTTGAATATTTGATTAACTTCTTGATTTTTACTAAATTAAATCTAAAACAATTTTATTTAAAAAATATAAATTTGAAATATCTTTGAACTTCATTAAATTTAAAAAAACAATCCAATACCATTTACTTTACCTTCCATTAACAAACTATCATTATTTTATAAAGAATGGATACAGAAAATTTTTAAACTTATGTTTTCAAAAATTTCAAACTGGAATTAGCTGTTTTCATGGCCAACCCGAGGCCGTCTCGAGTCGTCCCCGAGAAGAAATGCCCATTACTTCGAGTTTTTACCTAAATCGACCCGTATAAATTTTCTTCCCACTAAAATTTTGTTTAAGTTTAAATGACCCGGTGCAACGCTAAACGACACGACCATGGCTTCCAGCCTTCTCCCCCAAACCCCATGTAGCGCTTCGAGTCAAACATCATCCTCACCAAAAAACGAACTGCTGATACAACGAGACCGTGTGCTCATTGCACACTGTCCCGGTCATCACTGGTCGAAGCCACGACCGTCGTCAGGTCGATGACGAAGTTCTCGACCCATCGAACCACCCTAAAGCACAAACCATCGCCATGATCGAAAACGAGCTTCTCGACCCGTACTCCATCGAAACCCATGACCAAAAAAAAGGCCTTGCCCCACCTCCTTTGGCCGTCAGAGGTCACCAAAGCTCGACCGAAGCTTCATCAGCGGACGACGCCGCGATTGGCACCGGCAGCATGAAGTTCGATCACCTAACGACGACGCGGCACCATCTTTTCAATTGCGAGCAGAAATGGGTTTTTAACCCTAATTCGATCTCGAACCAAAAACATATTGACTTAAAAAATTCAACCTATATTTTTCTAAGTATTACAAACCCTCAAGCTAGTTGCGACGATGATCTCGAGGCCCACAAATGCTTAGTTCATCAGAATTTGAAAAAATCATACTTTTCTGATCAACTACAATTTCTCAGTGAATATGTTCTTAAAAAAATCTGATTTTGCTTTCAAAAATCATCAATTGTAAAAATGTTTCGATTG
This sequence comes from Allium cepa, assembly GCA_030765085.1. NCBI lineage: Eukaryota > Viridiplantae > Streptophyta > Magnoliopsida > Asparagales > Amaryllidaceae > Allium > Allium cepa. The sequence goes on along the minus strand of CM060932.1, from coordinate 218,707,389 downwards.
ATATAATGGAAATCAAAGGTTGTGATGATCAATTTTCCAACAGGTTCTGATTTTTCCTGAAATTTCAATTTTTCAGGAAATTCTTCATTTTGATTTGCTTAAACTAATTTTAAGGGTTGAATCATGGAAAAACCAACAACTTCCCTTTAGATACTATAGCCTAAAGTGACTCAGAGAAGTGGAGATTGATTTTTTTAGACAGGGTTTCTTTTTTTCTTAGAACCTGGAAATAAACAGAGACATCTCTGTTTGCATATCAAACATGCATCCACTTCACACACCAATATTCACATGCATGTATATACTTTGCAATTTAATCTCAAGCCTCAGTCATAAAACACAAAGAATCTAGATTCACAAAGTTTACTCACCTTGCAAAGTGTGAACAGAAGCTTCTGACAGTTTCTAAAATAAGGATGGAAGCCTGAATATTTTTCCTACTTTAATCTTGAAGTTAAATATGCAAAGTTTGTTAATACAAAACTTTGCTTAATCTCTGTTGTATTCATTTGCTTACTTCATCAATAACACACAATATTTAATTTACTTACAATTTTGAATTTTTTTATGCAACAGAGAACAAATCTGCAGCTTGAACCCAGAAATAAATTTAGTCTTGAACTTGATTTTCTTCTTGCCACTGATTAACACAATTGCTTAAATTCTTTGCTTTATTACTGATTAACAACTTCAAATTCAAATTTTTAAAAGAAATTCACTTGCCTTAATTTATTTCAGAGAATCCTTGCACTGTTTCCGGCCAAAACTGAAGCTTTGATTTTATAAATCTGCAGTTTGAATTTGTTTGTGTTAAAATTTGATTTTGAAATTACAAATTCACTAACTATAAAGTTTAAAGTTTACCTGAGAGATGGAATGTAAAACTACTGCTTTGTGTTGGAGATGACTCTTGGATTTTTTTGATTTTTGAATTCAAGAGAAAGTTGGCAGTTTTCTGTTTTTCTTTTTTTTCTTTGGGTGTTGAGATTTGTGATGCTCAATCTTTTTTACCGTTCTTTCAGATTTTAAGGAGCCTAAATAATTTAAAAATGGAGGCTGAAAAGTTTATATGATTTTTAAATTTTATTATTTTATTCAATCAACTATATTGAATGCCACTTGTTAAAAACAATCATGAGATCTCAACACTTGTTAATTTTACACCATCTCCCTTATGCATGTTTAACACTTGTAATTTACAAAGACAAAAGAATTTTTAAATAAACTTTTTTTATATCAAATTCCCTTTATTAGTAAATATACCCCTTATTCATTTGTGTGTATATATATATACAATGTTAAAAGAAGAATTTTTTTAGCCGATCTTTACATTATATAAATAACACCTTAATGATTTCAAAAGCCAAATATTTTTTTCTAAAACATTTATTTTAAATTTAAATTCAAATTCCAATTCAACTTGAATTGTAACCATTTATGTCCATTTATATATTCATAAATATACTTGTACAAATAAAATTCAATTTCAATATATACATTCGAATCTACTCATATATGCATTATATATATATAAAATTTAAATTCAAATGATTTTTGAACATTTATGATTTCAAAATTTTAAACTCAAAAGAAACTGGAATTTTGTCATACAAATCATCACTTATTTTATTTGTTTGAGATTTTTCAATTTAATTTCAAATTGAATTCCAAAAGTTTAAATATATTATTAATTTAAACTGATAATTTTTGGGATGTTACAGATATCACCCCTTAAGAAAATTTCGTCCTCGAAATTTGAAAGAGAGAGAAAAACAGACAAAGAATATACGAATTCAGAAAAAGTAAAGGAATAGCTTACCAGCTTAAGCCGAGATATCCACTCTGCAATTGGGATATGATTTCTGCATATTATCTTCAGTTTCCCAAGTGTACTCCTTTGGATCGCCACTCCACTGAACTTTAACTAGTTTCACAACTTTGTTCCTCAATTGCTTTTCATCACGATCCACAATCTTTATCGGTTCTTTTCTAACTGTTAAATTGGGAGTGATGTCGAGATCCTGTTGAGCGGCTTCTTCAATAATACTATCCGGATCGTGCACATACTTCCGAAGGTTATAAATGTGGAATACCACATGCACGCCAGATAACCAACTAGGCAACTGCACTTGATAGGCTAAAGAACCGATCCTCTCCAGAACAGGAAAAGGACCATTATACCGTGGTGCCAGCTTACCGGTCTTCCCGAACCTTAATACACCTCGCGTTGGAGATACTTTAAGAAAGACATAGTCTCCAATCTGGAATTCCAAATCCCATCTTCTACAATCATAATAACTCTTTTGACGACTTTCAGCCGTCCTTAATTTCTTCCGTATAAAATCAACTTTCTCTGTGGCTTCTTTAATCATATCCGGTCCAAGGACGAGTCTATCACCAGCCTCGATCCAGCATGCAGGTGATCGACATGGACGACCATGTAGAGCTTCTAAAGGAGCCATCTCGATACTGGCCTGATAGCTATTGTTATATGAGAACTCGACCAGATGCAAATGGTCCTCCCAAGAACCACCAAAATTAAGTATAAAAGCACGCAATAGGTCTTCTAAGATTCGGTTAATCCTCTTAGTCTGCCCATCAGACTGTTGGTGATAAGCCGTGCTGAAATTCAATTTTGTTCCCAATGCGTCTTGAAATGTCTCCCAAAATCTACTAGTGAAGATCGGATCACGATCACTCACTATGCTACTAGGAATGCCGTGAAGATGGACAATTTCTTTCACATATAACTAGGCTAAACTTGCTGCCGTGTGGGTAGATTTCACTGGCAAGAAGTGGGCTGTCTTAGTCCAACGGTCCACAATGACCCAAAATGCTTCATTGCCTTTCCGAGTACGACGCAAACCGTCGATGAAATCCATCGATACTTGGTCCCATTTCCACTTGGGTACCTCTAAAGGCTGAAGTAAACCCGCCATTTTCTTTTGATCGCTTTTAATTTGTTGGCAAGTAGCACAACAACTCACATATATAGACATGTCCCTTTTCATCGTCTTCCACTAGAAAGTTCTTTTGATATCTCTATACATCTTGTTAACTCCTGGATGGATGCAAAGTTTGGACTTGTGACATTCATATAAAACTTCACGTTTCAGCTTCGGAATGTTTGGGACACAGATTCTGCCTTTCAATTTTATAATCCCATTATTATCGATTCCAAAACTGGAATCCTTTCCTCGACGAATTCTCCCATATATTTCCTGAAGAAACTTGTCCTCTTTTTGCTTATTGGCGATTTTCTCAAGAAGAGTAGGAGCAATGACAAGGTGAGCAAGAATAGCATGCTTTCTATTCAATGCGTCGACAACCACATTGGCCTTTCCGGGCGTATATAAAATGTCTAGTTCATAAGATGCCAGAAATTCCAACCAACGTTGTTGTCGCAGATTTAGATCTTTCTGGGTGAAGAGATATTTCAAAGATTTGTGGTCGGTGAATATTTCGAATTTTTCACCTAAAGAAAGACAGTTCAATAAATATATTGTTAAGTTAAATTAGATTTGTAAATTGTTAAGAAAGCTGAAAAGATTCTTATCCAGAAGATAATGTCGCCATATTTTCAAAGCGAAGATAATAGCTAAAAGATCCAAATCATAGGTTTGGTAGTTTCTTTCATGAGGACATAATTATCTACTCGCGTAGGCGATTACCTTCCCGTTTTGCATTAATACCGCACCCAAACCTTCACCACAAGCATCGGTATAAACAGATAAACCCTGGTTCCCGTTGATAATAGCGAGAATAGGAGCGGTGGTTAATCTCTTCTTCACTCCTAAAATGCTTCGTCACATTTCGAAGTCCAATTGAATTTTGCATTCTTCATTATTAGTTAGTCAACGGACTAGCTATCTTCGAAAAGTCCTGAACAAACTTCCGATAATAACCTGCTAAACCCAATAAGGTTCGAACTTCTTTTGGTGTAGTAGGCCTTCTCCAATCAAGAATAGCAGAAATTTTGCAAGGATCAACAGAAATCCCTTCTTCATTAACAATATGGCCGAGAAATTTAACTTCTTTGACCCAAAAATGGCATTTGGAAAATTTTGTGAATAGAATATTTCTCTTCAATATCTCCAAAACGATTCTAAGATGCTCGGCATGCTCCTCTTCGGTCTTGGAAAAGACCAAAATATCGTCAATAAACACGAGCACAAATTTATTCAGTACTTCCAGAAACACACTAGTCATAAGATCTACGAAGTATGCTGGAGAATTGGTTAGCCCAAAAGGCACGTCTAACCATCCGTAGAACATATTAGGACCCATAAAAGCGGTCAAATGAACACAATCTTCGGCAATTCTTAGTTGATGGAACCCCTGGGCTAGATCCATCTTCGAAAAGAAACAGGCGCTGTGCAATTGATCAAATAGATCATCAATTCTAGGTAGAGGAAATTTATTCTTTAGAGTCAGCTTATTGAGATCGCGGTAATCCACATACAATCTCAAAGATCCGTCCGATTTAGCAACAAATACGACGGCTGAACCCCATTCAGAAACACTAGGTCGAATTAACCCATTTTCTAGTAAATCATCGGTTTGCTTGACTAATTCAACCCTTTCCCTAGGTGCCACCCTGCGACTTGCGTTAACGACAGGACGAGCATTGGGTACTAGGTCAATTCTGAATTCTATTTCTCAATGTGGAGGTAAAGATTTCACTTCTTCAAACACATCTGGAAAATCTCTAACAATGGGTATGGACTCCAGACTGGGTTTGGGATAACCCAAATTATACATCAACCCTTCTCTTTTAGGACTAGGGTCCTCACAAGAAATCTCAATGGAATCTCCAAATTTGGTTTTAATCGAAATTAATCGATTATTGCAATCCAGTTTGGCTTCATATTTTGCTATCCAATCCATTCCGAGTAAGACTTCAAACTCGTTAAAATCAAGGACAAAGAGACCGATAGAGAATTGGTAACAAGAATATGAGATAGGAACGTCTCTACATCAAAGACAAAGGTTCGCGGGACCTCCAACTGGATTCTTTACGCATATATGCTCATCAACAAAATCAGGTTCAAGATTCAATTCATTTATAGCTTGTTGAGAGATAAAACTGTGTGTAGCGCCCGTGTCAAACAGAACTCTAACAATGCTATCATAAATAGTGAGTTTACCTTCCAGAACTCCTTTCCCCTTTCTTCTTTGGAAGATGCAGGTTTGTCTTTGATTGTGTATACCTTGGATGTCTGAGCTTGCTTCATGAGTGGGCAGTCTTTAACTTCGTGTCCCAATTTCTGACAATAATAATATTTCCTGGGCTTCGCTTGTACGGATTGATCTCCTTTGGCTTCTTGCATCTATTTGAGTAGTGGCCTTTTTCTAGACAATGGAAGCAAGTAACATTCCCTGCCGAACTTTCCTGATTGCTCTTCTTTTTCTCCTTACCCTGCCATGGTTTCTTGCCTCCAAATTTCCTCTTCTTCCAATTTTGGTTGCTCGAATTTCCTTTCTCCACCGAGGCTTCTTGCATGTCAAGTGTAGCATATCTGTACCCCATGTCAATCAAATCTGAAAAGGATTCTTTGACATAGCCAGTCATCCTTTTGTGTAACTTCTTCTTCGTCCCACGAATGAACCTTCATTCTTCTTTAAAGGTGTATTCACCAATTCTGGACCGAAACGGGACAATTCACTGAATTTGTTTAGATACTCCTTGAATGACAAACTCCCTTGCTTTAAGTCCATGAATTCCTGGTACATTCGAGAAATCCTTGCTGATGGCATATAGCGCTTCTCAAATACTTCTTTGAATCTCTCCCAAGTAAACTTGTCTTCTGGCTCATCAACAGTGACTGTCTCCCACCATGCTAAGGCTTCCTCTTGAAGTTGCCAAGAAGCCATGAGTCGCATCTGATCGTCTTGCAGCTTTAGCCCTTTAAAGATTCTTTCACATGATCTGATCCATGCTTGGGCCTCAACAATCGACTCCTTGTCGGTGAACGGCTTACCACCAAGCCTTGAGAAACTCTTATATAAATTAGCCAGATTCGGTTGATGCTGAGTAGATAAAGCCGCTTCTGCTGTTGGGGGAACTTGGCTAGGTGTTGTGGCAATTGCTCACCCTCAGCTCTTCCTCCGCTCATCCTTACTATATGCAATTAGTAAGAAAATTGATTTAGATAGTTGGACGAGATATCTTAAGGAATATCGACAGTTAAAAGAAATAGACTAAGAAAATTTGGGGTTTCGGTCTCGGTTATACTCATTCGAGGGTATACTTCACCCTATCTCTAATGAGCCATCTAATGTGTTATAATCCATAGCTAAAGTTCATACTCAACCTTTAGCTCTGATACCACATGTCATGACCCAAAATCCAATGCTCGAAAATTGACATCAAATACCTCACTTGTATTCGACTGCCAAAGATTCAAACATCGAACTCCAATCGGATGAAGCTTATAACAACATTGAATATAAAACACTGGAAACAAAATGAATATCATGCATTACATCACAGATACAACATCATCACAATATCCATTACTACATCAGAGTATTCTTATACATATATCACAACTTCAAATACAACATCACAATAGGACAATAAGTGATCATATGCCAAAAAGTCTTCAAGGAAATAGAGTGATAGCGAACCTCCAAAACTTAGCACCTTGAGATCCCAAAATCTTTCAAAATATCTCTAAGACAAAAGCCTTCAAAAACCGATAGCTTCTAACTCCAAAAGACTCCAAAATACTGCTAGCACTGCCACTAGGCTGCCCGTGTGGAAATTATGGGCACCCAAAGTTTAGAAAGAAACAATAAACTCTGGGTCAGTCATGGGACTGGTAGGAGTAAACACAAAAAATAGTTGCTTTAAATAAACAGATTTTAAAGAAAACCATTTATGCTTTTGGAAAATGAAACTAACATAAGGCCTCCAGGCACACACACAACGCGATCGCACACTTGGGGGAGATTTCCCTTTATGATAGTTAAATATGATTAATACGAGAAAAATTCTTTGATATTATTACTAGTGCATAGTGTGAAAACATTTCAAAAATACAATATTAATCTTAGCCGGCATAGGTACCATTATACTATGCCTACTATAGCTGCCATGTTAAATGGCAGGTTCTACAACTAAAACCGTAATGGGTTCGTATTGGGAATTGGATTTCCAACAAATGGTCAGGCTAAGGAATTTCCTATGCCACATGGGTACGCCTCTGGAGGGACATCGCGAGAACCTACCCGGCTCTCTGCCAACAAAAGGCCGGGTTACCTCTGTAACTAGGTAACAACTACTTGAGTATGCCACCCCCCGGTCGTTTGCGACCTTTATCCGAGGGCCCTCTACCACAAAGCAACAACCACATAGTAAATGAGATTGCAGCAACCACATAGGTTAAGTATCTAGGCTCCATACATGATACCACCTTTTTCCAGAAGGGAATGACATACCCTAAAGGGTGCGACCCTCTTAACTTTGCCACATCTTTCCTGTTTTGACCATTTCCGAGGTGTGAGGTCCGATGAGGTCTCGTCCACAAAGCTACGCTTTACATGAAAGCCGTGCATTGATCACAAATGATCAACAAATGATCATCAACACACAACAGCACTTAGCATGCCACACTACCAAATTGGGAGTATATCGTTGATAACCTTCAACCACATAACCTCTGAGCTCGTACGTCTCAGAGAAAGGTGTTAAACTAAGAGAATAAATTCTCCACTACGAACAAATATGTATTTGAAAAAATCTGTTTTATATCTCAAGGTGTAGTGTCAGACATACAACCATACAAGTCTGTTCCGGTCTCGAACAGAACCGAAGGTACTTCGTCCAATAAAGGAAGAAGCCCTTGCAAATCCGAGTATCCATAATTCCGATCGGACTCCCCATCACATGTGGAGATCTCTATACCTGAGCAACTCAGTGCAGAGACATTCGATAGGTTATCCTATCGTTTTCAAAGACACTCGGTCTTCACCACCGTCTTCAAATGCTATTAATTTCGTCGTATCACTATTCGGAATGGGTTATATGACACAAGGGTCCTCTCCCAGCTAATCCGAATAGTGAGCGCTCAATTTCAAAACACGTGGGTGTATCAAATACAAAGGTTCAAATTCAGGGTTCAATGTGGGTTTCGGATAACTAACTGGAATCCGTCTCCCTGTGGCATCGAAGTTTAAATGCCGTTTCACGGGCAAAAGGGTCTTCACAAACATACAGAAGCAAATCACGAATCACAGTTCAACACAAAGCAATTCACATCACACAATATCACAAGCACAATATCAATCCAGTGCACCACATTTGGTAATGGTCAATCATCTTCAATTAAGGTGAATGATTTAAGTGAATTAACCACATAATTATCTATATTAATTATTTTAAATCAATGATTAATTATTCTTAACTATGAATTAATTAAATCTTAATTAACTTTATTACTTAATTATTCTGTAATTAATTATCTCAATTTATTAATTCTTAATATTTAATTAATTAATTTTAATTACTTTTATTAATTAATTATTCTTTAATTAATTAACTATTAATTACAAGATAATTACAAATCATTAATTGTTTAATCATTATTTAATCATTATAAATAAATTTGGTTTTAAGTTAACACTTGAATATTTGATTAACTTCTTGATTTTTACTAAATTAAATGTAAAACAATTTTATTTAAAAAAAATAAATTTGAAATATCTTTGAACTTCATTAAATTTAAAAAAAACATTTCAATACCATTTACTTCACCTTCCATCAACAAACTATCATTATTTTATAAAGAATGGATTTCGAAAATTGTTTAAACTTATGTTTTCAAAAATTTCAAACTGGAATTAGCTGTTTTCATGGCCAACCTAAGGCCATCCCGAGTCGTCCCCGAGAAGAAATTCCCATTACTTTGAGTTTTTACCCAAATTGACCCGTATAAATTTTCTTCCCACTAAAATTTTGTTTAATTTTAAATGACTCGATGCAACGCTAAATGACACGACCATGGCTTCGAGCCTTCTCCCCCAAACCTCGTGTACTGCTTCGAGTCAAACATCATCCTCATCAAAAAACAAACTGCTGATACAATGAGACCATGTGCACGTTGCACACTATCTCGGTCACCACTGGTCGAAGCTATGACCGTCGTCAGGTCGACGACGAAGTTCTCGACCCATCAAGCCACCCCCAAGGCATGAACCATAGCCACGATCGAAAACGAGCACCTCGACCCGTACTCCATCGAAACCCATCACCAGAAAAAAGGCCTCGCCCCACCTCCTCTGGCCGTCTGAGGTCACCAAATCTCGACCGAAGCTTCATCAACGAACGACGCCGCAATTGGCACTGGTGGCATGAAGTCCGATCACCTAACGACGACGTGGCACCTTCTTTTCAATTGCGAGCAGAAATGGGTTTTCACCCTAATTCGATCTTGAATCAATAACATAATGATTTAAAAAATTCAACCTATATTTTTTAAGGATTACAAACCCTCAAGCTAGCTGTGATGGTGATCTCGAGGCCCACAAATGCTTAGTTCATCAGAATTTGACTAAATCTTACTTTTCTGATCACCTACAATTTCTCAGTGAATATGTTCTAAAAAAAATCTGATTTTGCTTTCAAAAATCATCAATTGTAAAAACATTTCGATTGATATAATGGAAATCAAAGGTTGTGATGATCAATTTTCCAACAGGTTCTGATTTTGCCTATACTTTCGATTTTTCAAAAAATTCTTCGTTTTGATTTGCTTAAAACTATTTTTAAGGGTTGAATCATGTAAAAACTAACAACTTCCCTTCAGACACTATAGCCTGAAGTGAATCAGAGAAGTGGAGATTGATTTTTTTAACAACTTCCCTTCAGACACTATAGCCTGAAGTGAATCAGAGAAGTGGAGATTGATTTTTTTAGACAACGTTTCTTTTTTTCTTGGAACCTGGAAATAAACAGAGACATCTCTGTTTGCATATCAAACATGCATCCACTTCACACACCAATATTCACATGCATGTATATACTTTGCAATTTAATCTCAAGCCTGAGTCAAATAACACAAAGAATCTAGATTCACAAAGTTTACTCACCTTGCAAAGTGTGAACAGAAGCTCCTGACAGTTTCTAAAATAAGGATGGAAGCTTGAATATTTTTACTACTTTAATCTTGAAGTTAAATCTGCAAAGTTTGTTAATACAAAACTTTGCTTAATCTCTGTTGTATTCATTTGCTTACTTCATCAATAACACACAATATTTAATTTACTTACAGTTTTGAATTTTTTTTATGCAACAGTGAACAGACTTGTAGCTTGAACCCAGAAATAAATTTAGTCTTTAACTTGATTTTCTTCCTGCAACTGATTAATACAATTGCTTAAATTCTTTGCTTTATTACTGATTAACAACTTCAAATTCAAACTTTTAAAAGAAATTCACTTGCCTTAATTTATTTCAGAGAATCCTTGCACTATTTCCTGGCCAAAACTGAAGCTTTGATTTTATAAATCTGCAGTTTGAATTTGTTTGTGTTAAACTTGATTTTGAAATTACAAATTCACTAACCATAAAATTTAAAGTTTACCTGAGAGAAGGAATGTAAAACTACTGCTTTGTTTTGGAGATGATTCTCAGATTTTTTGGATTTTTGAATTCAAGAGAAAGTTGGCAGTTTTTTATTTTTCTAATTTTTTTCTTTGGGTGTTGAGATTTGTGATGCTCAATCTTTTTTACTGTTCTTTCAGATTTTAGAGAGGCTAAATAATTTGAAAATGGAAGCTGAAAAGTTTTTATGATTTTTAAATTTTATTATTTTATTCAATCAACTATATTGAAAGCCATTTGTTAAAAACAATCATGAGATCTCAACACTTGTTAATTTTGCACCATCTCCCTTATGCATGTTTAACACTTGTAATTTACAAAGACAAAAGAATTTTTAAATAAATTTTTCTTTTCAAATTCCCTTTATTAAGAAATATACCCCTATTCATTTGTGTGTGTATATATATACAATGTTAAAAGAAGAATTGTTTTAACCAATCTTTACATTATATAAATTGCACCTTAATGATTTCCAAAGCCAAATATTTTTTCTAAAACATTTATTTTAAGTTTAAATTCAAATTCCAATTCAACTTGAATTGTAGCCATTTATGTCCATTTATATATTCATACATATACTCGTACAAATTATATTCAATTTCAATATATACATTCAAATCTACCCATATATGCATTATATATAAAAAAAATTAAATTCAAATGATTTTTAAACATTTATGATTTCAAAACTTTAAACTCAAAAGAAATTGGAATTTTGTTCATACAAATTATCACTTATTTTATTTGTTTGAGATTTTTCAATTTAATTTCAAATTAAATTCCAAAAGTTTAAATATATTATTAATTTAAATTTATAAAGTTTGGGATGTTACAAAAATACTTAACTCAGTTTCTATAACTAGTTTAGAAGTCCGACTGTCTAAAATTGTCGGAAATTTCATTTTGTTTTCACTAAATGAAAATTTACAAACAACTTATCAAATTGAGGTACAAAACCAATTTGCTCTAATGCATATGCTACATGAATCCATATAATACTTAATTGAAAATTTCAGAATTTAACACCCGGGTTTATTTCAACTCTATTTGAAATAATATGTACTCTATCTCTTTTGTATAACAAATCATATTTGTGATTTAAATAAAAACTTGTTTTACCAAAACAAATCTTTTATGGTAGCAACTCCTTACTTAAAAACTCAAAAATGAATGTCGATGATGCTGTAGTCATCACTGAAATTATTTTCCAACGACTGAAGTGAGTTCGGTGCATTTTACCTCCTCAAAAATCCACTTTAACTTCCTTATTTCCTCCTAGACTTTTAGAATATTCATATTCAAAATACTTCAAGACAATACTATTATTATTTTTCAAAACCTTTGAAAATTTTTTTCCAAAACACCGGGATTTATATTCTCGAATTTTTAGTTTAAATCCTTTTAATTTATAATCCACATTTGTAAACCCTATTTTACATAGTTTCACTTTTTTATATAAAATCATTTCCTAAATGTTACTTTGTTAAGTTGTAATAACAATTTTTTATTTAAAAACCAAATTCTAACCCAACATACACCTTATTGTCAAATTATGAAACTAAATTCATAAGGTAATCATTTTTAATATTCCCACTGTCACCGATCTAACCAACGTATGCAGTAAAAAGGATAAAACTGCTCTTAACCTAGCACAATAGTCAATGCCTATAAATTGGCCAGGCACGACTACCAAACCAATAAAAGTAGTAACTATTCCTAACTAGAGAGCATGACTAATCAATAATAAATGATAATAACTGAATATTATCATTTTCCTAACAACCACGTGTACAATATATAACTATAATAATTTTCGAAAAATCATTCTTCTATATATAAAATATAATCTAGGGAAAATTATTTCATTTACCCAATTTCAAAACAAATATTGTATCGAGTTTCCCTGTTCAAGTGTTTGGAGATCCCTATCAATAGTGTTATCTACTAATATTGACTAATATCTATAAACCACTTAACTAACCAATCAAGAAATATAAAACATTGTTATATCACTAAAAATATGCTCTCAAATACATATAGACCGAAACTCATTCTAGGATGCTGCTGATTTTATCTATAATGAATACCACACCAAAGCCAAGGTTCTCGCTTAACCTTATGCTCTGATACCAAAATTGTAACAACCCACTTTTCGGTATAGTTTAAGTGGACATTGAACCACACACGACCAACTTAAATTGAATGTAAAAGCCGATTGTTAGGGAAAAAGAAGAAGAAAGAAAGAAGAAAACAAGAGAAAAAGAAAACTAAACAACGTAGAATCTCACAGTGGAATGGATGATCTATAATATACAACAAGTTGTTACATAAAGAAAAATGTAATATACATATAACAATGAGAGTACACTAACCAAATTTAACCCGGACAGTTATAAAGCATGTCCTTATAATTGATGATAAATATAACCAATACAAAACACAACGAAACAGAAACAAAC